>CM062817.1:289082937-289732570 GCA_031772625.1 Pinus tabuliformis
ATCCGTACAAGAATTGGTTGATTGTTTCAAAGGGTCCTTGATAGGGAGTTGGAATATGACTGCATTTTGCCTGTAAAGCCATTTTAGTCAGTAAAATACGTTGAAATTTTTTAAATGACCATTTGGCATAACAGGGTTTGAAGAGTGAAGAATGTGTTTTTGACGGCTTTATAATATTTTGGAAAAAGTTATTAATATCTTATCTAGACATTTCGCTCCTAGAAAACTTCGCATATTAGAATAGAATATAAGTCTCTACCCTGAATAAGAAATTGAAATATGTCTTGTACTCTGAGTGGGCGATGCGTTTGATCATCAATTGGTTTACATTTTAGAAACTTAAATAGCACTCTGATCATACTTATAATTAAAGAATTGAACTTTTCAGTAATGATTATTTTTAAATGTTATTTTTTAATAGTTGCTTTTAAATGCTATTTTTTATATTTATTTTATATAAATATATTAGTTTTGGTTTGAATTTATGAATATATATAATTATTTTTTTATATGTGGTGGTGTACTAAATTTATATTTAGAAAAGTGTTTATATATGTGTGTGTGTGTGTGTTAAAATTATATATTGAGATTATTTTGAGTCATTTTTTTGTTTAATTTATTAATAAATATAATCATTATTATTATTATTTTTGTTTGATATAGAAAATTAAAATTTAGAAAAATGTTTATTTCATATATGTGTATTTTTTTTAAATGACCATTATTATTAACTATTTTATTTTTTATTTTTTAAGAATTAAGAAATTTATTTTTTTAACGAAATTGTAGTTTTGTGTTGTTTAAATCACCTTTTTCAATGTATAGATATTTATTAGGTTTAAAAATTCCTCAAATATTAAACAATTAGAATTTAATAAACACAATTTTTGTTTTCTTTATGATTTAGTTAAAAACACATTTGAAATATATTTAGGCTTATGGGAAAAACTGGAAAAACTATATATGACAAAGTCGTTAACAAATAGAATTTATTTGAAAAGACAACTGTACAGTCTTCAAATGAAGGAGGGTTCAAAAGTTGCAAAACATTTGAATGTTTTTAATACACTTATATGCCAATTATCAGATATGGAAGTTAAAATTCAGGAAGAAGACAAAGCTATAACCTTGTTGTGTTCTCTGCGCGAGTCATGGGACCACTTCGTAACTTCAATCAGTTTGAGCACTGCTGATTCTTTGAAATTTGAATCAGTTGTAGGATCTCTCTTGTCTAAAGAAGTACGAAGGAAATTCAGTACTGAAACGAGTGCATCAGAAGCCATGATAGCTAGAGGACGGTCAAACGAAAGAGAAGAAAAAACAAAGGGGTCTTCCAGATCTAAATCAAAGGGAAAGAAGTGTAAGGAAAAATGTTGGCACTGCAATAAAATTGGACACTTGAAGAAACACTGTTGGAAACGACAAGAGTCTGATAACCCGAAGAAGGAAGCAAATCAGGTTGATTCAGGTATGATAGACGAAGTTTTATCTGCTGAAGAATTATGTATGATAGATGAAATTGCACCTGTATGTAATGTCTCTCAGGGTTTAGAAAGCTGGTTGTTAGACTCTGGTGCTTCTCATCACATGTGTCCACACAGAAATTGGTTCACTTCATATGAAGATGTAAATGGTAGTTCTGTGTTTATGTGTAATAATGTAACACATCAGACTGTTGGGATGGGAAATATCAGGGTTAAAATGTATGATAACACAGTTAGAACATTAACTAGTGTTAGACATGTACCTGATTTGAAGAAAAATTTGATTTCTTTGGGAGTGTTGGATTCAAATAGTTATAAGTTTACAGGTCAGAATGGAGTGCTGCAAGTCTTTAAAGGCGCCCTAGTTGTTATGAAAGCAGAAAAGGTAGGAAATCTTTACAGACTCAAAGGAAGTACTCAGGTCAGTGAGGCAGCGATTGTGTTAGAAAAGAAGAAGAAGGTACTCGCCTATGGCATCAGTGATTGGGTCACATGAGCGAGAAAGGTCTTCAAGTACTGATCAAACATAAATCACTTCCTGATTTGAAATCCTTGAAGTTGGATTTCTGTAAACATTGTGTGTATGGAAAACAGTATTAACAGAGATTAAAAATTGGGAATCATAATAGTAAAGATATTTTAGACTATATTCATTTTGATCTGTGGGGACCATCTCCTATTGTATCATATGGAGGTGCTCTATATTTTTTAATGTTTATTGATGATTTCTCCTGTAAAATTTGGGTCTTTATGCTAAAAAAAAAAGCTGATGTATTCAATGTCTTTAAACAATTTAAAACAATGGTAGAAAAAAGAACAGGGAAATCAATTAAATGTTTAAGAACTGACAATGGTGGTGAATTTACTTCAATAGAATTTGAACAATACTGTAAGGATGAAGGAATTGTTAGACACAAAACTGTTGTTTATACTCCTCAGCAAAATGATGTTGTTGAACGTATGAATCAGACTTATCGAAAGAGCCAGAAGCATGATCAGCAATGCTAACTTGCAAAAGGAGTTGTGGGCAGAAGCAGTATCCACTGCTTGTTATTTAGTTAACAGATCTTCTTCAGTAGCAATTAATTGTAAAATTTCTGAAGAAATTTGGTCAGGTCAGTCTTGTGATTATTCACAATTAAGGATATTTGGTTGTGATGCTTATTCTCTTATTCCTAAAAAGCAGCGTTCAAAATTAGATCCAAAATCGAAATGTTATGTCTTTTTTGGGTATGACTATGCAGTGAAAGGATATAGGTTGTGGGATCCTACATCGTGGGAGATAGTCATTAGCAGAGATGTAACATTTGATAAATCTTCTCTTTTAAAATCAAATGTTGAAAGAATTGAACAGGTACAGGTATTGCCAAATCAACAAGTTCAGTTGGAGGCTAGATTTTTTGGTGACAGTAAAAAGGAAGAAAAGGCTTCTGGAGAAAAAGGTGTTGAAGATACAAAGGAAGTTGTTGAAGTTTCTAAACCAGTTCAGCAACCAGTCACTCTAAGAAGGTCTACAAGGGAAAGAAAAACTCCCAAAAGGTATGAATATTATGTTTCATCTTTTGCCTTGATTACTAAAGATGGGGAACCTTCTTGTTATCAAGAAGCAGTAGATGATATGGATAGCGAAAATGGAAAACAATTATGGAAGAAGAAATGGATTCCTTAACCAAGAACAATACCTGGGATCTTGTAGAACTTCTTGAAGGGAGAAATGTTGTTAGATGCAAATGGGTCTTCAAACTGAAACGAAAAGTTGATGGAAGTATCGAAAGGTATAAGGCGAAACTGGTAGTAAAGGGGTATTCTAGGTTGAAGGTATCGACTTTCATGAGATTTTTTCACCAGTTGTAAAACTTGTTTCTATTTGTACTATGTTGGCACTAACTGCATTACTTAACCTTGAGTTAGAACAGTTTGATGTTAAAACAACGTTTCTACATGGTGATTTGAATGAAGAGTTATATATGGAACAACCAGAAGGTTTTGTACAAGGTCGTAGCAAAAGATTAGTTTGCAAGCTCAATAAATCATTGTATGGTCTGAGGCAATCTCCCAGACAATGGTACAAGAAGTTTGACTCCTTCATGGTGAACCAGAACTTTATTAGAAGTGAGTATGATCATTGTGTATGCTTCAAAAGTTTCAATGGCATATTCATTATCTTAGCTTCGTATGTTGACGATATGCTTATTGCAAGCAAAAGCATGGAAGAGATCAACAATTTAAAGGCTCGGCTCTCTAGAACGTTTGATATGAAGGATCTTGGAGCAGCAAAACATATCTTGGGCATGGAGATACACAGAGACAGGAAAAATGGTAAGCTTTGGTTATCACAGTAGAAGTATGTGGAGAAAGTACTTGAAAAGTTATGTATGAACAATGTGAAACCTGTTAATGTTCCATTAGCTTCCCATTTTAAGCTTTCTTCGGTTTTGAGTCCTAGAACTGATGAAGAAAACAGTATATATCTCATGTACATATGCAAATGTTGTAAGCAACTTAATGTATGCGATGGTATCTACAAGACCTGACATTTCACATGCAGTTGGAGTTGTCAACAGGTTCATGGCAAATCCAGGTGAAGAACATTGGCGAGCAGTGAAATGGGTGCTTCGATATCTAAGAGGCACAAGTGACCATTGCATCATCTTTAATGGTAGTGAAGAATCAGTTTGCGAATATGTAGATGTTGATTATGCAGGTGATTTGGACAAAAGAAGATCTACTACAGGTTATGTCTTTACTCTTGCAGGTGGAGCAATTAGTTGGATGTCAAAGCTTCAAGAAACAGTTGTGTTGTCCACTACCGAAGCAGAATATATAGCTGCTTCAAATGCTAGTAAAGAAACAATTTGGGTTAAAGGGTCTACTTGATGAGATTGGAAGGACGCAGGAGAAAGTGAATGTACTTTGTGACAGTCAAAGCGCTATTCACTTGGCTACAAACCCTGTTATCACAGCAGAACCAAGCACATTGATGTAAGGTATCATTTTCTGAGACATGTCATTGATGGCGGAAAAGTAGCTCTTCAAAAGGTCCATACACAAGAGAATTGTGCAGACATATTCACAAAGCCAGTTACAGTAGAGAATGATCCGGATTTAAACAGGAACGCAACAAATTACAGATATAACCATAAATACAGAGGTGCGATAACCATAAATACAGAGATGCAACAGAAATAATACTTCATTTCATTACTGTAAAATACTAAAATATGCTTACAAACAGAAATGGAAATAAACCAGCTAGGGTGATGGTAGCTTATCTCTGAGAAGAGATGTGGCGGCTACATGCCTCTGAACTGTGTTACAATGAGGCTCAAAGGCCTATTTATTGTTGAGAAACAATGGAAAGCCCTTCACATCCCAAAAACCTAACCCTAGAAGATGAAACGCCAAATTGTGGGCCCGTTTGGGTAAATTGGTACATCAATTTCCCGAGGTCGTAACTTTGGCACCCGATCTCTGTTTGACGCGTACAATAGCTCGTTAGAAAGATCTATCCGAGAACTATAACTTTAGGAAGATCAACATCAGTCCATGGACCCATGTTGCTCCCAGATTTCCCCAAAACGTCGTTTAGAGCTTCAAAACGGCTTCAGAAGTTCAGGACCCAGAAAACTGCTAAAAATAATAAATTGTGCTACAATTGCGAAAACTGTGAAAGAGACAGTTGTGGGGGTCCAAATGGGATAGGTGGGTGGCCACCAACATCCACCTGGATCATTCCTCCCCCTTTAGGAAGCAATGGTCCTCATTGCGTTGAGTTCCTCCATGAGATGAGGAAGTTGCTGCTGAACTTGGTCCTTGGTGAGCTGTTCTGCAATCTCTGATGTGTCCAGTAATGGTGGGAAGTATGGTTGATGACGGTCCACATTGAAGACTCGGTGCAAGCGAAGAAATGGGGGAATGCTATGCTCCAAAGCACTGTTTCCCGTAGCCTTGATACTGGTGTAAGGACCCTGTCGGAGTGGTCTGAGTTTCTGATGGGCTCTTGTCAGGCGTTCTTTCTGCAGATGCAACCCGACTTTGTTGCCCACCTGAAGTTTGTGTGGTACCCCTATGGGTGAGGAGAAGTTGTTCCTGTGTTCTATCATGATCGTATCCCTTTGCTACTGTTGCTGTGTGGAGGAACCCTTCACGGGGGTCATGGATGTGGTGACGATCTTCCCCTCACTTTGGGAGTGAACCAGACAGAAAATGAATTTCCTAGTCTGTGAAATGAGTTTGTTGCCTTTCTTAGCAGTGATCGAAGAAGTGGCGGTAGGTGGGGCTACCTCTGGTATCCTGTATAATGAATTATTCAACGAAATAATGACAGCACGAGGCCTTGACTCATACACAGCATGTCGCCTCCACAAGTATGGATAGCCTAATAATACATCACAAACATCCAGAGGTGTAACATCACACAATACCTCATCTGTGAAGGGCTTGATGTTGTAGGGAAGGCGGCACTGCTGGCAAACTTTCAGATCTCGTCCTTCATGAAGCCACCCGATACTGTACGGCTGCGGGTGTGGTGTAGTTGGTAGGCCCAACCGCTTCACGACCTCTGCTGAAATGAGGTTCTTTTGGCTGCTACTGTCGACAATGAATTGCAGCGGCAAACCCTTCACCCACATCTGTGAGTGGAAAAGATGCTCCCCCTCCTCTGGATCTTCGGGCTCATTCTTCTGGATCTTGGCGGTGGCCACAGTGACGCTGGGCTTCGCATCAATGATTTGCTTCCCTTTGCCATTCCCCTTGTCGGGTTCTGACTCAGGGTCGGAACATGCATCATGATTTTGAAGCATTCAACTCGGCCACCAGCGACTGCTTGGTCCGACACTCACTTGTGTTGTGAGTGGGGCTCTTGTGGAACTCGCACCACTTTCCTGTGTCCTTCTTTGACTTCATGGTGTTGTTCTTTTCTTGCGGCTTCGACGGGTTGTCTTGGGCCACCCCGCCTTGGCTTTGTCCTTTGGTCTTCGGATTCGCAGATCCAAAGTCTCTCTTCTTCTATTTGAACTTTTTCTCGATTTTTACAGTGTATCGGTACACTATGCCGAGCGAGGAGATGTTTAGGAACTCCATCTCTTCCTGGATGTATCTGTGTAGGTAGCCGCGGTATTTGAGTACCAAATGCAGCTCAAAGTCCTTGATACCCAGCGGTGTGCGAAGGGTATGAAAAATGTTGGTGAACTTCGGCACATCTTGGTCCCTTCCCTGCCGCAGCGTGGTCCATTTGATGTATTTGTCCTCATAGCTTTTGACAGGGTAGTACTGCTCCTTGAAGGCATCCCGAAATGAATCCCAAGTGGGTGCGGCTGAAAATAGTGAGTCTGTACTTCCATCCTTCTGCTCGCAGTAGGTTTCCCACCAGTCCTTAACGTGGGGGCTGCTTTGAGAAGAGTGAAAACAATCATTTCCCGACTCGAAAATTTATGAACAGAAAAATAACCCTCTAGCAGATTTAACCATTTATCTACGACCTCTGCATCTATCAACCCTCTAAGATGGAGATTTCAAAATTAACTTGTACCTTAAACGGTGTGGCGTTTCCAGAGTAGCTGCTGGAAGCCGATGCGTCGCCTCTGGGTAGCTGCTGAAGGATCTGGGAAAAGTTGTCCATCGTCGCATTCCTTTGTTGCTAGAGGGCTTCTTCGAGCAAGATTTTGATAGGATCTCTTGCCCCCTCATCTTTCTTCTCATCCGCCATGGGAGGCCCTGGTCTTGCAAAAGTTCGACCAGTTCAAGCCCTAACTCCTTATATCCCGACCTCATTGGGGACATGCAAAGAAAAACAGAGAAAAAACAGACCGCTCTAATACCACTGATCCGGATCTTCGGAGGGAGACCCCCAAGATCTGAAAATTTGAAATTACCAGAAGAAAACGAGTAGAATGCCTAATAAACAAAACCACAAATATTTTTTTATTAAAACAAATAATAATTGTAAGGACTACATTGTGGTGGACAATCTGTCCTTTTACAAAATGTGACTTGTTACTTATAGTATTTCTCAGTTACAATACAACGGTTCAATTCCATAGGTGAATGAATACCATGGGTGGAAGTCACAATACCACGGGTCAATTCCATGGGTGAATGAATACCATGGGTGGATGTCACAATACCATGGGAAAATACCATGGGTGAATGAATACCATGGGTGAATGTCACTTACAATACCATGGGTGGATGCTACTTACAATACCATAGGTAAATTCCATGGGTGGATGAATAATATGGGTGGATGAATACCATGGGTTGATACCATTTTCCATTCGGATCAGAGAAGCTGCGATGGTGTTTAGCTTCTCTTGGCTTGCAGAAAATATGATGAATGGGCATGGGCAAGGGATTAGGAAAATTGTTGTCAAGGTGGAGTTTGTTGGTAATTTGACAACAAATGAATGTAAATGTAAATTTGGATAAATTGTTTTAGTTATTGACAAGTTAGTTTCATACCGAATCGGCATTTATGTAACTATGGAGGCTGATATAAAACTGATGAATGCCCGAACTATTGTAATGGAGAATTATTTCATTGATTGAATAGAAAATCCAATCCTTTGCCCCGTGGATGTTTCCTTGACACTCGGTGAAAGTTTTAATATTTACCACATAAATCCTGAGTTATTACTTGTATGGTTGTTGTCGGTTTCATTTCTTTCTTGTTTTGTAACCTCCATTAACTACACAAGACATTCATACCTACCCATCCTATTTCTTTCTTGTTTTGTAACCTCCATTAACTACACAAGACATTCATACCTACCCATCCTGAACTTCGTTCTTTGTATGGAATTTCCATGTCGCACCAAATTTGCAAGTTCTCGTGTGGATTATATAAAATTACAATATGATCAGATACAACAAAAACAAAAACATAAAGAAATCTAGAAATTATATCTTTCTTTATTGGAATTCTCACATTTCAATAAGAATCCTATGATGTAAAATAATAAAATTGGATTTCATTTTGAATGAAGACAACAGATCAATAGCTGATCAATACCTGTCATTCCTGTTGACTAATTCTTGAAGGACACTTATCTTCAATTCTTGTAGATGTTGCTCCCTGGCATTTCACATTAAGCAAACCAAACATTTCAATTTTTATCCCAAATAATATTATAAATATATACCGAGCTATCCTAAATCCCAAAGCTATTGGAATCAAAACTCCCCAAGCCACAACCATTGAAGAGTAGAAACGGAAAAACACGAGATTGAAAAACATATGTCTACTGCAATATACAGTAGACAAATCTGACGTTGTTCACTTCCAGCAAAGACTATATTATATTCACCAACTAGTGGCAGAAGCAAATTTCTGTATATTCTAATCATATTTCCTGTAAGAAGCAAAGCTTAGACTAGTATTGCACATTGGCCATGCAGAGGAAGTTAAACTAATTGATTTTAACAGCCTGTGACAGTGACCTATGAATCCAAATTTCTGTATATTCTAATCATATGTCCTGTAAGAAGCAAAGCTTCGAGCTAGTATTGCACATTAACCATGCAGAGGAAGTTAAACTAGTTGAACTTAACAGCCTGCGAGAAGTGAATCTACAGTAAGGTTTTGATCATTGTGTACTGCCATTCGAGTTTCATATATGCATGCAACTAATTAGGACAGTTAAATCATGACATAGCCACAAAGCACGTCCGATCTCTGCCATCATACTGTGAATAATGCCCTATCTCTGCCTCCACACTCTCATGCTGTTCTTGTAGACTGTTTTGCCACGTAGCCTCTAAAGTACATAGTGTTCATAGAGTCAAATACCTTCAATGCAATAATACCAAACCTAGTGAAGCAAATCCCCATGTTGCTAGGTCACATTTATTACAGTGAATCTTAATAAATTACATGACCTCAGGGAAAGTGATAATTAATGTCAAACTCTCAAACAAAATTAATTACTGAATGCGTTTGACAGCCGATTGATCAACCATCTATTTTAGTTTTTACCTAAAACTAACCATGAACAATTCAGCAATAGTAACTCACCAACTGGTAGAGCAAGCCATGAGTAGACCAAACCCAGTTCATCAATTTTCACGCATAAAACTGACTTGATAGTATTTTATATGGCTGCCGGCAAGTCTTATACTAATAGGTGCTATAACAGTAAGTCCATCTGTTTTGCCTACATTAGAAGTTGCGACTATTGGAAGCGATTTGCTAAATACTAACTCCGATAAAACGCTTCCTCAGGACCACTTCAGACAGACAATTCAGACAATATAAACTGAAGAAAAGTCTAACACTTTGTATAATATTTTTGAAATCCTTATCAATCTATTAACAACCTTTGAAACAATGTCATGACTAAGAAAATATCATATCAATTTGTAATTTACCACTCCTATGATTTGTAACATCCTCTCCTAATATTAAACACCTGATGCACTCTTATTGGAATTCCATGTGTACCACTTGATCAACTCAGCCACCATACCTGTTTCAGATAGTGCATTATTACCAAAGTCATCCCTGTACTTCATCAACTGCAATTTACTCCCTTTTACTAAATCTTGCGAGGTGCATTTCAGCAACATCGTTACAGAAGCTTTTATTTACAACTTAATGTCACAACACAAGTATCAAACTTTTTTCAAGATCTCATCCAATATTCTATTGGCGTTTTGGCGTGTGCCTTCCTTGCATAGTGCGTCCATGATGGTGGCATATGTAACCATATCAGGCCTATGACCTCTGTCTTTCATCTGTTCGAATAATTTTATTGCCTCCTTCAGGTTACCCACTCTGTAGAGTCCATTCATCAATGTGGTGTATGTGATAATATCAGGGCTCTGACCCTGGCCTTGCATCTCATAGAAGATCTGGTGAGCTTCGTCTATCCTATTATGCTTGCAAAGCCCGTGTATTAATGTAGTATAACTAACTAAATCAGGCCTGCAACCTTTCTCTGGCATCTCTCGAAGAAGCTCCCCTGCCTTCTCCAGATTATCTGCTCTGCAAAATCCATTTATAAGTGTAGTGTATGTTATTTGATCAGGTGGAATGTCTATTTTCACCATAACATCTAACAACCCGAGAGCTTCCTGAAGCTTGCCTTCTTTGCAAAGACCATCAATAACAGTGCTGTATGTGATAACATTTGGATTGCACCCTTTGTTCAGCATCTCATGAAGCACTCTGGTGGCCTCCTGCCATTGCCTTTCCTTACATAAACCATTAATAAGCGCATTGTACGTGACCACATCAGGGGATATGTTTTTGTCAGGCATTTCAGAGAAGAACTTCATAGCCTCGTCCAACTTGCCTTCCTTACATAAACCATCAATAAGCGCATTGCATGTGACCACATTAGGGGATATGTTTTTGTCAGGCATTTCAGAGAAGAACTTCATCGCCTCGTCCAACTTGCCTTCCTTACATAAACCATCAATAAGCGCATTGCATGTGACCACATCAGGGGATATGTTTTTGTCAGACATTTCAGAATAGAGCTTCCTCGCCTCAGCCAACTTGCCTTCCTTAAATAAACCATCAATAAGCGCATTGCATGTGACCACATTAGGGGATATGTTTTTGTCAAGCATTTCAGAGAAGAACTTCATCGCCTCGTCCAACTTGCCTTCCTTACATAAACCATCAATAAGTATACTGTATGTGACCACATCAGGGGATATGTTTTTGTCAGACATTTCAGAGTAGAGCTTCCTCGCCTCAGCCAACTTGCCTTCCTTACATAAACCATCAATAAGTATACTGTATGTAATAACATCGGGATTACAACCTCTTTTATCATCAGATACAATAGTTTCTTTACTTCCTGGAGCTTACCTTCTTTGCATAGCCGATCCATGAGCGCGCTAAATGTGATTATGTTAGGTTTATGGCCCTTTTGCAGCATAACAGCTAACAACCCGAACGCCTCGTAGGATTTCCCGGCCTTGCAGAACCCATTTATTAGGGTATTATAAGTAACAAGACTAGGAGCTTGTTGTTTGCTCCTCATTTGGTTGAAAACCTTGATAGCGTCCTCGACTCTGAATTTTCTGCAAAACCCTTTGATGAGGGTGCTGAAGGTTACGACATCTGGAACATACCCATGTGCTTCCATTCCTTCAAACACTTTGAACGCATAATCCATTCTACCTGTTTCACAGTGACAATTGATGATAATGTTCAAAGTTATGAGATCTGGGATAATGTCGGCTTCAATCATAAGCCTATAAACAGACAATGCAGATTCATGTTGATTCCGTCGAAGCAGGCTACTTAACAAGAGATTGCAGGTGCTTAGAGAGGGGATGGATGTAGATTTAGGTGAAAGCAGGTTCTTGAAGGTGTCCAGTGCCTCTTGAAGTCTGTTGGTGTGACAGAGTGTCTTAATGCGCGTGTCTGCAGAGGTGCTCAAAGTGAGGAAGGAAAGTCGATGAATGGAGATGTTGTTGTTGCAGAGGGAGAGCATTGCGTTCCTCGTCCTAGTGGCCCCCATGTTGAGCAAGCAGAGAACCCAAAAACCTGAGAGAATAGAGACGTGTTTCGTGACAGCAGCTACTTCTGTGAGTTGAGAGTGCAATGCCAGAGTAAATTGAGAAATGAAATAATTTTATCTCCGTGAAACCCTAATTTATGTGAGTCGAGAGCAAGGGACATCCCTGTGTGAAAGAAAATTGAAATTTTCTGTATTGAGGAATATGTTCCCATTTGAAAAAAAATTATATTGGAAAAAAGAAATTGTAAATTAAAATTAAATCGATCGTGGAGAAATGGGAAAACACCCAGAAACAAATAGGCACCGTTTCGCTTCAAAATGTAAGCTGAAACCAATGTGACAGTTACGAGATAATCAAAATGGAGTGTTTTGGATTGCGTAGGTAATTTTATTTAATTTATTACATTTTTGGGCCAAGGGACAATTTCCATCTCTATATTGAAGGTATGTTGTAATGTCATCTTATATTATGTTATCTATTATATATATATATAATTTGAATATCTATTATTATCATTTTAAGGTCACCAATTGTGTATGAGACCCTTGTTTGTGGGACTAGGGACCCACCACGCAACAATTTGGCTGTTAATGTCTACGAAGGCATACATACTCTACCTCCCTCTGGTTTTGAATCTGTGACCTCTTAGGAGGAAACACATGCTCTTAACCATTAGGCCCACTCAAACTGTAAATTAAAACATTTTGACTTAGTGAGATTACATAAAAATAGAAATTAAACTAAAAAAATAAAATTAATAATTAAACCAACCTAGATCTATCTTAACTCTGAACCTATCAAGCTCTGAGACAGATCAAATCTCTCGAGGTGCAAACCTTTCTTCACTCAGAAAATATGTTTGCACCTCAAGAGCGCTTGATATATCTGGAGTTGGATCTAAGCTGGTTAAAAATCAAATATAAAAAATTAGATAAGTGAGTATATTGGGTTAAGATTGTTATTTCATGTAAAGTTGTTGTTTATATGTATTGCAAATTGTACATGATATGAAGCTTCAATTTTTTAAAAGAAATTGAAATACACTTACATACATGATCAATCTATATATATCTTTTAAAATAAATGAATAGAATTATTTTAAGAGTTAATTATAGTTGTGTTGATATATAACATTATAATGTTGGGACATCTTTTGGTACTAATTACATTCAGTCACTTACAATTAGTGTAATTATTTATTAATTTATTTATTTTTTATTTATTTATTTATTTAGTTAATCATAACTTGAAATAAATAAATAACTTAACTGCTTCCTAGTCAAAATTTGTTAGGGAGAAAAAAAGCTCCATTGGAAATCATTCGAAGTAAAAAAAAAAATGTGCACTCTTACTCCATTTTTTTTGTTGTGCTGTGATGCGCAGCCCGTGACCTAGACATCGCCGCCACAGAGACCTATTCACAGGTTTGCAACTCCAATGGAGGTCGGCGGGGGTGCCGACCCCTCCCCTCCCCTGCCCGAACTCCTCGCATTCAAGAAGCTCATCGCCGGATCTCTCAAGAGACCACTGTCTGAGACTCAACAGAAATTCGTCAAAAAGCTGGACTGCATCCCAATCGTGGAATTGCCAATTGTAGAAACATGCATATCAACAGTCAATCTTGTAGACAGAGGGCTCATAGGACAGTTTACCAGGCTTTGGCCTTCTCCCAAATCCGTTGAAGCTTGGGTGCAGAGGAATTGGACGCCGCTCATATCAGAAGGAATCAAGAGCCACTTTGTAGGAAAAGGATTCTATGTATTCGTGTTCGAAAGCTTTGAGGATAAAAATCTCATCTTCAGAAACGGCCCATACTTCATGGGGCCTCAGGGTTTATACCTGAACAAATGGACCCCTGATTTCGACCCAGCCCAGGATGTGTCGTCTGTCGTTCCAATTTGGGTCCGCCTACCTCATCTTCCTTTACATTGCTGGAATCAAAAATCACTGCAAGCTATCGGCAATTCGCTTGGAAGGTATATTGATCAAGCAGTGCAAAAGGATCAGTACTCATGCGCACGGATCTGCATGGAGGTTGATCTGGAAGTAGGGCTGCCAGAGGAAATTAAACTTACTTCAGCATACTAGATGCACATCCAGAAGCTAGACTACGAGCAATTACCCTTCAAATGCCAGCACTGTCACGGCTACGGCCATTTCGCAAGACACTGCAAAAAAAAGGAAGCAGAAGAGAGCGAGAAAGCAGAACAATGGACCATAGTGCAAAAAGCAGGGACAACAAAACCTAGAAACAAAGGAAAACAACCTTGGGCCAATAGGGCAGGAACAAAAAGATGGGAACTCTAACCCCATGTCGAAATCAGGATCTCAAAATGCAGAGCCTAGTAAGGCTGTCTGGAAGTAAATAAGGACTGCAGTGAACAACCCAATCCCCTCCTAACGGGAAAGGAATAGAGGAGTAAGGGCAAAACGCGGGAACCCCGGAAGTAGTCCCCTCCCCCTCTTATGCCGACATAGCAAGAAAGAAAGTACATGAATCACCAAGCTCATCGGAGGATGAGATCTTAGAAAGGCCTGCCAAAAGAGCAGGAAGAAAGTCCTGCAGAGAAGCAAGGGAGGAAGAAGTTGAAAGGCAAAAGACTCAAGGAAGTCAACCCACTATAGAAATGTCAATTGGCAGAAGTACAAGGACAAGGCCACCAAAAGGAGGAGGCCCAACCACCCCTAACAGTAAGTAATGAAAATCGTCTCTTGGAACTGCAGAGGGCTGGGGAACCCAAAGAAAATTGAAGCAGTCAAAGATCTACTGAAAGCGAAACCAGCAAACATATTAATGCTCCAAGAGACAAAGAAGGGGAGGTCCTTCTAGAGATCAGCAAAAAGAAATGGCAGAAGAATGCAGGAAAAGCAATAAGCGCAAGAGGCTCTTCCGATGGAATAGCAACCCCGTGGAAGGGAGACCAATTCAGGCTCAACTCCCACAACACACAACACTGGAGCTTCACAAAGCTGAAGCACATAGCAAGTAAGTTAACCATTACATTATTCAATTTATGTGTACCGGTATTGTATTCTGAAAAGAAAGACTGTTGGAAAACATTAAATGAGTTTTTGGAACTGAATACCCCAAACAACATAATCATAGTTGGAGATCTAAATCTAGTGATGAATGAAAAAGAAAAGAGAGGGGGCAGGACCAGTAAGGATCAGATGATCTATGTAGTAGAAGACATGATACAACAATGGGACCTACTGGATTTTAAACCAAGAAAAGGGCTTTACACCTGGACCAATAACAGGACAGGGAAGACCACATATCTGCCAGATTGGACAGGTTCTTGGTTCAAAGCACAATGTTGATGGGAAGGAGGCTAATCTCATCAGCCATTCTTCCCAAGCTTACCTCGGATCACAAACCCATCCGGCTAATGTTAGAGGAAGAAAATTGGGCCCAATCCCTTTTAGATTCAGCCAATTGTGGAATGGAAAGAGTGGCTTTGCAGAAACGGTCTAACTAGCATGGTCCACCTCAGTCAATGGCTCCCCCAATTATGTATGGGAACAAAAATTAAAAATAAAAATAAAAAAAAGTTCCTCAAGGAATGGAGTAAACTCCCATCAAATACTCCCAAAGATCAAAGAATGGAGTCAGTGCAGCACCTAGAAAAGCTGCAAAGTGAAATGGATACAATAGATATAACTAAAACAGAGCTAGAAAAGGAGCAAGAAGCCCAATGCAAAACATTTTGCTCCTTCAGAAATGAAGAAGAATATTGGATATTAAAGTCCCAGAGCCTTTGGCTGGAAGCCGGAGATAGAAACACAACATATTTCCATCGACAATGTAGAGCCCATCTCTCCAGGAATCACATCACAGAGATCACCACCTTCGATGGGAGGTCATGCAAAGGAATAGATCAAATAAAATCTATTGCTGCATTACATTTCCACCATCTTTACAGTAGAGAGAATGATGATTGTGAAGAAGACAACAAAGAATTCCTAAAGAACATTCCGGCGTTGGTCACTAAAGAGGACAATGCAGCATTGTTGAAGCAAACCAATGAAGAAGAAATTGACAAAATTATCTGGCCCATGAATCTAGATAAATCCCCTAGGCCAGATGGGTTCACCATTCACTTCTAGAGGATATGTTGGGACATAATCAAAACAGATCTTATTCGAATGATAAAAGGATTCCTTCAGAAAGCAAAACTGGGTGGTAGCACCAACTCAACATTCCTTGCTTTAATACCAAAAGAGTCAAACCCTGCTTCCTTTGACAGGTTTAGGCCAATCTCTTTATGCAATGCTTCGTACAAAATAATTACAAAACTCCTTGCAAACAAAATAAAGCCACTGCTAAACAAACTCATATCAGATTCACAAGGAGGCTTCATCGAAGGGAGACACATTCTGGATAACGTAATTCAAGTTCAGGAAGCCATGCACTCCAGCAACCTTAGAAATGAGAAAGGCATGCTAATCAAGTTAGACATGGCCAATGCATTCGATAGAGTAAAGTTGTCCTTCCTCTATCAAGTTCTACTTTCCTTCGGATTCGACCAAGAATTTGTCAAACTGATCCAATCTTGTACCATAAGTCCTTGGATTGTGCCTTTGGTAAATGGGAGGCCAGCTGATTTCTTCCAAGCCACGAGGGGGCTGAAGCAAGGATGCCCTCTTTCTCCATTTCTTTACATTTTAATGGCAGAGACGTTGAGCAGAAAGTTGGAGCAGGACATGATAGTAGGAGCAGCCCCAGGTTTGAAAATAACTAAGGATCTCAAAGCAATGAATCACACCCTGTTAGCAGATGATTCCCTCATGTTGGGCAGAACTTCAAACAGAATAGCCTCTGCATTCAAAAATACTCTCCAAGCCTACTTCAAAGCAACTGGAGCACTAATCAGTGAAAGAAAAAGTGCAGTCTATAGTTGGAACGCAAAAGAGGAAGAAATTCAAAACATAGCTCACAATTTGGGGTTCAACGGATACTCAAAATGGGACAAAATCAATTATCTTGGACTGCCATTAACACTGGGCACAAACAGAGTCAATCTGTGGGAAGGAGTAATAACAAAAATCAAAGGCAAAATCACTGCATGGGGAGGTCAATGGCTAACTCATGGTGGCAAATTAACTCTGATAAAATCCGTTCTTTCATCTCTACCAATATATCAAGCGTCCTACCTCATTGCACCAAAGTCGATTTCAGGGAAAATTTATAAAATCATGAGAGATTTTCTGTGATATGGAGGCAAAGGAAATCAGAACAAATTCCATTTGGTTAAATGGGAGACAACAAAGAGAACCATGAGAGAAGGCGGCCTTCAAATTCGTGATCTGGACCTCGCCAATACAGCTCTAGGATGCAAGATACTATGGAAGCTCCACAGCGACCCCAATCACCCTGTCAGCAAAACATTGAGGCATAAATATATACCAAATGCAAAACTCAGAAACCTGCAAAACACAAACAGCAAAAGGAGCACGTTGTTATGGCAACTGTGTACCAAAGGATTGCGATTCTTCTCCCAAAAATCTGTACCGTATCCCTGGGAATGGTAAGCATGTCAAGTTGAGAATAGATCGCATAATGAGGTAGTCACCCTTAGCATCAAATGATAGCCTACAAGAAATCTGCAAGCTTCTTGAAAGAAGAGGAGATAAGACAATATATGATATCTCAAAATGGGACAAATCCGGGTTTTGGATTGATTGGAACTTTAGTAACATACCAGATCGTTTATCATAGCAAATAGAAATGCTAAAAGAAGAACTTCGTGAAGCAACTCTGGTGCACAAGACAGAAAAAGATAAATGGGGTTGGGGACCTATAGGAGTATACTCCTCAGCCAAAGGTTACGAGTTGTTGCAATCACATAGAGATAGATATCTCCCTGCGAGATTTTGGATGGAGCTAGCTGCCAAAGGTTAACTTCTTCTTCTGGATATTAATGCACAAAAAGATTTTGACTAGTGAAAACTTATTGAAAAGGAAAATAGCAGATCCACATAGATGCTCACTGTGCAAAGAGGCCATGGAAACCATGGATCACCTGTTTGTAGACTGCTCATTTGCAAACAAAGTTTGGACGCTCATACTCCAAGGACTCAAGGCAGCAATCCCCACTAAAATTTCAGTAGTGGACTTATTTTTATCATGGAAAGATCGCAATCCTCTGTCCTCCCTCAACTCCTCATGGGCTAGAATCTGGATCACCATTCCCAAATTTGTGTGTTGGAAGCTATGGTTAGCTAGAAATGAGTAGATATTCAATAATGTAGCCTAGACACCCAACACGGTAATAGCAAAAGAAAAAGGCCTGCTCCTAAAAACTTTGAACTCCCAAAACTCAAAGATGACTCTTCGGTGCAGCAGGAGGAAAAGAGCTGGCTTGGAACCCTTGCATTAACCCAACGGATCCACAGTATTGGAAAACCCCAACTCAATCCTGAGTGGAGGCTAAGAGATAAGGACGAAATATTTCAGAGTTGGTGGAGGCAGCAAGGAATAACTACAGTCTTCTTTTATGGTGCATCAAAAGGGAACCCTGGGATAGCAGGAGCTGGAGGACTCATATACTCTTTTGACGGAAGCACCAAAGAAACCTTTTGTTGAGGACTAGGACAACGATCCAACAACCAAGCAGAAAACTTGAGCTTGACAAAAGCATGTCAAATAGTTAAAGAAAGAGGACACCGGGCGCTACAAGCATTCGACGATTCAGAAATCTTGATCAAAAAGATACATTCGAAAGGTCAATTTAATGATGTTTGCTTAAATAAGAATCTGCAAATATTGAGATATATCCTACAAGACTTCACTTCCTTTAAATGCTACCATATTCTCAGAGAATCAAATAAAGAAGCAGACTATTATGCCAATAAAGGATGTCTTTTAAGCCAAGGAGACCTCAACATAAACAAGGGAGAACCAAAAAAAATTTGCATCCCATGAAAAAGACATCAGCTTGTAACAGGAAAATGTAAAAGTCCTGCACTGAAGATTGTAAGGCTTTGGCCATTTGGAGCTCTTTATTAATAAAAATCCATACCCGTTTTAGTTTAAAAACAAAATTTGTTAGGGAGAGTCAATATATATTTATTCTTAATCATATAGGGTATTATTTTATTTTGATAAATATATTGTAATCCATATTACATTATAATGATGAACCATTTACATTAAGATGATGAACCACAACATTCACTGGTTCGAGCAAAAATTTCTCCTCATCTTTATTGAATATTTTATATTGTGGGTCAAAGCTAGCCATTATCAGCTCTTTCCATCGCTATCACTATTTATTATGTGGCAAAAAATTACCCTCATCCTTATTGAATATTTTATATTGTGGATCAAAGCTAGCCATTATCAGCTCTTCCATCGCTATCGCTATTTATTCCATTGCCTAGATTTGACTCTCCATATTTCCATCGCTATCACTATTTATTCTGCGGAAAATTTTTTATCCTCATCCTTATTGAATATTTTATATTGTGGATCAAAGCTAGCCATTATCAGCTCTTTCCATCGCTGTCACTATTTATTCTGTTGCCTAGATCTGACTCTGCATCTAGTCGTGATGATGATTTCTACTTATGCTTATTGAATATTTTATATTGTGGGTCAAAGCTAGCCATTATCAGCTCTTTCCATCGCTATCACTATTTATTCCGTTGCCTAAATCTGACTCTGCATCTTGTCTTGATGATGAGTCACACCGCTCTTTCCATCACTATCACTATTTATTCTGTTGCCTAAATCTGACTCTGCATCTTGTCCTGATAATGAGTCACACTGGTTCCTTCGAAAGGCCTTGACAAAATACTCTGGATGTGAGGGCCTTGACAAAATACTCTGAATGTGATTAGTATCGAAAAATGTCCCAACATTATAATTATGGATCACAGAAACCTAAATTCGAAAAATATAACATTATGATAATGAAAAAAAATATTAAAAAAACCCACTATTTTTTATTAATAAACTTTATATATATATAATCACAATTTTTTATCAAGCTTTGATCTTATCCATGATTTTCATTGCTTGAAATCAAAAAACAAGTTCCATATAGGATAACACACATCAATCCATACTAGAATTTAGTTTGTACTATCACGATCACATTACTAAATGTGGTTGATATTAATTTCACAAATAATTTCATATTAATATTCACATTAGTATTCAAATCAATATTTAACAATATTAAATTTAAATTTAATGTTTATTAATAAACTTAAAATAATAATAAACCAATATTATTAAAAGCTTAAAGTAATAAGACCTAAAATATACACCAACCGAAATCTTCATGCATGAGGTACCCTGAGCTCTGAGCACAGACCATGGAAATTTAGGGTTTTCCCAATATTTGCGACGACATTCGGCACTAAGCACGGCACCCCTGTTCCACCGTCCCTACAGCTCCTGACAATCATACAAGCCAGCTAATCGTTCAACCCCAATGGCAACCCCGATGGGGGAGGACTTGGATCCTCCCCCCATGGTGAACCATGCGCTTCTGAACAAGAACAGATCTAACAATGCCTCTGCTTTGCACACAGATCAGCATACTCATGATATGCCTAACAAACCACAGGGTATAGACAATATACCTCTGAACATGTAGCAAAACGCAGTAGGCGATGACGAGATGCCCAAAGTAACCTCTACAACCTGCAAACCTGTAGCTATAGAACAACCAAAAATAGAGTTGCCCAGTCAAAGAATCAACATCCAAATCCAATACATGAAAGATCATGCCCTTATTGGGAAATTTATTGGGTTTTGGCCAACAGAGAAAGCCTTACAGGGCTGGATAGCAGCCAGATGGAAACCAAAAGGACATATCAATCTAAAGTTAGGACCAACAGGGTTCTTTATAGTGATATTCAACTGCATAGAAGATCGCAATAGGGTCTTAGACAACAGCCCTTATTTCTTTAACGCTGTTGGGCTCTATCTACGTGATTGGATCGAACAATTCAATCTAGATAAAGAAGATCTAAGCTCAACACCAATTTGGATCCAGCTATATTTCTTGCCGCTAGAATATTGGGATGAGGAGTCCTTAAAAGACATTGGAAATGGCTTGGGAGAGTTTATAAAAGTTGCAGAAGAAAAAAAACACAGAAGGAACACCTGCTATGCCCGCATCTGTGTCTACATGCACTTGAACAAAGCTCTTCCAAACTTGGTAAGTCTATTTCATGATGACTTTGAATGGATGCAGACTATAGATTATGAGCATGTTCCATTTAGATGTAGAAAATGTCATGCTCATGGACACCTATTCCGGGACTACCCGCTTAATGCTAAATCCTCCTCCAACACCACCTTTGGGCAACCTGATCAAGATGGATATACTAAAGTGAACACTCGAAAATGGAATCACAAAAAGCCTGCTTCTCAACCCAAAAACCCCCCTGCCAGCAATCCAACTCCCTCCACCAACAATAGCTTTGATATTTTAGCTCAACGTGACTCAGTGGCCTCTGAGCCCCCCATGCACTCTCATGCGATCCCCGATCAGCCCTCTGCTCACCCTCGTGTGGATT
The DNA here is from genome assembly GCA_031772625.1 of Pinus tabuliformis. Lineage (NCBI taxonomy): Eukaryota > Viridiplantae > Streptophyta > Pinopsida > Pinales > Pinaceae > Pinus > Pinus tabuliformis. The sequence goes on from CM062817.1 coordinate 289,104,429, forward strand.
CGTCTCATGACAATGTCCACGAGCAAACCCAAGTCCTCCCCTCCACCATTTCCAATAAAGATCCGGCCTGGAAACCTAATGGAATGGACATCGATACCCTTCTGATTGATCCCAAGCATGCAACGAACAACATGGCTGAGAGCAGTGAACTGAAGCAGATGGATGAAGAGCTTGAAAGTATTGACCTAGGAGACCTGGACATTTTTGGCCTTGAGCAAGCATGCAAGCAAAAAATTTTTGATAAAATCCAGGCAAGACAACTAGAAAGTCTAGAGGTCATCCTATCTAGGGCACATCAACAACGATCTCTAGGAATTCAATTCTGAATTCAGTGGGTTTACTCAAACTTCAAGTGGGAACACTTGTTGAATGCAGAATTTGATTATTCATCCAATGAGTACTTTCGAGGATCCTGCTACACGAAAAATGAGAAATACATGAAAAACGAGATTGCAATCATGGTTTTTCATGTATTTCTCATTTTTCGTGTAGTATGGTCCATCAAAAGTGTGCAACATGGGTACTTGGATGAGGAATTAAATTTTGCATCCAACGAGTACTCCCGCTCAAAATTTGAGTAAAACCTTAAAGAAATAAGTTGAAAAAATTATTATTTCATTATTTTTTAATCTTTTAATTTTTTACCTATTGGTTCTTATAAAGTTTATTTTGGTTGCACTTTTTTCTTAGGAGGCCTATTTTAAACCTCAAAAGTTCTCTAATGCATGTTTGAGCGTAGTCACCCTTTACAAAATAAAATTATGATATTAAGATGATATTCCCTATGTAAATTGTGGATACCTATTGTGGTGGTTCGTGTCGACATCAATTATATTGTGAAGTATTCTATCAGCTTATATGACTTGCTCTCCTTGATCCAGGTGGCTCAAGAGACACTTAGATGTCAAACAAGACTCATAATAGGTCTAAATTCAAAGTGGTCAAATTGCTCTCAAACTAGGACTAGATCAAAGTGGTCGTCGCCCTGATTCCGACGGTGTGAAAGCGACTCTAATTTGAGTTCTTATGGAGGAGTTAGAGCTAGTCAAAGTTCGTGTCAAAGTAGACAAGTGGCAGGGTTAAGGAGGCATCAATTTGGGTAGAACCTATAGAAATTTTGTCTACAAATCTAGCTCTGTGGATCTGCTGCAAGTTAACTCAATAATGTAATATAACCAAAGCAAAATACTTTAACTTACTTCTACAATCAATTTGCGGAAGCTTAAAAAACTTTGAGCAATATCAAGTTGAACACATTTAACTAGAAGAAGAATCAATGCAAATGAAACACGGAAGAATACTCAAGGGAAAGCCTCTGCTAAAAACCCCACTATCTTTATTATCATACAAGGTGGAAATATCTCAGAATTACACAAAGCCTTAGCTCTCACAGCTAGCCAGCTCTCAGTACAATCCTCCTAGATGCTCACAAGCAAACAAGGCTTCTCACAAACCTTATCCTCTGCCCTACAAGCCTCCTATTGTAGAAATTCTCACTGTAGATTAAATTGATTATGCAATGTACTAAAGAAAAATACTTAATCTACTTCTACAATCAAACTTGCGGAAGCTTAATTGATTTTGAGCAAGATCAAACAGAACACACATAACAGAGGAGAAGATTCAATCACACATGAAACACAGAAGAATACTCTGGGGAAAGCCTCAACTAAAAACCCCGCTATCTGTATTATCATACAAGTGGAAATATCTTAAGATTACACAAAGCTTTAGCTCTCAGGCTATCCAGCTCTCAATACAATCCCTCACTACTGCTCATACGAAAATAGACAACGCATTTGCCTTGCCTCTGTCCTCCAAGCCTCCTATTTCCTTGCGCAATTTTCCCCGGGTCCTCCAGCTGTAATCTATGTGATTCTCACCTCACACACTACTCATACCTTTGTAGTAACTGCAAAATCCTCAAGGAATGAATTCCTTTTGCATGCAAGAGATTTCCTCATGGGAATATTCATACAACTGATAGTACATTGTCCCTGCCTTTAATCTCAATTGGGTCTTTGTCTGAACTGACATGCATGATTTATTTATGAGAGAATATTCAGTTATCTGGAGAACACTAGTTGCATGCATGCGTGCATTAACTGACTGAATTCACAATTAGTTCCTCCAATTGTTTGGAACTAATTTAACTAGACTTAACTCAGTTAACTAAGCTAACTAATTACAACTCAAATAAAACTCATCCTTATCTCCTTAATTAAGGGATAACCGTTGCATGTCTTCACAAAGACTTCATGTTTGAATTTCTCCAACTAATTAACTCAAGATGAATTAATTAATTATTTTTCAAACAGTTGGTGAGACTAAATTCGAATTTTAATTCTCAATTTTGATTCAAGGACAAATCAAAATTGGAATATATCCTGAAATGCTATCTATAGCAATGCTATTTTTAGTGTTTCTTGTTGCTATTTTCAACACTCTCTCAACAAGAAAGGGATTATCTACCACCCCAATCCTATCTCTGTGGAACTCAAAATTACACTTTGATAATGCCTTATTCAAAATGTCAGCGTCTTGCTCCTCGGTCGAAATATACTACAACAACAAGATCCTCCTCGCCACACAGTCTCTGAGATGATGATACCGAATGTCGATATGCTTGGACCTGTCATGAAATATTCGATTCTCAGAGAGTTTAATGCAACTTTGATTATCACAATAGATCATAGTTGGATCCATCCTCCGATCAAACAAACCAACTAGAATTTTCCGCATCCAAATGGCATCACATGCTACCTGACTTTCAGCCATGTATTCAGCGTTTGCTGAGCTGAGTGCAACTAACCTCTATTTCTTGTTGTACCAAGAAACTGCAGCTGAACCAAGGTTGAAAATTCCTCCTGATATGCTCTTCCGATCTGATGGACTCCCTGCCCAATCTGCATCTGTGAAGCCCTGAAGCTTCAATCCCTCTGTCCATCTATACCATAATCCATACTGACATGTGCCTCTGAGGTATCTCAAAACATGCTTTGCTGCCTTCCAAAATAGATTGGTAGGCTGAACCATATCTTGACTCAGCTGGTTCACCGCGTAGCACAAATCTGGTCGTGTGTTCACTAAGTACATCAGTGAACCCACAAGCTGCCGATTCACAGTAGCTTCTATTACTTCTCTTGAAGTAGCATCCTCCTTCCTCTAATTGCCTGCTCTAGGAGTCTGCATGGGCTTGCACTTCTCAATGTGGAATATCTTGAGTATCTCATTGGCATACTTGCCTTGAGACACAAACACTTCCCCATCCTTCTGCCACACTTCCATTACTAGAAAGTAGTGCATGAGACCCATGTCTTTTATCTTGAACCTCTTGCAAGGTCCTCCTTGTAAGATATGATCAATTGATCATCACCTGTCAATATCAGATCATCAACATAAAGAACAATGATCAACTGCTTACCTTCCACCATGATGTGGTACAAGTTCGCATCCACTTCACTCTTTGTGAAGCCCAACCCAGTGAAGTAGTTGTCGATCCTGGTGTACCAAGCACGAGGTGCTTACTTCAGCCCGTACAAAGCTCTCTTGAGTCAGCACACATGCGACTCACGATCGAAGGTCTCAAAACCTTCCTGCTACTCTATGTACACCCCCTCCTCAATATTGCCATTGAGGAATGCAATCTTCACATCCATATGATGGATCTTCCAACCCATTTGAGTTGATAGTGCCAACATCAATATGATAGATGAGTACCTTGCTACAGGAGCAAAAGTCTCATCATAGTCGATCCCCTCGAACTGTGAGAAACCATAGGCAATGCACCTTGCCTTATGTTTCTCCACACTACCATCAGCAGCTTGATTTACCTTGTAAAGCCAATGGGAACTCACAACTAACTTGTTCTCCCGTCTTGGAACAACATCCCAAACACTGTTCCGAACTATGGAGTCATACTCCTCCACCATAGCATCAACCCAAACTAGTTGTTGCACTGCTTCCTCAAAGGAAGATGGTTCGGTCTCTATAGATTTCCCAATAAGGGCCATGTAACTAGTGTACTGCTCAGGTGACCTCCTCTGTCTATGCTAAGAAGATGGCTCTCCCACATTCTCTCTCGCATCCATCAACAATCTGTTAACCTCCTTTGTGCGTTTCCGCCCCTCTTTGGAAGACTCTGCATGAGTGGATTTCTCCACTCCTGGAACCTATGCATGCGGTTGCTCCACATCAGTCTGAGGCTCCTCCTCCTTAGGAACCAAAAGTTCCTCCTCTGCCTGCAACTTGAGCTCCCTCTCAAGGGAAACTTGCATGGCCTTCAATTCATCGAACTTAAGATCTCTGCGAACCACTGTCCTCTGAATGGTAGGCAAATACACCCGATAGTTGTGGGGAGTATCAGTGTACTCCACAAGTATCCCCATCTCTGTTGTAGGCTCTAGATTCTTCCGGGAATCCTTGGTCACATGGCAATAAATCGATGAGCCAAAGATCCTGAAGTGACCCACATCTGGTCTCTTCCCAGAGAAAGCTTCCTCTGGTGTCTTCATCCCAAGTATGTGATGTGGGCTTCTATTCTGCAAGTAAACTGTTGTGTTGCATACCTCAGCCCACAAATGAAGTGGTAGGCCTTGGTCATGCAGCATCGCCTAAGCTACCCCCACAATCGTTTTGTTCTTCCTCTCGGCCACCCCATTCTGCTATGGGTTATGAGGTGCCGTCAACTCTCATTTAATTCCTTCTACACCACATAAGTCCTTAAACTCTTGAGAGACATACTCTCCACCATTGTCGCTTCGCAAGGCCCTGATCTTCTTTCCTGATTCTTTCTCAACCAAGGCTTTGAACTCACAAAACCTTGAGAAGGTTTGATCCTTCTTCTGCACGAAATAGATCCAACATCTACAAGAAAAATCATCAATAAAAATCACATAATACCTTTGTTTAACAGTGGAGGCTGTTGAGAATAGTCCACACACATCTATATGAACTTGGTCCAAGATTGCTTCAACTCGACTGTCTAAGGAAGATTTTGCATACTTACCCAAGGTAAAACCTTTGCACATGTCCACTTGCTCAAGTTTACCTTTGGGAAGTCTGGTAGAAATCTGCTGCATTATCTTCAAGGTCCCATGATGCAAGTGGCCCAACCGTCTATCCCATAACTTGCCAATATCTTGGCTTTGCACCAATTATGTTTTAGAACTCAATGCAGCACAGTCATGTACCTCGAGCTTGTAGAGATTCTTCACTCGAATCCCAATCCTCTTGGTTTGACCCGTGGCTATGTATCTCAGGAACGCCTTTCCTTTACTGAAGACTACATCATAGACTTTGTCTTCCAACATCGCGATCGATACCAAGTTTTTCTTCAGTCCAGGCACATACTTTACATCAGTCAGGGCGAGAGGAGCTCCATGCTCCCTCTGAAACACAACTGTACCTTCACCTGAAACATGGTATTTTCCATCATTGCCCATCTCGATGTGCATTTGGAGGTATTTCTCCTCCAAGGTACTGAATAAACTCTTATCGTCGGTCATGTGCAATTAGGCTCCACTGTCCAGGTACCAAACACATCCCACCATCGATGAAACCATGCATGCGATGAGGGTAAAATCTAATTCGAACTGTGAGGTCAGTGCCTCACCTTCTGATCCTTTTGAGGATCCCTTCTTAGATTTATTCAATGGACAATTAGTTGCATAATGGCCCACCTCATGACAATCTAAGCATCTCACTTTAGATTTGTCAATCTTCTTCCCACCATGGGAAGAACTCGATTTGGAATGGGAAGCCTTCCTTTCCCTTTCCATGCCTTACTTGCTAAGGATATATTTTCTTCATCATCATGCTTAGAAGAAGAACCATCTCTGGTGCTTCCTGATCTCCTCCTGCATCACATCCGACCACAGTCATTCCCAATTTGGAAGTTTCTCTCTTCCATTCACTGAATCCTAGTAGCTATGCCAATTCTTAGGAAGACTGAGGAGAGCAAGACTCACCATATCATCATCAACTGTCATGATTCCTACACTTCCAAGCTCATCTCTGTAGGTGGTGAGATTGTTTAGATATGTAGAGATCGTGTCACCCTTTCCACACTTGATTTCCTTAAGCTTGTCCTTCAGTGCCAGCTTCCTCTGGTCGTTGTTGTTCTGATATAGATCCTTCAATGTCTTCCACATTGAAAACATAGTCTCCTTCCCATGGGGACTCGAGACAATATGGTCTCGAACTCCCTTCAGAAGAATCCTCCTCGCTTTCGCCACACATTTCTTCCATTTCACTAATTCTTGGACATTAGCTGCTGCTGGCTTAGGGACTTCTTGATCAATGAAGTCCTTCAAACCATTGTCTTCTGTTACCGCTTCCATGCGATCCTTCCATGCTATGTAATTCGAGCTGCCATCTAGGGCATACTCGAGTCTCAAGCCATTGAATGCCATTGGTGAACTTTAAGATGTGATAAAAAAACGATTTTGTACCTACAATCAAGAACTTCAAACTTCGAACTTCTCCCTTCTTTGTATACTGTTCTCCGCATTGATCGCTTTTGCTTTGATACCATGTAGAACTTATCATTGTAGATTAAACTGATTATGCAATGTACTAAAGCAAAATACTTAATCTACTTCTACAATCAAACTTGCAGAAGTTTAATCGATTTTGAGAAAGATCAAACAGAACACATATAACAGAGAAGAAGATTCAGTCATACATGAAACACAGAAGAATACTCTGGGGAATGCCTCAGCTAAAAACCCTGCTATCTGTATTATCATACAAGTGGAAATATCTCAGGATTACACAAAGCTTTATCTCTCAAGCTATCCATCTCTCAGTACAATCCCTCACTGTAGCTCATAGACATAATAGACAACAACTGGTGAAACTAAATTCGAATTTTAATTCTCAATTTTGATTCAAGGACAAATCAAAATTGGAATATATCCTGAAATGCTATCTATAGCAATTTTATTTTTAACATTTCTTGTTGCTATTTTCAACACCTATTTCCTTGCACAGTTTCTCCTGGGTGATCCTGCTGTTACCAAGTGGAACACTGTTCACTCACACTAATCTCACACCCTGTAAAACTGCACAATCCTCAAGGAACCTTCCCTTGACTGCATGGATGAGTTGCCTTTATAGAAAAACTCATACAACTGATAGTAACCTATCCTTGACATTGATCTCAACTAGGTCTTCCTATGAATAGACATGCATGAGTTACTGATGAGAGAATCTTCAGTTATCTAGAGTACACTAGTTGGATGCATGCATGCATTAACTGACTGAACTCACAATTAGTTCTTCAAACAGTTTGGAACTAATTTAACTAGACTTAACTCAGTAAACTGAGGTAACTAATTACAACTCAAATATAACTCAACCTTATCTCCTTAATTTAGGGATAATCTCCTTAATTTAAGGGATAACTGTTGCATGAATTCACAAAGACTTCTAACTTGAATTTCTCCAACTAATTAATCCATAATGAGTTAATTAATTATTTTCCAAGCAGTTGGTGAGACTAAATTCAAATTTTAATTCAAGGGCAAATTAAAATTGGGATATTCTGGATTCTATTTTTATCATTTCTTGTTTTTATTTCAACACTCCCTCTCAACAAGAAAGGAATTCAACTCGATCCTAATCTTGGATCTTTGGGATGTTTGGCATGCAACACTTTTCTCTAGTGTTGTTGCTTCAACAACTCCAGAAACAAAAAAACATCCAACCTGAATCAATATGATGTATCTGTCATCAAAGTATCTGACTGTTATTGCCTCTGTCAACTGAAAACTTTGTACTGTTGTTGACTCTGCCTTTCTGCACTGTTGTCAATCCTTCTCTGTTGTCTTCAGTATCTGACTGCTCTAGCATCTGTCACTTTTATCTCTAACTGCATCAATCCCACTAATTCCTCCTGCTACTATGTACCTTGGGATCCCGTAGCAAGGTACGATCCATGAGATAAAACCTCTCAATGGACCCTCCCCAATTTCATCCTTCTTGAGACTATCACTTCACATTTCCCCACCTCACACCTAGAGGTATGGATGCAGGTGCTCCCTCTGCCCACTTGGCATGAAATTGCCCCCTACTGGAGGTCTCTGCATGAGTGGATGCCTCCACTCGGTCTCCTCTCCGCTTCTCTAACTGTGGCTCGTCCACAATTGTCTGAGACTTCTTTTGGGGCTGCATGTTGAGAGGTAATTTACTCTCCCTCTCAACCACCAAGTCTCTAACATTTGCCTTGCTCCTCAAGGCTTTGCATGCATCTTGAACCTCAAGAGCATAAAGGTTCATAACTCTTGAACTGATTTGTTTCACTTGTCCCGTGGTGATGTGTCTAAGGAAAACCTTTCCCTTACTGAAGACAACATCATAGCCTTTGTCCTCCAACATCGCAATTGATACCAAGTTCTTCTTCAGTCCAAGCACATACTTCACATCTGTCAAGGTGATATGAGCTCCATGCTCCCTCTAAAAAGAAATCATGCCCACTCCTAAAACATTGTGCCTTTCATCGTCACCCATCTCTATGCGCATCTTGAGGTCTTTCTCCTCCAAGGTACTGAATAAAATTTTATCACCAGTCATGTGGAATGAGGCAACACTATCAAGATACCAAACAAAACCCATCATCGATGACAACATGCATGCGATGAGAGTAAATTCCATATTGAACTGAGAGGCTAATGCCTCACATTCAGATCCTTCCAAGGAACCCTTCTTGGACTTCTTCGATGAGAAATTAGTTGCATAATGACCCCTCTTGTGACAATTAAAGCATCTCACTTTAGACTTGTCACCCTTCTTCCCTCCATGACAAGAATTCGATATGAATTGGGACACCTTCCCCTTCCCTTTCCTTGCCTTACTTGCTAAGACAAGATTTTCTTCATCATCATCCTTGGATGAAGAACCATCTCAAGTGCTCCTCTTGATCTCCTCCTGCATGAGATCCGACCACATTCGTTCCCAATCCAGCAGTTTCTCCCTTCCATTCACAGAGTCCTGGTAGTTATTCTAGCTCTTTGGAAGCCCAAGGAGAGCGAGGCTCACCATATCATCATCGACAGTAGTTATTCCCACACTGCTAAGCTCATCTCTGCAAGTGGTGAGCTTGTTCAGATATGTGGAAATAGTATCGTCATTCTTCATCTTGATTCTTTGAAGCTTATCCGTGTGTGCCAATTTCCTCTGGTCGCTACTATTCTGGTAGAGGTCCTTAAATGTCTTCCACATTGAATATGGAGTATCCTTCCCATGGAGACTCGGGACAATATGGTCTCGAACTCCCTCAAGGATGATCCGTCTCACCCTCGCCACACACTTCTTCCACTCAGCCAACTCTTGTGCATTAGTTGAACCTGGCTTTGGGATTTCTTGATCAATGAAATCCTCCAAACCATTGTCTTCTAATACAACCTCCATGCGATCTTTCCATGCTATGTAATTCGAGCTGCCATCCAAGGCATACTCGACTCTCAAGCCATAGAACGCCATTGACCAACTTAAAGTATGAGGTGAATTCGATTTTTACCTGCAACCCCGAACTTCAAACTTCGAATTCTCTTCTTAGTCTACTATTCACAGCTCTGATAACCTTTGCTCTGATACCATGTAGAAATTCTATCTACAAATCTAACTCTATAGATCTACTGCAAGTTAACCCGATAATGCAATATAACCAAAGCAAGATACTTTAACTTACTTCTACAATCAATTTGCGGAAGCCTAAAATTTTTTGAGCAAGATCAAGTTGAACACATATAACCAGAAGAAGAATCAATGCACATGAAACATAGAAGAATAGTCAAGGGAAAGCCTCAGCTAAAAACCCCACTATCTGTATTATCATACAAGGTGGAAATATCTCAGAATTACACAAAGCCTTAGCTCTCACAGCTAGCCAGCTCTAAGTACAATCCTCCTGGATGCTCACGGGCAAACAAGGCTTCTCACAAACCTTCTCCTCTGCCCTCCAAGCCTCCTATTTCCTTGTGCAGTTTCTCTTGGGTGATCCTGCTGTTACCAAGTGGAACATTGATCACTAACACTGATCCCACACCCTGTAAAACCGCGCAATCCTCAAGGAACCTTCCCTTGACTGAATGGATGAGTTTCCTTTATAGGAAAACTCATGTAATTGATAGTAACCTGTCCTTGAAATTTAGCTCAACTAGGTTTTCCTCTGAATAGACATGCATGAGTTACTGATGAGAGAATCTTTAGTTATCTAGAGTACACTAGTTGGATGCATGCATGCATTAATTGATTAAACTCACAATTAGTTCCTCAAACAGTTTGGAACTGATTTAACTAGACTTAACTCAGTGAACTGAGCTAACTAATTACAACTCAAATATAACTCAACCTTATCTCCTTAATTAAGGGATAATCTCCTTAATTTAAGGGATAACTATTGCATGAATTCACAAAGACTTCTAACTTGAATTTCTCCAACTAAGTAATCCATAATGAATTAATTAATTATTTTCCAAGAAGCTGGTGAGATTAATTTGAATTTTAATTCAAGGACAAATTAAAATTGGAATATTCTAGATTCTATTTTTATCATTTCTTGTTGCTATTTTCAACAGAACCGACAGCCGGAATTCGGCCACTGGACGGGCGAATTTGTGGGATGGTTATTTTGTCTAAAAACCTCTTAAATCAGCAAAGTCAATACTGTATGGTTATTTATATAAAAATTAAAAATATAATTAAAGTGGTGACGTGTTTTCACCCCCACCACCCCCCGACATAACCATATTCATTAGATATTATTCCAAAGTTAAACACAAAAGTTTGGGGGGCGGGCCACCCCCAGCAGACCCGCCATCCCACGGTCACCATATATATGTTATGTGTTAATATATATATCAATTGCAAATTTTTGAAGATTATGCACGAACCAATGTAACAATTCTTTGTCGAGTTAATCAAAAACCAAATGCCGAGTTGGGGAGGCAAGGGATTTGAACCCCGACCTCCACCAACATAGTCAACTCTGCCACCAACGAGCCATGACTCGTTCCTTGGTGGCTCCGTCAAGCACTAGATATTTAAACCTTATTCAATCATTTGCATGGGGAAGGCAATGGCAGAACGAAGAACCAAAGGAACTTAGAGCGGACAAACAACAGTGTAACCGTGCACGAAGGTCAAGGCAGAACCCTGACGCAGGAGGATGAAGATTCCTTGGGAGGTAAAATTTCACTTTATTAGAATGATGTCAATTTTATAGTCAAATTTCAAGAAATTACACAGGGAACGCAATGGTGAAGTCAGATTCCTCATCTAAGCAAAAAATTTGTAGGGACCCCACAACGTGGAATCTTTGGAGGATGAAATTCGCCAGAGTCAGAATGCAACCAACTTTATACTCAAAAGTCTCAAAATTCCACAAGGATCACAATGGTGAGATTAGATTTTACATTTAAAGAGAAGATCTCCAGTCAGCCCATGGAGTAGAATCTTTGGAGAATCATGGGGAATCTAAAAGATTCCTGAAGACCCATATTTTGACAGTGTTAGAATTTGACGAATGGATAGTCGATTTTACATTACTCGACACTAGAAATTCATTGGTGTAGTCAGTTTCAGCAATTGATCTTTTCATTTTTCGGTCACCTACAAAAGTGAAGGTACATGAAGAAGTCATGTTATGTTTCCTTTCATTATTGTTGAGATGATGTATTATTCTTGAGATCCTTGTTTGATACTATGTCAAGGGATTGTTATTGCCACATTATGTGAGATGTCATTAGTTTTTCATGTTATGTATTGTTGTTGAGATCCCTGTGTAACTATGTTGAGGGGATACTCGTTGCCACATTATGTGAGATTTTGTTAGTTTGTCATGCTGAAGAAAGCCTATTTTGAGTGAGAATTCCTATAGGGAGAACCTCTCGTGGAGAGACAAGCCACTCTTGTTGAGGGAATATGACCTTGTTATGATAAAGAAAATTCCATGTACATCATCATCATTTCCAACATATGAAGCGGCCTCCACCATCTTGACACCGGGCCCAAAGACGTATCCCACACTGGGTGAAATCCGTTATCAAATGTGTCGTGTTCATGATTTGTTGATCATTGTCATGTTTCCTCTTGTTTAAGCATGCACGTGTATTCTTTTATGCTCTTTTAAATGCAATTATGGTAACATCACAAAAGTAAAAGGTATTGGATAATTTTGGTAACTGAAGGATCCCGAATCAAGTTTGGTATCAGAGTGGTCTTCTCGCTAATGTGAATTGCAAGTGTGAACGATTAAACGTGCAACACTGGAGGATGACAAAGAAATGTACGAGGCCTTCCTAAGGATGTGAAAAATGGTGGACACAATGTATGAATTTTATGAGAAGAGAATAAAGGAACGGGAGAAAGAAAGAGCAGAGGATGATGCTCCATTTACCCCGTCAAGTGAACATGCATCTTCTTCACTGTATTCTCATCATTTGAATGAGGATATCAACCAGAGCCTTCAAGTAGAGAATGTTGAATTGAAGAGGCTTCTATGAGAAGAGAAAGAGGAGAAGCAGAGAATGTTGAATTGAAGAAGCTTCTAGGAGAAGAGAAAGAGGAGAAATAGAGATTGTAGCTTCAGTTGCAAGCCACAATAAAGGCCTTGGAGAAGTTGAAGTGCAATGAAGGCTTAGAGAAGCCCTCATCACCTGTTTCAGAATCAATAGTTGAGGTAAACAATGTTGATTGTTCTTTAGTTTCATCTTCACATGATGTAATTTATGTTGGAAATGTGGAGGTACTGATTACAGGAACTAGCATAAGAATCCTTACCAAGATGGGGTACAAAGGAGGAGGACTTGATGTTAATGGCCAAGGCATGACTCAACCAATGGAGGTCGTGCAAAGACCTTAATGCGCAGGTTTAGGATACATCAAAGGAGAGAGCTCAAAGGTGTCTGCAATTTCCAAGACATTGTTGAAACCGTCGATAAAAGAGAATAATGGGAACACATGACCATCATCCCATGGCAGTGCACATTGCAGAGGAAGAGCCGAGGCATGCTCTCATCGTAAGAATTGCACCAAAGACAACAAAGAGAGGTATAACAAGTCTTAATATTCTAGAGTTCATTTTGATTCCCAATATTTTGTTAATGATGATCATAAATCATGGCATTGAAAAACATGTAGTTTTTGTGGTTTGCATAACCATGTGATTGTTGAGTGCTGGAAGAGAATGGCAGCAGGAAAGAGGATGAAGCGTGAAAGGCCTTATCCAAAACATGGAAAGAAATAGATTAAGCAGGTTTGAAGGAAGAAAATTTTTTGCAGTCATTGCAACATATGTGGTTATCAAAGAGTCACATGTTGGAGGCTCTATCCAGAGAAATGTCTTAACGACAAAGCGCTTATGCATGAACCAATTGAAAAAGTTGTTCGACAAGCGAATCTGCCACACAGAAATGACCCATTCACTTTGATAAGTGAGATATGGTTTTTCTAGATGTGTTAGCTTGTCATGGACGTACTTTTGTAAATCATATGTTGTGACTTAAAATGTAAAAGTGATGATATGTTTTCCATCACTTGTTGAAGCAACAATGATGTTTTGGCCTTGTATTAATAGCTGGGGTATTGTTTCAATTTTGATGTAAACTTAACCACAGAATATGTGTTATAAACTCGTGGCAAGTATGGGATGCTTGGGTCATTTATTGCTCATGTAATAGAGCATGTAATTTGCAAAAATTGTACTACAAGTTTGCAAAGGATGCAGGTGTTGGCTCAATTCTTATGGCTCTGAAGAATAAATGTGAAGAAGGAAGGGTGACCTATCAGGATACTTGTGGTGCATACAATGTACACATAAGTTGCATATTATGTTCATGCTTTTGGTGAACCAAAAATTCCTCAGTGGGGAGGAATGATCCAGGTGGATCTAAAGACACCTAGAGGTCAAAGAAGACTCAGAGTATGTCAAAATTAAAAGTGGTTAGATTGCTTTCGAACTAGGACTAGATTGAAGTGCTTTTCGCTTTGATTGCAACGGTGGGAACGCCACTCTAATCCAAGTTCGTATGGAGGAGTTAGAGTTGGTCAAAGTTCAGGTCAAAGTGGATAAGTGGCAACTTTAAGAAGGCAGCTATTTGGACAAAACTGACGCTCAGAATCTGGCGACCGGATAGTGGAATTTGTGGGATGGTTAATTTTTCTAAGCACCCCTTAAATTGGTAAAGTCAAAACCGTATTGTTATTTATATAAAAATTAAAAATATAATTAAAGGGGTAATGGGTTGTCACCCCCGACATAACCATATTCGTTATATATTATTCCAAATTTAAATACAAAATTTTTGGGGCGGGCCACCCTTGGCGGACCCGCCAACCCCCGATCACCATATATATGTTATGTGTTAAAATATATATATATATATATATATATATATATATATATATTTATATATTTGTTGAAAACCGTCGAAGATTCTGCACAAACCAATGTACAATTCTTTGTTGATTTAATAAAAAACGAAACGTCGAGTTGGGGAGGCGGGGGATTCAAACCCTAACCTTTGCCGACATAGTCGGCTCTGCCACCAACGAGCCATGGCTCGTTCCTTTGGGGCTTTGCCGAGTCCTAGACATTTAAACCTTCTTCAATCATTTGCACGGGGAAGGCAGCGACGAAACAAAGAACCGACATAACTCAGAGTGGACAAACAACAACAAAACTGTGGACGAAGGCCGAGGTATAACCTTGCCCAGGGGAGGGTGTGGAACCTTGACGCAGGAGGATGAAGATTCTTGAAAGATTCTATGGGAGGTAAAATTTCACTTTATTAGAATGATGTCAAGTTTATAGTTAAATTTCACGAAATTTTGTAGGGAACGCGATGGTGAAGTCAAATTCACCATTTGAGCAGCGGATTTGCAAACACCCCGCAACATGGAATCTTTGAAGAATATCAAGGAATCTAAAAGATTCACTTGGAGGCCGAAATTTGCCAGAGTCAAAATGCAACCAACTTTATATTAAAAAATCTCATAATTTTGCAAGGATCGCAATGGTGAGATCAAATTTTTCATTTGAAGAGAAGATATCAAGTCAACCCATGGATTAGAATCTTTGGAGAATCATGGGGAATCTAAAAGGTTCCCAAAGGCCCAGATTTTGACGGTGTCAGAATTTGACGAATGGATAATCGATTTTACAATACTCGATGCTAGAAATTTAGTGGTGCAGTCAGTTTTAGCAGCCGATCCTTTCATTTTTCGGCCACATTATGTGAGATGTCATTAGAATTTCAAGCTATGTATTGTTGTTGAGATCCCTGTGTAACTATGTTGAGGGGATACTCGTTGCCACATTATGTGAGATCTTGTTAGTTTGTCATGCTGAAGGAAGCCCATTTTGAGTGAGAATTCATGTAGGGAGAACCTCTCATGGAGAGACAAGCCACTTTTGTTAAGGGCATATGACCTTCTTATGAAAAAAATAGTCCATGTACATCATCATCATTTCCAACATTATATGAAGCGACCTCCACCATCTTGACACCAGGCCCAGAGACATAGCCCACATTGGGTGAACTTCATTATCAAATGTGTTGTGTTCATGATGTGTTGATCGTTGTTATGTTTCCTCTTGTTTAAGAATGTGCATGTGTTCTTTTATGTTCTTTTAAATGCAATTATGATACATCACATAAGTAAAAGGTCTTGGATAATTCCGGTAGATTAAGGATCTCGGATCACCCCTATCAGAGTGTCTATTATCTCTAGTTTTTTTTCTCCTTTATGTATTTTATCCTTTACACCTTATATGTTTGGGGTAATGGGAGGGTTTTGTGTTGATGCTATGATGATTGGCTAGTGGTCGTGGGCTTTCCCACTTGAGTATATATGTAGTATTCCTATAAACATATATCTCTTTCGTTATCGTTTATTTTTCTATTGTTACAATTCACGATGGCGCCTAGTTTTTAGCTCTTGGGGTGAAGAACATTGACAATATAATTCTTTTGATGATTAATTGTGCTACAAATTTCTTACATATTAGTGATCTTCCGATTTTCAAATCGAACTACTACTTTAATGACTCATTAATGTTTTACTTACTGTCATTTGCTCTTACATCAAGGATTGGTGAGTCATCATGCATTTTTTTCGATGGATTTATATCCCATTTTGGCTTTAATGCATACGTTGCATTCAATTGCTAGACTTTCCTTAAGTTTGATTTCCATTGGTCGTCGTTGGGATTGATTGTGGGTGGTTTATTTCTCTTTGCGACTATTGGTTGTGCATGTAGTGAATGTGGTCAATCCTCCTTGAATGTATCTAATATCTTCTGACAAGGCAATATCATCCATGCCCCATGATTGGTGTATTGTAATTAAAGTTTTACGATCATTTCATCCTCATTGATTGTTCGTTGCTTATAGGAGTATTTTTGCATAATTTGCACATTGGCATCTTGGGGTGCATTAAGCTCTAATATTTTGGTGCCATATTTATTGGTATTTAAGTCTGTATGGTTTTTGTATTTACCTCCTTGAATTTATAATATTCCTAGATGCCTCCTAATACTCATGGTTTCTCGCATATTTTTAGTGATTCTCTGATTTTTGTGGCTTTATGGATTGGGAATCTGTCATGTCTTTTTTTCTTTTGTTATGGAATATGACGTGTCTT
This sequence comes from Pinus tabuliformis, assembly GCA_031772625.1. Lineage (NCBI taxonomy): Eukaryota > Viridiplantae > Streptophyta > Pinopsida > Pinales > Pinaceae > Pinus > Pinus tabuliformis. The sequence goes on from CM062817.1 coordinate 289,121,076, forward strand.
TTTAGAGGTTTTCTTTTGGTCGCTTCTACCTCTCAACCCATCAATTTACATGGCCATTATACTTGGTCTGATTAGTTGGGGTTCCTTAGCCTGGTTGTGGTTTTATTCCACTCCATTAATTGTCAGTTGGTGGATATAGCGTGGTAGATCATTGTGTTATGCTACATGCATTATCATATGGGGACAGCTAGGGGTCATACAATATTCCATTTGGCCCTTTCACACATAGTTCTCCACTCGAGGTGACTGGGGCTCTCATCCATGCTATGGTGGAGGAGGAAAAATGTTGTGCACAAAAACATGAGGTTAATTTGCACGAAGGTCCATCTCCTGTACAAGCTCTGCACGATGAGGTTGTCGTGACTAGCAAAGAGGATTTCAATTCTACTAGAGCTAGTGTCACAGGTTCTAAAAAAGTATATGGGTCGACGGTCAAAGCCTTTGTGTCCTACGATGGAGATTAAAACATTATCTTTGGGACAAGTTGTCACTCTTGATAAGGTATCAAGTTTGAAGCAAACAACATTGGTTGGTCATTGGGAGTTCGGTAGTATGGATGTTATCAAGGAATTTAGACTTCTGTGATCCATAACGTTTGTTTAGAAAAATCTTTGGCGAAATCACATAATTGATCATTTGTCGACGCGTTTCGAACCAACTAGTGTGGTTCATCGTCAGGACAAGTTGAAGATACAGATCCAGTATAGCGAGTTAAATAGTCCAAGCAGAGACTCCAACGGCTAAAAAGACTAACGGCTATTTTTCAACTTAAGGACCCAGTCAAACCCCTTTAACTAAATTAATATTAATATTCTTTATAATTATTATTATACTACTAGAGCTAAGTAAACTGGGTAAAAATTAACTAGATCAGAGATTATTAAACTATTTATATATTTAATATATAATTATATATAATATTTTTCAATACCTAATATAATACTATATTTAATATTTAGTTTTTAAATTATTAGAAAACTATAATTTTTACTGAAAATTGAATTATCAAAACTAAACCATTTATTTATTTAAAATATTAATTATATATATATATATAGATTAATATATTACCATACCTAACATTCTAATAATATTATATTTAATGTTTAAATATATATATATATATATGTGTGTGTGTGTGTGTTTTTTTTTTTTTTTGTAATTATATATATATAAATATATCAATTTAAAATTCTTTAATAACTAATCATTCTAATAAAATTTTTATTTAAAGTTTAGATATTAAAATATTATATCAATTTCTATCTATATAATTAAAAAACTTTTTTTAAAATTTTTATCCTACACTATCTCTTAAGGTTAGTTCAATTAACTTAGAACTAACAAAAAATCAAAATTAATCAAATGAATAAATGAAAAGTAATATTGATTAGTTAAGAAAAATGCATATTTTAATTATACATGTATTTATAGCATAAGGATGTTAAAAATATAAGGCTAATAAAAAGTAAATAATTACCTTACAATCTAAGGATAGTTCAATCATATATTATGTTAAATATTCCCAGGTTGCCAAATTTAATAATCTTCGAATATAAAGGGAAAAAGAGGGGACTAAATCAAGATCATAAGGGCGATAATTAAAAGGAGAACAAATCAAATCAAGAGAAAAGCAAGCAAATAAACCACAAACACAGAGGAAACAATTCTAAAGGAAAGGAAACAAGAAACACTGAGACCATACCAAGCAAGGACCGTGGAGGCTAGGAAGATAGGGCTGGGACCCAGCAGCTGCTGATCTTCCAGCCATCATCCCTATTAAGATTAATCGGCCTTTTTTCGATTTCCAGGGCCTCCCTAAACTTGCGATGGTGAAACTGAGCAACTCTAGCAATGACTTGAGCCTCTTCGATACATACATGATGCATCGTCTTCTCGGCATGCTCTGCCAAGGCTGAGGATTTGGTCCTACCATGCCTCAGGTCGGCTGAATGCTCGCTAATCCTTTGATTGATAGAGCGTCCTGTCTCACCAATATATGGAATCCCACAAGAACAAGGGATGACATAGACGCCCTTCATGTCTTTAGGGTCAATAGGATCTTTTACAGACCTGAGGGAGCTACGGATAGTATTAAGAGGTCTAAAGGTTGCGGGCACATCAAATTTTTTCAGAATCCTCGCAATCCTATCCGTGGTCCCTTGGATATAAGGAAGGTTAACTCCCATGACACAATCATTAGGATCCCTACGGATTGACGGCTCCTTTTTAGCTTTGAGGAAGGCCTTTTGACCCAGGTGCCTATCATAACCATTTTCCAAAAAGACATCAAGGAGATGAGCCTTCTCCTTTTCCAAGCTCTCTTCATCAGAGATTCTAACAGCACGGGTGGCAAGAGTGCTTAGAACACCTAACTTTTGACTTCAAATAAAAATTTTATTAGAATGATTAGTTATTAAAGAATTTTAAATTGATATATTTATATATATATAATTAAAAAAAAAAAAAAAACACACACACACACACATATATATATATATATATATATATATATATATATATTTAAACATTAAATATAATATTATTAGAATGTTAGGTATGGTAATATATTAATTTATATATATATATATATAATTAATATTTTAAATAAATAAATGGTTTAGTTTTGATAATTCAATTTTCAGTAAAAATTATAGTTTTCTAATAATTTAAAAACTAAATATTAAATATAGTATTATATTAGGTATTGAAAAATATTATATATAATTATATATTAAATATATAAATAGTTTAATAATCTCTGATCTAGTTAATTTTTACCCAGTTTACTTAGCTCTAGTAGTATAATAATAATTATAAAGAATATTAATATTAATTTAGTTAAAGGGGTTTGACTGGGTCCTTAAGTTGAAAAATAGCCGTTAGTCTTTTTAGCCGTTGGAGTCTCTGCTTGGAACTATTTAACTCGCTATACTGGATCTGTATCTTCAACTTGTCCTGACGATGAACCACACTAGTTGGTTCGAAACGCGTCGACAAATGATCAATTATGTGATTTCGCCAAAGATTTTTCTAAACAAAGTATGGATGTTGTTCAAATATGGAATTGGGTTAGTAAACATTAGGCCTCTATTATATCATATAAACCCAGGATTTGTATTTTGATGCATGGGTAGTATAGCTTCCATTTCCTTCACCCTGAGCAAGTGGATCTAATTATGGGGTGTCCATGGGTTCATGGTCATAGTTTCTTTTCCCTTAAGTGGTGATTCTTGTGCTTTAATTTTCTCCAGGAGGTTCCAAGACATAGACAGGTTTGGGAAAAGCTTCTCAGTTTTCCTTTGTATCTATGGACTCAAGTGACCCTAACAACTATTAGAGATTCTATTGGGAAGTTTATCTTTGTTAATGATCGTAGTTTGTTTGGGGTGGATTTTCTAATGGCATGGATTCTGGTTGAGGCCAATTATTTCGAGGCTTTGCCGGTGGTGTGAGAGGGTTTATCTCACTAACAATAGATTGATTATTGGTAGGTTCCTTTTAGATGCATTGGTTTCCATGAGATAGGACATTTAATTTCCCATTGTTCATGGCGTCATGGCGTGATTCGGAGGAAATTTTTTGAATTGGGAAGCTTCCAACAACTGGACAGTCATTATTGGGGGTACAATGTATTTTCCTAGAATAATCACTCGAATTATCCTTCAATTGTTTCATGTACAAATTATGAACTTCCTAATTCCCCACCTTTATCTTCTCTTGATGTAAATTTGGATGTCTTTGGTGACTGTTTTGGTATTTCAAATGTGTTGGGGGTGATTGTAAATAATTTATGTATCAACCCTAGGATTAGGCAAGGCTTTGCTGGTGTCTCATTTATTTTTACATCTAAACCATTTTTTGCATTAGATGCCCCTTCTTCGCAATTATCCCGGGATGGGCATTCTTCGAAAGTTGATCCCATTTCAAAGAGTCATGTTCATGACTTTTCCTCGGCTCATCCTACATAAGATATCCAATTTGTCTCCTACTGGGGGGAACTATCACCAACTAACTCCATCGACATTAATCTGGTGATTCTGGAACATTGATCTTGGCTTCTCCCACGAGGCATTAGAGAGATAGGGATAGTACTTTTGGGGAGCAAGTAGTGGATCTAACACTCCACTATTGGAGCTAGTGTTGTTCATTGTACTTATGTATCTTGGAACTTTTTCTTAATACTTGAAGTCTTTTGAGCAACATTTTCATGCATGGATTGTGAATGTTTTAAGACCATTCTTGTAATGTTTGTGATTCATGTGGCTTTCACATGAAGTGAAGTAATTGAACTATTTCAGTGACTTTGGTGCTTAATTTGTTGGGAATGTGTTGTAATGATTGTAACGATCGTCGCATCTATGTGAACTATTTTGTTCGATGCTAGATGAGTATTTCTCATCTGTGTGTGTCTCCATTATATTAGTACTATTACTTCTCTTTTAGAGGCTTACTTTCTTCCTCTTTGCAGTGAAAGAACCTTGATACATCTAGAATTGAACAAATTTCCCAAGGCACACTCTCTTGCTCATTCAAAATCATGTGTGCACTTCTCTCTCATGCTAATTGCTTAATCCAAGGCAAAGATTTAAGTAAATAGCAGTCAGGTCGTATTTCCGGATGGAACTCCTACACCAAATGGTGTGAGGTCTAATTGGGATCTTATATCGGGGAGATACGCTATATGTTGTCGGTATCCAACACCGTCAAGAGGAAATAGATGGCATTTATGTTCATTGCCATTTTTAACTTGTGAAGCACACAAGTTAACATGAGATACGTGCCACATGTCAATCTATCATAACAAGACACATTTTAAATTAAATCACTTATGTCACACAATTTAAGTTATATGTGAATAATGTATTAATTAAGTAGATTCAAAAGTTGGTTCACACTTCATCTAATGAAACAAATTATTTTCTTCTTCACGGAAACTTCATATTTACTCCATATCCTCTATATTATAGATAGGAGCAAAGATAGAGAAACAAGTTTTTAAGTCCAGTCATATTTCCTATGGGGTGGACAACTCTTATGTCATAAGTTTCTTTCCTTGATTAAATGTATATTTTCTGAGGATAGTGAGGTAATTGTTTTGAAAATTCCTCAATGGAGCCAATTATTCCCTTTTCTAGTATAATTTTATGTATGTTGGAATATGGATAACCCAAGGTGGTAAATTGCTATTGGTAGTGTGGCATAGTAAGATTAATATGATTGAGCAAGTTTTTCATTAGATGTAGATATAAATTCTTTTATGAAATTGGATGTAGGTGTTATGATTATTGTTCTTCCAATTAAAGTTTGTGTGTTTTAGCAAAGTGAGTGGATTCGAAGGGCTTACACTTAGTTAAGTTCCCAATAAAACATGAAACACCACTATAACACATTATTATTTCTTTCGTTTTCATTATTTCAACCTAGAATTTTTATGTTGAATTCATAAAGTCCAACTGATCACATTTTCATATCTATCTTATTGAGTTCATCACAAGAGGGAGAAGGGTTGAATCTTACATATGTTGGTTGATCATTTATGAGGGGCAATAACAAAAACATATCAAAACCTTGTGGGTAATATCAACAACAATAAGTTTAGACCGCTATAGCAGCAAACATGAGCTTCAATATTGCCCGCTCAAACAATAGCACAAAAAAATGAAAAAACCCTTTTAACTACCCTATTTACCTCTCTTAACCCGACATGCACCAAACTATTCAAGATATTCACCTCAAAAACTTGTGTTAATTCATACTAGAGAACTACAAAGTTCGCCTATTTAGATTCAACTAATACAAAGACCTCAACTTTCAAATGTGTTTCTTTATAGCATTAGATAAGTTCTTAAAACAAAAAAATGGTCTCCAAAGATCTACTAGTCCACCAAAGAATTGAAAATTTCAGAACAATTGAATTCCCAATAACTGAAACATTCATAACCATTGAATTCCATGGCCTTTAATTTCATTTAAACCAAATGAGGCAAGCTAATTTTCCTCTAGGTAGGTCTCCACCCTCATAATCAACTTATCAAGAATGATTACGTTAATAACTATTTATAACCATTGTTAGAGAGAAATTTAATAAGAAAAGGAAATAGATTAAAACAGTAAATTTTTGTATTAAAAAAGCGTTGCAGGTTCACTTTTCAACATAGAAATAAAAAAGTGTATGATTATTTAGAGCCAATTGTTTAGGATATATTTAAATAACTACAAAGTTTCCAAATAAAAACATTTGATTTTGCCTCGCATAATAGAAATGTTGGCTTTGTATATATCCTATTAAACAAGCCTAAAATCAAAATTACTATGCAAATCATACGAAAACGTGTAGTTAGTGAAAGCCATGTTCATTGTTAGCTTCAATATGTGCCTATAGAGGTGACTTTATCTCTTGGGCCAAGCATTCCATTTCCACATTTAACAGTTGAACAAATTTTTCTTCATTTCCCTCAATCTAGAGATGACCCAATCGACATCCTTTCCAATGTTGTCAAACGTAGACTCCTTACCAAGTTAATAACCAAATGATACATTTTGTCGCACTCTGTCTCCAATTTTTCTATCTTTTTTGCTATATCACTATTTCAAGAATGTCTGTAAAACCATTATTTCAAATTTCTTGTCAAGATAGCATTCTACTTTTAAAATGAAAGATGGAAGTCTAGTTGCCAACCAAAAGGCTCTCATGCCTTCAAAAAATTCCAACTTACCAATGCAAATTAAATTTCTGAAGAAGAAAACTTATTAAAACAACATCTCTGATGTATTGAATCAAAGATGCAAGTTTATCCTTGAGTTTGTAGTATTCTAATGCTGAAATAAGTTTTTCTATGATGGATATATTTAATTATCATACAAACATTCGTGTGAAAGATATTTTAAAATGGTAAAATAGCAATTAACCTCATTTTTTTGTTGAAAACACCTTGGGAAGCAACAAGGTGCAATTACCATCATATCTGTAATTTGGGATTTCGTTCCACAATAATATTCCATTTGTTCCTCTTGAAACCAACAATTGGCTTCTCATAGACAACCAACATTCATTCATTAAACAACATAAATCACAAAAGATTCCATGGCTTCCAAAAACCAAGAGACAGTTGATGACATCAACATGACAATGTTTATGAAGTCTTCTCGATGAGAAAAGAAAGCCTACACTTTCTTCATATGACTAAAAATTATTTTGGATGCCACATATCTGCACAAAAATGAATGGACATTCCTATTGTCACTACACATTACATCTTCATAGCGACATAAGAAAATATCAATTGATAACTTCAACCAAAATTCAAAGAAGAAGCATTTATTTGTTTTGATGATAAGTTATGTTTCCTTATCAAAAGAAACATGCAACAACCCATACCTTCTTCATATGACTAAGAATTATTGAAGATCTCAAACACTTGCAAAAAAGTGAATAAACTATCCTATTGTCACCACAAATTACATCTTCAGAGTGATGTAAGCAACAAAAAGTGATAACTAGAAGAAGCATTTGTTCCTTCTAATAATAAGTTATACTTGCTTGTCAAAGGACATATGAATTATTGAAGAGAATTTTTAAGGTTTGGTTTGACTATTAATTAATATGATGACAGGGAGACGAAACATTTGAAACATTTGAAAGAAATAAACCATATGCATTACAAATTAGAACTACTTTCAAACTGCAGAAAAAATGCAGCCTGCACATTATATCTCAATCTTATAAGGGTACATATAGGAGTAGTTAATAGATGTGCCAATAAAACTCTTATCACACAGATATGAATACCTAAGTAAGAGAAAAGGAATGGAAAAATAAAAAACTTTACACACAAAATGTAGAAATATAGGCTTGCATGCAGCAAGGTAACTATAGAAGCACATTAAAGTTTTAAACATTGTCAACATGAAAGCAAGATTAAGTAAATGATATACTCCTAATTATATAAAGAAAAAATGGAGGACGGGATGGAAGAAACACGGAAAATCTTACTAGACCAAGAAGATCAAGGAATAATTTGGTGTGTGAATGATCCTCTCCTTAGAATTATGGTATGTACATGTCATGACAAATTCCCTGTCAGTGTCTTTATGTAGAACTGAGATTCTAGTTGACCATGCCTTTCGATGAACACAATTTCCCTTTGGGTTTTTTGGATAAAGCAGGAGTGAATGAAGAAACACACAAAATCATACAGGTTATAAGGGTAGACCAAGAAGAACAATTTGGTGACGAAATTCTTTCCTTAGAATTATGGTATGTACGTGCCATGACTAATTTTCTGTAAGTGAATTAGCATTCTGGTTGACCACACCTTTTAAAAAACATACTTTCCCTTGACAGTAATTGCAATGTTGGAGGCACTGCGTTTGGGAAACCAGGTGGAATGGAGATGAAATTGAACCTGCCTGCTCTTGCTACCAATGTAAAAACGTCGATTGAAAAAAAGGTACCAGTCTCTACATGATGTCCTCTTCGATTGAGACACTTAGCCATGTCAACTTGTAAATCAAGATCAAGATAATAGTTGTTTTACCTGTTACAATTTGGACAACAGAGTCTAAATATTCAAGTATTTGAAGATGTCTAATAAAAAAATGCATTGTAACTAATACATGCCATGACACTTATTAGTCCTCATCGTACACTATAACATGCCATGACACTTATTAGTCCTCATCGTACACTATAACAGGTACAAAGCACAACCCAAATATACTCTCCATAAATGACCGCTGGAATTAGATGCTAAACACTGTCCTATTTATTTCTAACCAAATGGAGATGAAATTGAACCTGCCTGCCCTTGCTACCAATGTAAAACTTCGATTGAAAAAAAGGGACCAGTCTCTAAATGATGTCCACGTGTTTCTGACGTGGTTGATGAGTTGGCAAACGATTCATGTTTCGCGGGTGATCTTGAAGCAAATGGAATTAACAAGCATTCAAAAATGATTCAAGGAATCTGACACCTAGTTCATTAGGAAACACGTGGCCACCTCCCTGCAAAGAATTACCTAATGATGATGACGCAAAGCAGAGGAATTCGAATGGATAGAGTTAGGAAACTAGAAGGTCGGGAAGCGGAAACGAACAGTCAAAAAAACAGACTGGATTTAAAGCCACAACACAAGAAGGCAGATAGCTAAGAGCAAAAAACAGAGAGTAGAAGCCGAGCTGACCTGAAGGCAGCATCGAGACAAAAAGAGCCAAAGAGAGTCAGAGAGTCTGTGTACTCCATAGAAGGCTTGAGAGGTTCAAGAAAAATCCTCAGCATAGGCCTTTCATACTACTATGACCATCAAATGTCGAATTTCAGTAAGGAGAGTCTGTGCACTCCATTCCTACTGACTTTTATCTGTTTAGTGAGACTCGAATTGAGCTCACTATTGTAAAAAACCTGCTTAAAAACATAATAGAGAGGCCACCACTGAGAGCTGGACCAGGAGACGTAGCCCAGGAGCATTAGGTGAACTCCTTATTAAACTTGTTGTCTTACATGTTTTCCTATTATGTTTTATCTCACTGCCTCAGTGTCTGTGTATTTCACAATCTTTTCGATCCATTGCATAAAGTAACATAGGCACATCCATGCACATGAGTCTGTAATACCTTTAATTCTTTGTCTTGGATAAATTCCAGATCAAGTGGTATCAGAGCTTCTAGGTTACTAAGGTTAGACAAGCTTGTGTTGGATTTTGTTGTTGAATGCTAACTAGATCAAAGCTTAAATTAGGAGAAGGAGAGTTGTCTGAAACTAACCCGAAAATTGGAAGAGTCTATTCTAAGAGGAAAATGTCAGAACAAAATCCCTTGGAAATGGACCCCTAGTTCACGGATAGTTTTAGGACCATGAGATCCATGGTGGAGGAAATGTATAGGGAATTTAAGAAAAATAGAGATGAAGATTCATCAAACTCCAAACAAGACAAAGGAGTAGAAGAATCTCTCCTCCATGACCACTCTAAAGGCAAAGGGGAAGAAGAAAAGTTTCTCACACCTCCTAATAGCCCTGAAAATAAAAAGAAGACATCTTTGATTAAATTAGATGTTAAATTTGATTTACCAATATATGATGGAGAGTTGAATGCAAAGAAGCTGGATAATTGGATTAGACAGATTGATGTTTATTACAGAGTGCAGAGCATTGACTCAGACAAGAGTAAGATTCAACTGGCCAGCCTATGCCTTGGAGGCATTTCCTTGGTATGGTGGGAAGGCAGGACACAAGCTGACATGAAGAAACATGGTAAGATTATTTCAGTCCGTAGTGAATTTGTTTCTGCAATTAAAAAGAAATTCTATCCACTAGCCTACATGTAACAAGCCATGATGAGCTGGAAAACTCTTCGACAACTGAAAGGGAAAAGTGTAGAAGGTTACACCCAAGAATTTAGGAAAAGGGCTTTGATTCTAGGAATTTCTTTAGACTCACTTGAGACTTTGTTGAAGTATATAGGTGGTCTACACAGCTACATGAGGCACACTATCCTCATGTTTAATCCCACTAGCATAGATGAGGTATCCATTCGGGCTACGCATCTAGAAGCTAGAGGTAAGTATGGGAACCCAAAAGTTGGGGGATCATCCAAACCCACTGCAAGCAAAAATAAGGAGAAAAGAAAACAAAAATGGAAAGAGAGGAAGACAAACACCGTATAGAAAAGTAAGTCTTCATGCACCCACTGTAAGAAGGATGGGCATGATGATGAAAACTGTTGGATTCTGCATCTGGAGCTGAAACCTAAGAAGTTTGAGGGCAAGAAGAAGAATACTGCTACAACTATTCAAAAGAATTTGGGGTCAGACTCAGGAGATTACGCAACAATTGCAGCCACAGGTATAAAAGGTAAAAATTCTGAAGCATCTACTAGTAATTCTACACAATCTACTGATAATGAAGAAAATGAGAGAAAAAGGCATGAGATTTTTCATATTCGAGTTATTTCCAATCATCAAAAGATTTATACTTTCTTTGATAGTGGCTCACAAGTAAATTTAATTTCTGAAGCAATTGTAAAGAAGTTGGGACTACTAACCACACCTCACAAGAAACCATATTTGTTAGGTTGGTTATGTGAGAAAGCAAAGCTACAAGTGACTAGACAATGTAAACTTAAGTTTTCTTTTGGGTCAGCATTTGTAGATGAGGTTGAGTTAGATATAGTTCCTTTGAATATATGTGGAATTGTTTTAGTAAGTCCTTACTTGTATGATAGAAAAGTTATTTTCTATAGAGCTGAGAATAAGTATCTACTCGTTAAAAATGGAATCGAATAATTATAAGAGCTCATAAACTCAAGAATAATTATACTCTCATAAACTCAGGGTAGACGAAATGAATTGTAAATTCATGCAAACAATTTTTACTTATGGTTGTAAAGGAAAAGAAACCTGATAAAGCCAATGTATTTGAGCGCTGTGACGCTAAACAAAAAGCTGATTTAGAAAAAGTTGTTTCAGAATATGATATATTGTTTCAAGAACATAAAGGTCTGCCGCCCAGAAAGGAAATAGTGCATGATATTAATTTGTAGCAAGATGCTCCTATGCCTAACATCAGAATGTACAGGTTGTTCGCTTTAGAGAATACAAAAATCAAGAAGCAGGTATAAGAGCTACTTCAGAAGGGGTTCATCAGACCTAGCACATCACCATGTGGGTCTCCAATTGTTTTGGTAAGAAAGAAAGATGGCTTGTGGAGAATGTGTATTGATTATTGAGCACTGAATAAGATAACTATAAAAAATCGTTATCCCCTTCCTCGCATAGATGATCTATTAGATCAGTTGAAATAAGCTGTTCATTTTTCCAAGTTAGACTTTCATAGTGGCTATCATCACGTCAGAGTTGCAGAGCAAGATGCATGGAAGACTGATTTCAAAATAGAGCAGGGATTGTATGAGGGGCTGGTTATGCTTTTTGACTTAACTAATGCTCTTGCTACTTTCATGAGAGTAATGAATGATGTACTCAGACCTTTTCTTGATGATTTTGTTATTGTATATCTAGATGACATTCTTATATTCACCAAAACGTGGGAAGAACATTTAAAGCATGTTAAGCAGACTCTAGATGTTTTGAAAAGAGAAAATCTTTATGTTAAACTCTCAAAATGTGAATTTTAAAAAACATCTTTGAATTATTTGGGACATATAATAGGGGGTGGTGAATTGAAGATAGATCCCTCTAAGGTTGCAGTCATTGTAAACTGGCCTAAACCCAAATCTGCTACAGAAGTTAGAAGCTTCTTAGGAGCAACACAATACTGGAGAAAGTTTATTTCTAACTTTTCCTTAATTGCAACTCCTTTACATGCTTTAATAGAATTGAACAAGGTGTTTTAGTGGGGAGGCAAATAGCAGAAAGCCTTCAACACCTTGAAAGAAAAGATTAGTACAACAATAGTACTAGCACTGCCCAATCTTCAAAGACCATTTGAGATTGAAAAAGATGCCAGTAACTATGCCACGGGAGCAGTGTTGATGCAACATGGTAAACCCATATGTTATCATTCTGAGACATTTAATTTTGCAGTAGTTAACTATCCCACATATGATAAAGAATTGTATGCATTAGTACAGAGTGTGAAAAAGTGGAAACATTACTTAATGGGCAAAGAGACAGTTATACATACTGATCATCAACCACTTCAATATCTACACTCCCAAACTAAGTTGCAGCAATCAAGACACTATAGATGGATGGGTTTTCTACAACAGTTTCATTTAGTCATCAGATATAAAAAGGGCATACACAATAAAGCTGCAGATATGTTGTCCAGACCAATTATAAATGCATCTACTATACTTAAGCATAATTCAGTATTGCATGAGAGCTACATTGAATAATATACTCAAGACATAGATTTTAAAGATATATATGCAACTTTAAGTCAAGGAAAACAGGTAGAAGAATTGGATTATCATGTTAAGGACCAACTCTTGTATCATTTTGGGAAGCTATGCATTCCACAAACTGAAAGAGTAAAGATAATTCGAGAAGCACACACTTCTCTAATATCAGGTCACTTTGGTGTAAGTAAAACAGCTGCACAACTACAAAGATTTTGTTATTGGCAAAAAATGAATGAGACTGTTTCTAGATATGTAAGAGGGTGTACCATGTGTGTTAAAAGCAAGCCCAACAATAGAAAACTAGGCTTGTACACTCCACTACCAGTTCCTTCTCATCCTTGGGAAAGTGTTTCCATGGACTTTGTTGGAGGACTGCCTAAATCTAGGAAAGATCATGACTATTTATATTTTGTTGTGGATAGGTTAAGCAAAATGTGTATTTTAATACCTTGTAACAAATAGATTATAGCTGAACAAACTGCAAATTTGTTCTTTCAGCATGTATGGGTTCATTTTGGATTACCCACTTCCATAATATCTGATCGAGATACGCGATTTGTTGGGAAATTTTGGTCAAGTTTGTGGGAATTGATGGACACCAAGTTGAAGAAGAGCACAAATTTTCATCTGCAAACAGATGGCCAAACAGAAGTGGTCAATAGGACGATGATCCAGTTGCTCAGAGGCTATTGCAGTAAGCATCCCAAACTTTGGGATGAACATTTATGTTATGTGCAACATGTTTACAACCGAGCTAATCATTCTTCTACACAGAGATCTCCTTTCAAGACCTATTTTGGTTTCACACCAAGGTCTCCCTTGGATTTTGTCTTTGGTAAAGACATAACAGTTGATGGACATAGTGATGTGGAAAAGGCAACCAAGCTCATTGAACAAATCCAATAGATTCACCAAGCAGTATAGGAACAGCTGGAAAAGAGCCAAGCCAAGTACAAGGCAAGGCATGACAAGCATCGGATGGAGCATAGTTTCCAAGTTGGTGATCAAGTCTGGCTATATATCAACAAAGACATAATGCAAGGTGAAGGTAAAAAGCTGAAGCCAATAAGGTATGGACATTTCAAGATACTTGAGAAAATTGGTGAGAATGATTTTCACCTTGATCTACCAGCTTACATGCACATCTACTCAGTTGTTAATGCAGACAACTTGGGACTATTTGAACCTTGATTAATCGAAGATCCTGAAGAGCAGAGTCAATTGCCTTTTATTGATGATTTGTTGCCTGAATATCTTAATGAATTGTAGGAAGATACACTTCTGGACAGGAAGGTAAGAACTATGCATAGAGGGGATGTTGAATACCTCAGGATTGGACTCAAAGGTTCAAAGCCAAGCAGTGTGAAATGGATAGAAATTGAGCAAGCAAGGAAGAAATACCCTCACTTGATTGATGCTTAAAAGAAAACCAACTTTTGGTGGTCCAAAAGCCTTTTTAGGGGGAAGGCCATGATCCGAATTCGATCCTAAACTCTCTCTAAGTTTTCATCAATGTTCCAAATTATGCTAAAAGATTCAAGTCTTAGAAAAATCAAAGCTATTAGAAGGAATCCTTGTAACACTTGCAGTTTTGGCCAAAGCGGAGCAACGAGGACCCTCAGTCGAGTGCACAGACCATTGGTCCATGGTAACGCGCCCTGGTGCAAACTAGAAAAACCGGAGGCCAAATCAAGAAATGGGGCTGGTTTCTGATACACGATCGTGTATCACAGGGCATGCCCCTCAGTGAAGGAAAGCCCCGAAGCACTCGGACCCAAAATTGCTATAATTTCGGAAAAAGTAACGCATTCGGTTCCATAGCACGAGATTCCACAAACCGGCAGGATATCAGAAGGCCTTGACGTGGTAAGAAGTTTTGACTGAGTCTCGCCCGATGCCACACATTGAGTGACATGCGTCCAACAGATGAGAGAGAAAATTGCTTGCATTGGATGGGTAAACATCGTGCAACTTGTCCGCCCGATACGAAGGACGACCATAGGATTTGGGGGGCCTAGATTAATGGCGGAGATGCGTTCTGATGACTGACCAGATTTGACAAGTCAAAAAGTAAGATGATAGTGGATTTGAAGTCCGACGTGGAAGACGAGTTGGCAAATGATTCATGTTTCGTGGGCGATCTTGAGGTAAACGGAATTAACGGCCGTTCAAAAATGATTCAGGGAATCTGACACCCAGTTCATTAGGAAATAGGTGGCCACCTCCTTGCGAAGCATTACCCAGTGATGATGACGTAGAGCAGAGGAATTCGAACGGACAGAGGTAAGGAAACCAAAAGGCCAGGAAGTGGAAATGAACAGTCAAAAGAACAGACTGGCTTTAAATCCACAACACAAGAAGGCAGATAGCTAAGAGCAGAAAACAGAGAGTAGAAGTCGAGCTGACTTGAAGGCAACATCGAGCCAGAGAGAGCCAGAGAGAGTCAGAGAGTTTGTGTACTCCATAGAAGGCTTGAGAGGTTTAAGCAAACTCCTTGGCATAGGCCTGTCATACTATTGTGACCATCAGAGGTCAAATTTCAGTAAGGAGAGTCTGTGCAATCCATTCCTACTGACTTTTATCTGTTTAGTGAGACTGGAATTCAACTCACTGTTGTAAAAACCCTGCTTAAAAACATAATAGAGAGGCCACCACTGAGAGCTGGACCAGGAGACGTAGCCCAGGAGCATTGGGTGAACTCCTTATTAAACTTGTTGTCTTACATGTTTTCCTGTTATGTTTTCTCTAACTGCATCAATGTATATGCATTTCGCAATCTTATCGATCCATTGCATAAAGTAACATAGGCACATCCATGCACATGAGTCTGTAATACCTTTAATTATTTGTCCTGGATAAATTCCGAATCAAAAGTGTAATTTTCTTGGCAAAGAACCCTGCATATCATTCAAAGACAAAGCATATTGATGTTCAATATCACTTTTTGAGGGATATTATAGAACACAAAAAGGTGTTGCTGGTAAGGTGGACACTTTGAAGAATACTGCAGATGCATTGAAAAAATCTTTGAGCTTTGAGAAGTTCTCTTGGTGTAGAGAAACAATGGGCATTGCAGGGCTGGATAAATGACTAAGCTCTCTTGTGGTCCGCTGTGGAAAGAAAACAACAAGTGGGAGAATGTTGGGTTGTGTTATATTCTTTCCACGACTAGCCCACGTAGTTGACCGTGGGGTTAGAGGGGGGGCATAGCCCCCGTTTCATTGTGCCGATTGCATAGCAGGGGGGTCACAAGGGGTTTGAGGGGTGCAGTTAATCCCACCCTATGGGGTTTTGGAACCTATGTTAGGTTGGGCGGACCCACCTATGGTTTTGTGCATGATTTTCACACATGTTTTTGGACGCGATGGTTTTCAGTCCATGGTTTTGGACGCGATAGTTTCCTTTCCATGGTATTGGATGCTTTGGCATGTATAAATATGTATTATAACATTGAAAGGAACATAATGAAAAATCAAGCTAGTAGTCTCGGTTTTGGGATCCAGGGGAAAATCTCTGTGTATATGTGTTTTATGTGTTATGCTCTCACATTGTTTATTTTCTATGTTTTAGAATTCGTATGCAGGTAATTTCTGTACGGGGTTAAAACCTACACCTTGTGCTTATGCACTATTTTTATCTTCGATACCCTATCAAAGTACTTACTTAACATTACTTGACATTTTCCTTCTTTGCTTTTGTTTGATAGGTATTCATGTGTACCTGTCTTTACTTCTTGGCCCTTTAACGCAATACTCTTTTGTTCCACCTCATTTTCCATGATTATTATCTTCTTTATGTAAGTCAAGATGTTGCTATGAAATCACCCTAAGACTATGTTGGCTTCTTCCAATTTCTATCATGTGAATTCTTCTTGACCCAACAATGCTGCTTTGTTCTCTCTTTAGTCTACAATGCACCTTTTGTACATAACATGTGTAGTGGACTGCATCTAGGTATTTCTCGTTCTACTGTTAGTGTGAAGAAGGGATTTCCTTCAATATCTTATTGTTGTTTTTTATTCCTTTTAACATATATATTTTGCCTGGACATTTGATTCCTTTTGTTATTAATTTTCTTGAGTCTTATTTTCTAATTCTACAACCTCTTGTATTGAATATGACTTCATGTCCTCTATCAACCATTTGAATCACACTTGGGATGTTGTGCTTCAGGCTTGAAACAGGTAAAACATTACCAACATTTGTATTTTTATTAACAATGCTAACTTTACATCTTCCTATTACTTTGGTTGATGTATCATTCCCAAGAATAACATTACCACCTTTGATCTTCTTTAAAGAGAGAAATTTTCTCTTATATCTAATCATATGATGAGAACATCCACTATCTATATGCCATTGATCATTTTTTTCTTGAGCACACGACATTAGCTGCATTTTGCTCAATGTTGTTCCTTTATTTTCCATGTCTTTCTTTCATAATTGCATGAGGAAATTCATTCCATTGATTGTATAGAAAAGCTTCTCATGTCAATTCTTCAATCATGAGCTATATGTCCAACCTTGTGACATTTATAGCACTATGTGTTGAACTTGAATGGTGGCAAAAATGGCTCAGATTTTATGTTGTTGTAACTTGTGATTTGATTACCCATATATTTGTTGCTGTATTTCTGATAATAACCTTTATTTATGAAATCATGATGCATTGCACGGGTCTTGTAATCCCTTGCTTTATGTCCAAATATTGTCCAAACATTGTCCCACTTTATGTCTTTTCATATATTTAATCAAATTAGTTATTTTATCCCTAAATCTCTCTCTTGGATCCCTTAACAATGTGTGCAATCAAGTTACGGATCACATAGGTCCCAACAATCATATTAAAAGACATGTATATTATTACAAATATCATTTCCCTACGATTCACTGCATGTACATCTCCATATCCTATGGTGGACATGGTAGTTATTCTAAAATACAGAGAGGTTATATATAATTTTGACAGACTTATCTCCCTAAAGTGAGTATAATGGTAATATCCCAAACTTAAACTTCCAACCATGTAGACACTTCATTTTCCTCTGGAATAGTTGTGGCCGGATAATAAAATATGCAAGCAATACAGATGCACAGAGATAAGTTTCAGAATCCTTGTGAACAAATAGTTTATACGGATATTTTTTTCTATTTTCTTGAAAAATTCCATCAATTTCTGGGCTCAATACAACCAGATCCACAATAGATACCTCACCTCTTCTTTTCTGCCTGATTTTTTGTAAATAATATCCCATGGCAAGCAACAAAGAACATCCAGAACTAAACTTGTTTTTACATAACGAAAAATAATTTTCCGCGATCATACACCATCTTGTAAGTATCTGAATCTTTGTAGGAAAGAAAGAACTGAAAAGAAATGTCTATCGAGAAACCTGTTTGTGCCAATATGTCCAGCGTCCATAGATGCTTGGGCAAGCCGCGGAAAAAAAGAATTGCAAGGGAGTAAAATAGCAAGAATAAAATGCTGAAACCAGAATAACCCACGACCACCATCTATGCACTGAACCATCCCGTTCTATTAAACATCGGTTCCTAGAGCTGTGACAAAAACTCAGTCTGCTTTCCTGACTTCGGCCTCCGCTTTCCTGACTTCGGCGGGCGCGGGTTTGATCCAGACCCACTCCTTTAACAACTAAGCACAACCTCCCACCCAATTGACAACCTCATTGAATCCAACACACTGTCTCTTAGCCCACAGAAGGCGTTAACAATTGACAACCTCGTTGAATCCAACACATTGTCTCTCAGCCCATAGATGGCGTTAAAAAGAAGCATCTTGTCTATTGTTTGTTTTCTTAAACAAACTTTTAACAGTAAAAAAAAATCTTCTAACTGAATTTTTCTATCTTGTAACAATGTCGATTGATGACTCAACTGTCATCAAGGGGTTGCAACTACATTGTGAAACTTTTATTTCATGATTTACGAAAGAAAGTCACTTTTTAGTTCCTTTATACATTATACATAATATGAACTTAAATAAAACTTATAATTTAATTTTTAAAACATATATAAAAAATAATAAATATAATTTTTATTTAAATTACTTAAAAAAATTGTTATTATCACTACCTAAATTTAATTGTAAATAAAGATGAACATAAATATATTTGTTCACTTTCGTATTACCCTTAAAGTACATAATAGTATATATCCATAACCGAACTTCCAAATCATATAATATCCACCAGAATGGTTATATAAAATGAATGGATTTTATCTACGGGTAAACACTTTTTCCCTTTTATTAATGTTGAAGGTTTTCCACATATGAAGGATGATTTTTTATTTTTCAAATCTTCATAGAAATTTCCTCATTTCCTCATTTTAAAAAATGGGGTCAGTGATTATAACCTCCCAAATAAAATTTACCATATCCACATAAAAAAAATTACTGAAATTCATAATAGTCGAAAATTTTCAACCCAATAGTATAAATAATATAATATAAACGTGAATTCTGCATAATTCCTTTCTTTCATGTTGCTGTTACCCAATTCATTTATTGAGTTTGTGGCGTAGCTTTAACTTCTTCAACAACTAGATTAATACGGTAACACAGACGAAGCAGTAATTGTGTATGATCGCCACCCCATACACAACCCAATCTGTGAAGGCTAATATTTTATGGTGATTGACTATTTACCATAAATATTTAATTTAGATTAATTAGTTTCATTATAAAACTTGAAACTTTTATTAGTTATAGCGAAAATACAATTATTTTGGGACACAACACAAATATTATTTAAAGAAATTTAAAAAATACATTTTACATTCCATAAGCATTACTTATTAGTTTACAGCAATTCAAATTTATATGGTTTTCTCGAATAAAAAACCATTAAGAAATAGAAATAAAAATAAAGTGAAAAATGCAATAACAAAACTTTATATGCTTCTTAGATTGAAAAATTGCTTTAGAAATAAAAATAAAGCGCAAAATGAAATAACACGGCTTAGGAATAAAAGCACATGATAAAACAGATAATTTCAATGTGCTAAGAGTGCATTGGACAATCGAGAAATAAGTTTGGTAATGCACTATGAAGATTTTGAATCCAAAAACCTAAATTACAAAATCTTAGGCTTAACATCTCTTTCATAATCTCTTGAAGTAAGTTTCCTCCCGTGTCGTCGCTCATTTGAACGCATCTCTCTAATTCCACATACTGATTGAGCCACAACTCCTCGCTCTCTCCGTGGGCTACTGCAGTACTGAGTCACAAAACAGCCCTGAATGAGTTGTGCCAGGCTGTCGAAGGCGATGCTCTGAGAGTCTGAAATCCACAAAAACGCATATTACATTAGACGCCTTGTAAAATTGATATTTTATTGGCTAACCTACGTGGCTCGTATAAAACACTGCTCTGTGGAGATGAATTGCCATGCCCATTCTTTGGTTCTCCTATGGAAACTGTTGAAACATATAAATGGGCACCCATACTCTAATGGTGGCATTTACTAGTAAGTCTCTCGAAGAAAAAACTGAAAGCGTAGTTGTCCAGCAACACCACGCCCTAGAAACAAAAACACACTAGGAAGCCAACCTCTGCGGCATGCACATTCATGTAGTGCTTTACATGGCGCGCTCAGATTTCAAATTTTGAATTTTAAATAGAGGACTGTGTCACGCTCGGTATGTATCACTCAATGCTTTAATTCACCACCACGACAGGACGACTCCTATTCGTTGTGAGACCTTGGGGAGATGCAGCATCCAACGTTCAATCAATGCTTTAATTCACCACCACGAGAGTACTCAACACCACGACAGGACGACTCCTGTTCGTTGTCAGACCTCAGGGAGATGCAACATCTGGCCTCGTAGGGAAAAGGAGCTACCGGAAAATCACCATGTTATGTATGATCATCATCCATGTCAACGTCCCATTCATTTACAAAAAGTCGCATTATAGACTACTCCATTTACAACATATTACGGTGATTTTCAAATTACTTGCCGAGAATAAAATTAATTACAAAGTAAATTCATTCTTGCTCTTAGCTTTTGCCTTGCGGCTCGCTCGCTATCCTGAGCACTTCGGTTTTGGGAGCAGTGTATCTTGGAATGGGCACCAGACCTACCTCAACGCTGGCCTGAAGAAGTAAACAGACACTATAATTTCCTCTAGAAGTTTTCAAAATAAATAGTGTGCCTTGAAATTTGCTACGAGGAAATAATAGTGAGCTTTTACCTCTTCGAGGATTTAGGGAGGTCTGGTGCCCATTCCAAAATGCGCGGATTCTATAATTAGAAAACCCTCTGGACAGGGTGCTAACCTGAAGGAAAATTAATCTCAATCACCATTTTAATTAGAATGATAGCAATTATATTTTTCAAGTAGATTTTTGCAGGATGTAGATTTTTTTTGCAAGTTGAAGGACAGATGTTTTGAGCAAGAATACCAGTTCTCCATTTCCGAACACACATCAGAAAATTAAAGTTAAATGGATGTATGGTTAAACATTTATTCAACAACTCTTACTTGTTTTTTGTCACTTATTATGTACCTTGTCTCATGTTGTGTCTTATTGTTTTGTTCAGTGGTATATTAATGTGTCAAAAATATATGTTTTGAAATATATGTATGAAGAAATCTTCACTATAGTCTAGAGGGTGTAAGTGTGAGAGGTGAAAAAGAGAAAATCGTGGAGCAAATTTTGGTGGCAGCATGAAAACGAATAGTTACAAGTTTTACAATGAGTTACTCACCAACCACTCGTGAATGTAAAATTGCAGTAAGAATTTTGTGAACTTTGGTTTACTGGGTGAATGTATTTCAGTATCCTTATGAATGTATTTCCCACATTAAAATTATAAGCTAAAGTTTTATTGTGTTGCTGAAAATTTTACTCTGTTTTGTGGTGAGTTAAATTTTTGTGTTTTTAATCTCTTGTACAATTGGTCTTTGATGGCCCTAACTCTAGATTTGATTTCCGCAATTGGTTTTTTGAGGGAAAGGCTCCTCCCCTCTTTCCCTATAAATCTTTCACATGGTATCTGAGCATGTTAAACTATGTTAGTGTAAAAACAAGTGTTTTTCACTGCGAGTTAAAAATTGTTTTGAGGGCATTTTTTTGGAGTGTATTGAGTAAAGTTTTTATTTACACTCAAAAATGGAAGCATCAACCACAAGCTTGAATAATCCTAACATACCTCATTTTAATGAGAAAAATTGTGGCTACTGGGCTATAACAATCAAGGCTTTGTTTTCTTCCCAAAATATTTGGGAATTGGTGGAGAATGGGTTCCAAGAATCAGCAGATAGCAACATAGATGATTTTGTCTCAAGAAGAAAAGGATTTGTTGAAGGACAACAAGAAGACAGATGAAAAATCCCTCTTCTACATCTTTAAAGCAGTTCATGAAAGTATTTTCCCAAGGATTGCAACAGAAACAAAGTCGAAGCAAGCATAGGTCACCCTCCACATAGCCTACCAAGGCATGGTAAAAGTGAATAAAACAAAGCTACAAATACTAAGGAGAGATTTTGAGACAATTTGTATGAAAATTTCGGAGAATGTAGACACATTTTTTACACATGTGAATGGACTCGTTACTTAAATCAGGTCTCATGGTGAGACACTTGAGGAAAGGAGAATAGTTAATAAAGTTTTGGGAAGTCCTCCAATAAGGTTTGATGCCATTGTTCTGGCCATAAAATAGACAAAGGATCTCTCACAGTTTTTAGTGGATGAGCTTCATGCATCATTGATTTCTCATGAACATAGGCTGTGTAGAGCATGAAACTTCTCATTGGAGCATGCCTTCAAGATAGAAGTTTCATTTGGTCAAGTTAGAGGCAAAGGAAGATCCAATGCTAGAGGAAGAGGAAGAAGCCCATACAATGGTGGAAGAGGCAACCCTTAACACTCAAGTGGAAGGGGCAGTAATCAAAATTCAACTCAAGGCCCAAGCCAGAATCAAGCATAAGGTGAAAGGTATGACAATCTCAAGTTCAATGTCATTAATGTAAGAAGTATGGTCATTATGCAAATAAATGTAGAAAGAAGAAACATGACATAAGTAACAAACCAAGTGCAAATTTCACAAAGGAAAATTAAAACCAAGATAACATGTTTTTAGCTTGTAATGTAGCACAGGAAAAACAAAGTGATGCATGGTTTCTAGATTCAGGGTGCAACAACCACATGACAGGGAACATAGAAACGTTTTCGAATCTACATGAAAGTGTGAAATCTAAAGTGACATTAGGGATTGATAGCAAAGTCTTTGTCATGGGCAAATGAAGAGTCAATATTGTAACAAAGAAGGGGGAGAAGTATATTTCAGATGTTTATTTTGTCCTTAGTTTGAAGCATAACCTCATAAGCATTGGACATCTCATGCAAAAGGGATATAATGTATTTTTAAAGAATGGTGATCACACAATTTTGGATAAGCCTCCAAGTAGACAACTGATTGCAAATTCAGATGACAAGTAATATAATGTTTCCCCTAAAGATTAAATCATATTTGAATGAAGAATGTGGACATGAACAACTCTCAATGAATTCACAAGAGGATGAAAGAAAAGTTGCAGTTGCCACACAGGTAAACTTTCAAGTAATATTTTTACCAAGATACCTTTTAGATATCCCTGTAGTAATTTTTGTTTGAGACAATATACTTGTTAATAATATATACATATTCAAAATTATGAAAGCACTGCAAATGACATTGACTTAGAATTTAGTAATTTTTAACCAACAAAAGGCCTAGTATTGGAAGTCACAAATTAGGATTGATAAAAAACGAACATCTTGAAATCCCAATATTATACCACCCCATTTGATCCTCAATTAGCGACTCTAGAGAAAGGAAACAATGACCTTGTTGCACACAGTTGTTAGGTCTTCAAACAAACATGTTACAAACTTACAGTATATAATTCATTTTTTTTATGGAAAACTTTGTTTATTGTATATAGAGTTTTATTCCCAAAGTAAGATAAATCAGATACATCCACACAATTACAGATTATGCATCTTGGAACCATGGTAAAGTGCATGAGCCTACTTTAGGACTTCCCTTTTACATTTGTCAAGATAGTGAAATGGTTCAGAGCCTCAGACTGTTGCCACTATAAATCCATCCAAGGACTATGTTCTGTAAACCATATCCATAAGATTGTAAAACCTTTAAAGCAACATTATAAATAAGACCAACATGTGAGGAGAATAATTAGATAATAGGAATATAAGTACTCATGACCTTGCTCTTGAGCGAATGGAGTTTCCTTCTACCATTTGTGAGCCTCAAATTGTAAAAGCATAACCTAATTTGACAAAATTCTCCATCCTCTTTTCTACAGTACTCATGACCTTGCTCTTGAGCGAATGGAGTTTCCTTCTGCCATTTGTGAGCCTCAAATTGTAAAAACACAACCTAATTTGAAAAAATTATCCATCCTCTTTTCTACACTGACACTCATGTCATTAACTAGATGGAATTTGGAGTTGGTGGGATGATGCTGAAGGTAGCAAGGTTTTCTCTGAAAATTCTGATTGTGCAGAGACAATCCATGATGAAAACAACGATTTAGGAATAAATGGAGTTTGTGTTGAAGACTACGGGGTTGATTTAAGAAATATGAATACAGTTTGTTTCTCTCTTGAAGAGGGTAGCAATATCTTGAGGTCAAATTAGAAAAAAATGAATGTAGCAACAAACTCAATTTGACAAGTGAGGTTAGCGGTTCTAGAAAAAAGCGTAAACCTGTTTATCATAATGATGGTTCCAGTTTAGATAAATGTGATTGCAATGATGAAGGTGGGTGCCTCTGTTGTTTAGGAAAGGATAGGAACTCTATTACAATTAACTAGATCATCGAAAATAATGATAGTTTCTCTCTTGAAGAGGGTAGCAATTGCCCTGAGGTCAACACAGAAAACAATGAAAACAATGAACACAACAAACACAATTTGACAAATGAGGTTATGACTCCATCAATGGAATAAGGCTATTTATCGTGAATGATGGTTGCAATTTAGAGAAAGGTGATTGCAGTGATGAAGGTGGGTGTCGTTTTGTATGAAAGGAAAGGATAGCAGCTTCAATAAAATCAAACAGATTAATGAAAATAAGGACAACAACCCCTTTGATTCCAACGTGGGAGGGAGGCTTATCAGCCTTAGGATAGAAGATTATAACAACCTTAGAATAGATGAGCATTTTAAGCATAGGAATAGTAAAAACTGCGAAAATATTAGTTCGGTTTTTATCTGCAAGGAGATTTCGAACAACACTATTGTTGATAGCCCAGTTTCAAGATTTGATCATAGGAAGAAGGTGGTTAATCTCTCCTCCCTAGAGCTCAGTCCCAATACTCTTAAAATTCTCAGCAAAGGTTTGGGGTTTTTTGCCACTCCCAATAGCATTTCGTTTGAGAGCATTATTTGTAATATTGAGAATGGGACTCATGGCCTCTCCTCAGATGACAAAGATGTTTTAAGATAGGAATGTTCCCTTATAATGAGAAAAGAAAAACTACCAAAAAGTAATTTAAGAAAGGATGAGTAGGTTTCTCTCAAGTCCCTTCGTAATAATGACAAGATCGTAGTACTTAAGGCTGATAAAGGAGGAGCAACTGTTGTTTTAGACAAAGATGATTACATGTGAAAAATTGATGATCATCTTAGTTGCAGTAGTTATAGGAGAATTAACACCAATCCCATTCCCAAGGTTATTAAAGAAGTCAAGAAGGGAATCTCGGAGTCCAACATTGATGATAAAATAAAAAAGAAGTTGATGCCTTCCTGTGAGGTTATCCCTAGGATTTATGGGTTACCAAAAATTCACAAAGAAGGGATCCCTCTGAGACCAATAGTTAATACCATTGGATCCCCCACTTATGAATTAGGTAAATACGTTGCAAAGATTCTAAGCCTCTATTTGGGAACATAAACACTTTTATAAAAGACTCTAATGATTTCATAAAACAGATAAAAAATGAGAGGGTTGACAAGGATGACATTTTGGTTAGTTTTGACGTAGTGTCCCTGTTAACCAAGATCCCCTTGGATGAGGCTTTTCATGTTATAAAATAACTCACTGATCAAAAAAAAAATGAAACTTGCGGAAAACTGTTTGCATTCCACTTTCTTCAGTTTCCAAGGCAATTATTATGTGCAGATATCTGGGGTCGCAATGGGTTCCCCACTCTCTCCAATAGTCACCAATTTATACATGGAGTATTTTGAGAAAAAGGCTCTTGACTCTTACCCATTGAAACGAGCATGGTGGAAAATATTTGTTGATGACCCCAACTTAAAATGGACCCATGGTAGGACGGAGCTTGAGAAGTTTTTTAATCATCTCAACTCTATCTCTTCAGAAATTATGTTTACTATGGATCTTGAAGAGAAAGGTAAATTCCTTTTCTATGTAGCATACCTATGTGGCCTACCCAGAAAAATAGCCCCTAACCCAATATTTTTTTTAAAATATAGCTAAGTTTCCATGTTTCTCTTTCTTGTTTGGACTGCTACATCACATCCAAGGAGAAACCTTATACCATAGACACACTATCTCACCTTCTTTGAAGAATATTATAAACCTATCCACAACTTGGAAGGAAGGAGGAGTCATAACATGCAAGCATCAAGCCTCTTATGACATGCACGGTATCGAATTCCTTGACCCTTAGATATAAAGATAGAAATTACTTCCTAACAGTTCTTCATGCCTCTATATCTCATTTCAATAACTTGCCTCAACACTAATAAATCCTAATTACCATATGCATGCATAAACATTCTAAAACCTATTAACTCAGATAATCACAAGCAACACCTTCACCACATCTACTCTTTAATCAGATTGCTCATAAGTGTTTTCATCCACTTAATATGCCCTACTGCTACATAAGAATGAAATAAGAACGCATGCATAATAAGAATCCATCATTTTCATCATAAATATTACTCTTAAGCAACAAACAAAATGCAAATTGAACCTGATTGAATATACATGCAATAGAAAATTTGACCATCATAGACTATCCAATAAAGGCATTATACCATCTGATCTGCATGCAGCCACCACTATGTGTCATGTTAAACTAGAGACTTGGAACTATGGCACAGGTATTGTCCTTGATGGCAACTTGGACAATCACTCAGATGACAGTTCAAGCTCACAGGCTCTCAGAAAAGGAGGCATACGTAGGTTCCGGTTGACCAAGCCGTGTATACACGCGGATTCATAGACCAAAAGGCGCGTATGCGTATACACGCACTTTCATGCACAGAAAAGCGCGTACAGTTTGGAAAACTTGTTTTTGGTCCTTGGTATTTGGGCCTATGGTTTTGGACCGTGGTATCTTGTCTGAAGTGTTGAACCCAGGTATTTGGACCCAGGTATTGGTTCTAAGTGGTTCTGGACCATGGTATTGAGTAAGGCCTAAGACTATAAAAGGGGAAGGAGATCATTAGGCAAGTGTGCTCAAGGATTGAATATCTTATGAAGAGCAAGATCTAGAATATTGGTGATTGGGTTATGGTGCATAGCCGGATCTGAATCAAGGAGGAACTTGAGCGCTAGAAGAAGGATAATTTCTATTGATGGGTCAAAATCTTAAGGCTTGAAGAGAAGTATCTTTGTGTGATTTTGATCTTTTATATTTGGCACATGACTTGATCTATAAATCTGATGATCTGGGTATAACTGATGTCTGAATAGTTGAAAAGGGTAAATTATCTTTTATAGATCTGTACGAAGGTTCAGCATAGCAAAGGCGCGTATACACGCTGGTTAGGTAATTCAAAATAGCATATACGCAGGTTTGCCTTAATATAGCAGCATATGCACGCAGGTTCTACATATTGAAGTAGCGTACATCTCATAAAATATGTTTTAGCTACTTTTGTTTATTGCTGCAGTGTTCTGGGTTCAGGATTGGTTTCTGGTTACTGTTACTATATTCTGGTTACAACATTCAGAGAAGTGATTGTTTGATTCAGTTTTTGGTTGGTGTAAAGGAGATTGGTTGATGCAGATATATTTGATGTTTGATTGATGTTATTGATGGATCCAGTCTAAAAATTTATGAAACGTGGTCCCTGGAAGAAAAGAGAAGGTTGTAGCCTTTTGTAGGTCAGCACCTACGTACTAGTACATCAGCGAGTACAAGAGCTAAGGGGGTTGTAGCTCCCTTCCAGGAGAAGTTGGAGAACGACAGAAGGTTGTAGCCTTCTGCAGGTAGAAGCCTGCGTACTGGTATAAGACTGCATCAGTACAAAAATATTGTAAAAAGAAGTTTCTTATTAAAATAAGATAGAGACGAATTGCAGCAGGTGTTTTTCACCCACATTGGGTTTCCACCTTATATCTTGTGTTCATGTGTGTGATTGCTTGTACTGTTTACTGCACTTGATTACTGTTTTATGGTTCTGATACATAGATTAAGATCAGCTAACTAAATTAGAAGTCTGCAAGATATACGTGGTTTTCTCTAAACACAGTTGCATATATACGCAGGTTTAATTAACAGAAGTAGCATATATCAATTTGTTTATGGAAATGAAAAATTGTTAAATTGCTAATATTGATTCACCCCCCCCTCAGTATTATTTCCAACAACTAGTATCAGAGCAAGTCCTTTAGAAGAAGCTTGATCACTTGAAGGAAGATCTATCATCATGAGCAACTACGAAAAAGAGGCATCCATCAGGTCACCAATCTTTGATGGGAGCAACTTCGTCTATTGGAAGGTAAGAACCACAACCTATCTTCAATCTCTTAGTATAGAATTTTGGGATATCGTGGAAGGAGGATACACATTTCCATCAGCAACTCCTACATATACGGCTGGTAAAAAGCAGTATGAAACAAATGCAAAGGCTGTCAATACTCTATTGGGGAGTCTATACCAATCAGAATTTGTCAAGGTTATGCAGCTCAAAACCGCCAAAGAAATATGGGACAAGATCATTCTAAGCTATGAAGGAGACGATCAGGTAAAATGTGCAAAACTACAATCTCTCAGAATTCAATATGAAACTCTCAGAATGCACAATGGTGAAAGTGTGGCTAATTATTTCTTACGTATAGATGAGATTGTTAATCGCATGAGAAACTTGGGAGAAGAGATAAAAGAAGTTACTTTAGTTGAAAAGGTTTTAAGATCTTTGTCTTCTAAGTTTGAATCAAAAGTTTCTACCATAGAAGAAAAGCAGAATCTTGAGAGTATTACCATGTCACATCTACACGAAATCCTAACTGCTTTCGAAATGAGAAAAGGGGGTCCATCAGACATGAGAGAAGCTGCATTCAAAACTTCGAAAGGAGAATACAATGAGTTAGGACATACATCAGAAGGAGAGGAAGAATCAAACTTTGTCAAGAACCTTCAACAGAGTTATGGAAGATTCAGAGGTAAGCTCCCTTTCAAATGCTTTGCTTGTAAGGAACCAGTTAAATGGAACAGAAAATAGAACGTAAGTAAGAAGAGCTATTATACACATGAAGACAACAATGGATTTTCAAATAGTGATGAAGATGAACATGGTAATGATTATAGACTTTTGATGGCTTTTGAAGATGATGATTTCTTGGATGCTATAGATGAAGATGGTCTCTATGAAGAAATTTCTAAACTTAAAATTTGTTTAGAAGAAAAGAGTATGATTATAGATACTTTGACATTCCAACTTGCTGAAAGGGAAAAACACAATGAAAAATTAGAATGTGAAATTGTGGGACTTAGAAAAGATATTGAGAAAAAAAAAGCTCTTAATCTTAGATTTGCTAAAGGATCTGAAACTTTAGATGAGATTATCAAAGTGAAACATTCTCCTCTAATCAAGACAGGTCTTGGATATACTGAAGAAGCATCTCAAGCACAGAAGCCATCCACCTCCAAAAGTTATCTTGATGCAACAAGGAGAAGTGAACAGGTTGACAATCGTCAACAAAGGCATAAATCAGATCACCAGGTAACTCGAGGTCAATCTACTTCAAGGATGAACAAAAGCTACAATCAACCACAGGTAAATCATTCTCAATTTGACTCAAGAATGAATGTCAATGGAAACTACAATCACCTGGTCGGTAGATTTGATACTCGCAGGAATTTCTTTAATGGCCAATGTTTCTCATGTCATAAATTTGGAGACAAAGCTGCTTAATGTGTTGCCTACAAGACCATCATGAATAGAGAAGCACGAAATCAAAGGAGTGTGACTGGGATCATGAAGAGGACCTACAATAACTTTTCTGCTCTTGAAAATGAAATAGAATGCTCTATTTGTAACAACTTCAGTCATGAAGATTCTGAATGCAGGAGTAAGTTTCGGCAAACATCTCAGAAGGAGCAAGATTCATTGGGTCCCCAAACATGGAGAAAGAAAGAACCGCAACCAGAAAGATGTGGTATATCCTTATATGTGGAAGGACAAGAAAATCAGTGGTACATAGACAGTGGATGATCGAAACATATGACAGGTGATAAAGAAAAACTTCAATCATATAGTGACTTAGAAAAGGAAAGGAAGGTCTCATTTGGAAATGACACCCCTGCACTCATAAAAGGTAAAGGCTCTGTTCTTTTAAAAGAAAAGGTCAAAGCTGGAAATGTTATGTATGTTGATGGCTTAAAGCATAATCTATTGAGTGTTAGTCAAATGTGTGATCAAGGAAAAGAGGTAGTATTTCGATCAAATGGATGTATTGTTTGTGAGCTTGATACAAGAGAAACAATGATCAAAGGCATAAGAAATCCAAATAATTTATACATACTCAAGGGAGGACAGTAGTAATGCTATCTAAGCAAAAATGATGAACACTGGCTATGGCACAGAAGATTGGGGCATCTAAGCTTCCCTCAGATAAGGAAAGCATGCAAATATCAAGTTGTTCGTGATCTTCCTGACATCATAATTCCAGACAATAAAATATGCAAATCATGTCAGTTTGGTAAGCAAACCAGAACACATTTCCCTGAGAAGGAAGGATCGACTAGTAAGCCACTTGAACTTGTCCATACTGATTTATGTGGTCCATCAAGGAAAAAGTCACCTCATGGAGAAGACTTTTCCAGGATGTGTTGGATAGGACTTCTTAAGCATAAAGACGAAGCCTTCGAAAAGTTCAAAGCTTTCAAAGCCTTGGTTGAAAATGAATCAGATTGCAAAATCAAATGCCTCAGGTCTGATCGAGGAGGGGAATTTACCTCGAATGAATTTTTCGACTTTTGTGAAGAACATAGAATAAGAATGGAATTCTCTACTACAAGGACTCCTCAACAAAATGGAGTGGTAGAAAGAATGAACAGAACAATTCAACAAATGGCTCGTGCTATGCTTGATGAGTCTGGAACTCTTGCAACCTTCCAGGGTGAAGCTGCATTTGCTGCCGTTACTATTCTCAACAAAACAAACATCCGGGTAAACATCACTCAAACTCCTCATGAACTTTGGTATGGTAAGACTCCTACTGTAAAATACTTCAAAGTTTTTGGAAGCAAATGTTACATCAAAAGGACTAATGAAAAGCTTGGAAAGTTTGAAGCTAGAGCAGATGAAGGCATTCTCCTTGGTTACTCTTCCCAAAGTAAAGGATATAAGTGTTACAATAAAGACTTCGAAAAATTGTTGAAAGTATTGATGTGGTGGTTGATGAAGCAGGCAACAATCCAAAGCAGATAAAAACCAAAGATTTTGAAGATGATGAGGACTATCCTTTAACATCATATCAGACTAATGCTGAAGAAGAAACTTATGAGGAACCAGAAGAACAGATAAGGGTAAAAGAAAAGACTCCATCCAGGTATGTCTAGAAGAACCATCCAGAGACTCAAATTTTGGGGCAGAAAGAGGTAGGTGTACAAACAAAAAGAACTATTACAGAAGCTTCAAGATATCTAGAATTGCTCTCCTCTGTCGAACCACGAAATATAAGTGAAGCATGCAAAGATGAATGCTGGGTCAAGGCCATGAATGAGGAACTTGAGCATATTGAAAATAATAACACTTGGGAATTGGTTCCTAGATCTAATGATAAGAATGTCGTAGGGACCAAATGGATATTCAAAAACAAGCTGAATGAAAATGGAGATGTTATTAGAAATAAGGCTAGGCTTGTTTGTAAAGGGTATGCTCAACAAGAAGGTATAGACTTTGAAGAAACTTTTGCACTAGTTACTAGACTTGAAGCCATAAGAATGTTCCTTGCTCTTTCTAGCTTTTAGAAGTTAAAAGTATATCAAATGGATGTGAAATCTGCCTTTCTAAATTAAGACTTAGAAGAAGAAGTGTATATTGAGCAACCAGATGGATTTATCCTTGTAAATGATCCAAAACTTGTATGCAGACTCAGAAAGGCTCTCCATGGTCTTAAACAGGCTCCAAGGGCTTGGTATTATCATCTAGATAGATACCTCCATCAACAAGGTTTTTCAAAAGGATCAACAGATAGCAATCTATATATAAAAATTGACAATGATAAATTGCTAATACTTGTTGTGTATGTTGATGATATCATCTTTGGTAGCAATGAAGAAGCCATGAGTCAAAACTTTGCCTTGGTGATGCAGAAAGAATTTGAACTGTCCCTGCTTGGTGAGCTCACATCTTTTCTTGGTTTACAAGTCCAACAAAACAAAGACGGTATCTTTCTATCACAAACCAATACCTCAAGCAGATCTTGAAGAAATATGGCATGGAAGATTCCAAACCAGTATGTACCCCTATGGTAACAGGATGTAGCCTTAGCGCAAATGATGAATCAGCAGCAATAAATCAACCAAACTATAGACCCATGATTGGTAGTCTACTCTATCTGACAGGTACCTGACCAGACATCATGCATGCAGTGGGAATAGTTGGAAGATTCCAAGAAAATCCAAAAGAACCACACCTTTAGGCAGTTAAAAGGATTTTCAAATATCTTCAAGGAACACAAAACTATGGCTTATGGTATCCTGGAGATACAGATCTCACACTTCATGCATATACTGATGCAGATTGGGCAGGAAGCGTGGATGACAGAAAAAGCACTAGTGGTGGTGCATTCTTTATGGGTTCTAGATTAGTATCTTGGTTCAACAAGAAAAAAAGTTCAATTTCATTATCTACAACTGAAGTAGAATATGTGGCTGCTGCATCTTGCTGCACACAAATCCTTTGGATGATGCAAACATTGCAAGACATTCAAATCACTTGTACTCCACCTATCTCCATTTTATGTGATAATACAAGTGCAATCAGTATTTCAAAGAATCCAGTCGTGCATTCAAAGACCAAGCACATACCTATCAAATATCATTTTCTCCGCGAACACATGCTTGAACAAAAGGTCAAATTGGAGTATTTTCCCTCCAAGGAACAAGTTGCTGATATATTCACCAAACCACTGCCCAGGGAGACATTTGAATACCTCAGACAGAATCTGGGAGTAGTTGATGCATCATATTACTGTTGACAATTATTTGTTTCAAAGAAAAGTGGTTATACGTGAGTTTCATGAAGAGCATCCGCATACATACGCCGGTTTTTGTGGATACAGTCGTGTATATGTTGGTTTGAAGAAAAAACAGTGGGCGAGACTCAGGATGAAAAGATTCTGATATGGGTCTGACAAAGACCATCTGGCACAGGTTCAGGGGGAGCATATACTTCTAGTAATGCAATTGTTGGCATTATCTTAGCAGATCTTGGTACAACTTCACAGTTGTTTTTGATTCAGGTGGAACAGGTGCAGAGGGAGATCATGGTTGATGGTATGGATGGTGATTGACAGATGCTGCTGATGATAGTTGCTGATGACTATCATAGTCTTGTCTTAGATATTTGGTCTCTATGTCATGTATTTCTTTTATTATCAAGGTCATGTAACGACCTATTTTGTTTCCCCACTATGCCTGGGATGGATGATGGAATATTCTTGTTTTATCATGTATAAATTTTTGGTATATCCCCACTTGGTTGGGTGAATGAGTCAATTATGGTATATCCCCATTTAGTTGGGAGATGGATGTATGTATGAGTCTGTGGTGATAGGAAGGTCTTTTATGATGTATAGAGTCATGTTCTTCTTGTATAACATCTTTTTCCAGACACTGCCTACAGTCAGGGGGAGCATGGACATCATAACAGAGCAAAGATTTCAGTAGGTACTCAAGGGGAGCATAACCCTTTGCCCTTGATGACAAAGGGGGAGAGTGACTTGGGGTTGCCATCAAGTCCAAAGGGGGAGATTGTTAGCATTATGACACAGGCTTGGCACTATGGCACAGGTATTGTCCATGATGGCAACTCACTTGGCAAATCATTCAGATGACAGTTCAGGCTCATAGGCTCTTAGAAAAGGAGGCATACGCAAGTTCCCGTTGACCGAGCCGCGTATACATGCGGATTCACAGACCAAAAGGTGTGTATGTGTATACACGCACTTTCATGCACAAAAAAGCATGTACAGTTTGGAAAACTTGGTTTTTGGACCTATGGTTTTGGACCATGGTATCTCATCCGAAGTGTTGAACCCAGGTATTTGGACCATGGTATTGAGTAAGGCCTAAGACTATAAAAGGGGAAGGAGATCATTAGGCAAGTGTACTCAAGGATTGAATATCTTATGAAGAGCAAGATCTAGAATACTGGTGATTGGGTTATGGTGCATAGCTGGATCTGAATCAAGGAGGAACCTGAGCGCTAGAAGAAGGATAAGTTCTATTGATGGGTCAAAATCTTAAGGCTTGAAGAGAAGTATCTTTGTGTGATTTTGATCTTTTATATTTGGCGCATGAATTGATCTATAAATCTGATGATCTAGGTATAACTGATGTCTAAATAATTGAAAAGGGTAAATTCTCTTTTATAGATATGTACGAAGGTTCATCATAACAAAGGTGCGTATACACATTGGTTAGGTAATTCAAAATAGCGTAGATGTAGTTTTGCCTTAATATACTAGCGTATGCATGCAGTTTCTACATATTGAAGTAGTGTACATCTCATAAAATATGTTTTAGCTACTTTTGTTTATTGCTGCAGTGCTCTGGGTTCAGGATTGGTTTCTGGTTACTGTTACTATATTCTGGTTACAACATTCAGAGAAGTGATTGTTTGATTCAATTTTTGGTTGGTGCAAAGGAGATTGGTTGATGTAGATATATTTGATGTTTGATTGATGTTATTGATGGATCCAGTCTGAAAATTTATGAAACGTGGTCCCTAGAAGAAAAGAGAAGGTTGTAGCCTTATGTAGGTCATCACCTACGTACTAGTACATCAGCTAGTACAAGAGCTAATGGGGTTGTAGATCCCTTCCAGGAGAAGCTGGAGAATGAGAGAAGGTTGTAGCCTTCTGCAGGTAGAAGCCTACGTACTGGTATACGACTGCACTAGTACAAAAATATTGTAAAAAGAAGCTTCTTATTAAAAGAAGATAGAGACGAATTGCAGCAGGTGTTTTTCACCCACATTGGGTTTCCACCTTGTATCTTGTGTTCATGTGTGTGATTGTCTGTGTTGTTTACTACACTTAATTACTGTTTTATGGTTCTGATACACATATTAAGATCAGCTAACTAAATTAGAAGTCTGCAAGATATACGCGATTTTCTCTAAACACAATTGCATATGTACGCAGGTTTAATTAACAGAAGTAGTGTATATCAATTTGTTTATGGAAACGAAAAATTGTTAAATTGGTAATACTGATTGACCCCACCTCTCAATGTTATTTATATAACATTAAACACATACTACGATCCTTCACTAACAAAATGATGATCACCTTTAGATTCATTGAATATTTCATTCATCCACATACATAAGAATGAGATTAATTACATGAATACATGTATAGTCATCAATAAATATCTTATGCAATACAAGTACAGAAGTGGAATACATCAATGGATGCAACTCAGCTTACAGTACCTTAATGCATGGATTTAATAACGTGAAGCTCTGGCTTCACGATTTCAGACTTAGAACCAAAATCATTTATCGGGTATAGTTATCATTCTCCTATACAATGATCACATAAGTTAAAGGCATACTATTTTCTTTCATTACATTAAGAAAGCTAACTACCTACTATACTATTGAATTGAATGATCTAACCATTTCAGCAGTAGGAAAATAAATATTGGGATAAGGACCAACATACAATACAATAACACATATGCAAACAACTAAAACCTCACTTGGAGGGAGGATCACCACCACCCAACCATGAATCACCTTTGATTCCCTCGAGCCGAGGTTCTTTCCAAGGATCAGTTGTCCTCAATTGATCAATGCAATGGGTATTTAATACCCTCTTTAATTAATGATTTAGTTTCCATTAGCAGCATCCCACTTTTATGTATTTTTCCATTTGCCTAGGTATTTTAAGAAAATCTCATCTTTATCTCCCATGAGGCTTTCCCTCATAAAATCTTGCCTTTATCTCCTGCAATGCTTTTATGTTTGATGGATCTTTATCTCCTATCCATCCAATGGATCTCCAATCCATCCAAGCTTATCTAGAATCACATCTAGAAGCTTTATCATGAAAGATTTATCTCTATCCCATTCCTCAATGGGATTTGGCAAGAATCTCTTTTCTCTTAGTGCTCCACCCTCCAAGTGATTTATTTTATTAATTTATTTGATAACACATTTGCTTTTCATATTACATATCACCTAGCTTTCCTCACCTTAGATTTAAAAATTAGTAAGTCAGATCGCAAACTTTGGAAGTGCTAGTGTCCGATCGATCGATCGATTGATGTTGTCTGCCAAAACTCTTTCAAAAAAAATAAAATGTTATTTTGTGCAATCTCGTCGCTCCATTGAAGATATTAAATTAGTATCC
This sequence comes from Pinus tabuliformis, assembly GCA_031772625.1. Classification (NCBI taxonomy): domain Eukaryota; kingdom Viridiplantae; phylum Streptophyta; class Pinopsida; order Pinales; family Pinaceae; genus Pinus; species Pinus tabuliformis. Next base: position 289,157,766 of record CM062817.1, read on the forward strand.
TCCTTTCGCACATTACATCTTGCTGTTTCAGAAATACGAGCGTTTCAATAGGCCATGGGGTGGAATTATTTCTCGGATCAAATTAGGCTTTTTCATAGTACTTTTCTTAAATGTAAGTTTGAGAAATAGGAATTCAAGGGTACCGTAGGATCGTACTGGTTATCCTTTCTGGATCAAAATAAAATTAAATTTTAGTTATTTTGTCCAAAAAAAATTGAGAGTAAAAGTGTTTAAATCTCATTTTTTTTTTGGTAGAAAATAGATTCAATACCATCCAAAAACCTTAGTACACAAAAAAATCGTAGTGAGCTTTTACCTCTTGTGGAGAAGATTGAGGGAGGTCTGGTGCTCATTTCAAAATGCACGGATTTTAAAATTAAAAACCACTCTGGTTTTGGAAGAAGTGTATCTTGGAAACTTGTCACAATGCTCACCTCAAGAAGTAAACACACACTATAATTTCCTTGCAGAAGTTTTCAAAATAAATAGTGTGCCTTGAAATCTACTACGGGGAAATCGTAGTGAGATTTTACCTCTTGTGGCCGGGATCCCATTTCAAAATGCACAGATTTTAAAATTAGAAGCCCCTCAAGATAGGGAGCCAACCTCAAGGAAAAAACTGTGCAAAAATTAATCTCAACGACCGTGACAACAACCAACCATACTTGCTAAGTAGATTTTTGCTCGTTGTGGATTTTGCAAGGACAGATGTTTTGACGAATAGTACCAGTTCTCCATTTCCCAACAGGCATCAGATAATTAAAGTCAAATGGATGTATGGTCAAACATTTATTCCACAACTCTTATTTGTAGTCTGTAACATTTTCAAGTTGAGAAAATCACTTATTTTGTACATTTGCCCATCTTGTGTCTTATTGTTTTGTCTAGTCATATATTAATGTGTCAAAAACGTATTTTTTGAAATATATGTATGAAGAAATCTTCAATATAGTCTAGAGGGTGTAAGTGTGAGAAGTGAAGAGGAGAAAATCTTGGAGCAAATTTCGGTGAGCTCATGAAAACAAATAGTTACTCACCAACCATTGGTGAATGTAAAATCGCAGTAAGAGCCACATGAATTGTTTTACCGGGTGAAGGAGCCAAAAATTTGTCTAATTTGTTGAGGGAAAGACTCCTCTTTTCCACTATAAATCTTTCACGTTTCAATTGGTATCTGAGTAGGTTAAACTTTGTTAGTGTAAAAACAAGTGTTTTTACTGCAAGTTAAAAATTGTTTTGTGGGAAGATATTTTTCCAAGTAGGTTAAACTTTGTTAGTGTAAAAAAAAATGTTTTTAGTGCCAGTTAAAAAAAAATTGTGAGCATATTTTTTTGGAGCGTATTTACGAGGAGGGGGGAAGTTTTTTTTACACTCACAAATGGCTGCATCAACCACGAGCTTCACTAATCCTTAGATACCTCAATTTAATGGGGAAAATTATGACTATTGGGATATAACAATGAAGCCTTTGTTTTCTTCCCAAAATATTTGGGAATTGGTGGAGAATGGGTTCCAAGAACCAACACATGCAGCAACATACACTTCCTTGTCTCAAGCAGAAAAGGATTTATTGATGAACAACACGAATAAGGATGCAAAAGCCCTCTTCTACATCTTTGAAGTAGTTCATGAAAGTATTCTCCCAAGGATTGGAGCAGCAACAAAGTCCAAGCGAGCATGGGACACCCTCCACATAGCCTGCCAAGGCATGGCAAAAGTGAAGACAACAAAGCTACAAATGCTAAGGGGAGATTTTGAGACAAATTGAATGAAAAATTTGGAGAAGGTAGACTCATTTTTTACACATGTAATTGGATTGGTTACTCAAATCAAATCTCATGGTGAGACACTTAAGGAAAGGAGAATAGTTGAGAAGGTTTTGAGAAGTCTACCAGGAAGGTTTGATGTCATTGTTGTGGCCATAGAAGGAACAAATGATCTCTCACAGTTTTTAGTGGATGAGCTTGATGCATCACTGATAGCTCATGGACATAGACTGAGTAGAACACCAAAATTCTCATTATATCATGCCTTCAACACACAAGTTTCATTTGGTCAAGGTAGAGTTAGATGAATATCAAATGCTAGAGGAAGAGGAAGAAACCCATACAATGGTGGAAGAGGCAACCATTCAAGCTCAAGTGGAAGGGGTAGTAATCAAAATTCAAGTAAAGGCCCAAGCCAGAATCAACAGCAAGATCAAAGGTATGATAAATCTCAAGTTTAAGGTCATTACTATAAGAAGTATTGTCATTATGAAAATAAATGTAGAAAGAAGAAACATGACATAAGTAACAAACCAAGTGCAAATTTCACAAAGGAAAATCAGAACCAAGATAACATGTTTTTAGCTTGTAATGTAGCACATGAAAAACAAAGTGATGTATGGTTTGAAGATGCAGGGGGCAACAACCACATGATGGGGAACATAGAAATGTTTTCCAGTCTAGATGAAAGTGTGAAATTTGAAGTGATGTTAGGGACTGACATCAAATTATTTGTCATGGGCAAAGGAAGAGTCAATATTCTAACAAAGAAGGGCAAGAAGAAGTATATTTCAGATGTTTATTTTGTCTTTGGTTTGAAGCATAACCACATAAGCATTGGAAAAATCATGCAAAAGGGCTATAACGTCTTTTTCGAAAATGATGAGCACACAATTTTGGATAAGCCTCCAAATAGACAATTGATTGCAAAAGTTGAGATGACAAATGATAGAATGTTTCCCCTAAATATTAAATCATATTTGAAGGAAGATGTGGACAAGAACAACTCTCAATGAATTCACAAGAGGATGAAAGAAAAGTTGCAACTGCTACACAGGCAAAATTTCAAGCAGAGGTCAAAGATGAAATTTTGTTATGGCACTTGAGATTTGGTAATCTCAACTTTGGAGGTTTGAATTTGCTGCATAGGAAAGGCATGGTGAACGGATTGTCACCCATGGAAAAACCAGAAAGCCTATGTGAAGGATGCATCTTGGGAAAAAAACATAGAGAGACATTTCCAACAATAAAGTCAATAAGGAAAAAAGCACCTTCGGAGATTGTCCATTCAGATTTGTGTGGACCAATGCAGACACCATCAATTGGTGGAAGCTACTATTTCTTGACCTTCATAGATTATTACACAAGGAAGACATGGGTTTGCTTCCTAAAACAGAAAAGTGAAGTGTTTGAGCGCTTCTGCCAACACAAAGGTCTTGTTTAGAAGCAAAGTGGACACTACATCAAAGTCTTGAGGACTAAAAAAGGTGGTGAATACATCTCAAATGAATTCCTTCGATTTTGTAGGGTGCATGGAATTCATGAGAAATTTACAAGGTATACGCGTAAGAAAAACGGTGTCGTAGAAAGGAAGAATAGGACTATTATGGAAATCACAAGGAGTATGTTGAAGGAAAAGCATTTGCGAAATGATTATTGGGTTGAAGTTGTCACTTGTGCAACATATATCATTATTAGGTTTCCAACCAAATGTGGCAAGAATGTGGTTCACGAAGAGGCGTGGAGTGGAAGAAAGCATGGTGTAACTCACATGAGAGTGTTTGGATGTGTGGCGTATGCACATGTCCCGGATGAATTGAGGAAGAAGTTGGAAAACAAGGTGGAGAAATGCATATTTGTTGGATATAGTGATGAATCCAAGGCATACAAGCTCTACAATCCATCAACCAAGAAGGCCATAATCAGCAAAGTTGTGCAATTCATAAAAGAGGAAACATGGGATGGAACTTTAGAGAAGAAAATCAATTTGAAATCATGTATACAACATGAGGACAAAGAGGAATTAACTACAGTAAGAAATTCCTCAATAGTGGCTCCCTCTAATCCTATTCAAGATCCACAAAGCAGTCAACCAGTGACACCATCAACAAATAGTGGGACAACATCATGGAGTCAAGAAAGTTCTTCTCCAAGCATGCCACAAAGACCCACAATGTCATCTACTTGAATCACAACATCAAGTGATATGTGAATCCCATCTTTCGCGAGCATAAGAAGACCAAAATTCAGAAATTTAAATGAAATTTATGAGAAAGATGAAGCTGATAGTAGCACTAGTCTCAATGCCTTATTTGCATTGTTTTGTCATGTAAATGACCCAATCAATTTTTAGGATGCAGTGAAAGAAGAAAAATGGGTTGCGACAATGGATGAATAAATAGAAGCAATAGAAAAGAATGACATATGGGAGTTAGTGGACCTTCTGTAAGGAAAATAAGTCATTGGAGTGAAGTGGGTCTATAAGATGAATAGCAACGTTGAGGGGAAGAAAGACATAAAGCAAGGCTAGTAGTCAAAGGATACAAACAACAACATGAAAGATATTATGTGGAGACATTTGCACCAGTCGCGAGGATGGAGACATTCCATAGAGTGGTGTTGATTGTAGCGCAACATAAATGGAAAGTGTATCAAATGGATGTAAAATCAACGTTCTTGAATGGAGTGTTGAAAGAGGAAGTATATGTTGCGCAACCACCTAGTTATGAGGTGGAAGGCCAACAAGAGAAGGACAATGGTTCCAACAAATGCAACGGTGAGCCTACTGTCTACATCAAAGAGAGTGATAGTAAGCATGTTATTATTGTCTTATATGTAGAAAATTTGATTTTTACAGGCTAATATGATGACTTCCTCATTGTTGATTTCAAAGAAATCATGAAAAGTGAGTTTGAAATGACTGAGTTGGGGTTGTTAAGGCAACGTTTTGGGCATAGAAGTGATGCAAACAGAAAATGGTATTTTTATTTCTCAAGCAAAGTATGTAGCAGACATTTTGGAGAGGTTTAATATGCAGAACAACAAGCTTGCACCAACTGTAATTGTCATGGGGTTGAAGTTGAGAAAGGAAAATTGTAGCAACAATGTCAATCAGACATTATAAAAAATTATGGTGGGCAAATTGATGTATTTGATGCATCTAGGATGGATATAATGTATGCAGTAAGCCTGATGTTAGGGTTTATGGAGACACCTAAGTAGACACATTGGAAAGCAACCAAAATGATTCTAAGGTCTGTCAATGGGACAAAAGAGTATGATATTTTGTAAACTGCAACAAATGATTTTAGGGTGGTTGGTTACAATAACAATGACTGGGCATGAAGTTTCGATGATAGAAAGAGCACATTAGGATATGTTTTTCATTTGGGTTATGGAGTCATTTCACGGGCCTCCAAGAAGTAGCCAATAGTGTCATTGTCAACAAGAGAAGTTGAATATGTCACCGCAACAGTAGTAGCATGTCAACCAATTTGGATGAGAATAATGTTGAGGGATTTATGCCACGACCAAGAGGGAAGAACAACTATTTTCTGCGACAACAGTTCCGCAATTGTGTTATCAAAGAATTATGTTTTTCACCAGAGGACCAAGCACATTAATATTAAATATCATTTTATTAGAGAGTTGATTAACAATGGTGAAACTGTGTTGTATCATTGGAGGTCATAGGAACAATTTGCTGACATTTTCACAAAACCATTAGCACGTGAAAAATTTGTTTATCTTAGAGATTGTTTGGGGAATTGTATATGGGGGTAGTTATGATTAAGGGGCGGTGTGGGAAAACTAATCTCAACCACTACGTTAGTTAAACTGAAAACAACCATACTTTCCAGGTTACAAATTTGGTTTACAGGCTGAAGGACAAAAGTTCTGAGTGGGAGTATGATTTCTCCATCCTACAACACACATCAGATAATTAACGTCAAATTGGTATTTAATACAGAGTTGGTGAATTGTATGGTCAAACATTTATTGCGCAACTCTTACGCACATGAAAACGAATAGTTACAAGTTTTACAGTGAGTGTAAAATCATAGTAAGAACTTTGTTTTATTTAGTGAATGAGCCTCAATATGCACATGAATGCATTTCATGCATTAAAATTATAAGCTAAAGTTTTATTGAGTTGCTTGAAATTTTACTTAGTTTTACTTTGTTTTGTGGTGAGTTAAATTTTTGGGTTTTTATGCTCTTGTCGAGGTGCGATTTGATCGTCGCAAATGAATATTTGATTTCTGCAACTAATTTTTTTAGGGAAAGACTCCTCCCCTCTACCCCTATAAATCTTTCAAAAACAAAGAGAAAACGTGTATGTTCTTTTTCAGTAATTTATTATCTGCTTTATTTGTAAATTAACAAACTATAAACGGTTCCTCTTTCTTCATAAGAGCCACAAAAACTCAAATGTAGATAGCCAATTTCAAAAGATATGTACTAGCGGTGTTGTCCATTGCATCTACCTTTGAAATGCCCATTGCCTCTACTTTTCAAATGTTAGGTGCGGAGCAATTGTAATCATGGTTGTCATCATCCCTAGAGATGTTATCGTGCATTCATAGGAGCATAAAATACTCACAGGCATACAATAAAATTTAGAAATGGTAAACAAATAGAGAAGGAAATCATAAAATAAACACTTAAATATGGACTACTGCTAAAGGAAAGGAATTGCTTGATGCAATTGTTTAAAACTTATATGACTATAAATAATCAAAATTGCTAAGAATACAGATACTAATTTTAGCTCACATATATAAGAGTTGCAACTATTAAAGTTAACTTTCTAAAAAAAATCTAGACCTAATAACTATATGGACTAATGACTCGAGACAATATGAAAGAATATTCTCTAACACTCTCTTTTAATGCCAATGTCTAATTCTTTCTACTAGAAGGCTCAACTAGGTTAACAATACTTTCCATTAAGCCAAAACATGTTGTGCTCTTCTCTATGTTGAACAAGTGTTTCCTTCCTTTTGCTCCAAACTCTATATTATGGATTTTTTATTAAGCGTCACTATTATTTTGGGTGTCTCCTTCAACATATCTTCGTTTTCTTTGTCTCACATTTCTTTTGCATATGTTTGTACATCAACTCTTGTCAATTGAAGTTTTAAGTCAATCCCTATAAAATCGTAAATAACTTTATTTGTTTTTGCCTCTTCCACTACTACAACTCATTCAACAACTTGATGCTTTCCTTTATCTCTTCGGTTTCATCTTGTTGTAGTTATGGTAGATTCTCCATAGCCACTTTCATCTTTATTATACTTTAGTGTTACAAACCACTTTCCAAGAAAATCTAACTTAGCTTCATAATCAATTTCAACATTCACTAATAGGTTCTTCTCAGCTATTGTCATTTCTCTAAAGTTGGTTTCAATTTCAGCCATTAAATTTTATACAAGAATGAATAGTAGAATCTAATTTATGATCAGATACTTACATCACATTGATTTCCATTCAATTTATCTTATGCCATTTATATCGTTGAACAATTATACATAGAAAGACTCAACGATAATGCAATGAAAAATAGTAGGATCATAAAGAGACAACCAAGTACAATAGAGACAATAAATTTACCTATAACATCCCAACCTTGGGGAAAAGCCAACAACATTCTTATATAGGAAATTTTTTCTTCAAAAAATATTTACATTCTAAGAATATTATAGAAATTTGGGCCAAAATTCAAGTCTATTCACTTATCAAACTTGATCAAAACTATAACTTAGTCAACATTGGTTAAGCATTCAAAATAATTAATTTTGGTCATATTTTCCTCCTCATTAACCTGTTCCCTTTGACCAAATTTATACTTTTAGTTGACCCCTATGGTCAGCTTGAACTTGTGGTTGACTTCTTGTAGTTAGACCCACAATCAAGCTGCAATCCAATACTCTATTTGCAATCAAAATTCACATTCTTTTGCGGTCAAACTTGGACTTTTTTGTGATCAAACATGGGAAAAATCTTAGTCAAATAGAGCAAGTGAAAATGATCTAGGTGGTTATTGGGGGCCACCTGCCAAGTCCACCTGGACCCCCACCATTGTTTCTCTCAGCATTTTCAGTTTCCTTAATTGTAGCACAACTTACTATTTTTAGCAGTTTTTCGGGTTCTGAACTTCCGGAGCCGTTTTGAGGCCCTAAACAACGTTTTTTGGGAAATCTAGGGCAACATCGGTCCATGGACCCATGTTGCCTCCCAAAGTGGTAGTGCTCGGACAGATCTTTCTAGCGAGCTATTGTACATGTCAAATGGAGATCGTATGCCAAAGTTACGACCTCGGGAAGTTGGTGTACCAATTTACCCAAACGGGGCCCACAGTTTGGCGTTTCATCTTCTAGGGTTAGGTTTTGGAATGTTAAGGGTTTTCCATTATTTCTCAACAATAAATAGGCCTTCGAGCCTCATTGTAACGCAGTTCAGAGGCATGTAGCCACCACATCTCTTCTCAGAGATAAGTTACCATCGCCCTAGCTAGTTTATTTGCATTACTGTTTGTAAGCATATTTCAGTATTTTACATTAATGAAATGAAGTATTATTTCCGCTGCATATCTGTGTTTATGGTTATCTCTGTAATTTGTTGCGTTCCTATTTAAGTCCGAATCAGTGGTATCAGAGCGGTCTGCTTTTTCTCTTGTTTTTCTTTGCATGTCCCTAGCAAGGTCAGGATATAAGGAGTTAGGGCTTGAACTGGTCGAACCTTTGCAAGACCAGCCTCGCAAATCCCGACGGTCTCCCATGGCAGATGAGAAGAAAGACGAGGGGCAGGAGATCCTATCAAAATCTTGCTCGAAGAAGCCCTTGAGCGACAACGGAACGCGATGATGGACAGCTTTGCCCAGATCCTTCAGCGGCTACCCAGAAGTGACGCATCGACTTCTAGCAGCTACTCTAGAAACACCATGCCCTTTAAGGTACAAGTTAATTTTGAAATCCCCATATTCGAGGGTCAGATAGGCGCATATGCCGTAGATAAATGGTTAAATCTGCTAGAGGGTTATTTTTCTGTTCATGAATTTTCGAGTCGGGAAAAGATTGTTTTCGCTCTTCTCAAAGCAGCCCCCCACGTCAAGGACTGGTGGGAAACCTACTGCGAGCAGAAGGATGAAAGTACTGGCTCACTATTTTCAGTCGCACCCACCTGGAATTCATTCCGGGATGCCATCAAGGAGCAGTACTACCCTGTCGGAAGCTATGAGGATGAATACATAAAGTGGACCACGTTGTGGAAGGGAAGGGACCAAGACGTGCCAGAGTTCACCAATCTTTTCCATACCCTTCGCACAAAGTTGGGTATCAAGGATTCGGAGCAGCATTTGATACTCAAATACCGTGGTTGCCTGCATAAGTACATCCAGGAAGAAATACAATTCCTGAACATCTCCTCGCTTGGTACAGCATACCGATACGTCGTCAAGGTCGAGCATAAGTTTAAACAAAAGAAGCGAGACTTTGGATCTGCGAATCCAAAGCAGGGGAAAGGTGCCCCTAAACCACAAAACAAAGGACAAAGCCAAGGTGGGGCAGCCCAAGACAACCCGCCGCAGCTACAAGCAAAGAACAGTGCCACGAAGCCGAAAAAGGACATGGGAAAATGGTGTGAGTTCCATAAGAGCTCCACTCACAACACAAGTGAGTGTCAGGCCAAGCAGTCACTGGTGGCTGAGCTAAAGGTTTCAAAATCAGATGCATGTTCCGACTCTGAGTCAGAACCCGACAAGGGGAATGACAAAGGGAAGCATATCATTGATGCAGATCCCAACGCCACTGTTACTACCGCCAAGATCCAGAAAAATGAACCCGAAGATCCAGAGGAGGAGGAGGAGCGTCTCTTCCACTCCCAGATGTGGGTAAAGGGCTCCCCGCTACAGTTCATTGTTGATAGTGGGAGCCAAAAGAACCTCATTTTGGCAGAGGTCATGAAGCAGTTGGGCTTACCAACCACAGCACATCCACAACCATACACCATCAGGTGGCTTCACCAAGGACGAGATCTTCGCGTGAGCCAGTAGTGTCGCCTTCCATACAACATCAAGCCCTTCACGGATGAGGTATTGTGTGACATTGCTCCCCTTGAAGTTTGTGATGTATTATTAGGACAACCATACTTGTGGAAGCGACATGCTGTGTATGAATAAAGGCCCCGTGCTGTTATTGTTACATTGGGAAATAAGTTGCACAGGATACCAGAGGTAGCACCACCTACTGCCATCTCTTTGATTACTACAAAACAATGTAGTAAGCTCATCTCCAAAACGGGGAAATTTGTTTTCCTGATGATATGCCCTCAAGGAAAGAAGAAGACAGTGGCCGAGGCCTCCAAATAGGGCCCCTCCGCACGACAACTACAGATGGACAAGGTCGTGGAGGAGTATGAGGACATCTTCACCTCCCTCGCAGGGGTTCCTCTGCACTGTCAGGTCAAGCACTCCATTGATTTGACCCCAGGTGTGCCGCTACCCAATGGACCAATCTATTGGTGCTCCGTTCTGGAGAACGATGAAATCAAGAGGCAGATTCAGGAGCTCCTACAAAAAGGTCACATCCATCCGAGTTCATCGCCTTGTGGGAGCCCAATCGTGTTGGTACAGAAGAAGGATGGGACGTGGAGATTCTGTATTGACTATTGGGCGCTGAAAAAGATCACTGTCCATAATAGGTACCCGATCCCGCGGATTGATGACCTCCTGGACCAACTAAAGGGGGCAAAATATTTCAGCAAGATCAATCTGAAGTCAGGATATCACCAGGTACCAATCGAACCCTCTGATGTGTGGAAGACTGCCTTCAAATCCAAGGAGGGCCTTTTGAATGGTTGGTGATGCCTTTCGGATTGACGAATGCTCCTGCAACCTTCATGAGGCTAATGGATGACATCTTGGGGCCATTCAAAAACTCATTTGTAGTATACTTGGATGACATTCTGATCTTCAGCCAGAGTTGGGAAGAGCACCTCCACCACATCCGACAAGTTCTCCAAACACTGCGGCAACACAATCTATGTGCCAATTTGGAGAAATGCACTTTTGGCATGACCCAGGTTCAGTATCTGGGATACATCATTGATGAACAGGGGGTGCATGTGGATCCAGCCAAGATCCAAGTCATTCGGGATTGGCCATCTCCAACCACTCTAACAGAGCTCCGCAACTTTCTAGGTCTTGCCAACTTCTACCGTAGGTTCGTGTTGGGGTTTTCTCATATTACTTGGCCCTTGAGTCAAGTCACCAAGGGAGGAGTGAAATCAAAATTCTTTTGGTTTGAATCTCAACAGAAGGCATTCATAGAGTTGAAGGATCGCCTCTGCACGGCACCAGTGCTTGCGTTACCAGATTTACAACAACCATTTGAGGTCGAGACAGATGCCTCTGACTATGCTATTGGGGCAGTCCTTACTCAACATGGACATCCAGTGGCATATCACAGTGAAACACTTTCAGACACAGTTCAGAAGTACCCCACTTATGATAAAGAGATGTATTCCATTGTGCAGGCCTGCCGACAATGGAAGCATTACATTTTGGGGAAGGAAACGGTCATCCACACAGACCACTGACCCCTGCAGTTCATACAGACCCAAGGGAAATTGCAGAATGATCGCCATCAGAAGTGGTCTACATACCTGCAACAGTTCCACTTAAATATCAAGTATAAGAAGGGCAACACCAATAATGTTGCAGATTGCCTCAGTCGACCACCGATCATGGCGTTAACCACCGTGATCAACTCTTGTGGGCATGAGACTTCTGATTGGCAACTTCTCTACAAAAGTGACCTAGAATTCAACCACACATACTAGACACTCTTAGAGGGTCAGCATGTTCCATATTTTCACCTCCAGGATGCCCTGTTATGCCACCTGGGTCACCTTTGTGTTCCTTCAAGCGAGCGTGCCAAGATGATTTGGGAAGCACACTACAGTCGGGCTGCTGGTCATTTCGGGGTCGAGAAAACAGTAACAGTACTGCAAAATTATTTCTATTGGCCGAATCTTCGACAGGATGTTAGGAAGTACATCAAATCATGTACTACCTGTGCCATTGCCAAACCGACCATCAAGAAGCACGGCCTCTATACCCCATTTCCTACCACTAGTTGACCTTGGGAATCCATCTCCATGGATTACATGTCAGGCCTTCCTTCCACTAAGCATGGAAATGACTGTGTTTTTGTGGTCGTCGACAGGTTCTCGAAGATGGCCATTATGGCGGCCTGCAAGAAGAATATCACAGTAGAAGCCACTGCTAAACTCTTCTTTGAACGAGTGTGGGTGCACTTTGGGATCCCACAGTCTATCATCTCAGATCGGGACAGTCGGTTCCTCAACACATTTTGGTCCAGTCTCTGGTCAATGCTGGACACCAAACTCACGAAGTCCACAGCCTTCCATCCTCAAACTGATGGCCAGACAGAGGTTGTCAATAGGACGATTGTACACATTCTACGCATGTATAACTCAAAGCATCCACGCACATGGGACGAGAGCCTCCCCTATGTTCAGCACAGCTACAACCGAGCTCTTCACAACTCCATTGGCCATAGCCCTTTTCAGGTGGGTTTGGGATTCCAGCCACTATGCCCCATTGATGTGGCCATGCCACTTGCAGTTACTCACATAAATTCAGCTCATGTCCAGCCCAAAACAGATAAGGCCACCAGCTTCATTGAGCGCATCCAACATATTCACCAGCAGGTCCATGACATTCTAGAGAAATCAAATTCCAAGTACAAGCAGCGACATGATCAACATCGGGTGCCACACAAGTTTCAGGTGGGCGACAAAGTCTGGTTGCATTTGCAAAAGGAACGCCTTACTGGAGCCTATTGGAAACTAAGACCACTCCAATATGGTCCTTACACCATTATTAAGGCTGTGGGAGACAATGAATTTGATTTCAGCATTCCCCCATTCCTTGGCCTGCACCCAGTGTTCAATGTGGACTGCCTTCGACCATACTTTCCACCATTGCTAGACACATCCGACATTGCAGAACAACTCACACCCACAGAATTAAATCCAGATTGCATGGAACAAGCTGTAATTGATCAGATCATGGACACACATATCAAGAACACTCGCCAACAGAATATCCAACTGTATCGAGTTGTCAAAGCAGGCCAACTCCTTCACCAGGGCAAGTGGCTCACCAGGGAACAAGTTCAGCAAAAGTTTCCTCATCTCATGGCGAAACCCAACGCAATGGGGACCATTGCTTCCTAAGGGGGGAGGAATGATCCAGGTGGATATTGGGGGCCACCTACCAAGTCCACCTGGACCCCCACCATTGTTTCTCTCAGCATTTTCAGTTTCCTTAATTGTAGCACAACTTACTATTTTTAGCAGTTTTTCGGGTCCTGAACTTCCAGAGCCGTTTTGAGGCCCTAAACGACGGTTTTTGGGAAATCTAGGGAAACATGGGTCCACGGACCCATGTTACCTCCCAAAGTGGTAGTGCTCGAACAGATCTTTCTAACTAGCTATTGTACGCGTCAAACGGAGATCGTATGCCAAAGTTACGACCTCGGGAAGTTGGTGTACCAATTTACCCAAACGGGGCCCACAGTTTGGCGTTTCATCTTCTAGGGTTAGGTTTTGGAATGTTAAGGGTTTTCCTTTGTTTCTCAACAATAAATAGGCCTTCGAGCCTCATTGTAACGCAGTTTAGAGGCATGTAGCCACCACATCTCTTCTCAGAGATAAGCTACCATGGCCCTAGCCAGTTTATTTCCATTACTGTTTGTAAGCATATTTCAGTATTTTAGATTAATGAAATGAAGTATTATTTCCGCTGCATATTTGTGTTTATGTTTATTTTTGTAATTTGTTGCGTTCCTATTTAAGTTCGGATTAGAAAACTCAGTCGAATGAAAGCTTCTATAACTCAGTCACGGGGGCTTCACTGGGGGAGCAATACCATACCACGTGCATTCATATTGGGGGATATATATTAAGGAAAAAATGACATAATATATTGAGCATATAATAGGGGGTAAAGGGTTTTTATATTGGCAGATATAAAAAATCAAGCTCAAAGTTAATGAGAAAATATAAAGGGGTATAAAAAATGTTAATGAAAAAATGGATACCTACAACATCTAGTGAAAGTAGGGGTTTTTTAAATTGATAGGTGTATTGGGTTCATATTGGTAGGGGGTTAAATAATGCAATATTTAGAGGTATTTTCCAATATGTAGTCAAATTAAGGGTATTTTTTAGTATGCCATGAACACACACGCTATGTCAGAGGTTCATTGAGTGAAGCCCCCGTGAACTCAGTCACACTTCAAATTTACTTCTTGACTTTGCACTAGTGGAGAAGAATAGAAGAGAGATAATGTGTGTGATCCAAATTGGTCAAAAGGGGGGATTCAACTTGTGTATTTATACTTGAAAAATGTGTGAATTCGACCAAGGGTCACACCCTTTCATGGTTGGGATGACTTGGCCATTTGGGCCTATATTAAACCCAAAAAGTATAGATTTTAGCTTTCATTTTCATAATTCTTATTACCCAACTTTGAAGGCCTTTCAGGATGCATGAATACCTCTTAATGCTACAAAAAATTCAACATTCCCTCTTAGTGAGGGATGTATTCTTTTCAACAGATTTCCTTATATGGTTCTAGTCTTAGAAATACCCAATCACCTACATAAAAACTTCTTTCGCTGCAATGTTGATATGCCTGTTGTTTCATTCTATTATGTGCCAAAGTTAGGTTATCCTTTAAGAGTTGGAGAACTTGTTGTTGATGCTCGATGTGATCTTCCACTACTTGAACCTTAGAATTTTCTTTGAAATATGATGTGATGGATGGTGGGTTATATCCATAAAGTTCCATAAATGGGGTCATTTTTGCTGCATTATGCAAGGAAGTGTTATACCACCATTCAGCCAGAGGTAACCATTTGACCCATTGTGTTTGTTTATCAGATACAAATCAATGAAGATATCCTTCCAAACATTTGTTTACTATCTCACTTTTCACATCAAATTGAGGATGATAAGATGAGCTATGAGATAACTAAGTACCAAGGCAAGAAAATAATTATGTCCAAAAAATTCCAGTGAAAATGGGATCTCTGTCGCTTACAATAATCTTTGGATTTCCATGTAGCTTTTGAATTGTTTCCATAGATGCATTAGAAATTGTAATGGCCTTAAATGGATGAGATAATGCACAAAAGTGTGCATATTTGGTAAGTTTGTTAACTACCACGATGTTGACACTTTTCTTAGGACTTGGGTAAACCTGTGATAAAATCCATTGAAACATCATCACAATGTTGACTTGGAATGGATAAAGGTTGTAATAGACCCGGGGTCTTAATTGTTTTAGCTTTCTTTTGTTGGAAAACCAAACATTCCACCGGAAACTTTTGAATATCAGATTTAAGGCCATCCCAAAAAAAATCCTTCTTAACCTTGTGGTAAGTTTTTAAAAATCCCGAGTGCCCTTCTAAGGGAGAGGGATGCAATTCCATAAGAATCTTTTGTTTGAGTTGGGAATTCTGATATAGGTATCAACGATCTTTGTACCATAATGAATCATTTTTCCGTCTAAATGTATCAGATGTACTGGGATCTTATTGTAACTTTTGAATGAGTTCCCACACTTCGTCGTCATTCTTCCATTCATCCCTTGCTTCGTTTATCCAATCTGGTTGGATAATAGAAATGGCACAAAGCAATGCTTCCACATCCTCATCCTTTGTTAGGTGCCTATAATACTAGTGATTCTCCCATTACTATTGTCATTGTAGCCCTTATTGGTAAATTTGTGCCCCTATTGTCCCCATATTGTTATTATTGTGCCCCATAGAAGCCCACTGTTGTTATTATCGTGTCCTTATATTATTATTGTTATGTCGGCTTTGATTATATTATGACCCATTAGACTCCTATATATAGAAAGGGGATTTTGTCATTGGTATCATCTAAGAATTGTTCATTTGTGTAAAATAAGGTTTCCCCCTCGAAGAGGTTGATTTTCAAGGCGTTGATTTATCTTTTCTTCTATTTTGTGAGCTGGTTGCATAACATTTGGTATCAGATGTTTGGATTTTAGGGTTTTTCTGCTCCAAACAGGTCAGCGTAGAATTTTCACTATAACTTTTGTTCTGTGATGTTTCAGAAGCTAAAAAAGAAACCCATTTGAGGTGAAATCTCTCCAAACTGCGTGTCTGAATCTCATATCTTTTCTCACTATATTTTAAGAGATATGATCCAAGGACATTAGGGCTTTTGTAGGATCCTGAATTATATTGCAAATAGGTCACCTGAGGAAAATCGTCATAATTTTTCATCAGATTGAAAATTCGTCAAAAGTTGCAGAAAGAGGACATCCTCTAGTATTCTTTGTTTTGGTTTCAGGTCCTAAGGTCGAAGCAGTGATACGTGACAGTTCGTATAATTGTTCTCTACTGAACTAGTCTATAATTCGATCATCGTGGGAGATTGGACATAACTCTTCCTTGGAGAATCAAATCTTGATAAGACTTGCGGGGTTAGAAATAGGACTCAGAGGGCTACTGTAGGACACAATTTTAGACCTTGGCGGTCCGAAATCACAGAGATACAGAAGATTCAATATCGAGCTCCTAAAAAGTTAAAAAAAGTGTAGGTTTTTTTAATTTTGCATAAGTTTTGTTTGCAAAATTAGTTTGAAGGAATTCAAATGGCATAGTGAAGCATTATTATTATTAATTGATGCCCTGAAGAAATAAAATGGAAACATCTAGTAAGCAACCTGAAGCATCTAACATGACTCATGAAGAAGATGAAGAAATGCAACATGATATATGTAAATTACGAGACCACGTGCAACAAATTTCACTCTTACAAAAAGTAAGAGAAGAAAAGATGGATGATTTAAAGAAAGGCATGGAAGCTAAGATGAATAGAATGGAAGCTAAGATGGCTGGTATGAAAGAAAAAATTGAATATTAGAAGAAATACATGGAAGGTTGGAAGGAAGGTTTGACAAAGTTGCTACAACAAAGGCTTTCAAATGGCGAAAATGTAGTAAAGGAAACTCATAATGAGAACAAAAGAAATCTTAATCATCATTCGGAGAATGAAAAAATTGAATATTTGAAGAAAGACATGGAAGGTTTGAAGGAAGGTTTGAGAAATTTGCTATAAGAAAGGCTTCTTAATGGTGAAAAGATAATAGAGGAAACTCATAATGAGAAAAAAGAAATGTTAATCATGATTTCATAGACTTTAATGTTGGAACAAAGAATCGCCATGTTCCAAAGATCAATATGAGGAAGTTTGATGGCAAGGATCCCGTAACATGGATACTACAGATGGAATAATATTTCTATCTCCATAATGTGCAAAACACATAAAAGGTACTCATTGCAACTTTATATTTGGAACCAAATCAGTTTGTATGGTATCAATGGCTTTGCTGTCATAAACAAATTGTCACTTGGGCAATTTTTATGGAAGAAATTATAGCACATTATGAGGATACAAAAAGCAACACTTTTTTTAGCCAGTTGATAAATCTCAAACAAAAGGGTTCAATGATGGAGCACATTGAGGACTTCCAAAAATTGAATATAAGTGTAAAATATATTCTGGAGGAGAATATGATTGATGTGTTAATAGGGACTTTAAAGGATAACATCCAACACGAGGTTCTCCTTTGGGAACCTAGTTCATTGGAGAAGGCATTTAGGTTGGAAAGAAAAATTATGGAAATAAGGAAGCCTACCACTGACAACTATAAAGATGGAAGTGTTGTTTCTCTTAGGTTTCCACAACTTACAAGGTTGATAACACAACAATTGGAAGAAAAAAGAGCAAAAGTTTGTTGTTACAGTTGTGATAGAAAATACACTAAAGGTCATAAGTGTGTTGAGAAGAAATTATCTTACATAGACTGTGAAGAGGAGGAATGACATATCAAGAAGAAAAAGGTAATAGTGTTGATTGATTCAGGCAATACCTATAATTTTATTCATTGTAAGATAGCCAAGGAATTGAATTGCTTCCTATATCCAGCACCAGAGTGTCAAGTGATGGTTTCAAGTGGAGGAAACATAAATTGCTCTGGAAAGTGCCATAATATCAAAATATCGATGGGGAAATATGTATTGAATAGCCCAATGTGTTCCATTCCAATGGGTGGTGCTGATGTTGAACTAGGAGTCCAAGGGCTACAATCCTTGGGTACAATAGATTTTAATTTTCAAGAACTTTTCATGAGATTTTCTTTGGAAGGAAAGGAAGTTGAATTAAGGGGTATCACAGGGAGACTGGGAAAGATAATCAGATCTAATGGAAGACAAATCTTCTAAAGAAAGAACAACGAGGCATAATTGCACAATTATGTTCACTAGAGGTTCCCACATCGAAATCATTAGTTTCTCCAGATATCCAAAATTTTTTGGACAATCATTCCAAGGTATTAGAGACTCACAAAGGCCTCCCACCTATTTGTGATCATGATCATGCTATTCATTTGATTCTAGGACGTGTTCCTCCAAACATCAGGCCTTACAAATATCCCTATGCCCAAAAGAGTGAAATTGAATGCATGGTTGCAGAAATGCTAGAGGCTGGTATAAAATTCAACCTAGTCATAGTTCTTTCTCTGCTCCAGTAGTATTAGTGCAAAAGAAGGATGGGTCATGGCGCATGTATTCGGATTATAGGGAGCTCAACAAGCTCACCATTAAAGATAAATTTCTCATTCCTGTCATTGATGAATTATTGGATGAATTGCATGCATCAATTTACTTCACTAAGTTGGATCTTCATTCAGGATATCATCAAATCAGAATTAAGACTGAAGACATTCCAAAAACAACATTTAGAACTCATGAGGGTCATTATGAATTTTTGGTCATGGGTTTTGGCCTTACCAATGCACCTTCTACATTTCAAGGTTTGATGAATTCCATTTTCAAACCCTTAGAAAATTTGTGTTAGTATTTTTTGATGATATACTAATCTATAGAAAGTCTTGGAAGGATCATGTTGAACACGTTGACAAGGTTCTCAAACTATTGGAGGAGAAACAATTATATGAAAAAATCTCCAAATGTTTCTTTGAAGTACAAGAGGTGGAATATCTGGGTCATATTGTATCTCATGAGGGTGTTAAAGTAGACCCTAGAAAAATTAAATCCATTAAGGAATGGAAAAGCCCCACATCCATAGAGAATCTAGACGGATTTCACGGGTTGACAGGGTATTATCACAAGTTTGTTAAGAATTATGGGAGAATAGAAGCACCTCTAAAAACATTATTCAAGAAAGAAGCATTTTCATGGACTCTAGAAGCAACGAAAGCCTTTGACCATCTTAAAGAGGCAATGTGCCAAACACCAGCCTTAGCTACGCCGGACTTCACAAAAACCTTTATTGTGGAATGTGATGCCTCAGGAAATGGAATTGGTGTTGTTTTTGAAAGACCCTACCTAATGGGAAGACACTTCAAGGTAAAAACAGATCACGATAGTCTTAAACCGTCTAAGGGGGCAGAGGTTGGGAGGCGGGAGGTGGGGGAGGGGGGGGGGAGGCGGAGGGAGAAGGGCAGGGGAGGGAGAGAGGGAGGAGGAGGGGCGAGGGAGGGGGAAAGGGAGGAGGAGGAGGAGGAGGGAGGGGGGCCGAGGGGGGAGGGAGGGGGAGGGGAGGGAAGGGGGGACAAGGGGGGAGGGGAGGTAAGGGGTAGGAGGGAGGGGGGAAGGAAGGGGGGACGAGGGGGGAGGGGCAGGGATGGGGGACGAGGGGAGACGGGGGGAGAGCAGACGAGGGGTGGGGGGGGGACGAGGGGTGAGGGGGAAGGAAAGGGGGGGTAAGGGATGGTGAGGGGAGGGGACGAGGGGAGGGGGGTGACGGTGAGGGGAGGGGGAGGTAAGGGGTGGGGTGAGGGGGGAAGGTAAGGGGGAGGTAGGGGGGACAAGGGGTGAGGGGGAGGGAAGGGGGAGAAGGGGGAGGGAACGGGGGGAAAAGGGGTGGGAGGGAACGGGGGGAGGGGGAGGCAAGGGGTAGGGTGAGGGGGAGGGAGGGAAGGAGGGGGGGGGAACGAGGGGTGAAGCGGAGGGTCAGGTAGAGGGTAGAGGGAGGAGCCGGGTAGGGGGGCGAGGGGAGCCGAGTGGAGGGAGGGGATTGGATCAAGGGTGTGAGGTAGGGGGGCCGGGTAGGGGTGAGGGGGCCGTGGGGGGTAGGGAGGTGGTGTGGGATAGCGGTTGAGGGGCGGGAGGGGGGTGGAGGGGTGAGGGGGAAAGCGGTGGCTGAGTTTGGGGAGGGGGCCGGAAGGGTGTGCAGAGGGAGTGGGTGGCCGGGCGATTACAGGATAGGGTTTCCTTGGGTCCACAATGCTCACGGCGCAAATATTTGTTAATTTGGTTGACAAAAAATTTTAAGTTTAGCAAAAAAAAAAATCTGGTGGCCAACCGATTGCAGGATGGGGTTGCCTTGGGCCCACCATGCTCATGGCGGAAATATTTGTTAATTTGGTTGACAAAAAATTTTAAGTTTAGAAAAAAAATCTACTTCGTTAAATTAATTTAATATGAGAAATTTCAAGGAAAAAATTTTAATGACCTTTCAATTGCGAGAATTCTTCGTTGAATATGTTGTTGATCCCAATGTAGAGAATTCTTCGTTGAATATGTTATTGATCCCAATGTAGTTGCTCCACAAATTCACTCCAAGTCTTTCAATGAACCTCAGAAAACCTTGATGTAACGTGAGTAATAGTGATAATGGAATATATAGGTGAAATTACGGAGATGTTTTACCATACGGTGAATGCGAGATTAATTAGTTTTAATAAATTTTAACATGTTAATTTTTTTATGGTGATGAATGAAAATATGATAAAGCGAATAGTATGGAATTGTTTTACAGCGGGGTGAATGTGGGATTAATTTGTTTCAGAATGTATTATAAAAATTAAAAAAACATTCAATTGTTTAGTAAATATTATATACTTTGACTATTAAAATAATTTAGGTAGAAGTTGTAGTTTACAATTTTAACTTTAATGATTTATTTCATAAAAAAATTTAGTTTACATTTTTCATTAAATTGCAGAATAAAATAATGAAGTGAAATAAATCTCACAAACTTTTAGGAGGGAAATATTTTCGCGAAATTTTTTGGGAGGAAAATTTTTGGAGGGAAATATTTTCGCAAAAATTTGGGGGGGGGGGAATTTTGGAGGGAAAATTTCATTCTCTAAGCTATATAATATCTTTAGGAGACTCTCCATTTGTATCATTCAACATCTTCTATTTGAAAGGGATGGATTGTCCTGATAGTGAAGTTTCGATTTATATAGCATCAACATCTTCATCGCGTAACAACTCTATTCATATGGATGGATATAGCGGGAATTCTTCCACTATGAATAGAAAGTCAATTCTTCCACTTAGTCCTGATCCTAAGGACTATGAGAGTAGCACTAATGAAAAAGGGGATGGAAAATTTCAAATAAATAAAGAGTCATAGATTCCACTTAGTCCGAATTCGAAGGACTATGAAAGCAGTAGTGATGATGAGCTTGATGACAAATTTCAAAAGAATGGAGTCTCACGGTGTCCACTTAGTCCTAATTCTATGGACTATGAAAGCAGCAGTGATGAAGAGCATGATGGTGAAGTTCAAAATAATGGAGTGTCATGGTGTCCACTTAGTCCTAATTCTAAGGACTATGAGAGCAACAATGTTGAAGAGCATGATGACGAATTTCAAAAGAATGGATTGTCATGGTGTCCACTTAGTCCTAATTCTAAGGACTATGAGAGCAGCAGTGATGAAGAGCGTGATAATGAATTTGAAAAGAATGGAGTGTCAAAGTGTCCACTTAGTCCTAATTCTAAGGACTATGAGAGTAGCAGAAATGAAGTGCATGATAATGAATTTCAAAAGTATGGAGTGTCATGGTGTCCAGTTAGTCCTAATTATAATGAATATGAGAGTAGCTTTGATATAGAGCGGGATGATGAATTTCAAAAGTATGGAGTGCCATGGTGTCCACTTAGTCCTAATTCTAAGGACTATGATAGCAGTAGTGATGAAGAGGGGGATGATGAATTTCAAAAGAATGGAGTGTCACGGTGTCCACTTAGTCCTAATTCTAAGGACTATGAGAACAACAGTGATGAAGAGCGCGATGATGAATTTCAAAAGAATGGAGTGTCACAATGTCCTCTTAGTTCTGATTCTAAGGACTATGAGAGCAGTAGTGATGAAGGACAGGATGATGCACTTAGTCCTAATTCTAATGAGTATAAAGGTAGAAGTGATGAAGGGCAGGATGATACACTTAGTCCTAATTCTATGGACTGTGAGAGAAGCACTAAAAATGCACATGAGGAAGAATATCCAATAAACATCGAGTCAAATTTTCCATTGAGTCCAAATTCTATGGACTATGACAGTAGCACTGAAGAAGGGGAAGATGAAGAACATCCTCCAAGTTAGTATTTGAAAAGCACAGTTGATCATAGTGTGGATAACATTCCTCTTAATGATGATGAAAATCCTTATACAAATGATGATCTAGTGATGGAGATGTTGCCAAGAAATATTGTATCGAGGAGTAGGAGTAGACCTTTTCGTATCAATGCAAGATGTTATAGTTATACAAGGGGTAGAGCAGAATATCTAACGAGAAGAAGTTCTATCAGCGCACTCATTTCAAGTGAATGTTGCCAAAAAGATTGTTTGAAACATATGGATTTCAAATTTGCATTAGAGAGCAGGAATATATATTTGTCAATGAATAAAAGCATGCAAAATTCATATTTAGTTTGGTGCATGCAATCTACAATGTCAGGTTATGATTATCATATTAAGACTTTATTTATCTATAGAAAAGCTTTCAAAATGTTTGATTGGGAATTTTCGTCTCTCGAGAGTTCAAGAAAATTTGGAAAAGGATCCCACATTTTATTCTGAATTATGTCATAAAATACAGTTTGGGCCATTATCAAACACTGCAATGTCATGGATGAAAGATTTCTTTTCAAAGCATGGAGAGTGTATGCCAAATAGAGAGACAATACATATTCCAGATAATTTTTCGAGACGCGAAATCTACAACTTATACAAATAATATGCAGAAGGTGCTGAGGGACATGGCTGGCTTATTACATATCAATATTTTGTGAAGATATGGAAGAAAGAATTCAACAATGTCCGTATTCCTAAGAAGACAAGGATGGGGATTTGCAGTACATGTGCTTCTCTTAAATAAAAAAGGGACAAATGTGAAGGGTCAGAAAGAGGCAGGCATTCATAACTTTAACTTTTAAAATTGTACATTCATCAAGTATGAAAACATAGTTCTTAATGGCTTTCTTAATTTTTAAAATTGTATATTCATCAAGTATGAAAACATATTTCTTAATGGCTTTCTTAACTTTTAAAATTGTATATTCATCAAGTATGAAAACATATTTCTTAATGGCTTTCTTTTATGTTGTGTAGATTCAATTGTCAAGAACTTCAGGAGCATCGCGAACAACAGAAAAATGAACGGAAAAAGTTGTACAAGCATCGAAAGAATTGTTATGATAATCCGAATAAATATTTGGGTTTGATAATTGATGGTATGGACCAAAAGAAAACACTTTTACCACATTTTGTTCGCACACCCAAAAATTTACAGGAGGAAAATTTTATGCAGTATCACTTGGTCAGTTGTATGGTCTTCAATGGGAAAATGTTGCCAAAGGTGTACTTCACAGCTCCAAATATTCATAATGATGTAAATCCAACCATAACCATAATTCATGACGTGCTTTCTCATTGGTATGGTAATCTTCTTGAAGTTTTGTATCTACAATTGGACAACACTTGCCGTGAAAACAAAAATCAGGTTGTTTTTGGATATCTAAACATGCTTGTTGAATTGAGAATTTTTCAGAAGGTAAAGGTTGGTTTCCTTCTTGTTGGGCACACTCATGACCATATTGATCAGATGTTCGGTCGTTTTTCAGTCACATTGAGGAGGAAGGAAGCTTTAATGACATTAGCTTCCAACATCAATTTCGTATCAAAAAAATTGATAGGAAAACACTAATATGGGGCAAGAAGTATTCAACTACTACAAAATCGGCACCGTCATCAAGTTTGCAATTTTTGAAGTTCATTCCAGATCATCCAATATTTGCATCAAAAATATTGTTATTACAATCAGTTGGTGAAGTTCATATGCACGCAAACAAAACAGAGATATAAATTATTTTGATTGCCTAGAAGAAATTAAAAAAATGTATTAAATATACATATGAGTACTTTGACATTGCTGATTCAGTTTGGTGGGAGTCATTTTTCAATAATCAAAGTGATATCATTTCAACAAGAACAAATGAAGATATACCTTTGAAAAATCCATTTATTTGGTCACAAAATGTGTCGAATGCACATGAGGAAATAAACATTGTTTAACAGCAACAATCTCAAGGTATCATTAATTCTTCACAGGCAGAGGAAAGAGAGATGTATATTGGTTCTAGAAGATCTCATGCACAACTTGAAGCCATGGAAGACCTTTACAGGGGTTCAATACAGGATATTAAGGAGGGTTGCATGATTGCAGTGCTAGCAGATGGAGATCTCAATGGCTATCCATTCTAGGTTGCTAAAGTTATAAAGGTATTTATAGAAAATGAGGATGTTACAAGTGTTGAAGTACATTGGTATGCCACAAATACACACCCATTCAATGGTGTGTATAAGCCAGAGATGGTAGTTGACAAAAAAAATGGCGGAAAGAGAAAAAGAAAGGGTACGAATATAAATCGTCGCCACACAGACATATTGAAATTGGAGGATGTTGACATACTTGTTTATGACTTCAATTTAACAAAGAGGGGAACTCTTCACTTCAAGACGATAGAGATTCTGAAAAGGTTGTTACTAGAAGGAACAATGTTGAGATGGGAGTCTGTTGAAACTAGTCGTAGATCTAGAAGAATTTTGAAACCTGAAATGATGGGCATGCATGTGGACTCAGATGGGGCACTAGTTGATGAAAGAGAAGAATATGGAACATCTTCGTTAGCATCCAATCACTCATCTGAAGATGTGAATTCTGATGGTGTGCAAGAAAATATGAGTGATTTTGAATAGTTGTTTAAGACAGTTTATCTAACTGATGTATGCATTGTATCTTGAAATAAAATTTTTGATTTCCATATGGTGTTAAATGAGAAGTTATGAGTCATTTTTATGTTGTTGGATCATTTTACTAGCATTTTTTTAAAATTTTAAAGATTGACCCTAAAAAAAATCATCTCTCCAGTATAATCACTTTTTTGTTTTCAAGCTATATTTTGCACGAAATTTTTTCTTTCACTACCATTTTTAAAACATGTTCAAAATTGTCCCTTAAAAAAAAAACCATCGTTCCAGTATACACACTTTTCGTTTTTAGCACTGTTTTTGATGTTTTTTTGGCGTTTTTTGGCTAGAGTTCCCATTTTGAGTTTATAGTTCCCGTTTCAAAGTTTACATTTTTAATTCCATTTCCCGAGGCATCACATTTGAAAATAAAGGTTTTTGTGAAGTTCGATGTAGCTAAGACTGGTGCTTGGCACATTGCCTCTTTAAGATGTTCAAAGGCCTTTGTTCCTTCTGGAGTCCATAAAAATGCATATTTATTCAATAATGTTGTTAGAGGTGCTGTTATTCTTTCATAATTCTTAACAAAGTTGCGATAATACCCTGTCAACCTGAGAAATCCTCGTAGATGCTTTCTTGATGTGGGGATTTTCCATTCCTTAATGGCTTTAATTTTTCTAGGGTGTACCTTAACACCTTCATGAGATACAATATGACCCAGATATTCCACCTCTTTTACTCCAAAGAAACATTTGGAGCTTTTTGAATATAATTGTCTCTCCTCCACTAGTTTGAACACCCTATCAACATGTTGAACATGATCCTTCCAAGACTTGTTATAGATTAGTATATCATCAAAAAATACTAACACAAATTTTCTAAGGAAGGGTTTGAAAATGGAATTCATCAAACCTTGAAGGTGCATTGGTAACGCCAAAAGGCATGACCAAAAATTCCTAATGACCCTCATGAGTTCTAAATGTTATTTTTCGGAATGTCTTCAGTCTTCATTCAGATTTGATGATATCCTGAATGAAGATCCAGCTTGGTGAAGTAAATTGATCCATGAAATTCATCCAATAGTTCATTAATGACCGGAATAGGAAATTTATCTTTAATAGTGAGCTTGTTGAGCTCCCTATAATCTGGAAACATGTGCCATGATCCATCCTTCTTGTGTGCTAATACTACTAGAGCAGAGAAAGAACTTTGACTAGGTTGAATTATACCATTTTCTAGCATTTCTTCAACCATACGTTCAATTTCACTGTTTTGGTCATAGGGATATCTGTAAGGCCTAATGTTTGGAGGAACACTTCCTCGAATGAAATGAATAGCATGATCATGATCATGAATATGTGGGAGACCTTTGGGAGTCTCAAATACCTTGGAATGATTGTCCAAGACTTTTTGGAGATCTGTAGAAATAGATGATTTCGATGTGAGAACCTCTAGCGAACATAATTGTGAAATTAAGCCTCGTTGTTCTTTCTTTAGAAGCTTTTTCATTGCATTAGAGCTAATTATCTTTCCTGGTTTCCCTGTGATACCTCTTAATTCAACTTCCTTTCCTTCTGAAGAAAATTTCATGAAAATTTCTTGAAAATTAAAAGTTATTGTACCTAAGGATTGTAGCCATTGGACTCCTAGTACAACATAAGCACCACCCATTGGAATCGAAAGCATTTGGCTATTCAATACATATTCTCCCATGGATAGCTTAATATTATGGACATTTTTAGAGCAATTAATGGTTCCTCCACTTGCAACCAATCACTTGACACTCTGGTGCTGGATATAGGAAGCAATTCAATTCCTTGGCTATCTTACGATGAATAAAATTATGGGTACTTCCCGAATCAATCAGCACTATTACCTTTTTCTTCTTGATATGTCCTTCTATATTGATAGTTTGAGGAGTGGTAATTCCAACCAATGCATTACAAGATATGGTACGATTAATTTGTTCTTTCTATAGGGTTTGTCTTGGTGTATATCCTCTTCTTTTGACGTTTCTTGTTCCTTTTATTCCTCCTATTCACAATCTATGTAAAATAATTTCTTCTCAACACACTTCTAACCTTTAGTGTATTTTCTATCACAACTGTAACAAAGCCTTTCTGCTATTTTTTCTTCCAATTGTTGGGGTGTTAACCTTGTAGGTTGTGGAAGGCTAGGCGAAAAAACACTTCCATCCTTATAGTTGTGAGTGGTAGGTTTCCTTGTTGCCATAATTTTTCTTTCCATTTTTCTTGCCAACCTAAAAGCCTTCTCCAATGAGTCAGGTTCCCAAAGGTGAACCTCATGTTGGATGTTATCCTTTAAAGTCCCTATGAGCACATCAATCCTATGCTCCTCTGGAATATCTTTTACCCTTATATTAAATTTTTGGAAGTCCTCCCTTTTGTTTGAGGTTTATCAATTGGTTAAAAAGAGTATTTCTTTTTGTATCCTCATAATTTTATATCATTTCTTCCGTAAAAATTGGCCAAGTGACAATTTTTTTACGAGATCAAAGTCATCGATACCATAAAAACTGATTTGGTTCAAAATATAAAATTGCAATGTGTACCTTTTGTGTGTTTCACATTGTGGAGATCGAAATATTGATTCATCTGTAGTATCCATGTTACGGGATACTTGTCATCAAACTTCCTCGTATCGATCTTTGGAACATGGTGGGTCTTCAATCCAATGTTAGAGTCTATGAAATCATGATTAAAATTTCTTTTGTTCGGGGAGTTTCCTTTACTACCCTTTCACCATAAGTAATAATTTCTTGTAGCAACTTAGTTAAATCTATCTTCAAATATTCCATGTCGCCTTTCAGTGTTTCTTCTATACCATACATATTAACGTCCATGCCATTCATATTAGCTTCCATGACATCCATCTTAGCTTCAACACCATCCATCTTAACTTCCACGCCATTCATATTAGCTTCTACACCATTTATCTTAGCTTCCTCGCCTTTCTCTAAACCATCAATCTTAGCTTCTGTTACCTTTTGTGAGAGTGAAATTTGTTGCACTTGGTCTGATAAATTTGATATATCATGTTGCATTTCTTCCTCTTCTTCATGAGTCATGCTAGAGCTTTCAGGTTTCTTACTAGGTGTTTCCATTTTCTTTCTTCGGGGCATAAATTAATGATAATTATGCGTCACTATGCCCTTTGAACTTCAAACTAATTTTTCAACCCAAATTTATGCGAAATTTTAAAAATACTACACACCTTTTTTCACTTTGTAGAAGCTCGATATTGAATCTATTGTATCTCTGCAACTGTGGATCTCCATAGTCTGAAATTGCTTCTTATGGTAGCCCTCTTAGTCCTATTTCCAATGTCACCAATCTGATAAAAATTGGATTCTCCAAGAAAGAGTTATGCCCAATATCCCAAGATGGCTTGATTGTATACTTTTTTAGTAGAGCGAACTTCTACGATATGCCACATGTCACTGTTTCAATCTTCGGATCTGAAAAAGATACACAAAAAACCACAGTCCGCGCTATTTCTGTATCTGCTTATGAAATTTCAATCTGATGCTCAGAGAGAAAGTTATGATGATTTTCCCAAGGTCACTTGTTTGGAATGTAATTCGGGAGTCTGCAAAAACCCTAACTTACTCAAATCATATCTCCGAAAATATAGCGCGACAAGATCTAAAATTCAGACCTGAGATTCAGAATGATTTCAGCTGAAATGAGTTTTTGTTTGAGCTTTTGAAACTTCATAGAGAAAAAGTTATAGCAAAAATTCCATGATGACCTGTTTGGAGCATCGAAACCCTAGAATCCAAAGTTCTAATACCGAATTTTAAGAAAATAGCTCACAAAAAGATAGAAAAGATAGATCACGACTTCATAATTAGCCTCTTCGAGGGGTAAACCTGCTTCACATTACACAAAAGAACAATTCTTGGATGATACAAATGACAAAACATCCTTTCTATATATAGGAGTCTAAGGGGTCATAATATAATCAAAGCCGCCATAACAATAATAATATAAGGGCACAACAATAACAATAGTGGGCTTCTATGGGGCACAATAATAACAATATGGGGAAAATAGGGGCACAACAATAACAATAAGGGCTACAATGACAATAGTAATAGGGGAATCACTAGTGTTATAGGGACCTAAAAAACTCCTCATATGTATGTGAGTATCCAGGGATTTTGTCCAAAGTCCTTTATGACTCAGGCGAATATATCAATATCCTATGGTAAAAGTCCTTTATGATCTAACTAATTCCTTGTGGCGTCCCATGAGAGAATTTTTATTTGGACCATTCACCTTTCTTGTCAAATTCCTTTAAAACCTAACAAAGTCATTTTGTCTTGAAAGGTCAATGTATTCATCTTCTCTGGCAAAATTCCCTTATGTCTCAGCCAAAGTCATTTATGGCTATAAGAGATGGTTCTCCTAATCGTGCAAAGACCTCATCATTTCCTTCCGATGAGGGAGACATTTAGCATCATGCTAAGCTCATATTTGAATTATATCAACAATATAGTCATCTATGGATATTACTAGACCTCTAGTGCTACTATTTGGATAATTTATGGGATGAACTAACCCCACCATGTCCTTCAATCTTCTTGAAGCCACAATCGTTCATGACTTGTGATATTCCTACAACAAATCACTTCACCACCTCAATATATCTCAAGTGACATCCAATTTTATACTGTGGGTACCAGAAACTTTCCTTTCATCCATTGTACATGCCTAAACTCAACCATAAATGTGTTCACGACATTCTTTGCAAAGCGAATATTTGGCCTTCTGTTAACAAACTACCTAAAAAATCCAATAAAATACTTATGCATCATTGGATTCAACAAATATGAATCTATAATCCCATGAATAAGTGTATCTTCAATAATCTTTCATTTCAATTTCAAAGGAAAAACTCTAAGACTAAAGAAGATCTTCTTGTCGTAGCCTTGGTTGCTCCCTTTACCACATAAGAAAATTTTGTGCCACTGTTTCTCCCTCTATCATGTAAGAAAACCCTTATACCATGGTCTCCTAATGGAAGACACACTCCATATAGATACATTCTGTCTCTAAGCATCTATTATCACAATCTTAATTCCATGGCATGTTGTTGGAAGGTCGCTCCTTCCACTTGCCTCACTGTTGACTCCCTTGGAGCTAAATGTTTTTCCTATGATAAAAAATGATCCTAGATTTAAATTAGTATATTTTATTCCATTTTAACACCAAACATTCTTAATAATATGGCCACCTATGATAGGAGCGAAAATCTTCTTGCAGTACACTCCCTCTTATTGGGAAAACCCTCTTTTCACACCCTTTCCATGTACTTCTTCATGCTTCCACCTATGTAATGGAAATATTCATAATGGACTTGTTTTTTTGGTAAACCTCATTAAGGATATCATGGAAAAAATATTGATAATAGAAGTGAGAGAAATATATTTTGAAATTTCTACAATAATGCAAAGTAGAAGTTGATCTTCTAATTTTATAATTACCTTCTAATAGTTTTCAATCGATTTATGTTATGTCACATATATAATTAAAGAGTTATATAGAGAAAATATCAACAATAATGCAATGAGAAACAATAGGATCATAAAGGTACAACCATCCACAATAGAGAAAACAAATTTATGCTAATAAAACACAACCTTAGGTAAAACCTAACAAGTTTTCTTCTATGGAGAAATTGTTATTTAGTAATAATTACAATTCCATGAATATTCTAGAATTTTGTGCCAAAATCCAAGTCTATTCACTAGTCAAACTTATTCAACATCCTAGGTTAGTCAATGTCGGTCAGACCTTCAATGTGGTGAGTTCTCCTCAAACTTTCACCCTATTCATCTCTCCTACAATCAACATTAGACCTATGGTTGACCGTTTTGGTCAAAGGGTGTGAAGTTAACTTCTTACAATCAAACCCATAGTCTACCTGTGGTTAAATAGTCTATTCCAATGGCTGATTTTTTCCTTCTCCCTATGGTGAAACTTGTCAAATTCACATTCAAAGGTAGTCATAATCTTGGTCCAATGGAGAATATTAGACTTAGTAAAATGACCAGGCCAACCTTGGTCAAATGGTAGCTTCTATACTCAGTCAAACCACATAATTCCTTCTCTCATTCTCACACGTGTGTATCATAATAGATGCGATAAATGGTTATGTAAAAATTGGTCAAATGGTGGGGGAGGTTCTCATGTGTATTTATATTATTAAAATGAGGTGTAATTTGGCCAAGGGTCATACCCACTCATTTGTGCATTCGACTTGACAATTAGGGATACATGAAGCCCAAAAATAATAATTTTCACTTTCATTTTCATAACTTTCCCTGGCCAACTTAGGAGGAATTTTCGGCATGCAGGAATACCTCCAAATTTTACACAATAATCCTCACTTGCTCTTAGTGAGGGAGGTGTTTTTTGCAACATATTTTCCTTGCTAAAATTTCTTCTTCCTTATTGAAGAAGGAAATACTAGATGAACTATTGTCCCTTGACATAGTTATGAAAGCATTTTACTCCAAGTTTGGTACCGTGCACAAGGCAGTCGTCCATCTCAACAGATGGCAACGACGATGCACTAGAAGAGCACGCATCTTTACGAATGTGCATGTTGTTGTTGATGACATGCAAACATGGATGATGAAGTACAAGATAACCCCACTTCACTTGCCTAAGATGATGAGGGTTAATGCGGTTGAGCTTAAGGCACGTATCTAGAGTCAGATCCAGAATTATGAAGAGCTCCCGCAGTTCATCGCTAGCATACAAGCCTCCCATGCATGAGTATTCAGGAGTATGGATGTTGTGGTGTGCATGCATGCTATCCCATCAATTAAGACTCTCACCGAGGTGTAGACAAAGAAGCAGGTCCAACTAGAGCTTGAATCGCACTTCGATGAGTTGGTGCGCATCACCACCAGCCTAGACCTGCCTATGAGTGCAAACATCATGTACAAGTCCGTTGTTGGCCCAGCCACATTGAAGACAATGATGCACATGCTTTCAGACGAGTTGGACAGAGGAGCCCGAGCAGTGTACCCGGATGCTACGAAAGCAAAGGTTAGGTTTTAGACGGATGTCACCGCGGAACACACGGACACTATCAGAGACCACAGAGATTGGCGTTAATATGTTATTGTTGATCACCTTGAGGATGTTGAGGAGTTGGCCTTCTATAGTTGTCTAAGTCAGAGTGATGTCTAGTTTGGCTTGCTCAAGCCATTGTGTTCACATGGGTACATGTGCATTGTAATGTTGAGACATGTCAAGTGTAAGTCAAGTGTCAATAGTGGATGTAACAGTCATAGAGTAGGTGAAGCGTCATGAGGGTAGTTCAATAGTCACAAAGGGGAATGTTAAGGGCCACCCACCCTTTGCTATAAACAGTCTCTTATAACTCATTGTAGTGGCTTTTGGTCAGCTAAGATTCTGATAGGAAAATCTTGGAGAAAGCTTGGACAATACTGTAACGCACCTTGGCTTCTTCACTGCATGGAGATATTTCATTTATTTGGAGGAGCAGGCGGATGTGGCTGTAATGTTCCACTATTGGGGCTAGCAGGTTTACATGGATGTATTGTACGATTGGCACTTACACTTCTTTATATAACAAGAGCCATCACATTTTCATGCATATGTTGTTATTGTAGTTGGACTGTTTCGGTTGCTTAGCAATGTATGTTTTTTAACTTACGTAGTTATGTATGAAATGCTTTGTATGCAATTATATGAATCTTGTTGCATATGTGTTGTTGGTTTAACCATCACTTTGGATTGCCGACTGGCCTGCTTTCTAGCTTGTGATGCATCTTCGCTTGTGCGTTCCCTTCCGAGCTGAGTATTGTTACAGGTTGCTAAGGGGCACCCTCATCTCAACCCCCATGTATTAGAACCTCCCATACACCTTCCTTGACTCACTGCAGTGGTCACACCATTGTTACCAAGATAGTTATCTTATGTGCCTCAGTGCGACATCACAGTCAAGGCATTGGTTTACGACCCACTGCTAGGACTCCTACACCAAATGGTCTAAGGTCTAATTGGGACTTCTTACCTAGGAGATCCCCTTGACATGTTGGAGGGCCTAGCATCGTCAATGGACTCCAGAAACGATTTTTATCCACCTTCCCATACAGGAGAAATTTTTAAAAAAGGACACCCCAGTTAGTAGTCCGTACTGCTGACATGGCACTCGCTGGGTAAGTGATGTCGATGTTGACTTGGTCAAATAATTTCTTGGCAAATTATATCGTGACAAGTGTCGCTTTGTTATTGGTCAGAATTTTGTGGTTTTTCATTGGTTGGAATGATGACCAACCATGGGTTGAGACGTGGCCCAGCTAGGGGCTGACACGTGGCCTGGGAGGCTACCAAAAATAGTGCAATAGACCGGGCAGAGGAAGCGAGGGTCGAACCTACAACCTCTCAACACTGACACAATAACTTTAACAACATACCATGCACGTGGGTCTTAACCGTATGGGGTGTGTTGCATATTTAAGGTTTTTTGCCACGAGATATGGAGGTTCATCATAGACTTAACCGCCCCATGTGAACACTCTCCTGTTTACCCACGGCATATTATGTGGCTGCCAAGAGGACCACCACCACTTGACCACTGGGGCAACCACCCCATGTGCCCACTGCTTCAGTTAACCGCCATGGTGTTGCAACTACCGAAGGAAAGGGGTCAGTGTCGAGGGTTATCCCCTAAGCGCATACCCCCGCCCCCATATGACCCTATTTTCCACGTTTTTAGGCCTCTGCAGCTAAATTATCTGTCCGACAAATCCACCTAGATTTCAATGGATTGCTGGCCTGTTAGCGGTAAACGGGGCGAAAATTAGGGTCAGTGCTGGATTTTGTGCAAACTGTAGAGTGAATAGTGGAGAAACTAGGAGAGGTCATAACCTCTTTAGTTTTCAACCAAATTGGGTGCGGAAAGAGGCTAGGTAGCCATTTTTGGACATTTTGGACTCATTCGAGTAGGTTTTGGAAGCATTTGAGCATTGTAAACACATATTTTTACACATTTGAGCATAATAGAGAGGCCTAAGCCATTGGAAGCTCGACCAAAGAGACATAACATAGGAGGGGTGAAGTCCTTCATCATGTTCCTGTTGTGATGTGTTATTGGTGATGTTATGTACATTTATATGATGCTATTCAATTTATATTTTATGTTAAATTTCTCATAAAATTAACATAAAAACTCGGTTTTCACTTATAAAACTCATGAATCTTTGAGCAAATGATTAGCATTTTGTTTAAAATTTAAGCAGGATCCCAACACAACAAAACTAATATTCTTAATTAGATCAGTCAATTATGTGAGAAGGTGTTAAGGCATGATCAAGTGATCGATTATGGAACATCATATCATTATTTCTAGCTACAATGTAGGCCATCAAGTAAATTATGGATGCCGATGAGCGGATCCGTCAAATTGAGTAGAGCATCAATGTAATGAATTTTGTTGCAAAGTGGAGTGCGATATAAGAAAAAATGCATCTCATAAAACAAAATTAAAACCTATTTGAAGATAAAATTTATTGGAGTGACTTTCAAGAACAAGTGTATGTAGTAACCAACGAATTCAATGAATTGTTGAAGAATGTATAAAGAAAAAGCAGCGAGGATGCTAGTGTTGTCACCCCAAATTCGACCACTATAATAGTGGAGAATGATATCAGTAAGGGGGAAGAGTTTAAACCCAAGATAGAAACATAAGAGGAAGTTTTAAGGCCCTTAGGAAGGTTTGTAGATGAGGAGATTTCCTCATGGAAGGAGGATTGTGTGGCTCGAGACGAGCCACAATTTTCTATTCCATGCCTATTGGATCCTAGTTTTTTTATTTTTTTATTTTGCTAAGTAAAGAACCACATAGGAGGATATAGGAGTGTGGAATGGGTAGATGGTGTGTAGTAAAGGGATCGGGCATAGGAAGAAGAGGTAAGGTGTAGGAATGTACCACATGCAAAGGATGTGTCAGTGTCTAGAGATAGGGATGCATGGAAGTAAGTTTAGGTAGTTAGGATTTTGCAGCTGTGTTGAAGGTGGAGAGCGATGCCACAGTAGGGGAAGTTACAAAAATTTTATAAGAAAAGGAAGGTTTTCAAAGTGGAGAAAGAAGGTGGTAGATACTTTCAAAGGTTTTTTAAGCATGCATGTGTTATCTAGGCAAGGGCTCAGAGGATAGTTGGAGAGATGGATAAGAAGGTTGGGAACATTCGAGGATCCACCATGAAGAGGTAAATGGTGATGCTCTAGATAGATTAGAAATTACAAGGTTGATCATTAGATTATATGATGAGATGTTGGATCATGAATGGGAATGGGAAGTTTAATTATATGCATGTATATTCTATGTTGTGTTTGTAGGCTTATTTTATTTGAGTTTGTAGCTATTCTACAACACCTGGTATAAAGGTGATCATATCTAGTAATTTTTGAGTGCTTCTTTAGCGAATATTCGTGCTTTACCTTTTGTATGTTGTGTAGATATTAATGCCCAGTGAGATTAATTATATTAAATATTCATTATAATGGCTCAAACCTTTTCTTATATATGATAAATTAATATAACGGATGGTTTATTTTCCCGTCATATTTTGGTTAATGTTTAAACGTATATTTTTTTCTTATGGTGTGCTAGTTTAACATGTCTCACACATTTCACTACAACTTTAAGTATGTATGAATGAATAAATGATTACCCTAATTAAGGTATAGTAGTGTATTCATGCTTGATCACATGTCTATAAAAAATAACGTCTCTTGTTTTTAATGTCATCCCAAATTCCGAAAAGCATAAGTCGTTGCGTATCTCAATGCATTGTCATTTTTAATTGACGTGCTAACTGGTAAATAGAAAAGTTTAGAGGTCCTGTGTAGAGAACATTCTTAGGAGGATGTTTTAGTGTTTTTCTAATGGGATTCTAGAGTATTAAATTGTTGAGAATCCTATCATACTATGGAAACTTGCTTTTGAAAGTCACCCATTAGGATCTCCAGTGAGACTTCATGCACTCTATGGGTGTTTCCAAAAGGGTCGATCCTAAGGCGGTTTTTGTTGGCCACTGCACAACAAATCTCGGGTTTGTTAGAATCACACTTGCCAATATGGCCACATGCATAAGTGTGTCTTAAGATTTAATTTCCTCCTACCAAATATGGGGATTTATTTATGGTGCATAATCTTAACATGTAATTTTGTATAGTTTGGTGATGTCAAGCGTCGACCCACCCCAAAATGAAATCAATTTCAAGAAGCTTCCAGAAGGAGAAATGTGGCAGTCATTGAGGAGGAAATGAATTTTCCTTGCTTTTTATGTAATTTTGAAATGTTTATAAGACTCTTGAAAGTTGTCATGGTAGAGGAAAAGATTCCTCATTCTAATAATTTTTGTTTCTTTAAATGTACTACTTGAAAATTATCAACATGGTTGCCATTTTTAATGTAATATTACGACGAAAGTGAGGGACAGGGTAATTTTGAGTGAGGTTGAATGGAATTAGCCCTAGAGAGTCCATATATATGAAATCATTTTTGGTCTATAAATATCATGTGTCTCTGTTGAATCCAATGTGAGACCACAACACAAAGAAAATGTGGGAAAGAGCTCCAGCCAGCTTTACCTCCCACTTGGGTGGGACCTATTTATCTAGTTAGGCCCCACACTAGTGGAGATAAACCACAGAGGAAAATAAGGGCTGACTCATGACCTATGATGTTATGGAGATTGGACATGGCATGAGGGGTGAATGGTAGTCCTGCATCATTCTAACAGGGTCAAATCAGGAAGGTTTTGGGGGACCCCTAGAATCAGTAATCAACAAGAGGTATCCAAGCACAAGAAAGAGGAAATATTCTTACAGGTAGACAATTCAATAGTTGTAGTTGTGGGTATAATTGTGGAGGAGAGGTGAGAAAGTGTTGAAAAACTAGAGGAGTAGAGGAAGCTTCAAAGGTTACAGAGGAGGTGATTTGAGATGCCAAAAGTCCGAGACAGAGGATGGGAGCCAGTGAGGTGTTAATAAGGCATGGTTATAGCTCACTGCTGAGAATGAGGACAAGATTAATGATACACGTGGAAAGTAATAATGAGGTTGTGAATGGATGATATGTAACAATAAAGATACATGATAAAGAGATCATGAATTTTTTTAAAACTCGAAATTTTGATGCAGGAGCCTCAACCCACCCAAAAATGAAATCAGTTTAAAGAAGTTTTTGCAAGGTTTAATGTGGGAGTCATTGACGATGACATGAAATTCCCTTTAATTTTAAGAAATTTTAAATGTTTAGAAGCATATCTAAGGTTGTTGTGGAAGAGGATGAGAATCTTCATTTTGTTAAGTTTTGTTCCCTCAAAAGGATTGCCTCCAAATTGTCAGGATGACAACCATTTTCAATGTAATATTCGGCCAAAAGAGAGGGATAAAGTAATTTAGAGTCAGGTTGAATTGCGTCAGGCCCTAAGAGGCCATATATATGTAATAATTTTTTTTTTTTATAAACATCGCATCTGTCTATTGAATCCAATCCTTGTTTTTATTTTTTGTTGTGTAGTGTTTTTGTTTCTCATTCGCAGCACAAACCCCAACTAGAGAGAGTGTTATAGAGAACTTGATCAGGAAGTTGGGCCAAAACAAAAATAAAATGCAGGAAATATTTCTGACCAACCCAAACTCTGAATCATATGGGATCTAGTTATCTAGTTGAGCCCCACACTAGTTGGGATCATCCGTAGAGGGAAAGAAGAGTCAAATCCTAACTTGTGATGTGATGGAGACTCATTCAAGCACAAGGGTGAATGATGGTCTTTGATCATTCTAACATGATCAAATGATGAAGGTTTTGGGTTTTGAATGAATTATTGTTTCTGTTGCTGCAAAATTATGTAGAGAGAGAAGAATGCATAGGCCTTAACCCACAAGCTCTGTTTGGGGTAGTTTTTGTTATAATCTTAAGGCTAGAGAGGAATCTTCTATGGTTTACATAAGTAATCGATATTTTTTTTTGTTAGTTTGGAGAAAATGTGATATATTTATTGTAATATGATTATGTTTTCTTATTAGGCCAATATATATGTTGCATGTGCTATCGTATCCAAAACAACAATCACAAATGTCATTGTTGGAATCTTGAATTGAATTCCATGATTATAAAATATCCCATCAAAAGTGATTTTTCCAATGTATATAATTTATGGGTCTTTTTATTATCCAGCCAAGGCATGATATTTATGGGATTCAAAGTTCAAATCATCATAGGTCAAACATATATATATATATATATATATATATATATATATTATAAAAAATAACGCAGGTATAGTCTAACTTATAGAAGAAATGATATTTTTTCAAAGCATTTTTCTGATTAATTTTAATAAAAAGCGGGGCTAGATTTTAAAAACTTGATTTTAAGTTGTCAAATGTATAAATCGAATGACCCTCATTAATGCATTCAAAAAATGTATTTTAAACAACAAAAAATCAGAGTCTCGTTTGAGATTGTGTAGATGGGTGAAAAAGCATTTTCATTTATAAGTTAGACTTAGTCAATAACATAAACAGATTTGAAAAAATATGTAACAAGATTAGTAATCATGAGATTGATTCATAATTTTCCATGGAAAATTCTAACCTATAAAGAGACGATGTTACAATATCACGAAGCTGTTACAATATCACAGGTGGATACTGTGGCTTATCAATACCACATGCCTCATAAAAACACAACTCATTTCAAAATAAAAATATTTTGTATATAGTTTAATTAAATTGAATTTTATCATTTTTGTAACGAAATTGAAAATTAAGAAATCATAACTATTTTTAATAGATTTCAAGCCTCTATATTTTATGAATATTCCATAAAGTTAAATCTTTGTCATCTATCTATTAATTATTGAAAATTTAATCAAAATGGTGAGATTACTGTTCCAACATACACAGGTTTTGGATACAATATTTTTAAAGATAACATTTATTTAATCTATATTTTATGAAACAATTAATAACCTGATAATTTCCATTATTTCTTGAAGATGTTTTTTCCAACTATCTTGGCAGTGTTTTTTCCAACTATCTTGGCAGTTTTAGAAGAGTTACAATTGTAGAACATTTATAAAAACTTTAACCATGGCACTTTTCCCCAAAATTTTAACTTATTTAATGGCAACTCAAATCATTAAAACTTTAAAAAGAAATAATAAATATTAAAATAAACTTTGACTCACTTTTAGAAAAAGATTAAGTAGAAAAGCTGATATTGTCTACTTGTTAAGTCATCTCATTGAACTAATTTTCCACATTTCCTTATTTTCACAAATTTGTTATTTTTTTTAATTATTTGGATTCCATTTTCCAAATAATACATGTTATTATAATTAAATTATTTCATTTTCAAATATTTATTTAATTAGGTATATTTATATAAATAAATTTACGGAAAGAAATCATTATTAAAATATATAGGCATACTATAAATGAAATAATTACGCCGTAAGGCGTTCCCTCTGAGAAAGACATCCCTAAAATGTGACGTGTGCGATCTTGAGTCATTGATTATGTGTGTTAGATGATTGGAGTGTTTTCTGCCGTTCGTTTAATCTGTTTTTTTCCCATGGTAATGGGCCATGAAAAGCCAGGACTGGCCTGCTGGCGATGAGACTCTTCGCAGAGACTGCCTGCTGGCGATGAGACTCTTCTGCTGGCGATGAGACTCTTCGCAGAGACTCTTCATGTCTTTCTTCCCTGCATGCGTAGCCTTGTGCTGTTATATCAATAGCAACCCTGTGCGCATGGAAAAAAAATGACCTGTCTTGAGTTTGACAGAAACTTGGAAGAAAGCCGTTTCGGGGATTTTGTATCGTGAGAGAACAACGTTGTTTTGTGTGGAGTCAGGCGGCAGAAAATGATGATGAACACAGATAGCCGATATGAAGCAATGGAGAAGGAAGAGAAAGGGTTTAATTGAATCTGTACCATTTTCAGAGAAATGAATTTTCAGTAGTGGTCGTTGTTACTGTCACAGTGAGTTCCTCGTATTCATAATTTCTTTCATTTGTTGTTATTGTTTGCTAAATACATTTTTATACCTTAAACAATTAAGATTCATTGCCATACTATTCGGATCTCTTATGGTTCTTTATATAATGAATGAGATTTCGTACTGTCCATCTAATGGGTTAATGGTTGTTTGTACCTTCAGTCTGGTTATGATGTTAATGGGCTTTTTGTATCCTCTCTGTCTTTTGTATTCATCCTATTATGATGATAACTGTTATCGGTTTGAAATAACCCACTATCATTTTCAGATTGAAAATGCGAAAATCCATTCTCATCTTTCTCCTTTTTTGGTTGAGGTACCATTGATTTACAAATGTATGCCCTAAAAAGTATGTACGGTTAATGTTATTCATGAGGAGCAGTTATAATTAATTAGGTTTGGTTTTTGTTTACTTCTGATCAGATCACAGGG
Source organism: Pinus tabuliformis (assembly GCA_031772625.1). NCBI lineage: Eukaryota > Viridiplantae > Streptophyta > Pinopsida > Pinales > Pinaceae > Pinus > Pinus tabuliformis. Next base: position 289,198,179 of record CM062817.1, read on the forward strand.
TATGTTGGAGTGATTTTGCTTTCCTTAGTTTTGTGTTGGGGAATATTTCTTTCACTGTTGGAGTGAGTTTGCCTGCCCTAGGTGTTGGGGAATATTTCTGAACGAAAGCTGGGTAAACTTCTTGAAACATTTGGGCGAACACTTCATCCATCATCAGGGCGAGACAGCTGAAGTGAGATAGAAGAGAGGAAGACCATGTGTGTACTTCTTGAAACATAACATTTGGGCGAACACTTCATCCATCGTCAGGGCGAGACAGCTGAAGTGAGATAGAAGAGAGGAAGACCATGTGTGTACTTCTTGAAACATTTAGGTGAATACTTTACCCATTATCAGGGCCAGACAACTGATGAGCTTATGGGAAATGGAAGAGAGCCAGGCCATGATTATATCGCATTGAATCCAAGATAAATCTGTAGGAGAGAATTTGAACGTTGGAAAAATTAGAAGAGGGCAAGAGAACCAGGTTGTGGTTTCTTAAACCTAAATTAATTAGTTTTAAGAAAGATGTTAAATTAGAGAAGGGGGAGGATAAAATTAAGTTTTCCCTAAACTTTGGATGGTTTAAGAAGTCCACAGTTTTCTTTCCGAAGTACTCTCCCCATGAATTTTGACTGTGAATATCTGCATACCTTGGTTTTTTTTTTTCCATACTATAACCTGAATAGTGGAACTTTTGACTTTGAAATTTGTCCTTTATTTGCTTTCTCCGGTTGATGAATTTTGTGATATATATCTATTCTGAATGGTGGAAAATGTTTTTTAACTTGCTCTGGTTGATGTATATATTGATGGTCTCACCATTTTGATGACAGAAGTGTTGGGAAATGGAACTTCATAATGATTAATGACATAGAATCTGTTATGGAAGAACAAATAAGAATTTGTTGTGTAATCAGTTATCTTTTCCATTAATGTGCTCAACATGAATGTAGTATCAACTTGGCTGCTTTTATTGAAATTTTGGATTATGTAGAATGTATTGAGTTAGAGAAATACACTACAAGAAAGGCAATGGTGTAAGGATGACATTGGAATTCAAATGAATTACATGTAAAATAAACAGACAGAACAGATTTTATGAAGGTAGATGACTGTTTGGATCCAAGTGAGCTACATCTTAGAAAACCAGAGCTGGGAAGTATATGAGGACACTAACTCTTTTAGAAACCCAGATCTGGGAAGTATACGAGGACTAACTCTTTCAGTCACTGATCTGTCAAACTTGCATCATTCAGAAAGGATAACCTGTCTGACTCTTTTTAATAGCAACAGATTTGCCAAACTTACATCATCCGGAAAGAATTGTTTGACTGTTTTTAGTAAAATGGTAATTAGTTTGGGAGGGGAGCTTTTTTCTATTTCCATTTTTAATTAGGGTTGTAATTTATGAAATAGAACTAGCAATTTACTGAAAGCATGTGGTTTCTTTTGAAAAATAGATATTTCAACAGTGGCACTGCGTTGAAATCTTGTTTAACGTTCACATAATTTTTTAATAGAATGGCATTTATATGATGGATTAGCTATAATTGATGTGTGTGGTTTTTTTTTTTTCCAAGGAAAAAAACGGTAACCTTTTATTAAAGAATTAATGAAAAGTTACACTAGCAGATGCAATGAAGCATTCAGATAATTGCCACTTGGGCACGAGTGCTGACGCACCCCAAAGAAGAAAAGAAGAGAATAGAACAGAGACAAAAAAGGGGGGGAAAATGTCTCCAGCAATGAGCGAGGCTCATGCTTCATGTTTTTCGCCCCTTTTTCTTTTCGACCTTGCGCCACTCACCTAGAGTGGGCTCGATCGAAGCAATGACTATCTGAGTTGTTTCGTTCGGCTGCCCTGATTCTTTATCTGAATCTGAAGTGTCTGAGTGGTGGTGCCTTTTGTTGCCTCCCATGCTTTGATCCACGCTTATCAGCTCTGCATTGTTTTGCTGGGTCTCTGTCTGAATAATATGTGGCTGTGGTTCCTTGTTGACTGCTCTGTTTTCCTTCTGATTCTCTATTTCAACTTCCTCTATGGTGGTATCATCCTCTTCTGCTTCTGTTTCTTCCTCTTCTGTTACCGGAGGGGTTTTCTTTCGTGCTGTTCTCCTCTTTAATACTTCATCTAGGTTCTGCCACCCTTTGTGCTTCCTTTGTTGTGGCTTGCTCTTGCTGGGACATGCATTGAGCAAATGACCTGTTTGTTGACATCCCCTGCACCTGAATGTTGTGTTTTCATAATCCAAAGGTTGTTTCCACTGAATATTGTTAAAATTCAGAATGATGTTTTCAGGTAATCCTTGGCTGAGATCTACCTCGACGCATATCCTAGCAAAAGTAAAAATTCCTTTTAAATGTCTATCTGTATCAATCTTTAACATTCTTCCAAGGGTATTCCCTATAGCTGATAAGGTCTTGAAATGCCAAAAGTGTATTGGGAGATTATGCAACCTTACCCATACTGGCATCCTTGATACCACCATAGTGTTTGCGTCAAACTCTTGGAACCATGGGGTGACAAATAACCCCGCACTGCCCCAGAACCATGGTCCTTCACTGAGAATTTTTTCCTTATCTTCTTCTACGAGGAATACTACTATGAAGAAACCCTTTGAGCATAGGTGGATCTGGCAGTTTTTTGTCCAGACCGTGTGAATCCATTGATACAAAGCCTCAGTTTTAGGCCAGAAACCGTTAAATCTACAGATAGCAGCATTTTTTTTCAGATCTGAAAAAATGCTCTTTACCTCTGGAATATCCAGCGAGATGGAGGGGCTCTCTGGCATTTGATCCACGATATACTGCCCCGGCAATATATTGGCTGCTGCCGGTTCTTTCCCCTTTAGAGGTTCTGTCCCTTTGGCTGCATCACGATAAGTGCCATTAGGTTTTGATGTAGATCCCTTTGACCCACCTCGCAGACGGTGATTGAGGATAATTGTTGAGTCCTTTGCTACCCTGTAGTGCTGGAGGGTGTGATGTTCCTGCATGCATATCCCAGAAAAAATTAAGATTTGAAATGCAATCGGGATTCCCAGTTTGTCCTGGATTTTTTTTTTGAGCTCCAGAACCCTCATGCTTCCCCAGATCTGCAGACAAAAATGTCTGCCTTCTGTTGCTCTGATGAAAATTTGTTTCGCTGCAGAGAGAGGGACTTCATAGCACGAATCCGGGTCCCTACGCCCCCCCCTTTCCAGATCTACAGCTTTTCCATTTAAAATTTTCCCTGGGGCGGACGATCGAACCCACGACGGACTGCAATGGGGCAAAGAAACTGGTAAACGCCTCACTCCTTCACATTCGCAGACAGATTTATCTTGTCTGTGCAATGCTTTCTCGAATATTGGTGTAACAGGGCGCCTGGCTAGAACCTGAACCCTTTCTGCTGCCGCCGTGAGGTGAACCCTCTGCACCCTGTCGGAAGGGAAGCGTACCAGACTTATTTTCCTGTGGATCGATTCGTTTGAAGCCTTTTCCGCTGCAGATCCAGTCCAGGGCTCTAGGGGGGCGTCGAAATCATAGTAAACAGTGGCCTGCCGTCTTGCAGATCCGTATGGGAGCTGGTCTGATGGGGTCGCGGCGGCGCAGAGAAACCCTCCTGAAACCCTAGATCCGTTCGTCGCCGCCATCGCTCCCTCCGGTCGAGAAAAATCCTGGATTGAGTTTTCATTGATGTGTGTGGTTGCATATATTATTTATTTCAATTAAATTTTTGTAGAACGAGTGATTATTATTTTGTTTCACATATATTATTAATTGTTTATTTATTAATAATTACGCCGTAAGGCGTTCCTCTGAGAAAGACATCCCTATAATGTGACGTGTGCGATCCTGAGCCATTGATTATGTGTGTTAGATGATTGGAGTGTTTTCTGCCGTTCGTTTAATCTGTTTTTTTCATAGAAAAATGGTTTTTTCCCATGGTAATGGGCCATGAAAAGCCAGGACTGGCCTGCTGGCGATGAGACTCTTCTGTTGGCGATGAGACTCTTCACAGAGACTGCCTGCTAGCGATGAGACTCTTCTGCTGGCGATGAGACTCTTCGCAGAGACTCTTCATGTCTTTCTTCCCTGCATGCGTAGCCTTGTGCTGTTATATCAATAGCAACCCTGTGCGCATGGAAAAAAAATGACCTGTCTTGAGTTTGACAGAAACTTGGCCCGCCGTTTTCCAGGTTCGTCCAGATCATTCAAATTATATAATTCGGACAATTACGTTGCAAATCGTCTTTAAATTTTTTTATATTCAAGCACTGTTATTTGCTAAGCGAAACAATTTTGTTCTGTTTTCATATGATTTTAGGGCAATTTCAATTCTTGTTCTTGGAAACTGTTTCCATTCCTAGAGTTGGGCAGCCCGAGGGTATTACAGAGGTATTTATGGTCTAAACTTGTCAATTTACGAATCAGAATTTATTTGTCTTCTGTAAATGTAACTTGGTTAACTATACGCTGTCTGAATTAATCTGGGTTTCTTAAGACATTGGGTTAATCACCACTCTATTTTGTTAATCATCAACTAATATGCTCAAGATTCTTTAATGAAGAGATTCGTTTTGGTTTGTACTTTTATCTTCAAATTTAAATTCATTAACCTTTGACTCACAGCGTGTCACCGTAGATTAGAATTGTAATCACAATGTATGCCGAATGTACATTAATATTTTAAATGGAGTTTCCTTGACAATATGAAACCCCATCCAATCTGATACGATGCTCACAAGCATAAGCATCTTGAGATTTTGCTTTTGTTTAGACATATTCTAGATTTTTTTTAATTACTGTAATTTGGGTATAATTTTTATGCTATTTATTTTATAGCTTCTTTAATTCCTGTAATTTGGGTGTATTCTTCATTCTAGGTAATTAATTACTGCACTTTATATATTCTTTAATTACTGTAACTGGTTATAGTTTCTATCTTGTCCTTGTTCTGTTTTTTTTCTTTTATAATCTTGGATGTATAATCATTTCTTAATTTTCCTATGTATCAATTTTCTTCGATCTTGTATTTTATTTGGTTGATTTTCATTTTTCCTATGTTTCAATTTTCTTTGATTTTTTTAATTTTCGCTGTTTCAATTTTCTTTGATCTTGTGTTTCATTTGGTTGATTTTCATTTTATCCTGTGTGTTTTCTATTTTTATATCAATTGTTTGTAGTTGTATGATTGAAATTTGATTGTAATATATGTTGGTGAAGGTTTCTTTTGATCGTGCTTTTTCTTTCACATGAATGGATGAGAAGTAATTTTCACAATGTATATACAAATTGTGCATTGCTGTGCTGGAATGCTATGTTATGGATATATTTAAAATCTACTGATCCGTACTCTTGGACCTTGGCTGTAGGGTGGAAAAATAATAATCGCAGATGTTTGCTGAGAGGAGATATGTTGAAAAATGAAAGGCAATTTGGTAAAGCTTTTCATCCGGCAAGTTACTATGTTATGTTATTTTTTAATCTGTTTTTTTCATAGAAAAATGGTTTTTTTCCCATGGTAATGGGCCATGAAAAGCCAGGACTGGCCTGCTGGCGATGAGACTCTTCTGCTGGTGATGAGACCCTTCGCAGAGACTCTTCATGTCTTTCTTCCCTGCATGCGTAGCCTTGTGCTGTTATATCAATAGCAACCCTGTGCGCATGGAAAAAAAATGACCTGTCTTGAGTTTGACAGAAACTTGGCCCGCCGTTTTCCAGGCTCGTCCATATCATTCAAATTATATAATTCGGACAATTACGTTGCAAATCGTCTTTAAAAAGTTTTATATTCAGGCACTGTTATTTGCTAAGCGAAACAATTTTGTTCTGTTTTCATACGATTTTAAGGTGATTTCAATTCTTGTTCTTGGTAACTGTTTCCATTCCTAGAGTTGGGCAGCCCGAGGGTATTACAAAGGTATTTATGGTCTAAACTTGTCAATTTATGAATCATAATTTATTTGTCTTCTTTAAATGTAACTTGGTTAACTATACGCTGTTTGAATTAATCTGGGTTTCTTAAGACATTGGGTTAATCACCACTCTATTTTTTTAATCATCAACTAATATGCTCAAGATTCTTTAATGAAGAGATTCGTTTTGGATTGTACTTTTATCTTCAAATTTAAATTCATTAGCCTTTGACTCACAGCGTGTCACCGTAGATTAGAATTGTAATCACAATGTATGTCGAATGTACATTAATATTTTAAATGGAGTTTCCTTGACAATATGAAACCCCATCCAATAAAAGAGGAGTTTCCTTCACCAAATAAAGAGGAGGCTCCTAATATGTAGCCAAACACAACAATCAATTGAAATTCAAGATGTTTAACATTTATGAATATCAAGCTGTCATCCTAAGATATAGCTGAGGAAGTTTTCACAAATAAAGATGACAACATAAGATGTGGCCAACAACATCAATCACTTCAAAAAATTGTTAGAGATGCTAGCACCTGTTGAGGCACCAATTCAAAATGTACATGCAGTCATCGCCTTGCTTGCATTACTAGCCTAATCTTATGACAGTCTGGTCACTTCATTTGACATAGAACCCAGATTGCCATAATAATGCAAGAGAAGACATGAAAGAAATATTCAAGGTTGATAACAAAAAACACAGTTTTCTTTCAGCAAGTAGGAACAAGAAGTTCGAGAAAAAGGTTGTTGATCTGACACAAAAATGAGATTCACTTGCAATTATATTTTTTGTTGCTAAAATAGCAAGGTATAATTCATTTATTACAGAAAGAAATGGCACCACACTAAAGGAGCATTGGAAAATGTTTTCAGTTGAAAAGGAGGATAAAGCAAATGTGGCAACATACTTCAGGTAGTCTGAGCCTACTTCTTACATCAATGCTCCACCGGTTGGCGCCCTTGCATTTTTCCGTGGTCATCCTTCCTAGCAAGCATGTGAAAATTAATGTGCACCAAATTCCTCTCACAGAATTGAATATATTTGTACTCAAAATCTCACCCCAATGAAAAGCCCAAATAAACCATGCACCTGGCAAAGTGCACAGGCAGGCACAATGGATGCAGGGAGCTTGCAATGGTAGTGGTTTAGGATTATCTGATTTTCATGGCCTCCATGGCTAAGTGGGTAGTACACAATCAAGCACACTGGATGCAGGAGCTTGAGTTTGCAATTGTAATGGCAGTGGTTTATTGTATTTTTTTTCAACTAAAAAAATTGTGTTTGGAGCAGTTTTCAGATATATATAATTTTGCTTGAGATTGGACCGTGTTTGGAGCAATTTTCAGATATATATAATTTTGTTTGAGATTAGACCTCCCTACTTAACTATTAATCATTAAACCACGTCCTAAAAACTATTGAAGATGTCTGAATGGCTAAGTGGTTCGTTATAAATCTGGTAACTGATTACGATGCAATGGGAAAACACCTTCAGTGTCGCTTGAACCTGCGCCCAAATGGAGACCTTGAATGCATATGTTTTGCAAGACGCTGGGAGATGCCAATGCAGACAATTTATAGCAGCATGGGGTGGGATTCGTATGCATGGGCCTTCCGGGCACCTGCCAAAATGGTGGACGTCATTGTTCACAAAGTATAATTTACCTTACGCCTAAGGCACAACCTGCCGGGATTCAACACTGCGAGCGGACCTGCGAGATGAGCAAGCACCGTGAGCAGGAGAAACGAATGCTCGAGAGGACCTGTTCCGGTTGTGCGAATGGAGCAAATGAATGTTTGGTGCGAGGGATTGTTTGAAATTGCGTGGGTGTTGGTTGCCAAAATGGTGGATGTCATTGTTCACAGAGTATAATTTACCTTACGCCTGGGGCACAGCCTGCCGGGATTCAACACCGCGAGCGGACCTGCGAGGTGAGCAAGCACCGTGAGCGGGAGAAACGAATGCTCGAGAGGACCTGTTCCGGTTGTGCGAATGGAGCAAATGAGCAAGCACCGTGAGCGGGAGAAACGAATGCTCGAGAGGACCTGTTCCGGTTGTGCAAATGGAGCAAATGAATGTTTGGCGCGAGGGCTCGTTTGAAATTGCGCGGGTGCTGGTTGCCACAGCTCGGAGGTGGTGGGTCAAAAAAGCGTTAATTAGTGTCATATGTTATTGATGGCTTTACATAGTGTTATATGTTATCCATTGCCTTACGACGTTTTCTTTGCAACGTCTGGTGCAAATGCTAGTATAAAAATGAATTCAATTGACTTTAAGAAATAAATGGGATTAGAGAGTTTTTCGATGCTTGATGAGGTGTCTTCTAAAACAGGGGAAACAAAAAGATACGTGGAAGAAGGAGAAAAAGATATGTGGAAAAAGAAAATTATTAGATAAAATTTAGACGAAATGTTGATACATTGTGTTATTACCAATTTTTGAAATGTGTATTTTAAAATCTTTCATAAGTTTAGATACAAAAGCGAAAAATCTTCAAAGGTTTTAGTACATAAAAATTATTTCTAGTTGAATATGGAATTTGTGGTGTCTTTTTACGTAAACATTTTGACTCTAAAAATACATAAAAGGAAATAAACTAATAGTTGTTAAGTAGACATTTTGACTAGATCAAGTTATATAGAAATAAAAATTAAATTAAATTAAAATTTAATATTGTTAGTGGTTTTCCACTCCACATTTTTTAAAACCCGTGGGTTGTCCCATGGCATTCTTATGTAAGAAGAACTATATATATCCTATGAGCCTACATCTATATAACACCAAATATACAAGATCGAACAATGATCAAATCTCCTTTCTCTTTAAAAGAGGATTGCTCCCATCCTAGAGTCTTGATCCCTCTCACACTAGCAGAAGAAGGATCAAATCTCGTTTCTCTTTAAAAGAGGATTGCTTCCATCTTAGAGTCTTGATCCCTCTCACAGTAGTAGAAGGATAAAATCTTGTTTCTCTTTAAAAGAGGATTGCTTCCATCTTAGAGTCTTGATCCCTCTCACAGGAGTAGAAGGATAAAATCTTGTTTCTCTTTAAAAGAGGATTGCTTCCATCTTAGAGTCTTGATCCCTCTCACACTAGTAGATCTGGAGTTAAGAAGGCTTGATTTTCTAATGTTACTATGGTTTTAGGTAATCCCCAAACCCTACTATTAGATTTTTAATGATTAATTAAAACAATACTTTCTCTTTTTCATTATCTAGATTAAATATTATTTCCTATTTCAATATTAAGTTGGATTCTCTAATAAAATTATGGCTTTAGGTAATCCGTGAACCTTCGTATTAGATTTTTATTGATGAGCTGAAATATACTTTCTATTTGTTATCACTGAGATAGCTCTTGGGGCAAGCTTAAATGGAAATGACAATGAACTTATGTGTTAGGAGGTTAGAGGTTCAAATAACCCTGATTTTGATGAAGAGTAAGGTAACTAGAAGTTATTGTGGTAGTTATGGAAAGAAACAAATATCAGACTCTTATTTAAATGATTTGTAAATAAAATTAATTTTAAATAATAAGTTATGTTACTGGTTTTTCTGTTGGTACAGGTGCACAGTAAACTTAAATATATTTAACACAGCAGAATTAACACAGCAGAATAATCAAGCACATAGGAGACAATTTTTAACGTGGTTCACCCAACCAATCTGGGCTACGTCCACCAAACATAGGCATCAGGAATTTATTAATCAAATTGGAGATTACATCAAGAAATCCTCACACTCTCTTAGAAAACATCCGAATGGTTGCCTGTTATATAGCACAGAGAATCTAACAGCCTCATTAATTCCCTCACATCAAATATAGGAGGCATTAACTCCCTCCCAACAACCTGGAGCTAATCTAGGACCTGAATTCTATTGTTGTCATCAGCTGAGATTTTTCCTATTTTGCTACAAACAGAAAATCTCAACAATCTCCACCTTGACAACAATTCCCCTGATGCCCTGTTATTATTATTTTATCTTTTCTGCAAGCCAAGAGAAGCCAAACACCAGCGTAGCTTCTCCAACAAAACTGGTTTTGTGAACATGTCTGCACAGTTCTCCTCTGTATGCACCTTTTCAAGAGAGACTCCCATTTCAGTGATAACCTGTCTTACAAAATGGTACTTAATTGGAATATGCTTTGATTTACTATGATAGGTCGGATTCTTAGCCAAATGTATTGCACTTTGACTATCACAAAGTAACTTGATGTTGTCCTGTAACCTACCAAACTCACCAAGCAAACCTTTGAACCAAACCGCCTCTTTGCAAGCATGAGAAGCATCAATGTATTCTGCTTCAGTAGTGGACAAAGCAACAATGTTCTGTAGCTTTGACATCCAGCTGATAGCTCCACCTGCAAGAGTAAAGACGTACCCTGAAGTTGACCTTCTCTTATCCAAATCACCTGCAAAATCGGAATCAACATATCCGCAAACAAATTCACTACTCTTATTGTAAGAAATACAATAACTACTTGTGCCTCTCATATACCAAAGCACCCATTTCACTGCTGACCAGTGTTCTTTACCCGGATTTGCCATGTACCTGCTGACAACCCCAACTGCATGAGAAATATCTGGTCGCGTACACACCATCGCATACATCAAACATCCTACTACATTGGCATAAGGAATTCGAGACATATAATCCTTTTCTTCATTTGTATTAGGACATAAACTCGAAGAAAGCTTAAAATGGTAAGCTAAAGGGACTGACACAGGCTTCACATTATTCATACCAAACCTCAAAAGTATTTTCTCAATATACTTTTGTTGTGATAGCCATAGCTTACCATTGCTCCTGTCTCTGAAAATCTCCATTCCCAAAATCTGTCTTGCTGCTCCTAGATCTTTCATTTCAAATTTCCTTGCCATCTGAGTCTTCAACCTGTTGATTTCTTCAATGCTTTTGCTTGCTAAAAGCATATCATCAACTTACAACACTAAGATAATGAACATGCCATTATTTAACTGCTTAAAGTAAACACAATGATCATATTCACTTCTTACATATTTCTGACTCAACATGAAAGAATCAAACTTCTTATACCACTGCCGAGGCGACTGCTTCAGGCCATATAATGACTTCTTGAGCTTGCAGACAAATTTCTCATTGCGATGCTGAACAAACCCTTCCGGTTGTTCCATATATATTTCCTTATCTAAGTCACCATGTAGAAATGCAGTCTTAACATCTAATTGCTGCAACTCTAAATCAAACAAAGCCACTAATGCTAACACAATTCTAATTGAAACAATTTTAACCACTGGTGAAAAAATCTCATGAAAGTCAATACCGGCTTTCTGAGAAAACCCTTTTGCAACCAGTCTCGCTTTGTACTTGTCTTCCGTATCATTCACACCCCATTTCAGCTTGAACACCCACTTGCATCCCACAGTTTTCCTGCCTTTGGGAAGTTCAACCAGATCCCACGTGCCATTCTTACCTAAGGCCATCATTTCTTCCTTCATGGTTGCTTTCCATTTGTCACTATTTGAACCTTCTACAGCGTCCTGATAACACAAAGGTTCATCATCATTAGCGATCAAAGCAACTGAAGTAACATGATCATCATACCTTCTCGGAGGGCGTTTGATCCTTGTAGACCTCCTTAAGAATGTTTCTGGTGCTTCCACAATTGGCTGACTACCCTCTGTAGGAACTTCTTGCCGATCAGTATCTGAGACCTGTTCAACCTGAACCCTGTTCATGTTCTGATTCTGAAACCTGTTCATGACTAGTATCTGAACTACGGTCATCATGACTATCGTTAGAAGTGTTATCAAACTGAATATGCTGGAAATCAGATACATCATCCTGTTTCAATCTTCTATCTACATCTAACTGTACAAGAGAGGATTCATTAAACTTTACGTCTCTGTTGATGATGATTTTGCGGGTAGTAGGATCCCACAATCTATATCCCTTTGTTCCATCACCATACCCAACAAAGATATACCTTTTAGACTTTGGATCTAATTTAGTTCGCTGATGTTTAGGCACTAGAGCATATGCATCACAGCCAAACACTCTGAGTTTAGAATAGTCACAAGGGTGTCCTTTCCATACCTCTTGCGGAACCTTGCAGCCTATCGCCGTTGAAGGAGATTGGTTTATCACATAACAAGCTGTTGCCATTGCTTCTGTCCACAACTCCTTTTGCAACCCGACGTTACTCAGCATACACCTTGCTCTCTCTAGAAGAGTCATGTTCATGCATTCAGCAACTCCATTCTGCTGAGGAGTATAAACTGTGGTCTTATGTCTCTCGATCCTTGCATCCTTGCAATAGCTGTCAAACTCCTTGGAGGAAAACTCACCACCATTTTCAGTTCTTAAACATTTTATAGTTCTACCAGTGTTGTTTTCTACCAATGCTCTAAACTGCTTTAAAACTGTAAAAACATCAGACTTCCGTTTCAACATGTAGACCCACACTTTTCTAGAAAAGTCATCAATGAATGATACAAAATAAGACGAACCACCATATGAAGTTGTAGGAGCTGGACCCCACACATCTGAATGGATATAATCAAGTATGCCTTTACTAGTATGTTTTCCTGTTTTAAACTTTTGTTTACTTTGTTTACCAAACAGACAATGTTTACAGAAATCCAATTTTCCAGATCTTAGATTAGGAAGTAACTTTCGGTCAGCCAAAATTTTCAATCCTCTTTCACTCATATGCCCCAATCTTTGATGCCATAAGTGAATGGAACTACTGTCATGTTCAGACACAGACACATGATCTGACCCAGTTCTACCTTCTAATTGAAAAAGATTTCCTACCTTCTTAGCTTTTATAACTAGTAAGATGCCTTTGTAAATTTTCATTACTCCACCTTGAATTACAGTTTTATATCCATTTGAATCAAGTGCTCCTAATGAAATCAAATTTTTCCTTAAATCTGGTACATGCCTCACATCAGTTAATATTTTTGTTGTCCCATCAAACATTTGCAGTTGTATGCTCCCAAATCCCACAATATTACATGTTACATCATTACCCATGTACACAACACCATCATCAATTGATTTATATGTTTTAAACCAATCTTTATGAATACACATGTGGTTAGATGCCCCGGAATCTAACAACCAATGTTGATCATGTTTTGAAATATTAACTGACAATACCTCATCACTCATACCTGAACGGATACTAAACCTGTATCTGTGGTGTTGGCTTCCTTCTTTTCTGTCGAAGAACCTTCTTTAGCAGCCTTCTTTCGCTTCCAGTAATCCTTTTTCAGATGTCCAGCCTTGCCACAATGCCAGCACTTCACCTTTGGCTTCTTTCCTTTGGATTTCGAACGAGAGTTGCTATACTTTCCCCCGGAGTGTCTCTCTTGTGAGCGACCTTTGGCCATCATTACCTTTGATGTAGAGGTGTCTGCATTCGACCTCTTCCTCGTCTCCTCAACCAAAAAGGCTCCAACAACATCGTCAAACTCAAGGATGTCTGATGTACTAAAGCTTATGGAAGTAACAAAGTGATCTCAGGATTCGGGCAATGAACATAATAGAGTTATTGCCTTATCCTCTGAATCAAATTTCACATCTAGACTGTCTAATTGCACCAATAAGGTATTAAAAACATTCAGGTGATCAGAAATTGAGGTACCTTCTTTCATCCGCAAACCGTAAAGCTGCCGTTTCAGGAGAATCCGATTTGTCAAAGATTTCGTCATATAGAGCTTCTCAAGCTTTGACCACAAGCCTCCAGCGGTTTTCTCTGACACAATGTTGAATAGAACATCGTCCGCCAGACACAACCGAATTGCGCTCAGAGCTCTATCGTCCATCTCATCCCATTCATCCTCCGTCATGCAAGGAGGCCTTTTGTTTTTCCCCAACAGTGCTTTCGCCACACCTTGTTGAACCAGCAGATCGTGCATCTTGACCTTCCAGATCTCAAAATTATTCTTGCCATTAAATTTCTCAATTTCAAACCGGGCACTTTGATTTTTCGCCATTTGTATCAACAAAAAACACAATAATCTCCAATATCCAACCAGCAATAAAAAAAAAAATTTGCCTATGCCTTTGTTTTTACACAACCAAAAAACTGCCTTATTACAGTATATAAAGACCTCCGGCAAAAAACAAAAAAAATTTGTTTTATCAACTTTTGTTTCAAGTATTTTGATGGATGTCCTGGAAATGTCGTGGGAGTACGGTATTGAAAAACCCTGGTTCCCAAAATATATATAACTCAATATATTTTAACACCCCACCATTAATATTAATCCACCATTTAACATGGGTTCACCCACTTTAAATTACTCCACCATTTACACTTTCCATATGGTATATATCACATGCGTTTCAACCTTTTTATTTTTAAACATATATATGTCCACGCTGTTTGAATACACATATAATAAATCCACGCTTCAGCACCACTCAACACTCATTGTTTAAACAGAAATCGACGCCGTTTTTTTTTTTTTGTTTACATGTATATACCAACGATTTTGAATGCAGCTATCCACGGCAGCATTAAAAAAAATATATAACTATGCCGTTTTGTGAATGTAACTCACACCGGTTTTAATAATGTATATACACGTTGTTTATAACAACTATATTCATGCTGTGTTTTTTTTTTTTTAAATATCCACACTGTTTGTTTAATACATACCCACGCTGTACGCCATTGTGCAATAAATTAACGCAGGTGTCAACGCTCCACCAGGGTAAGCATGGTCTCCACCTTCCAGGCAGCACTTTATAGTCCGCCCTCCAGTCAAACGCACCCTCCAGCGTGCATACCAGTGTCGAAGACAGTCCACGCAGAAGCACTCCAGCACCAGAGATCCCCTCCAGCCGTGATCTGCTGAACTATGATTGTGTTCAACGCACCAGGCATAGTGCCATTAACCAAAAAACCACGCACAAGAATCCACACATTCACTCGCAGGCTCAGCGCTCCAGCACGTTGTCTGATCCACGTATCAACTGCGCTCCACTTCCAATAGTGCTCTGATACCAATTGTTGGTACAGGTGCACAGTAAACTTAAATATATTTAACACAGCAGAATTAACACAGCAGAATAATCAAGCACATAGGAGACAATTTTTAACGTGGTTCACCCAACCAATCTGGGCTACGTCCACCAAACATAGGCATCAGGAATTTATTAATCAAATTGGAGATTACATCAAGAAATCCTCACACTCTCTTAGCAAACATCCGAATGGTTGCCTGTTATATAGCACAGAGACTCTAACAGCCTCATTAATTCCCTCACATCAAATATAAGAGGCATTAACTCCCTCCCAACAACCTGGAGCTAATCTAGGACCTGAATTCTATTGTTGTCATCAACTGAGATTTTTCCTATTTTGCTACAAACAGAAAATCTCAACATTTTCTTCATTTTGTTAATTTCCTAAATTTCAATATATAGTAGTTAAATTTAATGTTAAGTGTTAAAATTATGTCATTTAGTTTTCTTGCATTCTCTTAATTTCAATATTTGGTGGTTAAATTTTCGAGGTTCAACATTTCTTTACCGAACAAGTCATAGAACTTAATTCATCGTTATCAAATTGATAGCGATGATTATTGTTTTTCTTTAAATAGCGTGTCACCCTGTCGGAAGATGGCTGAAGTGTGACACTAGGAATTGGATTATTGGGGGTCGTTGTGGGAGAAGGGTGGCGAAGATTGTGAGGCCAGTTTCGGCAGTTGGGGCATGTGAGGTGGCTTCCAAGCCATTTATCGATACAATCCATGCGGCCACATCCACGTATCTTTCTCACTTCTTCAGACTCCTTGCAGTTGCAGAGGCAAATTGAACCGGAGTTCTCCCCTCCTTGATTTCCAGATACTGGAGGTTGGCAGGAATATATCATCCTGGGGCAGGACGAATCGAGGGTCGCTTCATCGATCCCATTTAAAACGCCGTATGAGTGGTGGTAGAAAATAGATTCAGTGTCATGAAAATAACTTCTGTACACAAAAAAATAATTAACAGTTCAAACATTTATTCCTCAACATTTATTCCTCAAACATTTATTCCTCAATTCTTGCTTTCTGTAACAGTTCAGAAAATCAGTTATTTTGTGCCTTGGCTCTTGTAGTGTTTTATTGTTTTGTTCAATGGTATATTAATGTGTCAAAAACTTATGTTTTGAAATATATGTATGAAGAAATCTTCAATATAGGCTAGAGGGTGTAAGTGTGAGAGGTGAAAATGAGAAAATCTTGGAGCAAATTTTGGTGGCCTCATGAAAACGAATAGTTACAAGTTTTACAGTGAGTTACTCTCCAGCCACTAGTGAATGTAAAATTGCAGTAACAGGAGGAGCAAGAGACTTTTGTTTTTTATCTAATGGAGAGGTATCAAATGTAAAATTGCAGTAACAGGAGGAGCAAGAGACTTTTGTTTTTTATTTAATGGAGAGGTATCAACAGGTCCCTTACTTCTAGTACTACCTGGTAGGTCTTCTTCTTCTTCTTCTTTATTTTTTGATGCAGTTAGAATAAAATCCCATAAACCATGAGCTTCTTCTAATCATTCTTCTTGGGACTCTTCAGAAAATAAGGGTGATTCTTCCTCTTCATCATCTTGGTCATATTTTTCATTTGATATAATGGAAAGTGGTTGTGAATGAGATGGCTGATTTGCTTAAAAGGATTAAAGGGATTTTTGAAGATTCAACAACTTATTTCTTAATATCTACCATTTAATTAGACATAATCTTTAGAACCTTTTGTAATCCTTCCACATCGAAAGGATCTTTGGGGGTTTTTCTTCTTGGATTCATCCTTGAAAGCAACTTTTATGGTTTTCCTTATTTCCTCAAGAGTCACTTTTTCAAGAGCAAGGATTTTTTTTTGACATACAAGGCTTCTTTCAAATTATCACATAGTACCATTTTAGTTTCCCTACCTATGAATATTGCAGTATTTGAAGGGAGAGCACTAATGTACCATTCAATTTTTGCATCAACACCCATGTGGAGGTAGCTTGGATTTTATTCAGCAGTTTATTAAATCTTGAATTAAAGTCCTTAATCTTTTCATTTGGATTTGCTTTAAGATTTGACAATCATTAATCATAATGGCATTTGTCCAATCATCGCCAAATTTGAGTAAGAATTTTTGTTCGAACATTATTAAATCTTGAATTAAAGTCCTTAATGTTTTCATTTGGATTTGCTTAAAGATTTGACAATCATTAATCATAATGGCATTTGTCCAATCATCGCCAAATTTGAGTAAGAATTTTTGTTCGAACATATCCGAGTTTGTTATGGATCCAACATGAAGAGAGAAATACCATGAACCTATGGACCCTTCAAAAATATAATGGAAAAGTATAACAACACAATTTTCTTCTATGAAACCATTTAAATTTATGGCTAACATGAAATTATGAATATGTTCCTCTACAGGGAGGCCATTATCAGGATTGAACATAGGAAGCCATATTTTTGTCTGTTTAGAAAGAGAGTGGAGCCATTTGTACTTCCCCGGGATTGTTCCATGGGCTATTTTCCATCTTGTGAATATTAGTAACAGAGGAAGTTGCACAAGATGTGGAGGTTGATGGAGATTGGGTAGTTGAAGATGTTGCTCCTATGGTGCTACTAATTATAATAGCACTAGATGATTTTGGCTACGAAATATGAATGGATTTGATCAGAGATTGATAAGAGGAAGGCAAAGAGGTAGAAGAAGAAGTAGGATCAAGAGAAGGAGTATGAGGTGGAGATGTTGATGTGAGCTCACTAGTAGAAGAGTAAGTCTCTAAGATAATTTTGTTTCTCCAATTAGTGGGTAATGGAACTTTAAAAGGTTTAAAACTAGGATATGGTTAATACACAATAAGACTGTAAGGATGATGAAACACTTCCTTTCAATATATCAGCTTGAACATATTTTTCTTGAGAAATGGAAATTTCCTCCAATTTTTGAATTAAAATTTGAACTTCAAGAACCTCTATAGGTATTTTTGAAGAAGTTTGGCCAACAAGCTTTGGAAGTGTGCTAGGATTTTTGTTGGTTGTTTGAGCAAATTCAAATATTGGATTTGGAGATTTAGAATGTGATATAGAAGTAGGTGGTGATTTTGAGGGAGATTGACTCTTAGAATGACCTTTCAATCTAGGATTGGATATTCTTGCCATTCATAGTGTGAGGCTCTCCTTCTACACCAAAAATACTCAGTGATCGAAATGCTCTACCTTAAAATCAAGGAAAACCACCTGGTTAGGAACTTAATGCAACTCATTTTCCATTTGGAATGATGGCTCCGACTGGGATTACGAGACTAGTTTCCCTTAAAAAAAGTTATAAAAATGGATGAGATATATAAGTGCGGAGATAATGATGTAGATTAAACTAAGAAATAAATAATAAATAGACTTACGATATCTATCGTGAGAAATCTTTTTCTATATATGTGGCTTTAGAAAGATCTCACATTTAACGTGATAATATAGATCACCAAGTAATTTATGAGGTTAAAATGAATGAAGATAACTAATTTAATTAAATTAGCTGAATAAAATCATTGATTCATTTCACATATAAGATATCGTTGTTCATGCATACACATTAAAATATTTCAATCAAACACATCAATATTGATAAATGCTTAATTGTGTGCAAAAACATATAAGATAAACACAATTAAAATAACCATTCAACTCATAAACATAGTACTAATACACAGATAGTAGTACCCGATATATGTTGACTCTACTCACAAGTGAAACAATAACAGTTTTTCTTTCTATTAATATCACTTCAAGTTACAGTAGAGCAAACCAACATATTACTTGCCAAAATTCAGAACCTCTTCTTAATATCAATGAAGGGGATTTGTAGTTTCTAATGCAAATAAAAATATAGTAAAGTATTGAACCCAAGGTAGAAATTGGTGATGCTCGGAGGAAAAACCGATTGGTAAGAGCTAGGGTTTATAGAAGAAATTAAGCGGTAGGTGCCATGGAGGGGCGTAAGGGGGGGAGCACCACTCCCTCCTATAGTCAGGCAGTCTCCAGTCGTGGCAAGAAACTGCTGGAGGATGAAAAAAGGTTTTTAGGAGAAGGAAAATAGGACAACAGAGACACACAGGAATCAGAGAAAAGGTGGGAAAACATTAGAAGAGAGAAAAGAATAGAGAAAGATAATCAGAACATCGAAAAAAAACAAAATGGACCATGTAAGCTTAGGTCAACTATCACACCCAGAGTGGTGTTAAGTGATCCAGCGTTATAGGTGCATAGGGACCACATGGTGACTTACGCAATCATTTATAAATTTATGGGGTTATGGCCAACAGAGAAGGCTTTATAGGAATGGATAAAGAATCACTGGAAACCTAAAGGGAATATAGACCTACACCTTGGATCAAAGGGTTTCTTCATTGTAGTATTCACTAACATTGAGGATAAAGACAACGTGTCTGAAGGAGGGCCCTACTTCTATGCTATTGCAGGCCTCTATATGCGGCCTTGGGTGATGAATTTTGTCCCAGAGCGAGAGACTTTCACTTCGGTCCCGATTTGGGTAAGACTCTACTCCTTACCACTGGATTATTAGCAGCCAGAATCATTATCAGCAATAGGAAATAAATTAGGGCATTTTGTAAAAATATCTGAGGCCACCAGGAGGGGAAGGTACACTTCGTTTGCCCGTATATGCATGGAGATGGATTTCTCTGGAGCTCTACTGGATGAAGTGATTCTGGAAGTTTTTGATGAAGAATGGGTACCATTAGTGGACTATGAGCATGTTCCTTTCAGATGTCGCAAATGCCATGAACATGGGCATCTATGTAGGGACTACTCTCTAAACAAAATAGAGAGCATAACTAAAGCTACCACAGGGAAAGAAAATGATAACTTTCACAAAGTGGGAAGTAGAGGTAAAGGAGGGAGAAAACTACAAAAAAAATCAACGAGGAAAAGTAGACAAGCCAGAATAGGTACAAGGTACTAGAAGAAGAAGAGGCGCTAGATAAGGCAAATCAGACTCTGGAGGATAGCCCAGGGGAGAAGGAAAAGGAAGAAAATATGGAGGACACACATGAAAATAACCAACAAAAGGAGATTATGCTGAGTACCATGGAACTTGATAAGGACCAAGAGATGACCCCGAGTGAGGTGGAAACGGAGGATCATGAACTGCAGGATATTCTCAAAAGAGAGCATCTAGATCTAGAAAAATTCCTAGAGCAGGGAACCACTGAAGGAATGGATTCATTACCATAAGAGGAGTTCAACAGAGTGCAGCAGCTGTTTCTATGGAGAACTCAAGCAAAAGGGTTGGGAGGCAGAAGAAACCTTGAGAGTTAGGACAACGAAGGGGTGAAAACGATGAAGACCACATCGGGACTCGCTCCCAAGAACCCAGGCAGGAAAAGGGGTAGGAAGAAACAAAACGAGCTGCTGATAGAATGTGGAAAACTGATGATAGATTCAGGTAAGATGAAAGACCTAACCAGCTACTCTTTTACAAATCTTTCTTAATGAAGCTCACAACTTGGAATATTAGGGGTCTAGGGAGTAAAAGGAAACAAAGGAATCTTAGCAATAGAATGAAAGAAGAAAAACCAGATATGATTTTCATCCAGGAAACTAAATGCTCAGTAGAAAAAATAAGAGAAATACACAACAAATGGCTTACTAGATATGAATTTCTAGAAGTCAAAGCAGACAAAACAGCAGGAGGTATTCTCACACTTTGGAACCCACAAAAGCTAGGTATCTTGGATGCTGAAGCATCTAGGAACTATTTATCAGTGGTTATTCAACCTTTGGGAGACAGGGAAGTTTATTTAATCACAAATGTTTATGGTCCACAAAAGCCTGATGACAAACTCAGACTGCTTACTTCACTGGAGGATCTAAGAGACAGACATTCAGGAATACCATGGATTTTGGGAGGGGACTTTAACATGATCAGATCCCTGTTGGGAAAAAAAGGTGGAACCAGAACACTAGGCAGAGACTCCATAGCATTTCAGAATTTTATAAACAATATGAGGTTAGTAGACACAGAGACAAGTAATGGCCTCTTTACCTGGAACAATAAAAGAGGAGGAGAGTCTCAAGTAGCCTCAAAGCTAGATAGATTCATTATCTCAGAGGACCTTATGCTCATAGGCCTTGATATGTCAACCATGATACTCCCTTTTGGTGGCTCAGAAAATTGGCCTGTTCAACTTGAGGCATGCTATATAGGAACCCCTAGAAATAGACATTTTCGATCTGAAAATATCTGGCTCACCCATCCAGACTTTATCAGCAATATTGAAAAATGGTGGAAAGAGGATTTGCAGTTTCAGGGCATGAGAATGTTTATCTTGCATAAAAGATTGAAGCATATTAAAGCTAGGCTCAAAGATTGGAATAAGAATGAGTTTAGCAACATTTTTGAAGCCAAAAAAGTTGTTGAAAGGAAAATACAGGAAATTAATCAAACCCTTATCACCGGTGGCTTCAACGAGGGAAGAAATGAACAGGCTAACAATCATCAACATGAATAGGAAGAATTATGCAAACTAGAGGAAATATTCTAGAGACAGAAATCAAGAGTACACTGGCTAAAAGAAGGAGACAAGAACACAAGGTTTTTCCACAAATCTACCATGGAGCACAAGTCTCACAACAGGATCTCAACAATCAAGGATTCCCGAGGTAATCAACTCAACACCCACAAAGATATAGAAGTTGTGTTGGTTCAGCATTTCCAAGACATAGCAGAAGAACCTCTCTTAGAGAAATCGTAATTCATTAGTGACTTCATAAAGCACATTCCTAAGCTAGTAACAAGAGAAGATAAGTATAATCTTGACAGGCCTGTGAATGAAGAGGAGGTCAGTGAAGTCATCAAAGATTTGCAAAATGGAAAGGCACCAGGCCCAGATGGTTTCAATGTAGATTTCTTCAAAGCATGTTGGGGTATTTTCAAGTAGGATATCCTTAATGTAGTGGAGGATTCCAGGAAAAATCGAACTGTTTTGAAGGTGCTCAACACATCTTTCATTTCCTTAATTCCAAAACAGGATAATGTTATGACACCAGACAGATTCAAACCTATAGCTTTATGCAATGTGGTGTATAAAATAATTTCCAAAATAATTGCTAACAGGCTTAAACCCCTCCTACCAACTTTGCTTTCTGTTGAGTAAACCGGGTATGTGGAAGGCAGACAAATCCTCAACAATATCATTCAAGCTCATGAGGTGGTTCACTTTCTTATAAGCAATAGGTAGGCAGGAATGATTATGCAAATGGACCTAGAAAAGGCATATGATAAGTTAAATTGGGCCTACATTAGGAAAGTTCTTCTAGCTTATGGATTTGACCACAACTGGGCGAGCTGGGTAATGGCCCTTTTTACTACCTCTAGTTTTCAATCTTGTTAAATGGTTCTCCATCAAAGCCCTTTAATCCTTCGAGAGGTCTCAGACAGGGAGATCCTCTCTCCCCTTTTCTCTTTATTCTTATGATGGAAGGACTAGGCCTAGCTATCAAGTCTACCAAAGAAGAAGGTAAGATCTAGGGTCTCAAACTAACCGGGAACGGAAACGCTTTGACCCATCAACAATTTGTGGATGACACCATGCTACAGGGTATACCTATGGTCAAGGAAGCTCTAACTTACAAACAAATCCTGAAAGACTTTGCTATGGCCGCAGGTCAGAGGTAAGCCTCTCCAAATCAAAGATTTTCTTTTTTAACACTAACATTTCTATTCAGAGAAATATTTCTAGAATTCTAGGCTTTTAAAGAGATATGCTACCATCCAAATATTTGGGAATACTGCTAATAGACAAACCTCTGAGTAAGACAGTATGGGAGCCTGTGATTAATAAGCTACAAGACAAGACACGAAAGTGGACAAGTAGGTCTTTGAACTTGGCAGGTAGTCTACTTGTGCTTACAAAAGCTGTCCTACAATCTGTTCCCATCTTCATGTTCTCAGCCCTTCCAGCTCCAAAAGAAGTCATGCAAATATGTAGAAATATCCAAAGAGATTTTCTTTAGGGTAAAGGGGCAGAAAAGAAAAAATGGGCCTTGGTAGCCTGGGAAAAGATATGTAAACATAAAACACATGGAGGTTTAGGATTGGATGATCCTGAAGTGCTAAACAATGTTTTGGGGGCAAACTTATGGTGGAGATGGCTAAAAGATTCAGATGCCCCTTGGGCGCAAATTTGGAAACAGAAATATGCAAACAATGGCAAGACAGGGATCACATTAGAATGTCTAGAATCATCAAAGGCTCCCACATCTGGAACAAAGCTTGGGATAACAAAGCCATAGTTCAGAAAAATAGTTTCTGGGAAATTAGAGATGGAAACCTTGCATGGTTTTTGGAGGATAAGTGGCAATAGAACCTAAACTGTTAAGAGAAGACTTTGCAAATCTCAAGAATGATACTGACACCAAAGGGTTACTCAGAGTAAATGAATTTTGGGATCAGACAAATAATGGAGGAAAATGGAGAACTTGGAAGGAAATGGATTACAGGGATAATGCCACCTTGAAGGCACAGGCTGATGCTCTAACAACCATCCTGGATAAAAGGAAGATCCTGATATCAGTTGATTCAGACCAGCTGAGATGGGGCAATAACAATGAAGGCACCTTTAACCTTAAAGAGACAAAACACATAGCCCTTGGGATTGAATCGACAAACCTGGATTGGGTTTGGATGGATGAAAATTAAACTATTCATGTGGTTAGTGCAGCATAAGAAAATTCTAACCTAGGAAAACCTCAGGAAAAGAGGTGTTTTTGGCCCATCCAAATGCCAGCTATGTGAATCACAAGAAGAAACTATGGATCACCTTCTCAACCTCTGTACATTTACTTCCACGTTGTGGAATGGGATTGCCTCAATATTCAGACAAACAGATAGGGACATGGGCAACATTACCAATACACTAAAGAACTGGAGGAAAAACTTATCTTATTATGAAATAGTAAACAAAGCTTGGGCTTTAGCTCCAAGCTTCCTTATCTGGGATTTCTAGAAAGAACACAACAATAGAATTTTCAAAAATAAAAAAGGTTCTCCCCAGAGCATCATGGAACAAATTTTAAGACAGCTCAAGGAGACAGTTGGATCTCTAATGCAAAAACCCCCTAAGAATCTCCCTTCAAATGCTGATGTGTAGATTCTACTTTAGTTGGGTATGCAGGGGCTTATTCCTCAGGGAAATAATAGAAATATAAATCAAATTGTCACTAATAAAGACTTCTGGCATCCTCCCCCTCAGGGATTTATGAAATGCAACATAGATGGGGCCTTAAAAGGAAATCCGGGCATGGCTGGTTATGGGGGAGTGATAAGGGATGAAAAGGGTTGCATACAATGCATTTTTCATTGTAATTTGGGGAAAGCCACAAACAATATGGCGGAGCTCATGGCCCTAGAGCATTGCTTAGAAATCCTGAAGAATGACAATCTTCATAACATCATAATTGAAGCAGACTCTGAGTTGATTATCAATTCGGTCAAGAAAATCTGTTGTGGCTCGGCTCCAGAAAAAGTTTCGAGACATTGGAGGCTTCTTCAGGTTTATCAAAGGATCCAATCCCACCTTCAGAACATGAGGACCCTAAGTTTCACGCATGTGCACCGGACTGCAAAAAAATTGGCAGACATTTTAGCCAATGAAAGAGCTCTTTGTGCTAAAAGCAGTAATAAATATAGACGACAAGAGGTTCCCCAGGGCAGATTGAGGGATGAATGTCTCAAACAGGCGAATCTGGAATTAGTTGATGTACAATCTACATGCAACAACAATCCTGGGACATTATTGAAAACAACATCCAATCCTTTGTTAGTTTTATCAGCCTAGAACGGTTCAGACCTAGAGTTCTTAGGTGGGAAATGATTTACAGCAAAGGGATCTCTATAAAATTATCTTATAGCACAGATCAACTCCGCTTTGGCTCTGCGGGGAGCTGGTGTCGAGCCGTAAAAAGGGTCTTTTTCACCTTTAATTACCTCACATTAACTTGTCAATCCAGGAAGAATTTGTTATCTCAAAGAGTGTCCTCAGTCTGAGGCTGTCATTTTTCAGAGTAATGCTAGTAGTATAGTGCTCAAGAAAATACAAGAGTAGACAGATACTCGAAAAAAAATCTACCTACAGTAAAATACCTTGAAGCCTAAATCGTTCATTAAGAAAACTAAGAAATTTATCAGTCAAGGGTCCAGTAACAATAACTCATCCCTTTGGAAACTGATGTAACTAAAAGTAATCAAGGAACAGATCATCAATCTAGGGACTAGACAACAAATGCCAATGCCCATTGCAGTTTTAGATCGTTCTGCACACCAAAGCAATCAGTAACGCAAATAACTAGAAATGGAACAGCAACTAAGAAATGGAACAACGACTAGAAAATGTAACAACAACTAAATCTGAGGAACAACAACACCTTAATCTACAGAAACGAGTATAACAACCTTATCCTACAGGAATCAAATATCAATATTTACTCAAAGGATAAATCGGACAACAAATAGAAATGGAACGGCAACCAATTACCAATGAAATATAGAACAACGTGTAGTACCAATCGTAGATACATGGTGCCGGAATAGACAATACACACAACACATAGAAATATTAGGGAAAACAGTAATCTGAGTCTGATACCACGAGTACTGATCCCGGTTAGAAAGGGCAACGATCACAATTCATAATGGAACAACAATGTCAATTGAACAACAATCGTATGAAGTATAAACCATAGACGAATACAGTAATACCAACTTAAGAAGATTACAACTCGGTTACTCTGCAATTGAACAGCAATAACATTCTGTAAAGAACAACGATATTACATTAATGACTTTAAAGGAACAACAATGCGTTATAAGATCAGAATGCACGTTACGACTTTCTTGTTGCAGAGAACGATATATAAAATATAACAGAGCTGCGATATAAGATAACAAAGCACACCAGATTACCGATTAAAGCTGATAATACAAACCACACATGAACCAAAGATAATAATACAGGAGCAAGTGTTCCACCAGGGCCGGGCCCTTAGCCTCCAGGGATACACCGCTTGAAGTTATTCCAGAATCACAGATGGAACAACAACCAGATTTATATTAAAGCATTGAAACAGAGTTACAGTAAATCTCTTCTCGACGAGAGTCGATAATCAAAGTTCAAGTACAGAGCAAAGTTACATGACAAATTAACAGTCTCCCCCAGGCTAGCAATGCTGCCCCTACTTATAATAGCTGAAGCAGAGATATCAAGGATGCAAAAATAGTTAAAGCAGTGATCCCTCAGGATCAAAGGATCCTGAGGGATTCGCCAGGCTGTTAATCCTTCAGTTATCCAGTCGTCTTCTTACGCCGAGTCGATATCTCCTTTTCCTTTCCTTGGCTGAGACGTTTTAATTTAGATCGTCTCATTTGCATATGGTTCCCCGCCAAAGGGACAACGGTTAGCTTGGCCCTGTCTTTTTCCTTGGAGTGGCAATCTTTAGTTTTTCCTTTTTCCTGCATAAGAAATAGTAATTATTAGCATTTTTATGTTGCATATAAATATTTATAGATTTTGTCATGATTCTCCATTATCTACCTAGTTCATGATGCAAAGATGTTACGAGTTCTAGAGAAAAGATGGCAAAACAGTGAATGAAAACATACCTTCTTCAAACTCCACACACCCCCCTGCTTACCCGTTTTCATGCCCTCATGAAAACATTGTAGTTAACATGTAAGGAAGTGACATAGTAGGCTGGAGATGGGATCTCATGTGGTGGCCTACAGCCAAGATGCCTAACTAGGTGTTCAAAAAGATGGTCTGTCTGACCCTCAGGCATCTCATACAGGGCTTGGTATCCAGGTGCAGGGTGCCAAATAATCGGACTTCGAGCCCTATATCCTAACCAAGATGGCCCTGCCCTCAAGATAATTTCGCCATAGAGGTTCAGACGATCAACGAATAACTTAAAATTCTCATAATTAAATGGTTCCCTGAGTTGGATGTTCGGATTAGAGGTTTGATATCGAAATTTAGCAGCTGCAACGGAAAGGTCCTTAATGGTAAAGAAATATTCTATCCCTTGCTGATTGATTGTTGTATGAATGGGTTTTAATGCGTCAATCACGCTTAAAGTCCTCATAAGTCTCCTATGTTTGTTCCATAACTATAATGGATCTCTAGGCTCAGCTCTTACCCATAAGTCTAATCCATTTTCTTGTCTTTGGAAGGCATTATAGGCTTTGAGCCATTTAATTTGATTAACTCCAAACGAAATAAATGCCTGCAGTTGGATATCCCCAACGAAAGGGCCAGGGTTCTGCTCTGTGTCTTGGTCTAGCACAAGGTTATAGAGATAGAATTCACACAGTAATATTTGAACCTTCACTCCATAATGCTTACAACAATTTGCAAAATCATCAATGGTATTAATTTGGATAGGGGCTCCTACTTTGATGGCCTTAATTTTCAATTGCAAGTATCGTTCCATTAAAAACAAGGCATAATTCTTGGCAGGGGCTCTACATGCTTGGACGTCAATGTACAAAAATCATAAGGTATCCATCTGTCTGATAACTACATCTAATCTATGAGTTACCTTTGCGACTTTTTCTTGTTCTTTTCGCCATCCTTCAAAGGCTTGGCTCTTGGATAAATTGACATTCCTTAGCTGTTGTTGCAATTCTTCATACTTTTCTCCAGACACTATTTGTTCCGTGATTTTTTCAACTGCTTGTTGTGTTTGCATCAAACCCTCTTGTAGGGTTACCATCCTCGAATCACTGTCCCACATAGTAGTGGCCAGTGGAAGATTTACTTGAATCTTCCTATTGCGTTGCCTTGTATTCATAGTCTGCATCCTTTCAGAGGGTTGTGCCTCTGTCTGAACTTCCTTGTCACAGGCCAATATATCATCTGTTTGTACTTCAATATGAGCAACAGTGGAATGCTCTTCCTTTTGCTCTTGAACAACATTTTGCTCTTTAGCAAGATTTTGAACAACAGACTGTTCTTCGGCGGTTTGAATAGCAGACCGTTCGTCGACAACAATTTGGATAGTAGACTGTGCTTCGATAGCAATTTGAATAGCAGACTGAGTTCCAGCGGACTGTTCTTCGACAGCGGTTTGAACAGCAGGCTGAACAGGGGTCTTTCGAATCTTCTTCTTGGGGGGTCTCACCAAAGTAGCCGCATGTCTTTCCCCTGAAATTCTTTTTTCTCTCTTTCCCATTCTCAAAACCCTGATTTGCTGTCGAAGGCGGGCTATCACATTTAGGAACCTTTGTTGTTATTTTTGTAATCGTTTGATTTCCTCTACTTCCTTAGAAGGAACAACTATCTGTTTCTTCGGGCCTGGACTATCACGTTGACCCATTCCCTGGTTTTCCTCTTAGGGTGCTCCTTCGATGTTTTGTTCAGGCTGCTCATGAGTAGAAACCCTAGCTAGCTCTGTTACTTCCTGGGTAACTTCCTTGTCCACCCCTTCTTCTTCATGCAATTCTTCTGGTGTAGTCTGGCTGGGGGCGGATTGTTCCCCTTCTATGTCTTCATCATTTCCTTCTCCTGTCATGCTTTCATCATGAACCGAATGATTCTCTTCATTTTCTTCCTCGTCGCAC
Organism: Pinus tabuliformis; assembly: GCA_031772625.1. NCBI lineage: Eukaryota > Viridiplantae > Streptophyta > Pinopsida > Pinales > Pinaceae > Pinus > Pinus tabuliformis. The sequence continues at coordinate 289,226,694 of CM062817.1, forward strand.
AATTCCTCGGGTGCACTTTTATCCTGAGCAGAATGCTCTTTCGGTCCTTCCTCAGTATGGAGGCCTGGCGGGCTGGGAGGCTGGCCATATTCACCCATATTGGCCAGAATTTTGGCCAATTCATCCTCTTGCAATGGATTTTGCAATGGACTCTCTTCACGGTGTTCTGCCTCTGCCTCCACCTGCTCAGGTTGCTCGGTCTCTTCCTCTGCTTCTCCTTCCTCATTTCCTTCTACTTCTTTCTCATTCTCTTCTCCTTCCAATTGCGGGGGTTGCTCATCCCCCGAGTCGTCTATCTCCACAGGCTGGCTGGTACCCCCTTGGGGATTTTCCAACCTTCCTCTAATTCGTGCCAATCTAACTGATTTTCTCTGTTTTGATGGTCTAGTTGGTGTACTGACAGTGTGTTTGCGTTTTGGGGCTGGCGGAGTCGGTGCCCCATCTATTATAGCAAGTAGTTCTTCCCAGCTGCTCTGTTGCTGAGCCAAACTGTGGCTAACTATCAGCCATATCAGCCCATGGTGACTCACCACCGATTCCACATGTTGTGACTTTTTCATGCTTCGGGCAACATCATGCAGTAACGAATTTAAAAATGCAGGTAGGTTCACAAAGCATTTTTCTTTTAATACAGCTAAGAGTTTAAGGTGTCGTGGTCTTACCATGTCTTTCCTGCCTTCACAGGTGATGTAGCTCTGGATGATCCTCGCCAATTCTGCCCATGGTTCTCCTAATGCTGCTGGTAGGACTCCCTTTCCTCTGACTGTTAGGTTCTGGCCTTCGTCCTGGAAGATCTCCATGATCTTTTGCAGTCTCTCCTTCTTCAGAGTCCACACAGGTCCAGTGGCTGGCAGTCCCAAGACCTCTGCAATTACGTCATCGGTGACTGTTATATGTTTTCCCCTTACTGTGGAGTGATTTTCTTGTAAATTCTGCAAGAATTCTATTGCCACGGTCTCGTTGGATTCCTGTACGCGATTAAGATAGACTAACCATCCTGCCTTTGCCAGGATTTCCCATGCAGCGTCGAAAACTGTCAATACCTGTGGTTCTCTTCGAATTGACCTTCCTCCCATGCTTTAGCTCACTGTAAAAACACAAAAATGGCAATGGAACAACAAGCTGTTCGAACTGTTAGAAACATAGAAGAAAATAGTAAAATCGCAATTCTCGTTCAAATCTTACTAATTGTTATAGACGGAAATATCTTAGGAGCAACAATGCATACAAAACGAGATACCATTAAGCTTTGCTATTCCCGAGTAATAATTTGATGAGTAATGGCTTGACACGTATATTTGCAAATTATGAAGTCAGCGCCCCCCCTCCCCCACAATGTGATAGGCCATCCTTGGCCGTCAAATGAAGGAGCAGCGGGCCAGTCTGTTCTGGTACAGGGGTCATAAAGGAACAACGTATGCAAGAATGCCATGTTTACAAAAGTAGCAGGTTACCGAAATCAAGGTGTATAATAGGGTCGCTTAATAAATAAGAAAATGTGGTTACATGATGCGAGGCTGGGAGGATAGGACAACTGACGTGCATAACGAGTGTAATGCGGTCATTGTCTACTTTTGCCGTCATGATTGGTTATAATGGATTTTCATGCGTTTAATGGTTCGGGGAAGGGATATGCATAATGTTATTTGACAGATTACCAAGGTATAAGACAGAGAAGGGTATTAATGATGACTATTGGTGTATAAGAAATGTGACTTCAATGCCATTAACAGAGCTCTGCTGCCGACAGGTGTCCATAACCTTGGCAGAGTTGTTTGTTTCACCCATGGAACCATGATCCTTTGTGTATGCATAGGAAGTTCTATTCAATGTCAAAATGGAGGTCATTATGCTGGCTTGGTAACCAGTTAAATCATAATGCCATTCACCAGGAAGGAGTGAAAGGTGGGCAGGTCGGCTCGTGATGAGACCTCTTGTTCCAAGGACTCTTTATTTTTTCTGATGTGCCTCTTGGACCATATCCCTGGTGTGGTGGCCATAGTGGGAATGCCACTTCACTTTCTTCCTTATGATCATGGTAGGCTGGCTCTTGATGAGACCCCCTATCCTGCATTTGACAATTCAAAACATTCGTCTTTTATTTTTATTTTTATAACATGCTTTCCTATTTATACACAAAGGGTGGTTCGGCCCTCCTTAAGAGTAGGAATGGTGGAAGAAGTCTTAACATCTCAATAGAAAAATATAAACCCTTTGTTCTTATTCCTTAATAATTATCAAAGAAGATTATGGGAATTTAAAAAGAACCAGCATGATAAAGATGACCAATCATGTCGGTATTAGTAGGGTAATGACAGCAAAAGTAATGAATAATTGTGTCCTTTCTTCGTTCCTCTTTATCAATTCACAACAATTTCTTGTAAATGTAGCGATTTTACATAATTTGTTGATTTCAGTATGCTCTAGCTTTGTATCCATTGCATGAGTGTATAGTTGTGCTCCAAAAGACCTGAAACAAGAGGAACAGCAGGGATCTATAAGCATAAGTAAAAGGAATACAAGAATGTTGTTGTTTGAAAAAGGAAGGGCAAAGGAATTCAAGTGTTGTTCCATTAAAAAAGGAACAACAAAAAATGAAAGTTTCGTTCCTTTGAAAAAGGAACAACAAAAACCAAACATGTCGTTCTTTTAGAAAAGGAACAGCAGAGAACCAAAAGTGCCATTCCTTTGAAAAAGGAATAGCAGAAACGCCAGTGCTGAAAAGTGTTGTTCCTTTGGAAAAGGAACAAAAAAAACACAAATGCCGTTCCTTTGGAAAAGGAACAACAAAAATAAAAAAGTGCCATTCCTTTGGAAAAGGGACAATAGAAAACCCAAATTTCGTTCCTTTGAAAAAGGAACAACAAAAATCACAAGTGTTGTTTCTTTGGAAAAGGAACATGAAAAATCGAAAGTGTTGTTCCTTTAGAAAAGGAACAGTGGAAATCAAAGGTGTTGTTCCTTTGGAAAAGGAACAACAGACCGGACAAATATCGTTCCTTTGGAAAAGGAACAACAAAGATCAAAAGTGTTGTTCCTTTGGAAAAGGAACAACAGAACACTCAAATGTCGTTCCTTTAGAAAAGGAACAACAAAATGAAAAAGAAAAAGAAATGGCTGAAACAAAGGTGTTGTTCTTTTGAAAAAGGAACAACAAACAAAAATGTTGTCTCTTTAGGAAAGGAACAACAAAAATGACAAAAGTGCACACAAATGTTGTTTCTTCAGAAAAAGAACAGCAGGAAAAACAATGGAAATACAAAAATATATACAGAACAAAGAAATTATGTACAAAGTATAAAAAAGGTGAATCACTTAATAAATCACAGGTGAGGAAGATTGCTCTTCCCCCTGTAGAATTTGCATATCGGAGTCCTCATGTAGTTGCTGACAGAAGGATTCCCGGGTAAGTGGTTTGTGGTATAATCGAACTAAGTGGCCATTTACTTTAAAGGTATGTCCAGATCCGTCAATAGTGACTAAAGTTAAGGTGCCATTATCATGTACCTTCTGGATTTCATATGGCCCCAACCAACGAATCTGAAGTTTCCCAGGAAAATCCTGGAACCTAGAATCGTATAAGAGTGCCCAGTCCCCTTTGCGGAAGACTTTGTTTTTAATGAGAGCGTCATGCCATTTAGCTGGCGGTTGTTATATTAATGCGGTATGTTGAAGGGCAGAGAGCCTGATTTCATCTAACTCATTGATCTGCCGTAATCTATTAATATGTGCCTTGTTTAGATCCAGGTCGACTTCTTGTGTTGTTCGCAATGTTTGGATTTCAAATTGTATGGGAAAAATGGGTTGCTTTCCAAACACCAATTGGTATGGCAAATAGCCAGTAGTGCTTCTCCATGTTATTCTGTAAGCCCACAAGGCTTCTGGTAGTCTTGCAGCCCAATCGCGTTTATGTGATGCAATGGTTTTTATCAGGATTGCTTCTATTATTTTGTTGTTTCTTTCTACTTGGTCATTTGCTTGTGGGTGGTATGGAGTAGTAATTTTGTGCTGGATATGATAGTTTTTAAGTATTGCAGCAATCTTATTACCAGCAAACTGTGGTCCACCGTCTGTAATTGTGTCTCTTGGGAGCCCATATCGCACAAATATATGAAACATGAATTGGATGACAGAATCTTCTGTAGCTCTCGGTAATGCTTCTGCTTCAACCCATTTCGTGACATATTCTGTTGCCACCAGAATATATGTTTTCTGATTTGAGGATGGGTTGATTGGCCCAAAAAAATTAAGTTCCCATCGTTCAAATGGTTCAATAACCAGTTGTGGGTTCAGGGGCATTTCATCGGCTTGACTAGGGAGTCCTGCTCTTTGACAACTGTCACAAGCTTGAACGAACTTCTTTGCGTCTTTGAAGATCGTAGGCCAATAATACCCTGTTTGCAGCACCTTATGTCTGGTTCTCTTATCGGAAAAGTGTTTGCCACATGGTCCGTCATGACAAGCTTTCAAAATATCAAAAATTTCATCCTCCCGGACACATCTCCTGATGTGCATATCTGCTCCTGTATGGAACTGGTAGCCCCCAATCTAAGAAAATCGAGCACTTCTTTGGACAATCTATTTTCATTCATTGGGGGTCAGATGTTTTGATAATTTACCCACTGCTAAGTAGTTCGCAACATCAACATACCAGGGTGTTTTAACAGTGACAACAAACAAATGCTCATATGGGAATTGATCTTCAACTGCTGTTGCATCCACTGGTTTTGGCATTCATGAGAGAAAGTCAGCTACAGGATTTTCTTTTTTAGGTCTGTCCTTGATTGTAATATCAAATTCCTGCAACAAAATCAGCCATCTAGTTATTCTACCAGTTGTGATTGGTTTATTTGCTAAATATTTTATGGCAGAGTGATCTGTATATAAAATAACAGGATATCCAGTAATGTAATGCCTAAACTTATTGATAACATGTATTACAGCTAGAAATTCTTTTTCAGTAACAGTATAATTCAATTCAGCAAGAGATAGATTCTTGCTAATGTAATAAATTGTGTATGGTTTTTTGTCTTCTTCCTGCCCAAGGACTGCTCCAATAGCTGTATCTGAGGCATCTGATGAAATCTGAAATGGTAAGTTCCAATTTGGTCCACGAAGGACTGGAGCTGTGGAGACAAGCTTCTTCAGATCTTGAAAGGAACGGTCACATTTTTCTGTCCAAAGAAAGTCAACATTACCTATTAGTGCATATAGAGGTGCAACAATATGTGAATAATGTTCTATAAACCTTCTATAATAACCAGAGAATTCAAGAAAACTGCGTACCTCTGTTTGAGTGGTAGGGGTGGTAATTAACAAAATTATTTCAATTTTGGCTGGATCTACTTGTATGCCAGCTGCTGAGATATAATGGCCTAGAATAAGCCCTTCAGTCATCATCATATAGCATTTTTCATGGCTTAAACAAAGCCTGGTGGCAATGCAGTGCTGCAGGACTTTTTCCAGTGTGTCCAATGCCAGATCAAAGTCATCTCCGTATGGTGTAAAATCATCCATATAGACTTCGAGCCCCTCATTTATTAGATCTGAAAAAATGCTGAGGATAGCTCTTTGAAATGTGGCAGGAGCATTGCATAAGCCAAAAGGTAAAACTTTGTAGGAAAATGTTCCCCAAAGACAAGTAAAATTAAGGTAAAACTTTGTAGGCAAATGTTCCCCAAGGACAAGTAAAATTAGTTTTGTCTTGGTCTTCAGGGGCAATCTGAATCTGATTGTATCCACTGAAGCCATCTAAGAAAGAAAAGAATTTCTTTCCTGCCAAAGTGTCTAATACCTGATCGATGAATGGAAGGGGAAAGTGGTCTTTTTGTGTTGCTTTATTTAATTCTCTATAGTCTACACAAATTCTCCACTTCCCATTCTTCTTCGGTACCACAACAAGTGGAGAGACCCATTTACTGTCGGAGATAGGGTAGATGAAGTTAACATCTAAAAGTTTTTGGAGTTCAGCTTCTACAACGTCTTTTAGATGAGTATTAAGTCTCCTTTGTGGTTGGCGAACAAGTCTCGCATCCTTTTCTAGATAAATGCAGTGTGTACATAACTGGGGATCAATTCCTTTCATATCAGGGTAGTCCCATGCAAATGCCTCTTTATGTTTCCTCAATAACTGGATGAGTTTCTTTTCTTATTTTAAAGTCAGGTTGGCATTGATGTTTAAAGTCTTTCCTGGCTCAATTTCCACAATTTTTCTATTCGAGACAGAGGTAGTAGGTATTGAGTGATCATGCGTGTCTTTCAGAAGGTCCTCTTCTAATTCATTATCAAATGCCGCTTCTATCATGTGACATTGTACGTGGGATCTGGGTTCGGCTTAGCTAATAAAATTATTAATGGCATCGTCTTCTGTTTGGTCCTTGAAATCGAGGGCCTCTTGTATGGTTAATGGAGATCTAATATTTTCTGTGAGGTATGATACAGGGTGCTTGTTAGTTTTTATTATGGTGACACTTAGCTACGTTGGGGGGTATAAAGCTAGATTCTTAATGTTTGTCCCCCTAGAGATGGTCATATTTCCTTGTTGACAACCAATATAAGCATCGGCGATTGTGAGCCAAGGTCTGCCTAAGATCAATGGGTGTCCATCAAGTCGGTTTTTGGGGTTTATTATCAGAAAATCAGCCGGATATTCCCAGGAATCAACAGATACCATGACATCCTGTAGTGTGCCCTCTGGCCTAACTACAGATCGATCAGCTAGTTCTAATAAAGTGGAGGTTTGTTCTACTGAGGCAATGCCCAGTTTTTGGCAAGTAGCAGTTGTTAAGATGTTAATTTCAGCTCCTAGATCAAATAAGGCATTTGAGAAGGTTTTACCATAGATTTTTACTGTTACTATTGGATTTCCTGGGTCTTCGTATTTAACGGGTGTTTCTTTTCCTGATAGTAAATCAGATAAAGTGCCAACTACTTGGACTTTTGGGTTATTTGTTATTGTCCTCCTTGGTTTCTTTATACATAGTTCTTTGATAGTCTTTGCATATATCAGAATGTCTTGAATGGCTTGGAGGAGCGGGATATTTATGTATAGGTTTCATAATTCTCCCAGAATGTCAAAATCAGGATGTTGTATAGGTCAGTGTATAATTAAGCGTTCTAGGAATGGAGGAGAGGAGGTGGTTGCAAGATCATGAATTTTTTGTCTGGGTGTGTCCTCTTCCTGTGACGGTTGTTCTATAGGTAACTAATTTTCAACTTGAACTGTTTTATCTCCCTCTGTTTAAATAATACGCCCCGATCTTAATTGAAGGTCATCACACTCCTTTAGATCGGTTCCTGTCTCTGATGTTTTGATTATTTGAATGGTCTGGACCGGTCTATTATTTGGATTGGGGTTGGGTTGGGCTGGGAGTTGCGGCCTTAAATTGGACTGGGGATTTTGTTGTAGAGCTGGCAGTGTAGGTTGAGGGAGCGGGATAGTTCCAATTGGCTAAATCATTGGTCTTTTCCACTTTGTCTGCCAGGTTTGACTCTGTGAAGTAGGAGGAGTCCATTGCAGTGGAAAAACATTGATTTGCCAATATGGTTGGGTATAGGGAAAATTTGGCCGATTGGGTTGGCTTACTTGACTCAGCCATGGAGATGATGAAGGGAATGATTGTTGTGACCAATTCGGGAAGGGAGGTTGATTTTTCCACATTGAGTTATATTGTTGAGCATGGTATTGTTGAGGCTGGAAAGAAGAAGCTGGGTCTGAAAACATACCTGTTTGTCGCGGCTGCCACTGACGACACTGATTAAGTAGATACACTAGTTCTAGCTCTTCTTCTGCTTCCTTATATACTGCTTTCAATCCAGGAAGTGAGGGGCAACTCTCTGTGGAGTGGTCTTTTGTACAAATGGCACAAACTTGAACTGCATCTAATGGAAACTCCTTGTGGCTGTGTTTCTTCCTGCATCTGGGACAGAAGATTGCAAAATTCTATTCTGCTTCTACTAGCTTTTGTTTAGCTTGCATAATATCAAGTTGTGTTGTCAGCGTCCCCAATATGTCAGTTTTAAAATTTTCTAGTAAATTTCCAATTTCTGCACGAGTTACTCCTTCTGCCGAAATTCTATTATCTCTTACAAATTGATATGCTCTGCTGGTTTCAGTCTTGTGTTGCCTCTCAAACTCCTGATACATAAATCAATAATGTCAGCAAAATTTTCTTGATAAATATCTCCTTTCCCCATAATGTTTAATGTCTCAATTCATTGTTCCTTCATTCCCCTAATTAATGTTGTTTTTAATAGATTATCAAGTAAAGGTAATGATGCATAAGGAGATCTTTGAATATTATACTGGAATCGTTCAACATACTCTTCCAATGTTTCATTTGGTTTAGCTTTCATCTGAAATATTTCATCTTTTAATTCTCGAGACCTGCAATAGTCCTGATACTTTTTTAGAAAAGACTCTTTCATTTGATCCCAATTATTTATAACACCACCACCTAATCCCATAAACCATCTCAAAGCAGCTCCTTTTAATGTAGAAGGAAATAATTTCAGTTTCTAGGGATCGGTGGTATAGTCATATCCTTTACATAGCACATCAAATTCGAACAGAAATGCATCCAGATCTTCTGATGTAAGGTCATGGAATGTAGGGATATGCTGAAGAGGAATTGCTTTCATAGGTGCATTGGCTGCAGTATCCACAATGGGGTATTGTAGAGTATAGGTTTGGGTGTTGGGCTGATTCTGGGCCATTTGGTGAAATATGTGCCAATAGCCTTCGGGGATATCTAGGAGGGTATTCCTAGGTTGTCGAGAGGGAATGGCTCTAATAGGAATGGCCTTGACAACACTTCCTTTATCTGGGATGATGAGAGTGCCTAATGTCTGAGGGGATTCAGGTTCTTGAATTTCGTTATAAATGATTTTTGCAGCACTTCCCTTATCTGGGCTGCTTAATGGCTGAATTACCCTAAAAGGAGATTTTGGTTCTTCTGCTTCTCTTGTTTCTCCCCTTCCTTCACGCAGATTGCTAAGGTTCCCTTCTTGCAATGATTTTGGGCTAGAATTTTCAATTTCTTGAAAATCTTGCTCTTCGGTTTGACTATGCACCTCAGCAAAGGCTACAGATGGTGATCCTGTGGCCTGAAGGGAACTAGTAGGCTGTCTAGAAATAACTTTTCTAGGTCTTACTGAAGGCTGAGATTCTACTTTCTTAAGGATTTCGTCTATAAAGGTCAATCGGCCAAGGGTCACCAACCCCTTAGCTTTATCAGGCTTGGGTAGAGGTTTAGGATTCTTTTCTGGCTTTTTCTACTTAGTCATGCAGACAAATCAACTGCTAGGTTCTACCCAAACAAACAGTAACATATCTACAGGAAAGCGAGCAGGGGAGCAGGGCTATTACATACTCCACACGCAGGTTCTTACCTTCCATCTTTAAAACCCAGCTCTTTCCTAGCAGGCTCTTACACTACTCTAGAAAAGAAACAAATGGCTACACTCTTCCCCAGCAATGGCGCCAAAATGTCGAGCCGTAAAAAGGGTCTTTTTCACCTCTAATTACCTCACATTAACTTGTCAATCCAAGAATGATTTGTTATCTCAAAGAGTGTACTCAGTCTGAGGCTGTCATTTGTCAGAGTAATGCTAGTAGTATAGTGCTCAAGAAAATACAAGAGTAAACGGATGCTTGAAAGAAAATCTACTTACAGCAAAATACCTTGAAGCCTAAATCATTCATTCAGAAAACTAAGAAATTTATCAGTCAAGGGTCCAGTAACAATAACTCATCCCTTTGGAAACTGATGTAACTAAAAGTAATCAAGGAACAGATCATCAATCTGGGGACTAGACAACAAATTCCAATGCCCACTACAGTTTCAGATCGTTCTGCACACCGAAGAAATCAGTAACGTAAATAACCAGAAATGGAACAACAATTAAGAAATGGAACACCGATTATAAAATGTAACAACAACTAAGTTTGAGGAGCAGCAACACCTTAATCTACAGAAACGAGTATAACAACCTCATCCTACAGGAATCGAATATCAATCTTTACTCAAAGGATAAATCGGACAACAAATAGAAATGGAACGACAACCAATTACCAATGAAACATAGAACAATGTGTAGTACCAATCGTAGATACACGGTGCCGAAATAGACAATACACACAACACACAGAAATATTAGGGAAAATAGTAATCTGAGTTTGATACCATGAGTACTGATCCCGATTAGAAAGGGCAATGATCACAATTCATAATGGAACAACAATGTCAATTGAACAACAATCGTATGAAGTGTAAACCATAGACGAATACAATAATACCAACTTAAGAAGATTACAGCTTGGTTACTTTGCAATTGAACAACAATAACATTCTGTAAAGATCAACGATATTACATTAATGACTTTAAAGGAACAACAATGCATTATAAGATCAGAATGCACGTTATGACTTTCTTGTTGCAGAGAACGATATATAAAATATAACAGAGCTGCGATATAAAATAACAAAGAACACCAGATTACCGATTAAAGCTGATAATACAAACCACACACGAACCAAAGATAATAATACAGGAGCAAGTGTTCCACCAGGGCCGGGTCCTTAGCCTCCAGGGATACACCGCTTGAAGTTATTCCAGAATCACAGATGGAACAACAACCAGATTTATATTAAAGCATTGAAACAAAGTTACAGTAAATCTCTTCTCGACGAGAGTCGATGATCAAATTTCAAGTACAAAGCAAAGTTACATGACAAATTAACAGTCTTCCCCGAGCTAACAGTGCTACCCCTACTTATAACAGATGAAGCGGAGATATAAAGGATGCAAAAATAGTTAAAGCAGCAATCCCTCAGGATCAAAGGATCCTAAGGGATTCACCAGGTTATTAATCTTCAGTTATCTAGTCGTCTTCTTACGCCGGGTCGATATCTCCTTTTCCTTTCCTTGGCTGAGACGTCTTAATTTAGATTGTCTCGTCTGCATATGGTTCCCCGCCAAAGGGACAACGGTTAGCTTGGCCCTATCTTTTTCCTTGGAGCGGCAATCTTTAGTTTTTCCTTTTTCCTGCATAAGAAATAGTAATTATTAGCACTTTTATGTTGCATATAAATCTTTATATATTTTGTCATGATTCTCCATTATCTACCTAGTTCATGATGCAAATATGTTACGAGTTCTAGAGAAAAGATGGCCAAACAGTCAATGAAAACATACCTTCTTCAATACTCCACAGTTGGGATGACGAGCGTGCAGTTAGGAGAAATGGCGGCATTCCGATCAACGCTACGTGGAAATGGCACACATGTGTCTCCCTATTGAATGGTTGGCAGTGGGTGCAATGAATCGACGATATTTTAAGTCATACTACAATCAAGATGGTTTTCGGGTTTTCGGACATCCTCAAAACCCGAACTAGTTTTCTAGAAATGATCCCAATGCCACTCATCGCTCAACACATGGCTCAAGGAGGAAAGAGAATACCGCCTTCATTGGGCAGGTATTCCTCCTGCTTCTTTTATGCCCGATATTCCTCTCAGCCGTTGGATCAAACAGTTGCGGAACAATGGCCTAGGTTCACTGTGCATGTTGGTGGGTCTGGGTTCTATTCTTGGCTTCCTAAGCAGACCCGAAATATTTATTTTGTGGGCTCTAATTCCTCTTTGGGTCCATTTCTAGTTTTTCGGGAACACGTGTTTTAGTGTAATTTTGTTCCTCAACCATTGGATCTAGGATGACGGGTAGAGCAGTTTTTTGATTTCTAGGCTCAGTCCTCGAGTCGTTGGCTCTTGTCCCAAGGCGCAAAGTGATAGCCAAATCTTTGGCCTTCTTCTACCTTGGGTTCTATGTATTTTATGTAATCTACTTTATACAAATGAATGAATAGAAGGATCGAATCTTGCTTAATAAAAAAAAACAAATATAGTAAAGTACCATAAAAGATTGTAGTGGTTTTAACAAACCAAACTTGAGAAAAATTAAGAACACAATAATAGATTTCAGTTGTAACAACTTGACTATGACTGAGATGAAGTCTTCTCTCCCATATGTTGTTGAAGTTCACATATATATGTCATTGGCATTAATTCGGGTGGAAAATGATATTGTATGCGCATTCATGCAGTTAATATCGCACCATTAAGTGCTGAAAGCATATGGGTGGTTGTGTCATAGAGACACCTTAGCACCAACCACTGACAATGAGGTTTAACTAAGAAATTCCAATGTCATGTCACAACCTTTGCAGCTTCTTAATGTTCTTAGCCTTCTACTTTGAACACTCCTACCATGCTTTAGTTAACAATTTCACATCGGGAAAAGTATCCTCACAATAGTATGAAATTAGGTTGGCCTATAATAATCTATCACTGATAGATTCAATGAGATTAATTGAAATATCCTTGGCACTGAAGATTGTCATTTCTGCATGCTTGAGTTTTATTTCCCACTTTTGGAAAACAAATTGTTTATGTGATTCTTCAAGTTTAGGGAGCTCAGCTCATCTCCCTTGTTGTTGAGCAAGTAGATTGTTTAGTTCTCCTGCTTCCTATTTAAATTCAGCTATCTTAGTATTCATGTTTAATTGTTCAATCTTTTGTTGAAGTTCTTGTATTAAAGTATCCTTGCCCTTCAGACCAGATTCATGTTGAAGCTTCAAGTTGTTTAAGTTATTTTACAGTTCTGCAAGTTGTGCTTGCCACTGTTGAGCGATAATTTGTTTTTCATTCTCAAAACAATGTTCTAAGTGCATAATCCTTTCATCTTTATCCCTTAGGATTTGTTGTACCTCAGAGGCTTTATCAATAGTAGCACTGGCATATGCTCCTGCCACTTGTGAAAGCCTCCCAAGGTCCTCAGGAGGAGTATCTTGAGCATCTTTCCAAATTAATTCAAGGAAGCATTACGAAGGACTAAGGACATGGTATGTTCAATTCTCCTTCTTTTTCTTTGTCTTCTAACCACAACTTTATATGTTGGACTACAAAGCATATCAAGAGGAGGAATTTCTTCAATTTTTAAAATGACCTCAATGATTTGGTATATCGGGATGACTTCTAAATCATCAATGTCCAGAGATTTATCGAAAGCCTCACCAGTAACCGAGGTCTTCCCTATAACCTCAGGGGTCTGTGTAATATTCATCTGCAATGGAGTCTTCAGACTTTTAGGATCTGTCTCTTTTGTGAACTGCTCCCATATTGCATCTAGATTTTCATCTGTTAGAGTTTCTTCTGCCTGAGAAGAGGAGGGAATACATATCTCTTTTATCTAACATACATTAGGGACTTATATTGTACTAACTGGGACTTTATCCTTCTCTTTATTTTTTTGATGAAGAATCAATAAATCTATAGGCAAGTGGGATATCCTTTTATTCTTGTACTAATCAAACCAAATCAATTCTTCAGGACTTAACTGTGATGCTACTTGTTTCTCAACCTTTGAATAGATATAAGATGATTCAAATAAATCATCAAACTTATTTAGCTCATTTGTGAATTTTCTAAGTTTTGCCTATGCAGTGACATTCTTGGTACTATCATTAGGATCATATTATCTATTGGGGATAGTTGGGAAATTTAGGCATTTAATTTGCTCAATCTCAATATTAGCATGCTTGAAGTTATCAAGAGCGTAGATACCACATTGAATAGGAAAGGTAGGCCACATTGTCTTTTTAGCGTCCTTCAAAAGATTTGAAAGACCATTCCCTATAGTTTGGTAGGCCACCTATCAGGTTAAGAGTTTATCGTGAACATAAAGGGGCAACACGTGAGGTTTTGCGGGGATGTCAAAGATCCATATATAAGTGAAGGATTCTTCTCCAAACCATCTTCCAATTGATAATAAATCATAATTAGCTCCAGGTGAAACCCTAGGAGTCTTCCCTTCAAAGACACTTTGGTGGATGGGAAGCACTACTCCATGGTAAATTTTATAGAAATTAGGTTTGTATTTATATTCCTAGAGTATGCTATGATCGATATGAATAGGTGTAGGGTCTTCTATCATCCATTTCCATCCCATTGATGTAAAATCAAAGGTGAAACATATAACATCCATTATATAGGTGTTGATATAGAAATGGGGAAGAATGGTTGGGAAAACACCGTGTTTGCTCCTAGAATCCAATATTTGAGTGGATAAAATGTTAGATAATATGTTTCCCCAATCCATAATATAACCATCAAAGGCAACATCAATTAGTGGTATCCATTGGTTTGAGAATTTATTGGTATTAGAGTAACCATAGATTCTACATATCATAGCAGCTATATAACAGAATGGCTCAACAAGGGAAGAAATATAATACATACCCTTATCCTCACGTTTGTGTTTGTTGGCACCCCTTATCAATTCTTTGATGACCTTTGGTTGATCCTCATGTCCATTCATGATTTTTTCTACAAATTGCCTGTCATATTTTTCCTTAGGCTGTGTTAGATGACACATTTTTGTCAAATCATTGTTGGTCAAAAACCTGATAAATGTGTCCCTCTTACTCATGAAATTCCTATCTACAATATTCATATGTTCGATAACCCATTTAAACATATCTGTATAGGGCATGATGTTGGGATGGGTTGCAATTCTATGTAGGAATCAATTGGCAATGTCACTCTAAGTAGTTTCAAAAACAGGGGGAGAATAATCGGTCGTAGCTATTTTATATATCATCGTGGGTTTTTCATATTCAAAGATTTTATAAATGGCTTCCCAAGAAGAGCTTCCAGCATCAACAGTGCAGTTTGTATCTGATAATAATGCAGGAATTTCATTAGCTATAGGTGAAGGAGAAACAGACTGTTGTTGAACAATGGGTTTCTTCTCGAGTTTAGTTGCCCTAAACATATTTTCTGAGCTTTTATTATCAAGAATAACCTACAAAGGAAAACATGAGAATTAATTGATGAAATATTTAGAGCAAATAGCCAATTTCATATCAATTCATGTCTTTATGAGCAAAATCTAGTGATATCGATTTGCAATAATGAAGTCCTTTAGAACTTTGAAATCATAAATTCGTTACATTTGGTCATTAAATGATAAAATGTGGGTTCACATGGGCTATTGTACACACCAACATATTGGAGGATTATATCAGAGAAATGTTATGGTTGTACCTCTGAAAATTGCGATATTCTTACTTTCCGATGGGATTTTATTATTAAAATGTAATGACTAAAAATATAAGTGGGAAGGGATATAAGAGGTCATGTATCACGGGTTGAAAAGAGTGGTAGTTGATAGGAACTTCTGATATGGAAGTTACGATATGGATAGGAGGGGTTTATTAGAGGATCAAGGGATTGGGAATATCAAATATCAACAATATCAGGATATCGAAGTATCAGAGATGTCATATACTAGACGATGGGCAAAAAGGGATATTGGATGATCGGAGGAAAATTGAACAGAAATTCTCGTCTTTTTGATCTCTAGATACCGACAATTCGCAGGAGTATATCATCCTGGGACAGGACAAATCCATGGTCACTTCATCGATTCCAGTTAAAATTCCATCCTGAGTGGTGATAGCCCCACCCCATACTACATTACTTAATGAAAAGAGGAACCAGACTGTAATGTAGTATGTGGTAGGGCTATCACCACTCAAGACAACGTATTAACTGGAATCAATGAAGTGACCCTCGATTCATCCTACCCCAGGATGATATACTCTTGCCAATCGCCAATATCTGGAGATCGAGAAGAGGAGAACTCTTGTTCAATTTTCCTCTGCAACTACAAGGAGTCAAAAGAAGTGAGAAAGATACGTGGATGACGCCACATTTTTCACGTGGTTTGTATTGATAAATGGATTTGAAGCCATCCCACATGCCCCAACTACTGAAATTGGCCTCACAATCTTCCCCACCCTTCTCCCACAACGACCCCCAATAATCCAATTCCTAGTGTAATTGGCCTCAGAATATTCCCAACCCTTCTCCCACAACGACCCCCAATAATCCAATTCCTAGTGTAGCACTTCAACCATATTCCTGCTGTCACCCTGGTGATAGCTTGTTCTTAAGATGTTTTTTCATTGTTTTGTTTTTAATTCT
This sequence comes from Pinus tabuliformis, assembly GCA_031772625.1. NCBI lineage: Eukaryota > Viridiplantae > Streptophyta > Pinopsida > Pinales > Pinaceae > Pinus > Pinus tabuliformis. Next base: position 289,242,740 of record CM062817.1, read on the forward strand.
TCTCAGTCATCAAGTAGGGGTCGTCCAACGTTCTCTTCCTCTTTACAGCGCCATGCTAAAATTGCAGGCGAGCTTTATCCACCCTCATAATCCTTCTGTATGCTAACGCTGCGGTATACAGGGCGTCAGATTGAATTATAGGTAATCCTAATTTTTATTCTGGTGCTGCTCCAAAAATTAAATTGGACAAACAACATGGGAGCAAAGTAATTTCATTATTATTGTTTGGATTTTTTTTTGCTTCGGTAGAGTTCAGATCATTAAATTAGACGAATATGGTAAACATAGTATGGTAATACAATTGGATTATTCTTTTGTAGAAAGTTTATTAATACAAAGATATTTTAAAGATTATCATTATTAAAACCTAACATTATTAAGCAGGAGTAGATTGTTCTTACTGTTGGAGATAATGAGACAATTGGAATTCCCTAATCTCACTCCAAGTTCAACATGAAATATAATGCTCAAATACATCGCTCCACATAACTAGATGTTGTCATAAACTTATTATTTGTATTTTCAATTTACATTACAAAATGTTAGTATTTTCATAAAATTTTGATAGTTTTCCAATTTATATCTATGTTTTCATTTACAAAACTAGTTACTGGAGCACTGGTTTATGAATCTACGGGCATTGACTATGTAGTATTAATGTTGCAATGTTGTAGATGATGGCAAAAAAATGGTTGGAATTTATTTTCATTTTATTTTTTTGTCCAAAATAAATTAAATAACAATAAAAAAATTAGATAAAAAGGATGTTTGAATAATATTAACGGTAGAAAAAAGTCAACACAATTCAAAACTTATTTAAAACACTTAAAAACACAATAACTGTATACGTTATGGTTTGCCAACAGTGGGAGAGGCATTCTTGTACCTTCGTTATCAGATTGTTGTGGAGCCTATGACCGCATAGTGCAGTCATCCTGAATTCGGCGCAACATGTTTCATGCGAAACAAACAACATATGACTCCAAAAGTGAGTTCTGTCCACTTTCCCAAATAGGGGAATTAAAAAAAAAAAGGACAACCCAGTCAACAATGCATACTGCTATTGTGGCACTAACTAGGAAGGTGATTTGGACGCTGACTTGGTCAAATAATTTCTTGGTGAATTACATAATGACAAGTGTCACTTTGTTATTTGTCAAAATTTTGTGGTTTTTCATAGTTGGAATGATGGCAAACCACAGGTTGACATGTGGCCCAGCCTGAAGCTTCCACATGGCAGCCCGAGAGGCCACAAAAAATAGCTCCATAGATGGAGTAGAGGCAACAGTGGTCGAATCGGTGACCTCCCAACACTAACACAACAACTTTACCAACATACCATGCGCGTGGGTCTTAACCGTATGGGGGGTGATCTATATTTAAAGTTTGTTGCCACGATATTTGGAGGTTAAGCGCAAAATTAACCGCCTCATGTGAAAACTCCCATCATTTACCTACCAACATATTATGTGGCCACCTAGAAAACCACCACCACTTGACCGACGGGGTAACTGCCCCATGTGCCCACTGCTTCAACTAACCGCCAGGGTGTTGTAACTGCCGGGGTAAAGGGGCCAGCTTTCAGGGCTATCCCTTAAGCACATTTCCCCTCCCATATGACCCTATTTTTAGTGTTTTTGGGCCTTAGTGGCTAAATTATCTGTCCGACAAATCCACCAAGGTTTTGGCAGAGTTGGTGGCCCCTTAGACGAAAATGAGGTTGGTGCCGGATTTTGGGCAAATTGTAGAGAAAATAATGGAGAACCTAGGAGAGGTCATAACTTATCCAATTTTCGACCAAATTGGGTGCAAAAAGAGGCTAGGTAGCTATTTTTGGACATTTTGGACTCATTGGAGCAGGTTTCAGAAGCATTTAAGCATTGTAAACACTCCTTTTTACTCATTTTAGCATAATAGAGAGGCCTAATCCATTGGAATATGGACCAAGGAGACGTAGCCTAGGAAGGGTGAAATCATTCATCATGTTCCTATTGTGATGTGTTATTGGTGATGTTTTGTACATTTATATGCTCCTGTTCAGTTTTTATTTTATGTTAAATTTCTCATAAAAACTCATTTTTCACTTGAAAAACTCATGAATCCTTAAGAACATGATTAACATTTTGTTTAAAATCTGAGTAGGATCTTAGCACAACAAAACTAATATTCTTAATTAGATCAGTCGAGTATGTGAGAAGGTGTCAGGACATGATCAAGTAGGGTGATCGATTATGGAGCATCATATCATCAATGCTAGCTAAAATGTAGGGCATCAAGTAAATTGTGAATGTTGATAAGAGGATTCGTCAAATTGAGAAGAGCATCAATGTAATGAGTTTTGTTGCGAAGCGGAGTGTGATATAAGAAAAAGCACATCTCACAAAACAATGTTACAACCTATTTGAAGATAAAAATTCTTGGAGTGACTTTCAAGAACAAGTGTATGTAGCAATCGGCGAATACAATGAATTGTTGAAGAATGTATAGAGAAAAAGGAGAGAGGACACTAGTGTTGTCACCCCCGATTCGACCACTAGAATAGTGGAGAATGATATCAATAAGGGGGAAGAGTTGAAACCCAAGATAAAGGCATCAGAAGAACTTTTAAGGCCCTTATAGAGGTTTGTAGATGAGGAGATTTCCTCATGGAAGGAGGATTGCGTAGCTCGAGACGAGCCACAGTTTTCAGTTCCAGGCCTATTGGATCCTATATTTTTTATTTTTTTATTTTTCTAACTAAAGAATCGCATAGGAGGATATAGGAGTGTAGAAGGGGTAGATGGTGTGTAGTAAAGGGAGCGGGCGTAGGAAGAAGAGGTAAGGTGTAGGAAGGTACCACAAGTGAACGATGTGTTAGTGTTCAGAGATAGATATGCATGCAAGGAAGGTTAGGTAGTTAGGATTTTGCAATTGTGTTGAAGGTGGAGAGTGATGTCGCGGTAGGGGAAGTTACAAAAATTTTATAAGAAAAGGAAGGTTTGCAAAGTGGAGAAATAAGGTGGTAGATACTTTCAAAGTATTTTTAAGCACACATGGGATATATAAGTTAAGGGCTCAAAGGATAGTTGGATAGATGTTTAAGAAGGTTGGGAACATTCGAGGATCCACCAGGAAGAGGTAAATGGGGATGTTGTAGATAGATTAGAGATTACAAGTTTGATCATTGGAATATATGATGATATGTTGTCTCATGAAGGGGAAGTTTAATTCTATGCATGTATATTCTATGTTGTGTTTGTAGGCTTAAGTGTCTTATTTGAGTTTGTAGCTACTCTGGAGCACCTGATATAAAGGTGATCATATCTAGTAAATTTTGAGTGGTTCTGTGTCGAATCTTTGTGCTTTCCCTTTTGTATGTTGTGTATAGATTAATTGCCGATGATATTGATTATATTAAATCTTCATTACAGTGGCTCACACCTTTCGTATATATGATAAAGTAATATAACAAATGGCTGATTTGCTTATCATATTTTGGTTAATTTCTGAATGTATATTTTTTCTTATGGTGTGCTAGTTTAACATGTCTCTCACATTTCAATACAACTTTAAGTACATATGAATGACTAAATGATTACCCTAATGAAGGTCTAGCATTGTATTAATACTTGATCGTGGGTCTATAAAAAATAATATTTGTTGTTGTTAATGTCATCCCAAATGCCGAAATGTGTAAGTTGTTTTGTATCTTAATGCATTGTCATTTTTATTCACGTGCTAACTAGTAAATAGAAGAGTTTAGAGGTCCTATGTAGAGAACATTCTTAGGAGGATGGTTAAGTGTTTTTCTAATGTGAGTCTAGAGTATTAAATTGTTGACAATATTATCATACTATGGAAACTCGGTTTTGAAAGTCACCCATCGTCACCCATCAACATCTTGGGTTAGAATTCACTCACTCTATGGGTGTTGCCAAAAGGGTCAATGCTAAGCATGTTTTTGTTGGCCACTGCACAATAAATCCCAGGCTTGTTAGATTCACACCTGCCAACATGACCACATGCATAAGTGTGTCTTAAGATTTAATTTCCTTTTACCAAATATGGGGATTTATTTATGGTGCATAATCTTAACATGTAATTTTGTATAGTTTGGTGATGTCGGAGCATCGACCCACCCCAAAATAAAATCCATTTCAAGAAACTTCCAGAAGGAGCAATGTGGCAGTCGTTGAGGAGGAAATGAATTTTCCTTGATTTTAATGTAATTTTGAAATGTTTATAAGACTCTTGAAAGTTGTCATGGTAGAGGAAAATATTCCTCATTCTATTAAGTTTTATTTCTTTAAAATTACTACCTGAAAATTATCAATATGGTGGCCATTTTCAATGTAATATTAGGGCGAAAGAGAGGGACAACGTAATTTTGAGTGAGGTTGAATGGCATCAACCCTAGAGAGTCCATATATATGAAATCAATTTTTGTCTATAAATATCGTGTGTCTCTGTTGAATCCAATCCTTCTCTAGTTTTTGATTCAGCAGTCAGACCACAACACAAAGAAAATGTGGGAAAGAGTTCCAACCAACTCAACCTCCCACTCGGGTAGGATCTAGTTATCGAGTTAGGCCCCACACTAGTGGAGATCGACCACAAAGGAAAATAAGGGATGACTCATGACCTATGATGTTATGGAGATTGGACATAGCATGAGGCATGAATGGTGGTCTAGCGTCATTCTAAAAAGATCAGATCATGAAGGTGAATTAATTGTTGGTTCTATTGCATCAGAATTATGAAGAGGGAGTAGAATGTTTGGGCCTTAACCCATATTTTACTTGATTGGAGCTATGAGGAGTAGAGGAAGCTTCAAAGGTTACAGAGGAGGTGATTTGAGATGCCAAAAGTCTGAGATAGAGGATGAGAGCTAGTGAGGTTTCAGTAAGGCATGGTTATAGCTCACTGTTGAGCATGAGGACAAGCTTAATGATACATGTGGAAAAGTATATTGAGGTTGTGAATGGAAGAGATGTAACAATAAAGGTACATGATCAAGATATCATGAATTCTTTTAAGCGTGAAATTTTGATGCAAGAGCCTCAAACCACCCCAAAATAAAATTAGTTTAAAGAAGCTTTCACAAGGTTCAATGTGGAAGTCATTGACAATGATATGAAATTCCCTTTAATTTTAAGTAATTTTAAATGTTTAGAAGCATATCTAAGGTTTTCGTGGCAGAGGATGAGAATCTTCATTTTGTTAAGTTTTGTTATCTCAAAAGGAATGCCTCCAAATTGTTAGGACGACAACCATTTTCAATGTAATATCAGGCCAAAAGAGAGGGTTAAAGTAATTTAGAGTCAGATTGAATGGCGTCAGGCCAAGAGAGGCCATATATATGTAATCATTTTTTTCTATAAACATCATGTGTGTCTATTGAATCCAATCCTTGTTTTGATTTTATTTTTTTGTTGTGTAGTGTTTTCTTTTCTCACACACAACACAAACCCCAAACAAAGAGTGTGCTATAGAGAACTTGATAAGAAAGTTGGGCCACAACATAAATAAAATACAGGAAAGAGTTTTGACCAACCAAAACTCTGAATAATGTGGGATCCAGTTGTCTGGTCAAGCCCCACACTAGTCGGGATCATCTGCAGAGGGAAAGAAGAATCGACTCCTAACTTGTGATGTGTTGGAGAATCAGTCAAGCAAACGGGTAAATGATAGTGTGACATCATTCTAACATGATCAGATGATGAGGGTTTTGGGTTTTGAATGAATTATTGTTTTGTTGCTGCAAAATTATGTAGAGAGAGAAGAATGCATAGGCCTTAACCCACAAGCTCCGAGATTAGAGCCACTAGGGGTTCAAAATAAGGGGAACCCTAGAATTGGTATTCATCATTTGGGGTAGTTTTTGTTATGATCTTAGGCCTAGAGAGGAATCTTCTATGGTTTACATAAGTAACCAACATTTTTTTTTTAGTTTTGAGAAAATGTGATATATTTGTCGTAAGATGGTTATGTTTTCTTATTAGTCCCATATATGTTGCATGTGTTATCGTATCCAAAACAACAATCACAGATGTCATTGTTGGAATCTTGAAATGAATTCTAAGATCATAAAATATCCCATCAAAAATGATTTTTCCAATGTATATAATTTATGGGTTTTTTTAATCCAGCCAAGGCATGATATTTATGGGATTCAAGGTTCAAATCCTCATGGGTCAAACATATATATATTATAAAAAATAACATAGGTATAGTCTAAAATATAGAAGAAATGATATTTTTTACAACATTTTTCTGATTAATTTTAATAAAAAACGGGGTTAGATTTTTAAAAATTTGATTTTAAGTTGTCGAATCTATAGAAATTAAATGACGCTCATTAATGCATTCAAAAACGTATTTTAGACAACAAAAAAATCAGAGTCTTGCTAGAGATTATGTAGCTGGGTGAAAAGCTATTTTCATTTATAAGTTAGACTAAGCCAATAACATACACACATTTTGAAAAAATATGTAATATGATTCGTAGTCATGAGATTGATTCATAATTTTCCATGGACAATTTTAACATATAAAGAGACTTTTGTACAATATCATTGGTGGATACTATGGCTTATCGATACCACATGCCCCATAAAAACACAACTCATTTCAAAATGAAATATTTTATATATAGTTTAATTAAATTAAATTTTATCATTTTTGTAACTAAATTGAAAATTAAGAAATCATAACTAATTTTTATATAAATTTCAAACCTCTACATTTTATGAATATTTTGTAAAGTTAAACTTTTGTCATCTATCTATTATTTATTGGTAATTAAATCAAAATTATGGGAGTAGTGTTCCAAAATAAACAAGTTTTGGACATGATATTTTTAAAAATAATGCTTATTTAATCTATATTTTATGAAGCAATAAAGTAAAGTTAATAATATGACAATTTCCATTGTTTCTTCCAACTATTAGTGTCTTGATGCAACTAACAATTTAAGTGGAGAACTTTTTATTAAGAATATTAGGAAGAAAATAATGTTTGGCTTTTTAATAGGTGTAGAGGAAAGAGGAAAAATAAGTGAGAAAATTTTATGAAGCTTATTTAAGGTATTAAAGTTTTTTTTAATTTTAAAACATATTTAATATAAAATTTATTAGAGGTTTATTATAATTGAGATTTGATTATAGGTTATTAAAATTAGAATATTTTGTTAGAATTAATATTTAATAAATTTTATATAAAAGTAAGAAAAATTGTTTTATTTGAATAAAACTCTATATTAGTATATTGTGTTATTACCAATTTTTGAAATGTGTATTTTAAAATCTTTCATAAGTTGTAATGTTTTGTGGTGTCTTGTTGTTATGTATACATTTTGACTAAATCAAATTAGATAAAAAATAAAATTAAAATTAAAAAACATAAAAGGGAATAAACTAATAATTGTTAAGTAGACATTTTGACTGGATCAAGTTACATAGAAATAAAAATAAAATAAAAAATAAAATATAATTAAAATTTAATATTGTTGGTGGTTTTCCACTCCACATTTTTTAAAACTCGTGGTTTTTCCCATGGTATTCTTATGTAAGAAGAACTATATATATCCTACAAGACTACATCTATATTAACACCAAATACACAAGAGCGAAGAAGCTCTAAGATGGAAGCAAACCTCTTTTAAAGAGAAATGAGATTTGATCCTCCTTCTACTAGTGTGAGACGGATCAAGACTCTAAGATGGAAGCAATCCTCTTTTAAAGAGAAACGAGATTTGATCCCTCTCACAGTAGTAGAAGAAGGATCAAATCTCGTTTCTCTTTAAAAGAGGATCGCTTCCATCTTAGGGTCTTGATCCCTCTCACACTAGTAGATCTGGAGTTAAGAAGGCTTGGTTTTCTAATGTTACTATGGTTTTAGGTAATCCCCAAACCCTAGTATTAGATTTTTAGTGATTAGTTAAAACAATACTTTCTTTTTTATAATTAGCTAGATTAAATATTATTTCCTATTTCAATAATACGCTGGGTTCTCTAATGAAACTATGGCTTTAGGTAATCCGCGAAACTTGGTATTAGATTTTTATTGATCAGGTGAAATAATACTTTCTATTAATTATCACTAAGATAGTTCTTGGGGCAAGCTTAAATGGCAATGGAAGTGAACTTATGTGTTAGTAGGTTAGAGGTTCAAATAACCTTGATTTTGATGAAGAGTATATATAGATACCTAAAAATTATTATGGTAGTTATTGAAAGAAACCAATATAACACTCTTAATTAAATGATTTGTAAAATAAAATTAATTTTAAATAATAAATTATGTTATTTTTTTTTCATTTTGTTAATTTCCTTAATTTCAATATATGATAGTTAAATTTAATGTTAAGTGTTAAATTATGTTATTTAGTGTTTTCCCCTTCTCTTAATTTCAATATTTGGTGGTTAAATTTTGTAGGTTCAACATTTCTTTACCGAAAAGTCATAGAACTTAATTCATCTCTATCAAATTCATAGTGATGATTATTGTTTTTCTTTAAATAGCGTGTCACCCTGTCGGAAGATAGCCTGGGGCTGGTTGTAAGATGGTTGAAGTGCGACACTAGGAATTGGATTATTGGGTGTCGTTGTGGGAGAAGGGCGGGGAAGATTGTGAGGCCAATTTCGGTAGTATTACTAGGTGAAAGAGCCTCAGTATGCATATGAATGTATTTCACTGACTAAAATTATAACCTAAAATTTTATTGTGTTGCTCAAAATTTTACTCTCTTTTGTAGTGAGTTAAATTTTTGTGTTTTTAATTTCCTGTACATTGGGTTTTGATGGCCCCAACTCCACATTTGATTTCCCCAACTGATTTTTTTGAGGGAAAGACTCCTCCCCTCTTCCCCTATAAATCTTTCACGTGGTCGGAGCATGTATTATCCATATGAATGTGTTTCACTCACTAAAATTATAACCTAAAGTTTTATTATGTTCCTCAAAATTTTACTCTCTTTTGTGTTTTGTGGGGAGTTAAATTTTTGTGTTTTTAATCTCCTATACATTGGGTTTTGATGGCCCCAACTCCAGATTTGATTCCCCCAATTGATTTTTTTTAGGGAAAGACTCTTGCTCTCTTCATACATATATTTCAAAACATAGGTTTTATTGTGTTGCTCAAAATTTTACTCTCTTTCGTGGTGAGTTAAATTTTTGTGTTTTTAATATCTTATACATTGGGTTTTGATGGCCCTAACTCCAGATTTGATTTCTGCAACTGATTTTTTTGATGGAAATACTCTTCCCCTATAAATATTTCAGGTGGTATCGAACCATGTATTATCCATATGAATGTATTTCACTCACTAAAATTATAACCTAAAGTTTTATTGTGTTGCTCAAAATTTTACTCTCTTTTGTGGTGAGTTAAATTTTTGTGTTTTTAATCTCCTGTACATTGGGTTTTGATGGCCCCAACTCTAGATTTTATTTATGCAACTCATTTTTTGAGGGAAAGACTCCACATGTTAAACTATGTTAGTGTAAAAACAAGTGTTTTTACTGTGAGTTAAAAATTGTTTTGAGGTCAGATTTGTTTGGAGGGTATTTACGTCGAGGAATTTTTTTTTTTTTACACTCGGAAATGGAAGCATCAACCACAAGCTTGACTAATCCTAACATATCTGAATTTAATGGGAAAAATTGTGACTATTGGGCTATAATAATCAAGGCTTTGTTTTCTTCCCAAGTTATTTGGGAATTGGTGGAGAATGGGTTCCAAGAACCAACAGATAGCAACATAGATGATCTTGTCTCAAGCAGAAAAGGATTTGTTGAAGGACAACATGAAGAAGGATGAAAAATCCCTCTTCTACATCTTTAAATCAGTTCATGAAAGTATTTTTCCGAGGATTGCAACAACAACAAAGTCCAAGCAAGCATAGGACACTCTCCACATAGCATACCAAGGCATGGAAAAAGTGAAGACAATAAAGCTACAAATACTAAGGAGAGATTTTGAGACAATTTGTATGAAAATTTCAGAGAATGTAGACTCATTTTTAACACGTGAGTGGACTCGTTACTCAAATCAGGTCTCATGGTGATACACTTGAGGAAAGGAGAATAGTTGAGAAAGTTTTGAGAAGTCTTACAAGAAGGTTTGATGCCATTGTTGTGACCATAAAAGAGACAAAGGATCTCTCACAGTTTTTAGTGGATGAGCTTCACGCATCATTGATTTCTCATGAACATAGACTACATAGAGCACGAAATTTCTCATTGGAGCATGCCTTCAAGATAGAAGTTTCATTTGGTCAAAATAAAAGCAAAGGAAGATCCAATGCTAGAGGAAGAGGAAGAAGCCCATACAATGGTGGAAGAGGCAACCCTTACTGCTCAAGTTGAAGGGGCAATAATCACAATTCAAGTCAAGGCCCAAGCCAGAATCAAGCACAAGGTCAAAGGTATGACAAATCTCAAGTTCAATGTCATTACTGTAAGAAGTATGGTCATTATGCAAATAAATGTAGAAAGAAGAAACATGACATAAGTAACAAACCAAGTGAAAATTTCACAAAGGAAAATCAAAACCAAAATAACATGTTTTTAGCTTGTAATGTAGCACAAGAAAAACAATGTGATGCATGGTTTCTAGATTCAGGGTGCAACAACCACATGATAGGGAACATAGAAATGTTTTCGAACCTAGATGAAAGTGTGAAATCTGAAGTGACATTAGGGACTGATAGAAAATTCTTTGTCATGGGCAAGGGAAGAGTCAATATTCTAAAAAAGAAGGGGGAGAAGGATATTTCAGATGTTTATTTTGTCCCTAGTTTGAAGCATAACCTCATAAGCATTGGACATCTCATGCAAAAGGGCTACAATGTCTTTTTAAAGAATGTGTTGACGTGGCGAATGTTTGTTATACCAACAAGGGGAACTAACTCGATTGCAGACCCCAATTAGATCTACTTTCCTTTGGAATGGCTATTTCCGATGGGTTTTAGAGGATCCTGTAAACTGTTATATGTGTTGAAAGATTGCTTCTTGGAGGAAGAATTCAATTAAATCAACAAACGAAACAACTAACCTATATGTATCAAATCCTATCTACACTAATTATAACTACTTATGCTAATCCTAACTATTCTAATCTATCCTGCAGGAATATAAAAAAGAGGTTAAACATCATATATAGATTCCAAGTCCAAATGAATCAATTACTGTTTCACATAAGAACAAGGATGTATTAAATCCTAATTTCAATCCAATTACTTATACAGGAATACACATTCCTTTCAATACAAATAACACTTGCAACTGATGTTTAACAAAGTTTAGAATCAACAACCTTTCATGAGTTAAACATGCTATTGAATTATATTCGAATAACCAGGAATAACCATTAACTGTATGTTATCAATATGCACAAAGCAAAACACATTTATCTTTATGCCAGCAACAACACTCTGATTCTAAACACATGAAAGTAGAGAAAAATAAATCTGAAACAAAAGGCTCCTTCTTGACCCAAACAGTCTTCTTTATTCACAATAAATCAAAAGTTGTTCTGCCCCAAAAATGCCCTCCCCTCATCTCCGGAGGTAATATTTATGCCAAAGGAGATGACCCTTGGTCTCCCTTTAACTTTTCACCTCCCTTCTTTTTTCAATATACAAATCAAAATACACAGACATAGAACAGTTGGTGTAACCGCTGACACGTAGAAGGCATATCTGCTGGAGTGCTTCATTTCCTGGGGAAATGAATGGATGTTGATTAGAAGAGGATGACTATGTGTCATCTCTTCATGATGAAACCTAGGACAATTTCACTTTTGGAATACACAGACAACGCGTGGAAACCCGACTAAGAATGCCTAAGGCCAGATCTTTAAATGGAACACATCCACATATATGAACTCTCATGATCCGCTCATGCATCTTTCACTCCTTGCCTACAGAGATAATTAACATTAGTTTTATGATTATGCAACATGACAATATGATCACAAACAAACTTTTCCTTTAGCCATAATTTCTATTTAATCTTGCAACGCATAGCAACTATAATTATCAAACCACCAAGCCTGCTGTGACACGTATTTCCTTTGCCCATAATATTCATTTTTACTCAAGGATTGTTTAATCAAAGCTTCAAAAGTGGACCATTCACTTTACAGGGTTTTCCCTTGAAAACCCAGACCACAACCTTTTATCGCAATACACAGGAAAACACGGGAAAACTCGCGGCCGACCATAAGGCCGGACTTCAAATGATATACACCCGAGCCTATAGTTATCGTCGGGTCCACCATATCGCATCGCAGTGCTTCAATGGTGAGTTAATGGACCTTGGGCTTCATCGAAGCCCGATTGCAATATGCGATGGTCTCCGGACCCGAAATATATATATATGTTGTGCTTAATAGTCCCGGCGGGTTTGCCCTATGGGCTTTTCCTTTTAAATACCGAACCATAACACTTTATTGAAAACATGGGAATACACGGGAAAACCTACATCCGACCATAAGGCCGACGTGAAATACTATATACCCGAATTCATAGTTATCGACGAGTCTGGTATATCACAGCGCACCTTATATATAACCCTTGGGTTCTGCTAATTACGATATGTGATTTGGGAAGCGGACCCAATAATGTATGTATTAAACTTGATAGTCCTGTTGGGTCTGCTGTATCGTATAGGCCTTATGGCTCGGCTTTGACTCCCGCTGATTGCGATATGCGAAAGGCTCCGAACCCGAAAATATATATATTATGGTTAATAATGTTGTCGGGTCCAGTGTATCATGGTACTCGTTGTGTGTCAATGTTGATTGTGATAAGCGAAAAAGGGCGAGTTATGCATGTTGTCGAGTATTCATATTATCAAAGCGTTGATAGAAACAAGGATGCGATGGGTTTTGAGGGTTGAACAATCCCGGTGAAGGATATGAATGAAGGGCTAGAAAGGGTAGATGAATCATGTGACAGAGATTTATTAAGGGGGCCTTAACCATTAAGAATTGAAGATGTGACTTGGCAAAGAGTTAAAATCCATGGGATAAAAAGTATCATTCGGAGAGTTATTATTTGGAGAGGTGAAAGGTCAAACTCCTAGGGGACCCATTCAAAATTGCTACCAGGGCAGGTTCTAATAGGGTGGTGGTTGTGGCCACAACAAATGGTGAACTATTGGGTGAACCAGTTATCTTTGTTTCCAAATAAACCTTGGATCAATAAAACATCAGGGTTTTAAGATAAACTTGAAATGCAAACTATATAGATGGACAGGCATGGGTTCCACTTCAACATTAATTTCTTCAGGTGGGATAAAGACAAATAGCTTCTACTTGCTAATAGGGCTTTGACAGGCATTCTCCATTGGTAGTATTATGGGATTTATTGACCCTCCTTTACTTGTTTTCTACTTTCAAAAGTCCTTGTAGGGCCATCACTGGTCTGTCAATACCTGTTTAGGTGTGTACCTCAGCTGTTTATCACTCATCAAACTTGATGTAGATATGTTTATCTGCACTTTATATAAGAATTTCGGTGCTACATTTTCATATTATTGAATGGGGTGCAGTCATGGATCATGCCATATTTTTAAACCGCTTAAGCAAGGTTGTGCTTGCTGTGTCAAATGGTACTCTGAGCCTAGCAACAGTCCCTACTCTAATCGGCTTCCCAAAAAACCTATCCTTCCAGATTGGCACAAGGACTTGACATTTCATTTTCTTTTAAATAAGTCCTTCTAGTTTCAGGCACAAGGACTAGAGCACAATTGGATTTGCCACAGGGTGTATAACGGTGAGCTTAGCCCATGAAAGGAGGTATACTTGTAGATGACAGGTATGGGAGAATTTAGTGTGGTGGATGGGACCAATGGAGAATAACTGCAAACATTACAGGAAAACATAGGCTAGGTCTAAGTGGGATTTGTTTAAAAATGTAGCGTTCCTCCATGCCAGTCCAGCTGTAATTACACATTTTTTGTTTTATAAAGATGCCCCTACATGCTCCAGGTATCCAGGTTATCAACAGATCTTACCTAGTTCCCAACAGATGCTAATGAGTGGCTTTGATTTGAATTCCACAGCTAATTTTCAAGTTCTCATGGGCTCATTGAAAGTTTGTTTGATTTGCAAGGTAACGATGGATTTAGGATCAACAAACTCATCAGCAGGTTAATGAGGGGTGAAAAAGATGAAGGCGGTGAATGAGGGTAATCTGAAGAGATTTGAAGAGGCGAAAATGAGACTAGAGGACCGAAATCAGTTGGCTAAAAAGGACTAAAATTGAAAACATAAGGAAAATACACTTTGCAGAAACAACAAAACGGAAGGGACGAAAATATAACTAAGTTAACAGCAAAATAAAATGAATTCTAACCTACTCAGGAAGTAATAACCACATGGTGGCTACTGGAAGTATCTCTTGAGATGTTGGCCATTAACAGGGAGTTTTTCAGTTTCTCCCTGTAAAGTTTTCAATCTGTAAGTTCCTTGACCAATTTTTTCTTCAACTTGGAACGGGCCTAGCCATAAGTGTTGGAATTTCGTGTGTTTACCTTTTGGCTCATTCAACTTGTCCCATTTCAAGACTAGCTCTCCTACTTGGTAATCTTTATCTCCTGCCAGATGGCGATCAAACCATCTCTTTACAATCATTTGGTGGTTTCTAAATTTATTTTTGGCTTTATCTCTCAATTCCTCACCAGTTGGTTGATCCTTTTTTGAAGTAAAGATGAAGGGGTCCCTCTTGAAGCTTGGGAGAGCTGTAAGGAGGGAAGGGTAACATTAGGAGGCAGGATGGATTCCTATCCATAGACGAGGAAGTATGGGGAGTTTCCTAATGCCACTTTTGGGGTGACTCTATCAGCCCAAAGGGCATTTGTTAGAGTGTTGTGCCAGTTCCTCTGGTTGTCGGCAATAGATTTATGGATTATGCGGATGAGGTTTTTATTTGAGGACCCTGCAACTCCATTTCCCTGGGGGTAATAGTTTGATGCATACCTTATGTGAATTGATTTATCAATAGCAAATTCAGTCAATTTCAGTGATGAAAAGTACGAAGCATTGTCAAATATGAGAGTGTCAGGGATGCCAAACTTGTTAATAATAAATTTATCAACAAATGATATTACCTCATCTTTGTTTACCTTTTGAAGCGGGATGGCTTCGGTCCATCTGGTGAAGTAGTTGGTCACCGTGAGTATATAATTATGTTGCTATGAATAGTTCGGAGTGATCTCGCCTATGACATCTAGGCCCCATTGCTAGAACGAGTGATGAATCATAACGGGCCTAAGGGGAACGACTGGCTTTCTTTCTTGTCCTGCAGTAGTTTGACATACCTTACATTTCCAAACATAGGCATGCGAGTCTCTGAACACTGTGGGCCAATAATATCCAGATCTTAATATTTTGTGAGCAGTGGTCTCTTCACCATAGTGACCACCTGCCGGGCCGTCGTGCATTTCTTTCAAGACATGATTAGCATCACCCTTTTCCAAACACCCCAACCAGATTCCATCATAATTTTTTCTATATAATGTGTCATTGGCCAAGTGATACTGATTAGATTTCAATTTGAGTGCTCTCCTTTGTGATGCATCCATGTGTTCAAGACATCATCCCCGTGTTAAGTAAAAACGTATGTTGTAATACCACGACTCAGGATCGGAAAGGGCTTCCAACGCTTCGCGTTCATACATCAGTGTCTCATTAATCTATAGAGGCTCCTTCTTGAGTTCTACTTGTTCATTTTGCATGCTCTGCACTTCTGGTTGTTCGGACGCCCCTTATTTATCCTCCAAGGCTTCTACTGCTAGCCTACACAATCCCGGCCCTCAAACTATCTTTTCCGGCTTAATCTCGATGTCAAATTCTTGAAGTGCAGTTATCCAATTCCCTCTCCATTCACCCATTTCCTTTTTCATGAAGAGGGTTGTTACAACAGGATGGGGAACGATTACTTTAGACCTGAACTTTAATAAATAAGGACGGAAGTGTTTTACGGCTTTAAAAACCGCAAAGCCTTGTTTCTCTACATTTGGGTAGTTTAGTTCTTCTCCCTGGAGATTAGAGCTCATATAAGAGATAGGGACTTCATTGCTATCATCATGTTTTTGGGTGAGGATTGCGGCATATGAAACATCAGAGGTGAAAGTATACAATAAGAATTCCTTGTCGAAATCAGGGCTGACCAATGTAGGAGCTTCTGTGATGGCCTCCTTAATTCGCTGAAACGATTTCTTAGCTTCATCGCTCCACCTATACACGATGTCTTTCTTCATCATTAGCTGCATGGGATGCACTATTTCTGCGAAAGCTGAGACAAATTTCCGAACGAAATTGATCTTCCCGAAGAAATATTGCAATGCCCTTTTATTTGCAAGGGGTTGTATTCTCATGATGGTCTCTATTCTTTCAAGATCAATAACAATCCCTTCTTTAGAGAGGATATGACCCAATAGTTTCCCTTCTGTAACTGCGAAGATGCTCTTATTGGGATTCAACGATATTCTGTATCTTTGGCATCTTTCGAAAATCTGTTTCAGGTGATAAATATGATCCCTTTTGCAATATGAATACATAGTAATGTCGTCCATGTACACTATTACTGATCTGTTGATCAATCCTCAGAAAGCTATGTCCATAGCTCTCTAGAATGTGGCACTCGCATTAATAAGTCCAAAGGGAATTTTATGATATGCGTAAGTGCCCCATTTCGTGTTGAAGGTTGTCTTTAGTTGATCCTCATTAGATACCAACACTTGATTATATCTTGAAAAACCATTAGATACCAACACTTGATTATATCCTAAAAAACCATTAGATACCAATACTTGATTATATCCTGGTTCCATAACATTTGGTATCAGAGGTTTGGACTTTAGGGTTTTTCTGTTCCAAACATGTCAGCATGGAATTTTCGCTATAACTTTTGTTCTGTGATGTTTCGGAAGATAAAAAAGAAACCCCTTTGAGGTGAAATCTTTCCAAACCACGTGTTTGAATCTCATATCTTTTCTCACTATATTTTTGGAGATATGATCCAAGGACATTAGGGCTTTTGCAGGATCCTGAATTATATTGCAAATAAGTGACCTGAGGAAAATTGTCATAACTTTTTTTCTATGCATCAGATTGAAAATTTATAAGAATTTATAGAAAGAGGACATCCTTTAGTATTGGTTTAAGGTCCTAAGGTTGAAGCAGTGATACGTGACAATTCGTACAATTTTTCTCTACTGAACTAGTCTATAATCCAATCATTGTGGGAGATTGGACATAACTCTTCCTTGGAGAATCCAATCTTGATCAGACTTGCGGGGTTACAAATAGGACTCAGAGGGCTACTGTAGGACACAATTTCATACCTTGGCGACCTGAAATCATAGAGATACAACAAATTCAATATCGAGCTCCTACAAAGTTAAAAAAGGTGTGTAGGTTTTTTTTTAAATTTTGCATAAGTTTTGTTTGAAAAATTAGTTTGAAGGAATTCAAAGGGCATAGTGAAGCATTATTATCATTAATTGATGCCCTGAAGAAATAAAATGGAAACATATAGTAAGAAACCTGAAGTATCTAACATGACTCATGAAGAAGATGAAGAAATGCAACATGATATATCTAAATTACGAGACCAAGTGCAACAAATTTCACTCTCACAAAAAGTAAGAGAAGCAAAGATGGATGATTTAAAGAAAGGCATGGAAGCTAAGGTGAATGGAATGGAAGCTAAGATGGATGGTATGAAAGAAAACATTGAATATTGGAAGAAATACATGGAAGGTTGGAAGGAAGGTTTGACAAAGTTTCTACAACAAAGGCTTCCTAATGGCGAAAATGTAGTAAAGGAAACTCATAATGAGAACAAAAGAAATCTTAATCATCACTCGAAGAATGACAACATTGAAGATTTGAGGAAAGACATGGAAGGTTTGAAGGAAGGTTTGAAAAAGTTTCTATAAGAAAGGCTTCTTAATGGTGAAAACATAGTAGAGGAAACACATAATGAGAAAAAAAGAAATGTTAATCATGATTTCATAGACTCTAATGTTGGAACAAAGACCCACCATGTTCCAAAGATCGATATGAGTAAGTTTGATGGCAAGGATCTCATAACATGGATACTACAGATGAAACAATATTTCGATCTCCATAATGTGAAAAACACACAAAAGGTACTCATTGCAACTTTATATTTGGAACCAAATCAGCTTGTATGGTATCAATGGCTTTATTGTCATAAACAAATCGTCACTTGGGAAATTTTTATGGAAGAAATTATAGCACATTATGAGGATACAAAAAGCAACAATTTTTTTAGCCAATTGATAAATCTCAAACAAAAGGGTTCAATGATGGATCACATTGAGGACTTCCAAAAATTGAATATAAGGGTAAAATATATTCCAGAGGAGAATAGGATTGATGTGTTCATAGGGACTTTAAAGGATAACATCCAGCATGAGGTTCTCCTTTGGGAACCTGATTCATTGGAGAAGGCATTCAAGTTGGCAAGAAAAATGGAAAGAAAAAGTATGGAAACAAGGAAGCCTACCACTCACAACTATAAAGATGGAAGTGCTGTTGCTCCTAGGCTTCCACAACCTACAATGTTGATAGCACAACAATTGGAAGAAAAAAGAGCAAAAGGTCGTTGTTACAGTTGTGATAGAAAATACACTAAAGGTCATAAGTGTGTTGAGAAGAAATTATTTTACATAGATTGTGAAGAGGAGGAAGGACATATCAAGAAAGAAAAAGGTAATAGTGTTGATTGATTTTGGAAATACCCATAATTTTATTCATTGTAAGATAGCCAAGGAATTGAATTTCTTCCTATATCCAGCACCAGAGTGTCAAGTGATGGTTACAAGTGGAGGAAAGATAAATTGCTCTGGAAAGTGCCATAATATCAAACTATCCATGGGAGAATATGTATTGAATAGCCCAATGCGTTCCATTCCAATGGGTGGTGCTGATGTTGAACTAGGAGTCCAAGGGCTACATTCTTTGGGTACAATAGATTTTAATATTCAAGAAATTTTCATGAAATTTTCTTTGGAAGGAAAGGAAGCTAAATTAAGGGGTATCGCAGGGAAACTGGGAAAGATAATTAGCTCTAATGGAATGAAAAATCTTCTAAAGAAAGAACGATGAGGCATAATTGCACAATTATGTTCGCTAGAGGTTCCCACATCGAAATCATCTATTTCTCGAGATCTCCAAAATGTTTTGGACAATCATTCTAAGGTATCAGAGACTCCCAAAGGCCTCCCACCTATTCATGATCATGATCATGCTATTCATTTTATTCCAGGACGTGTTCCTCCAAACATTAGGCCTTACAAATATCCCTATGCCCAAAAGAGTGAAATTGAACGCATGGTTGCAGAAATGCTAGAGACAAGTATAATTCAACCTAGTCAAAGTTCTTTCTCTGCTCCAGTAGTATTAGTGCAAAAGAAGGATGGGTCATGGTGCATGTGTCTGGATTATAGGGAGCTCAACGAGCTCACTATTAAAGACAAATTTCCCATTCCTGTCATTTATGAATTATTGGATGAATTGCATGCATCAATTCACTTCATCAAGTTGGATATTCATTCAGGATATCATCAAATCAGAATTAAGACTGAAGACATTCCAAAAACAACATTTAGAACTCATGAGGGTTATTATGAATTTTTTGTCATGCCTTTTGGCCTTACCAATGCACCTTCTACATTTCAAGGTTTGATGAATTCGATTTTCAAACCCTTGCTTAGAAAATTTGTGTTAGTATTTTTTGATGATATACTAATCTATAGCGAGTCTTGGAAGGATCATGTTGAACACGCTGACAAGGTTCTCAAACTATTGGAGGAGAAACAATTATATGCAAAAATATCCAAATGTTTCTTTGGACTACAAGAGGTGGAATATCTGGGTCATATTGTATCTCATGAAGGTGTTAAAGTAAACCCTAGAAAAATTAAAGCCATTAAGGAATGGAAAAGCCCCATATCCATAGAGCATCTACATGGATTTCTCGGGTTGACAGGGTATTATCACAAGTTTTTTAAGAATTATGGGAGAATAGCAGCACCTCTAACAACATTATTCAAGAAAGATGCATTTTCATGGACTCCAGAAGCAACGAAAGCCTTTGGCCATCTTAAAGAGGCAATGTGCCAAGCACTAGTCTTAGCTACGCCAGCCTTCACAAAAACCTTTATTGTGGAATGTGATGCCTCAGGAAATGGAATTGGTGTTGTTTTAATGCAAGAAGAAAGACCCTACCTAATGGCAAGACACTTCAAGGTAAAAACGGATCATGATAGTCTTAAATACTTTGTAGAATGAAGATTATCTTTAGAATAGTAGCAAAAATGGGTCACATAGATGTTGCGTTATGACTTTGAAATCATCTACAAAAAAGGGAAGCAAAATGTTGTGGCAGATGCTCTCTCAAGGAAGGATGAGGATGTGGAAGAATTTCTTTGTTCTATTTCTATTATCCAACTGGATTGGATAAACAAAGCAAGAGATGAATGAAAGAATGATGAAGAAGTGTGGGCACTCATTCAAAATTTACAACAATATCTGAGTACATCTGATACATTTAGCTGGAAAACAATTTGTTATGGTACATAGATTGCTTATACCTATGTAATAGTTCTCAACTCAAACAAAATATTCTTATGGAATTTCACACCTCTCCCTTAGGAGGGAACTTAGGATTTTTAAAAACTTACCACAGGGTTAAGAAGGATTTTTTTTGGGATGGCCTTAAATCAGATATTCAAAAATTTGTGGTGGAATGTTTGGTTTTCCAACAAAATAAAGTTGAAACAATTAAGACCCCAGGTCTATTACAACCTTTCTCTTTTCCAAGCCAACATTGGGAGGAGGTTTCAATGGATTTTATCACAGGTTTACCCAAGTCCGAAGGAAAGAGTGTCATCATGGTGGTAGTTGACAAAATTACCAAGTATGAACACTTTTGTTCATTATCACATCCATTTAAAGCAAGTACAATTTCTACTGCATTTATGGAAACAATTCAAAAACTACATGGAAACCCAAAGATTATTGTAAGCAATAGAGACCCCATTTTCACTGGAAACTTTTGGACACAATTATTTTCTTGTCTTGGTACTCAGTTAGCTCATAGCTCATCTTGTCATCCTCAATCTGATGGGCAAACTGAGATAGTAAAAAAATGTTTGGAAGGATATCTTCATTCCTTTGTATCCGATAAACAAAGATAATGGGTCAAATGGTTACCTATGGCTAAATGGTGGTATAACACTTTCTTCCATATTGCAGCAAAAATGACTCCATTTATTTCACTTTATGGATATCATCCATCGTCCATCACATCATATTTAAGAGAAAATTATAAGGTTGAAGCAGTGGAAGATCACATCGAACATCAACAACAACTTCTCTAACTCTTAAAGGATAACCTCACTTTGGCGCAAAATATAATGAAACAACAGGCAGATCAACATCATAGTGAAATAAGTTTTGATGTAGGTGACTAGTTATTCCTATGGCTACAACCATATAAACAAATGTCCCTCAAGCAAGCTAAGAAGGATAATAAATTATCACCAAATTATTATGGTACGTACAAGGTGTTGCAAAAGATTAGTACGATGGCATAAAAATTGGAGCTTCCTGCAGCTTCCCGAGGGCACCCAGTTTTCCATGTTTCATGCTCAAAGAAGGTTTTAGGTGACAAACTGCTAGTTCAAACAATATTGTCAAAACTTGAAGAGGAAGGAAAAATCATATTGGAACCTGAAGCAGTCACAGAAACAAGAAATTGACAGCTACAAAATCGATCAATTTCAAAGTATCTCATCAAGTGAAATAACTTACCTGCTCAAGATTCCACATGGGAGGGTGGTAATTTTATACATAAGCATCCAGAACTACTCAAGCGTTGAGTACAACACTTTTTTGAAGGAGAGGGGCATGTTAGGTCCCTATAATACTAGTGATTCCCCCATTACTATTGTCATTGTAGCCCTTATTGTTATAGTTGTGTGCCTATTGTCCCCATACTGTTATTATTGTGTCCCATAGAAGCCCAATGTTGTTATTGTTGTGCCCTTATATTATTATTGTTATGTCGACTTTGATTATATTGTGAACCCTTAGGCTCCTATATATAGAAAGGAGGTTTTGTAATTTGTATCATCCAAGAATTGTTCATTTGTGTAATGTAAAGGAGGTTTCCCCCTTGAAGAGGCTGATTTCAAGGCATTAATCTATCTTTTCTTCTATTTTTTGATCTGGTTAGATAACATCCTTTCTTGAGAATGCATCTGCCACAACATTTTGCTTCCCTTTTCTGTAGATGATTTGAAAGTCATAACCCAACATTTTTGTGACCCATTTTTGTTGCTCTTCTGAAGATATTCTTTGTTCTAAAAAGTATTTATGACTATCATGATCCGTTTTTACCTTGAAGTGTCTTCCCATTAGGTAGGGTCACCATTTATTAAGTGCATGTAGTATTGCCAACATTTCCTTCTCATAAATAGCTTTGTGTAAATACTTTCCTTTGATTGGATGACTTTCGAAAGCAATGGGTCTTTCTTCTTGCATTAAAACAACACCAATTCCATTTCTTGAGGCATGACATTAAAAATAAAGATTTTTGTGAAGTCCGGTGTAGCTAAGACCGGTGCTTGGCACATTGCCTCTTTAAGATGTTCAAAGGCCTTCGTTTCTTCCAGAGTCCATAAAAATGCACCTTTATTCAATAATGTTGTTAGAGGTGCTGCTATTCTCCCATAATTCTTAACAAAGTTGCGATAATACCCTGTCAACCTGAGAAATCCTCGTAGATGCTTTCTTGATGTGGGAATTTTCCATTCCTTAATGGCTTTAATTTTTCTAGGGTCTACCTTAACACCTTCATGAGATACAATATGGCCTAGATATTCCACCTATTGTACTCCAATGAAACATTTGGAGTTTTTTGCATATAATTATCTCTCCTCCAATAGTTTGAGCACCCTGTCAACATGTTGAACATGATCCTTCCAAGACTTGCTATAGATTAGTATATCATCAAAAAATACTAACACAAATTTTCTAAGGAAGGGTTTGAAAATGGAATTCATCAAACCTTGAAATGTAGAAGGTGCATTGGTAACACAAAAGGCATGACCAAAAATTTCTAATGACCCTCATCAGTTCTAAATCTTGTTTTCGGAATGTCTTCAGTCTTCATTTTGATTTGATGATATCTTGAACAAAGATCGAGCTTGGTGAAGTAAATTGATCCATGAAATTCATCCAATAGTTCATTAATGACAGGAATGGGAAATTTATCTTTAATAGTGAGCTTGTTGAGCTCCCTATAATCTAGAAACAGGTGCCATGATCCATCCTTCTTGTGCACTAATACTACTAGAGCAAAGAAAGAAATTTGACTAGGTTGAATTATACCATATTCTAGCATTTTTGCAACCATACATTCAATTTCACTATTTTGGTCATAGGGATATCTGTAAGGCCTAATGTTTGGAGGAACACTTCCTCGAATGAAATGAATAGCATGATCATGATCGCGAATAGGTGGGATACCTTTGGGAGTCTCAAATACCTTGGAATGATTGTCCAAGACATTTTGGAGATCTGGAGAAATAGATGATTTCGATGTGAGAACCTCTAGCGAACATAATTGTGAAATTATGCCTTGTTTCTCTTTCTTTAGAAGCTTTTTCATTCCATTAGAGATGATTATCTTTCCTTATTTCACTGCGATACCTCTTAATTCAACTTCCTTTCCTTCCAAAGAATATTTCATGAAAATTTCATGAAAATTAAAAGTTATTGTACCCAAGGATTGTAGCCATTGTACTCCTAGTACAACATAAGCACCACCCATTGGATTCGAAAGTATTTGGCTAATCAATACATATTCTCCCATGGATAGCTTGATATTATGGAATTTTTTAGAGCAATTAATGGTTCCTCCACTTGCAACTAATCACTTGACACTTTGGTGCTAGATATAGGAAGCAATTCAATTGTTTGGCTATCTTACAATGAATAAAATTATGGGTACTTCCCGAATCAGTCAGCACTATTACCTTTTTCTTCTTGATATGTCCTTCTATCTTGATAGTTTGAGGAGGGGTAATTCTGGCCAATGCGTTACAAGATATGGTCCGATTCATTTGTTCTTTCTATAGGGTTTGTTCCTGGTGTATATCATCTTCTTCTGATGTTTCTTGTTCCTTTTATTCCTCCTCTTCACAATCTATGTAAAATAATTTCTTCTCAACACACTTTTGACCTTTAGTGTATTTTATATCACAACTATAACAAAGCCCTTTTGCTCTTTCTTCTTCCAATTATTGTGGTGTTAACCTTGTAGGTTGTGGAAGGCTAGGTGAAACAACACTTCCATCCTTATAGTTGTGAGTGGTAGGCTTCCTTGTTGCCATAATTTTGCTTTCCATTTTTCTTGCCAACCTAAAAGTCTTCTCCAATGAGTCAGGTTCCCAAACGTGAACCTCATGTTGGATGTTATCCTTTAAAGTCCCTATGAGTACATCAATCCTATGCTCCTCTGGAATATCTTTTACCCTTATATTAAATTTTTGGAAGTCCTCCATGCGCTCCATCATTGAACCCTTTTGTTTGAGGTTTATCAGTTGGTTAAAAAAAGTATTTATTTTTATATCCTCATAATTTGCTATCATTTCTTCTGTAAAAATTGGCGAAGTGACAATTTTTTTATGAGAGCAAAGTCATCGATACCATTAAAACTGATTTGGTTCCAAATATAAAATTGCAATGGGTACCTTTTGTGTGTTTTGCACATTATGGAGATCGAAATATTGCTTCATTTGTAGTATCCATGTTACGGGATCCTTGCCATCAAACTTCCTCATATCGATCTTTGGAACATGGTGGGTCTTCAATCCAATGTTAGAGTCTATGAAATCATGATTAACATTTCATTTGTTCACATCATGAGTTTCCTTTAATACCCTTTCACCATCAGTAAGAATTTCTTGTAGCAACTTAGTCAAATCTATCTTCAAATATTCCATGTCGCCTTTCAGTGTTTCTTCTATACCATACATATTAATGTCCATGCCATTCATCTTAGCTTCCATGCCATCCATCTTAGCTTCAACGCCATCCATCTTAACTTCCACGCCATTCATATTAGCTTCCACGCCATTTATCTTAGCTTCCTCGCCTTTCTCTAAACCATCAATCTTAGCTTCTGTTACCTTTTGTGAGAGTGAAATTTGTTGTACTTGGTCTGATAAATTTGATATATCATGTTGCATTTCTTCCTCTTCTTCATGAGTCATGCTAGAGCTTTTAGGTTTCTTACTAGGTGTTTCCATTTTCTTTCTTCGGGGCATCAATTAATGATAATTATGCTTCGCTATGCCCTTTGAACTTCAAACTAATTTTTCAACCCAAACCTATGCAAAATTTTAAAAAGACTACACAGTTTTTTTCACTTTGTAGAAGCTCGATATTGAATCTGTTGTATCTCTGCAATTGTGGATCTCCACAGTTTGAAATTGCTTCTTGTGGTAGCCCTCTCAGTCTTATTTCCAATGTCACCAGTCTGATCAAAATTGGATTCTTCAAGAAAGAGTTATGCCCAATATCCCAAGATCACCTAATTGTATACTTTTTTAGTAGATCGAACTTCTACGATGTGCCACGTGTCACTGTTTCGATATTCGGATCTGAAAAAGATACAAAAAAAACTCCAGTCTGTCCTATTTCTGTAACTTCTTACAAAATTTCAATCTGATGCTCAGGGAGAAAGTTATGATGATTTTCCCAAGGTCATTTGTTTGAAATGTAATTCAGGAGTCAGCAAAAACCCTAACTTACTTAGATCATATCTCCAAAAATATAGCGAGACAAGATCTGAAATTCAGACCTAAGGTTCAGAATGATTTCGGCTGAAATGAGTTTTTGTTTTAGCTTCTGAAACTTCGTAGAGAAAAGGTTATAGCGAAAATTCCACGATGACCTATTTGGAGCACTAAAACCCTAGAATCCAAAGCTCTAATACCAAATGTTAAGAAACCAACTCACAAAAAGATAGAAAAGATAGAACAATGACTTCATAATCAGCCTCTTCGAGGGGTAAACCTCCTTTAGATTACACAAATGAACAATTATTGGATGATACAAATGACAAAACCTCATTTCTAAATATAAGAGTCTAAGGGGTCACAATATAATCAAAGCCGCCATAACAATAATAATATAAGGGAACAACAATAACAATAGTGGGCTTCTATGGGGCACAATAATAACAATATGGGGACAACAGGGGCACAAAAATAACAATAAGGGCTACAATGACAATAGTAATGGGGGAATCACTAGTGTTATAGGGACCTAACAAACTCCTCATATGTATGTGAGTATCCAAGGATTTTGTCCAAATTCCTTTATGACTCAGGCAAATATATCAATATCCTATGGTAAAAGTCCTTTATGATCTAACTAATTCCTTGTGGCGTCCCATGAGAGAATTTTTCTTTGGACCATTCACCTTTCTTGCCAAATTCCTTTAAAACCTAACTAAGTCATTTTGTCTTGAAAGGTCAATGTATTCATCTTCTCTCATAAAATTCCTTTATGTCTCAGCCAAAGTCATTTATGGCTATAGGAGATGGTTTTCCTAATTGTGCAAAGATCTCATCATTTCCTTCCAATGAGGGAGACATTTAGCATCATGCTACGCTCATATTTGAATTATATCAACAATATAGTCATCTATGGATATTACTAGACCTCTAGTGCTACTATTTCGATCATGTATGTGATGAACTAACCCCACCATGTCCTTCCATCTTCTTGAAGCCACAATCATTCATGACTTGTGATATTCCTACAATGAATCACTTCATAACCTCAAACATATCTCAAGCGACATCCAATTTTATAATGTTCGTACCAGACACTTTTCTATCATCCATTGTACATGCCTAAACTCAACCATAAACGTGTTCATGACATTCTTTGCAAAGCGAATATTTGGCCTTGTGTTAACCAACTACCTAACAAATCCAATAAAATACTTGTGCGTCATTGGATTCAACAAATATGAATCTATAATCCCATGACTAAGTGTATCTTCCATAATCTTTCATTTCAATTTCGAAGGAAAAACTCTAAGACTAAAGAAGATCTTCTTGTCCTAGTCTTGGTTGCTCCCTTTACCACATAAGAAAATTGTTGTGCCACTGTTTCTCCCTCTATCATGTAAGAAAACCCTTATACCATGGTCTCCTAATGGAAGACACACTCCATATAGATACCTTCTATATCTAAGCATCTATTATCACAATCTTAATTCCATGACATGTTTTTGGAAGGTTGCTCCTTCCACTTGCCTCACTGTTGACTCCCTTGGAGCTAAATGTTTTTCCTATGATAAAAAATGATCCTAGATTTCAATTAGTATATTTTATTCCGTTTTAACACCAAACATTCTTAATAATATGGCCACCTATGATAGGAGTGAAAATCTTCTTGCAGTACAGTCCCTCTTATTGGGAAAACCCTCTTTTCACACCCTTGCCATGTACTTCTTCATGCTTCCACCTATGTAATGGAAATCTTCATAATGGACTTGTTTTTTGGTAAACCTCATTAAGGATATCATGGAAAAAATATTGATAATAGAAGTCAGAGAAATATATGTTGAACTTTCTACAATAATGCAAAGTAGAAGTTGATCTTCTAATTTTATAATTACCTTCTAATAGTTTTCAATCCATTTGTCTTATGTCACATATATAATTAAAGAGTTATATAGAGAAAATATCAACAATAATGCAATGAGAAAGAATTGGATCATAAAGGTACAACCATCCACAACAGAGAAAACACATTTATGCTAAGAAAACACAACCTTGGGTAAAACCTGACACTTTTTCTTCTATGGAGAAATTATTATTTAGTAATAATTACAATTCCATGAATATTCTAGAATTTTGTGCCAAAATCCAAGTCTATTCACCAGTCAAACGTATTCAACATCCCAGATTAGTCAATGTTGGTCAGACCTTCAATGTGGTGAGTTCTCCTCAAATTTTCACCCTATTCATCTCTCCTACAATCAACATTAGACCTATGGTTGACCGTTTTCGTCAAAGGGTGTGAAGTTAACTTCTTACAGTCAAACTCATAGTCTACTTGTGGTTAAATAGTCTATTCCTATGGTAAATTTTTTCCTTCTCCCTATGGTGAAACTTGGCAAATTCATGTTCAAAGGTAGGCATAATCTTGGTCCAGTGGAGAATATTAGACTCAGTAAAATGACTAGGCCAACCTTGGTCAAATGGTAGCTTCTATACTCAATCAAACCTCATATTCCTTCTCTCATTCTCGCACGTGTGTATCATAATAGATTAGATGAATGGTTATGTAAAAATTGGTCAAATGGGGGTGGATTCTCATGTGTATTTATATTATTAAAATGAGGTGTAATTTGGCCAAGGGTCATACCCACTCATTTGTGTGTCCGACTTGACAATTAGGGATACATGAAGCCCAAAAATAATAATTTTCACTTTCATTTTCATAACTTTCCCTGGCCAACTTAGGAGGAATTTTTGGCATGTAGGAAAACCTCCAAATGTTACACAATAATCCTCACTCGCTCTTAGTCAGGGAGGTGTTTTTTGCAACATATTTTCCTTGCTAAAATTTCTTCTTCCTTATTGAAGAAGGCAATACTAGATGAAGTATTGTCCCTTGACACAGTTATGCAAGCATTTTACTCCAAGTTTGGTATCGTGCACAAGGCAGTCGTCCATCTCAACAGATGGCAGCGGTGATGTGCTAGAAGAGCACGCATCTTGATGAAAGTTCATGCTACTGTTGATGACATGCAAACATGGACGATGAAGTACAAGGGAACCCCACTTCACTTGCCTAAGATGATGATGGTTAATGTGGTTGAGCTGAAGGCACGTATCTAGAGTCAGATCCAGAATTATGAAGAGCTCACGCAATTCATCACTAGCATACAAGCCTCCCATGCATGAGTATTCAAGAGTATGGATGTTGTGGTGCACATGCATGCTATCCCATCAATTAAGACTCTCCCCGAGGCGTAGACAAAGAAGTAGGTCCGACTAGAGATTGAATCATACTTCGACGAGTCGATGTGCATTGCCACCAGCCTAGACTTGCCTATTAGTGCAGACATCATACACAAGTATGTTTCTGGTCCAACCACATTGAAGGCAATGATGCACATGCTTTCAGATGAGTTGGACAAAGGAGCCCAAGAAGTGTACCCGGATGCTATGAAGGCAAAGATCAGGTTTTAGACAT
This sequence comes from Pinus tabuliformis, assembly GCA_031772625.1. Lineage (NCBI taxonomy): Eukaryota > Viridiplantae > Streptophyta > Pinopsida > Pinales > Pinaceae > Pinus > Pinus tabuliformis. The sequence goes on from CM062817.1 coordinate 289,272,050, forward strand.
ATGTCACCATGGAACACAGAGACACTATCAGGGACTACAAAGCTTGGTGTTAATATGTTATTGTTGAGCAGCATGAGGATGTTGAGGATTTGGACTTCTATAGTTGTCTAAGTTAGAGTGATGTCTAGTTTGGCTTGCTCAAGCCATTGTGTTCACATGGGTACATGTGCATTGTAATGTTGAGACATGTCAAGTGTAAGTCAAGTGTCAATAGTGGATGTAACAGTCATAGAGTAGGTGAAGCATCATGAGGGTAGTTGAACAGTCACAAAGGGGAATGTTAAGGGCCACCCCACCCTTTGCTATAAATAGTACCTCATAACTCATTGTAGTGGCTTTTGGTCAGCCAAGCTTCTGATAAGAAAATCATGGAGAAATCTTGGACAATACTGTAACACGCCTTGGCTTCTTCACTGCACGAAGCTATTTCATTTATTTGGAGGAGCAGGCGGATGTGGCTATAATGTTCCACTATTGGGGCTAGCAGGTTTACATGGATGTATTGTATGATTAGCACTTACACTTCTTTATATAACAAGAGCCATCACATTTTCATGTATATGTTGTTATTATAGTTGGACTGTTCCGGTTGCTTATCAATGTATGTTTTTTAACTTACATAGTTGTGTATGAACTGCTTTGTATGCAATTATATGAATCTTGTTGCAGATGTGTAGTTGGTTTAACCATCACTTTGGATTTCCGACTGGCCTGCTTTCCTGCTTGTGATGCATCTTCGCTCGTGCATTCCCTTCCCAGCTGAGTACTATTACAGGTTGCCAAGGGGCACACTCATTTCAACCCCCATGTATTAGAAACTCCCATACACCTTCCTTGACTCACTGCAACAGTCACACCCTTGTTACCAAGATAGTTATCTTACTTTCCTATTGTTGACATGACATTGGCTGGGTAAGTGATGTCGACATTGACTTGGTCAAACAACTTCTTGCCAAATTGTATCGTGACAAGTGTCACTTTTTTATTGGTCAGAATTTTGTGGTTTTTCATTGGTTGGAATGGTGGCCAACCAAGGGTTGACACATGGCCCAACCAGGGGTTGACACATGGCCTGGGAGGCCACTAAAAATAGTGCCATAGACAGGTAGAGGAAGTGAGGGTCGAACCTACGACCTCTCAACACTGACACAATAGCTTTAACAACATACCATGCATGTCGGTCTTAACTGTATGGGGCGCGTTGCATATTTAAGGTTTATTGCCACGAGATTTGGAGGTTCATCGTAGACTTAGTTGCCCCATGTGAACACTCTTGCCATTTACCCACCAACATATTATGTGGCTGCCAGGAGGACCACCACCACTTGACCACTGGGGTAACCACCCTATGTGCCCACTGCTTCAGTTAACCACCATGGTGTTGCAACTGTAGAAGGAAAGGGGTTAGTATCGAGGGCTATCCCTTAAGCGCATACCCCCGCCCCCATATGACCCTATTTTCCGCATTTTTAGGCCTCTGCAGCTAAATTATCTATCCAACAAATCCACTTATATTTTGATGGATTAGTGGCCTGTTAGGGGTAAACAGGGTGAAAATTAGGGTCGGTGCCGGATTTTGTGCAAATTGTCGAGCGAATAGTGGAGAAACTAGGATAGGTCATAACCTCTCCAGTTTTCAACCAAATTAGGTGCGGAAAGAGGCTAGGTAGCCATTTTTGGACATTTTGGACTCATTGGACAGGCTTCATAAGCATTTGAGCACTGTAAACACATATTTTTACACATTTGAGCATAATAGAGAGGCCTAAGCCATTGGAAGCTCGACCAAGGAGACATAGCATAGGAGGGGTGAAGTCCTTCATCATGTTCCTGTTGCGATGTGTTATTGGTGATGTTATGTACATTTATATGATGATGTTCAATTTCTATTTTATGTTAAATTTCCCATAAAATTAACTTAAAAACTCAATTTTCACTTATAAAACTCATGAATCCTTGAGCACATCATTAACATTTTGTTTAAAATCTGAGCAGGATCTCAGAACAACAAAACTAATATTCTTAATCAGATTAGTCAAGTATGTGAGAAGGTGTTAAGGCATGATCAAGTAGGGTGATCGATTATGGAGCATCATATCATTATTTCTAGCTACAATGTAGGCCATCAAGTAAATTGTGAATGTCGATGAGCGGATCTGTCAAATTGAGCAGAGCATGAACGTAATGAATTTTGTTGCAAAGCAGAGTGTGATATAAGAAAAAACACATCTCATAAAACAACATTAAAACCTATTTGAAGAAAAAATTTATTGGAATGACTTTCAAGAACAAGTGTATGTAGTAAGCAGCGAATACAATGAATTGTTGAAGAATGTATAGAGGAAAAGCAGGGAGGATGCTAGTGTTGTCACCCAAAATTCGACCACTATAATAGTGGAGAATGATATCAGTAAGGGGGAAGAGTTTAAACCCAAGATTAAAACATAAGAGGAAGTTTTAAGGCCCTTAGAAAGGTTTCTAGATGAGGATATTTCCTCATGGAAGGAGGATTGCGTGGCTCGAGACGAGCCACAATTTTCTATTCCATGCCTATTGGATCCTAGATTTTTTTTTTTTTTTTTTTGCTAAGTAAAGAACCGCATAGGAGGATATAGGAGTGTGGGATGGGTAGATGGTGTGTAGTAAAGGGATCGAGCATAGGAAGAAGAGGTAAGGTGTAGGAATGTACCGCATGCAAAGGATGTGTCAGTGTCTAGAGATGGGGATGCATGGAAGGAAGTTTAGGTAGTTAGGATTTTGCAGTTGTGTTGAAGGTGGAGAGCAATGCCACAGTAGGGGAAGTTACAAAAATTTTATAAGAAAATGAAGGTTTTCAAAGTGGAGAAAGAAGGTGGTAGATAATTTCAAAGGATTTTTAAGCACACATGGGCTATCTAGGCAAGGGCTCAGAGGATACTTAGAGAGATGGATAAGAAGATTGGGAAAATTTGAGGATCCACCGAGAAGAGGTAAATGGGGATGCTCTAGATAAATTAGAAATTACAAGGTTGATCATTGGAATATATGATGAGAGGTTGGCTCATGAAGGGGAAGTTTAATTATATGCATGTATATTCTATGTTGCATTTGTAGCTACTCTGCAGCACCTAATATAATGGTGATCATATCTAGTAAATTTTGAGTGGTTCTTTAGCGAATATTCGTGCTTTCCCTTTTGTATGTTTTGTAGATATTAATGGCCGGTGAGATTTATTATATTAAATCTTCATTATAGTGGGTCAAACCTTTTCGTATATATGGTAAAGTAATATAACGGATGGTTGATTTTCCCGTCATATTTTGATTAATTTCTGAATATATATTTTTTCTTATGGTGTGCTAGTTTAACATGTCTCTCACATTTCACTACAACTTTAAGTACGTATGAATAAATAAATGATTACCCTAATGAAGGTATAGTAGTGTATTAATGCTTGATTGCGTGTCTATAAAAAATAATGTCTCTGTTTGTTAATGTCATCCCAAATTCCGAAAAGCATAAGTCATTTTTTATTGACGTGCTAACTGGTAAATAGAAGAGTTTAGAGGTCTTGTGTAGAGAACATTCTTAGGAGGATGGTTAATTGTTTTTCTAATGGGATTCTAGAGTATTAAATTCTTGAGAATCTTATCATACTATGGAAACTCGGTTTTGAAAGTCACCCATCAGCATCTTGGGTGAGACTTCACCCACTCTGTAGGTGTTTCCAAAAAGGTTGATTTTAAGGTGGTTTTTTTTAGCCACTGCACAACAAATATTGGGTTTGTCAAAATCACACTTGCCAACATGACCACATGCATAAGTATATCTTAAGATTTAATTTCTTTTTACCAAATATGGGGATTTATTTATGGTGCATAACCTTAACATGTAATTTTGTATAGTTTGGTGATGTTGGAGCATCGACCCACCCCAAAATGAAATCAATTTCAAGAAGCTTCCAGAAGGACAAATGTGGCAGTCGTTGAGGAGGAAATGAATTTTCCTTTCTTTTTATGTAATTTTGAAATATTTATAAGACTCTTGAAAGTTGTCATGGCAGAGGACACGATTCCTCATTCTAATAATTTTTATTTCTTTAAAAGTACTACTTGAAAATTATCAACATGGTTGCCATTTTTAATGTAATATTAGGACGAAAGAGAGGGATAGGGTAATTTTGAGTGAGGTCGAATGGAATCAGCCCTAGAGAGTCCATATATATGAAATCACTTTTTGTCTATAAATATCATGTGTCTCTATTAAATCCAATCCTTGTCTAGTTTTTGATTCTACAGTGAGACCACAACACAAAGAAAATGTGGGAAAGAGTTACAACCAGCTTTACCTCCCACTCGGGTGGGACCTATTTATCTAGTTAGGCCCTACACTAGTGGAGATCAACCACGAAGGAAAATAAGGGTTGACTCATGACCTATGATGTTATGGAGATTGAACAGGGCATGAGGGGTGAATGGTGGTCCTGCATCATTCTAACAGGGTCAAATCATGAAGGTTTTGGGGATCAAATTAATTGTTTGTTCTATTGTATCAGAATTATGAAGAGAGAGTAGAATGTTTGGGCCTTAACCCATAGTTTACTTGATTGGAGTTACCAGGGGATGAAAATGAGTAGACCCCTAGAATTGGTAATCAACAAGAGGTATCCAAGCACAAGAAAGAGGAAATATTCTTATAGGTAGACAATTCAGTAGTTGTAGTTCTGGGTATAATTGTGGAGGAGAGGTGAGAAAGTGTTGAACAACGAGGAGTAGCTTCAGAGGTTACAGAGGAGGTGATTTGAGATGCAAAAAGTCCAAGACAAAGGATGGGAGCCAGTGAGGTGTCAATAAGGCATGGTTATAGCTCACTTCTAAGCATGGGGACAAGATTAATGATACATGTGGAAAATAATAATGAGGTTGTGAATGGATGAGATGTAACAATAAAGATACATGATAAAGAGATCATGAATTTTTTTAAACGTGAAATTTTGATGCAGGAGCCTCAACCCACCCAAAAATGAAATCAGTTTAAAGAAGTTTTCACAAGCTTCAATGTGGGAGTCATTGACGATGACATGAAATTCCCTTTAATTTTAAGAAATTTTAAATGTTTAGAAGCACATATAAGGTTGTCATGAAAGAGGATGAGAATATTCATTTTGTTAAGTTTTGTTCCCTCAAAAGGACTGCCTGCAAATTGTCAGGACGACAACCATTTTCAATGTAATATCAGGCCAGAAGAGAGGGATAAACTAATTGAGAGTCAGATTGAATTACGAGGCCCAAAGAGGCCATATATATGTAATAAATTTTTCTATAAACATCGCATATGTCTATTGAATCCAATCCTTGTTTTGATTTTTTTTTTGTGTAGTGTATTCATTTCTCATCCATAGCACAAACCCCAACTAGAGAGAGTGCTATAGAGAACTTGATTAGGAAGTTGGGCCAAAACAAAAATAAAATGCAGGAAATAGTTCTGACCAACCCAAACTCTGAATCATGTGGGATCTAGTTGTCTAGTTGAGCCCCACACTAGTTGGGATCATCCGTAGAGGGAAAGAAGAGTCAAATCCTAACTTGTGATGTGATGGAGACTCATTCAAACACAAGGGTGAATGATGGTCTCCCATCATTCTAACATGAGCAAATGATGAAGGTTTTGGGTTTTGAATGAATTGTTGTTTTTGTTGCTGCAAATTTCTGTAGAGAGAGAAGAATGCGTAGACCTTAACCCACAGGCTCTGAGATTAGAGCCGCTAGGAGTTCAAAATGAGGGCAACCCTAGAATTGGTATTCATCATTTGGGGTAGTTTTTGTTATGATCTTAGGCCTAGAGAGGAATCTTCTATGGTTTACATAAGTAATCAATATTTTTTTTGTTAGTTTGGAGAAAATGTGATATATTTATTGTAAGATGATTATGTTTTCTTATTAGGCCAATATATATGTTGCATGTGCTATCGTATCCAAAACAACAATCACAAATGTCATTGTTGGAATCTTGAATTGAATTATATGATTATAAAATATCCCATCAAAATTGATTTTTCCAATGTATATAATTTATGGGTTTTTTTAATCCAGCCAAGGCATGATATTTATGGGATTCAAAGTTCAAATCATCATAGGTCATATATATATATATATATATATATATATATATATATATATATAATAACATAGGTATAGTCTAACTTACAGAAGAAATGATATTTTTTTCAGAGCATTTTTTGATTAATTTTAATAAAAACCGGGGCTAGATTTTTAAAAACTTGATTTTAAGTTGTCAAATCTATAGAAATCGAATGACGCTCATTAATGCATTCAAAAATGTATTTTAGACAACAAAAAATCAGAGTCTTGTTTGAGATTGTGTAGATGGGTGAAAAGAAATTTTCATTTATAAGTTAGACTAAGTCAATAACATAAACACATTTGAAAAAATATGTAACAAGATTCGTAATCATGAGATTGATTCATAATTTTCCATGGACAATTTTAACCTATAAAGAGACGTTGTTACAATATCACGGGTGGCTACTATGGATTATCAATACCACATGCCCCATAAAACCACAACTCATTTCAAAATGAAAATATTTTGTATATAGTTCAATTAAATTAAATTTTATCATTTTTGTAACTAAATTGAAAATTAAAAAATCATAATTATTTTTTAATAAATTTCAAGCCTCTATATTTTATGAATATTCCATAAAGTTAAATCTTTGTCATTTAACTATAAATTATTGGAAATTTATTATTGGAAATTTTCAAAATTGTGGGAGTGCTGTTTCAAAATACACACATTTTGGATATGATATTTTTAAAGATAATGTTTATTTAATCTATATTTTATGAAACAATTAATAACCTGATAATTTCCATTATTTCTTGAAGATGTTTTTTCCAACTATCTCGACAGTTTTAGAAGAGTTACAGTTTTAAAACATTTGTAAGAAATTTAACCATAACACTTTTCCCCAAAAATTTTAATTTATTTAATGGAAACTCAAATCATTAAAACTTTAAAAAGAAATAAGAAAAAATAAAATAAACTTTGACTCACTTTAAAAAAAGATTAAATAGAAAAGTTGATATTGTCTACTTGTTAAGTCATCTCATTGAACTAATTTTCAACATTAATTTGTTATTTTTTTTATCATTTGGATTCCATTTTCCAAATAATACATGTTCTTAAAATTAAATTATTTTTATTTTTAAATATTTATTTAATTATATATATTTATATAAATAAATTTATTGAAAGAAATCATTATTAAAATACATAGGCATGTTATAAAAAGAATTTGTTTAGGTCGGAGCTAGTCAAGCTCTGTAGTGCTCATGATCTCATAATTTGCAACGCTCTAAAGAAGTGGCCAAATTCTAGCCAGATGACCTGCATCCATGGGCTTGGTAGTAGTGTGGTAGACTATGTTATTTCCAATCTCCCTTTATACAACGAAATAATAAATTTTGACGTCTTAAATGACCACGAGCCTGACTCTAATCATAGGCCTTTACTTATAACTCTCAATTTTGTCATGCATAGAGATCCCATATAAAATAATCCTTATAGCCAAAAGAACCTAATATTTAATAGAAATAAAAACGATCTCTTTCTAATGAATTAAAAACTAATTTGCTTCCTTTATCTAGTATAGACAACATAAAAGACCTCTATCACAATTTTATTACAACCCTCTCATATTATATTAACAAGTTCTCAATTGAAGTTTCAAATAATAAAAGAAATAGCAAAACCAACCCATGGTATGACAAAGATTGTAAAAGTGCGAGGAGAGCAATTAAGGAAGTTGTTAATGAATCTCTTAAAATGGGCAAGACAAAAATATACAACGCCCTTAACTAAAAGGAAAAGGAGGCAGTACATTCGTAAAAGACAAGAGAATCTCTTACACCTCTCTAAGGTAGATCCTAAGAAATTTTGGAGGCAGATTCTGACTAGGAAAACTAAAGATAATAATAAAATTTCTTTACACGATTGGAATTCCTATCTTAAAAAGCTTTATGAATCTCCAAATGTCATGGATAACTTTGAAACCCTGCTCACAACAAAAGAATTTTTCTCATTAGAAGACATTGATTTTGGGGTTAAACGCCTGGCAAATGGGAAAGCTAAGGACATCGAAGGTTACCAGGCAGAAATCTTAAAAATTGGAGGTCCTGTCCTCATCCCCCACATCCACAAGCTTTTCAATCAAGCAGTCAAGCAAGGGTTCCCTAAACCATGGACTGAGAGCCTCATTATCCCTATTTTTAAAAGTGGGAAATGTTGAGGGCCCCGAGGTCGGGTCAACAACAAGGGGGATACCCACCCGGTCCGGAACCTGGTTGGCGGCTCCTTGCCCTTTTGGAGTAGCGGGTCCGACTGGGGGTAATGGGACCAGTTTCCTAATGTGATGGGTGTGTGTGTGTGCGTAGAGTCTGATGGTATTAATCTAGGGGGGTTCTTCTAAACTAGTCTTAATTCTAACTGCTAAATTAACTCTATGCTAATGTAATCTAATGAAGAAAAATACATCTAATCTACGCTAACCCAGGGTGTTTTTCTTTTGTTATGCGATCTAGAAAGATTTCTAACAGCAGCCGGTAATAAAGATCATTCAACTGATATCAGAATATAAATCAATAAAGATAAACCATTCTGCATAAGAAGTTAGGCAGAGTAGTTGTGAACAACATATCGCATAATCAGTTTTCTATATGTTAAACATAAATAAATGACCCCACCGTACAGAAGTGCCAAATGGTAATGCAGACATTCATGCAATAACATACAAAGAACTCAGCCACATATCACTTTAGGAATACTAGCAGAATCTAGCCAAGAGATAAAAGTACCATTTATGACTAACTTCACTAATAAACTTCAAGTAACAATGATTTATTTCTACTTGTTCTAACATCTGCTAAGAGTACAGAAGTGCAACATCAGTAACAGATATTAAAATGCAAACATAAATAAATCTCGATCCATCCATTCATCAAAAACCTCCTCTGAGAGTGCAGAAGTGCATGTTCTGAGGATAAGTTTTTTGACAGATTTCCGGACCCTTCTCCAAAAACCATGAGAAGGGTTAAATACTACTAACTAATCAATCTTAATTACATGAAATTAGGGAATCGGCCTCAAATGACCGCCCTTTTACTAAAAGCAACTTTATTTCTAAACTTAAAATCTAATTTCTGACCGTTTCTGTATATTCTCTTTAGTGCTGTCAACAGTGTAATGCTTTCCTGGGAAGAGTCGGCTGGCCGCCTTCTTGTTTTGCTCGGGAGATAAAAGTGGAAATAGCAGGAGCTGGCACTTCCTTCCGGTAGACTAGAAGATATTTTCGAAAACCTTTCTCTAGTTGGGTGTATTCGCCGCGTGTATACTTAGCATGTCCCAGTTTCTTCTCGAACTGATTTTGTTGTTGCCGTTTTCGGTTTCCGGTCGTGCTGTATGGGCAACTCCCTGTGTCGAGAATTTCTTCCGTTCTTTGTTCCAGGTTTTCCTGAAGCGTCCTCCTTCTCATGCGCTTCTTTCTCTGCTTCACTAAGTCTGAGCTTCGAGATCTTTTCTGAATACGCTGCTTTTGTGCGCCTTTGACTCTGAGTCCTGGATAGTCTAATTTCGTCAGTGCTGGTTGGCTGATATTCTGGAATCCGCGGTTCTGCTGCATGCGGCATCCGTTTGCGGAGGCATTCTCTCTCTGCTATCTGATTGGCGCTTTCCTCTTTCCCTCAGATGTTTCCTGCATATAAACTTATATGAGTTGCGTGTCTTGCAGTCTACGCAAAGGAGAAGTGAAATGAAAAGACTTGACGTGAAAGCATTAATCTCTAATGAATGCATAATTCTGACATTCATCATAACTTGATTCTTCGATAAATGTAACGCAATCATTCCTAGATACTTAAGCATGCGGTTATTAAATTCTTTCAAGGCGCGCGCTTAATGCATGGGTCTATCGTGTGATAAGTCTTTTCAAATCGCAGGTCGCAGATCGCTGCCATCGCAGATCGCAAATCGCAAATCACAAATATCGCAAGTTCTCGTTTAATGGTTACGTCGTATAGCGTGATGCTTGCGATTTGCGATATCGCATATCGGCGATCGCATTGCTCGAAGGTTTTTCTTTTAAGGGGCGCGTGTGAGGCATGCGATGCGATGAACTTCGCATCACAATTTCGCAGTATTTGCTTTTCGCGCTCGAGTTATGCTTTGGCCTTTCTTTGCGATGCGATTTGAGCCTTAGGGAGAGGAATACAAAAACTTTAGAAAGAAAATATTTTTTGGGATTTTCGTTCAGGGTCCCCTCTTTGCTTGACGTTATTGCTAATGTTAAGTGAAGAAGGGGGGTTGTTGGTGACCACAACAATGGCGATTCACTGTGAAGAACCAGTTATCTCTGCTTGTTCTATTGCATTTTCACTTCCAAAACAGAAAAGTTTTCTTATGCCTAAATTTTGTTATGGACAGATAGAGTATTACCTTTTATCCTGTCAATGATGCTTCGTCACAACTTCTTATTTCATTCCGATTGTTTGTTTTCTCTGGGTTATTTTTTGTATTCATACCTAGTCATTACTCAGTCTCCTCAAAGACAAAATAAGGTCTTCTCTGCGTACTAGCTTTGTAAAGTATGCTCATTTGTCGTAGGTAGAGCCTCTGCTGCCCGCAAGCGTCCATAGCCTCGATAGGGTTACCATGTTATCCAACAATGATCCTTTTTCCTGCTTGAGGTTATTTACAACATTCCAGAGAAAAATCCTTTTGACATTTTTTCTTTCTTTTTTGATTTTTTATTCTCTAAAGAACAATGTCTTGGTTTGGTGGCCAAATTATGACACAGTCATTCACTTGATTTACACTTTTGCTGAACAAGCTGGCTCGTGATGAGACCCCTTGTCTTTCAATTGCACAATCTTGAGTCGTTGCCCTGTTTTGGTAGACAGTAGTGGCAAAGTCAGCAAGTTATAATATCTGTGATCATGATAAGCCGGCTCGTGATGAGACCTCTTATTGAGATATAGTGTTTTCTTGGATTGTCTCTCTGGATGCTGCGATTCTCCTTAGTAGGGAGGAAGTCATTGTTTTTCCTTAAGAAAGCTCTGGACGACAATAATAGAGTTTTAAGAACAACAGTTTTGCAGAGAATACCTATTTTGCTATCGATGATACCTTTCATAGCATTGGCATAAAACGATTTTTTGCCAAAAGTTACTCTCATCCCAGGCTTCTTTGAGAATTTTGAAACTAACATCATATTCAGGTTAAAGTTAACTCTATTTGTCAATAATAAAGTCTGATTTTTCGAAAAGTTTTGCTATTTATACAAGTGAAATCAAAATCTGATACAGAAATGGTATGTTTCTTCATGAATACTATTTATGATCGTTCACAACCAGCCCTATCTATGAAAAATGAAAACTAACATGAAAATTTAAAACTATCTTACAAAAACAGAAGGATGACCTTCTATGGGAAATACATTTTGAGGATTTGTCCGTTTACAGGCAGAGAATCTCTCCTGCCTGTCAAGTCCTGCAACACAAAAGTCGACGGGCCTATGACTTCTACGATTTGAAAAGGACCAAGCCATAGCTTCTGGAATTTCGTATTTTTGCCCTTTTCTTCGTGAGCCTTATCCCACTTCAAAACTAAATCACCCATCTGGAAGTTTTTTCTGGTCTTTATGTTCGAGTCAAAAGAGGATTTTATCAGCGCTTGGTGGTGAGCATGGGTTTTCTTGGCCTGTTCTCGTCGTTCTTCCAACTTGATTACCTCCATTTGCCTTAGTTGTAAGGGAGAAGTAGGTACTTCATCAATGTATTGTACTAAGGACAAGGAGGGAATGAGTAAGTGAGTAGGAAGAACTGCTTCTCTCCCGTAAACCAAATTAAAGGGAGAAGTCCCGATAGAGGCTTTCTTGGTAATTCTGTCTGCCCATAAGGCGTTTACCAGCGCTTTGTGCCAATTCTTTTGGTTTTGGTCAACTGTCTTTTTGATAATCCTGATCAGGTTCTTGTTCGTTGATTCAGCCAACCCATTACCTTGCGGATAGTAGTTGGCAGAATACTTCAGTTTGAACCCTCTTTTGAGTGCGAACTCAGTCATGGTATTTCCAGAAAAATATGAAGCGTTATCAAATATTAAGGCTGTTCGCAATCCAAACCTAGTAATGATAAACTGATCTATGAATTCAACAATGTTTTCAGAATTAGCTGTCTTGAGAGGAACTGCCTCTACCCATTTAGTAAAATAGTCAGTTGCAGTGAGGATATACCTATGCTGTTTAGAGGAGTGAGGAATGATCTCACCTATTATGTCCAGGCCCCATTGGCTAAACGACTGTTCGATGTTAACCGGCTGCAGTGGCATGGATGACTTCTTTTGTTTTCCTGCAGCAGTTTGGCAGACTTGGCATTTTCTCACGTGATTGTACGAGTCTTTGAACAGCGTGGGCCAGTAGTATCCTGCACGTAAGATTTTGTGTGCGGTGGCTTCTCCAGCATAGTGTCCACCTGCTGGTCCATCGTGGAGTTCCTGCAAAACATTTTCGGCTTCAGTTTTCTCAAGACATCTAAGAAGCACAGAATCATAGTTTCTTTTAAATAAGACATCATTTACAAGCTGGTATTGTTTAGCTTTTAACCTCAGGGCTCTCTTTTTGATGTGATCCAGGTGAAATGGAGCATATCCGTTCTTTAGGAAATAAATGATGTTGGCATAAAATGATTCTGCGTCGTTTAGGCTTACCTCATATGCGTGTACCTCTTCAGGTGACTCTTCGGGGATTTGCGATGCTCCAGCTAACATCTTGCAGAAGCCTTGGCCTCTTACGATGTGTGCCGGCTTGATTTCCAGGTCGTATTCTTGCAAGGCGGTGATCCAATTCGCTCTCTTTTCGCCCACGTCTTTCTGAATCAGGAGGTTTCTTACCGCCAGGAATGGTACTATGACCTTGGTATGGGCCTTTAGCAAGAAGGGTCTGAAATATTTGATTGCTTTAAAGACGGCATATGCCTGTTTTTCTACGTCCGAATATTTCAGCTCAGCACCTTGTAAGTTTGAGCTAAAGAATGCGATTGGGGCTTCTGCCTTTTCTTTGTTTGCCTGGGTCAAGATCGCAGCATAAGAATGTCCTGAGGCAAACGTGTATAAGACAAATGGTTCTGAAAAATTTGGGGTTGTTAGGGATGGAGCGTCGATGATGGCTTGTTTGATTAAGTTAAACGCTTCGTGCTCATCTAGACCCCATTTAAAGTTTGAATTCTTTTTTATCATTTTTTGTAAAGGAGAAATAATACGTGAAAAATCTGGGACAAATCTTTTCACAAAATTGATCTGTCCTAGGAAAGATTGCATGGTATTTTTGTTATGGGGCATGGATATCTCGGAAATTTCTTTGATTCTGGCAGGTTCGATGTGAATGCCCGATTTGGACACTATGAACCCTAGCAATTTTCCTTCACTCAACGTGAAAAAGGATTTCTTCGGGTTAAGCGAGATTCCATACCTTAAACATCTTTGAAAGATTTGCTTCAAATCTTTGAGATGGTCGCTTCGTTTTTTGGAGTACACAGTTATATCATCCAGGTAAATCACTACTGATTTATTGACTAACCCTTTGAACGCAATATCCATAGCTCTTTGAAAAGTAGCGCCGGCGTTGATCAGACCGAACGACATCTTTCGATACGCGTAGGTACCCCATTTAGTTCGGAAGGTGGTTTTTAGCTGATCGTCTGGGTGTACCAGCACTTGATTATATCCTGAAAATCCATCCAGGAAAGACATCAATTCTGAGCCTGCTACAGCCTGTAATATTTGCTCCATAGGTGGGAGGGGAAAATTGTCCTTCTGACAGGCTTTGTTGAGATTCCGGAAGTCGATGCAGATTCTAATATCTCTGTTTTTCTTCCTAACAGGTACCATATTGGATACCCATTTGGAATGTCTGACCGGGAAAATTATTCTGGCTCTCAACAACTTATTCAGCTCAGTTTTTATCTGATTTTCCAGGTTGGGGTGGATTTTTCTGAGCTTCTGTTGGACGGGTTTCTCGTTGTCGATCATAGGGATAGTGTGCTGAATGATAGAAGTGTTATAAGTTTTCAGCTCATCGTAGTTCCAGGCAAAGACGTTCTTGTACTGTCGTAGAAGACGGATGTATGCTGATTTTTCTTCAGGAGCTAGGCCTTGGCCTAGATTGACGTTTTGGGGTTTCTCATCGGTTCCTAAGTTCACTGATTCGTAGTTCAGAGTTGAACTATAAAGTTTGGCGTTAGCTGACCTTTTGAACCGACTTTTTAAGTCATACAAATCTTCTAATTTGACCACTGATTTGGGTATAGCGTTATCAGTGCCATTTTGTTGTATTTGGTGGTCATGACAGTCCTCGTCGATTATCTGGTTTGAGTAGGATCCTTCAGAGGTAAGGAAACTTACGATGTCTGGGTCGTCGTTGAATACTCTCCAGTTGGTGATGTTGTCAGGGATAGACGGCTTAAAAATTAATTCTATCGAAAACCTATCTGGACTAAAGTCTTCGGAGGGAATGAGTCTGGAGGCTACGTTTGCTAGCAGGTCTGCGCTTGCATTGTGAAGTCTTGGGATTGATGAAATATTGGATGCTGTAAAATGCGCAGTGAGATCTTGCACTAAAGATTGGTAGTGCTTTAAATGACTAGACAGGCAATGTATGGTGTTACGTACCTGTTTGACGATGATCTCGGAATCTCCAAAGACTTGAAGATATTTGACATTGGAGCCGATTGCTTTGTATAGGCCTTGCACCAAGGCTTCGTATTCCGCTGTGTTGTTCGTGCAATCGAACTCCAGTCTGCATGCGAGCATGGTCTTATTTCCGTCTGGGCTAATCAAGACGCATCCTGCTCCCGCTCCCTCGTTGGACTTAGAGCCATCAGAATATAATTTCCAAAATAAAGAAGTATTTACAGGGTTATCTAAGAAACTAACACATTTTGAATCATCAGTCTGGGAAAAGTTTTCTACTTGGGACACGACTGAATTTTCTAAATATGGTGATATGTGAGCATTGAAATTTCCAAGGAAAGAGTCTACCGAATAGTTGCCTATGATGCTGCTGTTGTATGCTATGGCTTCGTTCTCTCCCTCCAGATCCGTCACTATGTACTTTTGGTGCAGTTCTCGTTCAACCTTTATTTGATTTGGCTTCCCGTTGAAGGGTAACCACATGTGCGACCAGTCAGTCGAAAAATATCTGTGGAGCTTCTCGGACCAATCCCTGCTAAGAATTAGACCATAAAATTCAGGGATGTCAGCAACTAGAATATCGATGACCTCGCATACCTTGGGGTTGGACGATAGTCTTATGTTCACTTGATTAAGTTCGCCTATCACTTCGACTTGTGATTGATCAAGTTGAACTATGCGCACTGCGGATTTTTGCGGTTGAACATTAAGTTTGGCACATATTGACTTGGGTAGAATATTGGTTGAAGCACCAGAATCAACCAAGCAGTTATGCACGTTTCTGTTAAAGATCTCGTAAGTGAGGAGGAAAGGGGGAGTGTGAGATCTAGACCTCCCTCCAATCAAGGCGATGTCATTTGGATCGATTTTATTGATCGCGTTGATTGGGGGTCTTCCTATATTATGGGAAGCTATAGCTGTAGGTAGAGGCGCAGTAGTTATGGCGTGTAACTCTTTCATCATGATCTTCTGTTGGTGTTTCAATTTGCTCAGCTCGTACAGGGTGATATTAGCCCTGGTCTTCTTCATGTCATCGATGATGTTATACTCCATTTCATCCGACACTATTAGTGTCTTTGATGGAGGCGATTGCTCTGATTGGACTGGGCTAAATGAGGTCGCTTTAGGGGTTGTCTTCTTTGTTGCGACCTTTTCTTTTGCTGGAGGGCTTGCGCCCTTCTGTTTTGGGGTAGTCTGGGGAGGATCAAGTTGATTTCTGCTTCTTGTGCTAACCGGAAGTGCTTTTTGATCTTCTTCTTGTGGGAGGATGAAATCCCACATTCCTTGCAGTTCCACCACTTCTTCATCGTCGGTATGCGTTTCAATGGTGTTCTCTTCTTCTTCTTCTTCAGATTCCACGTTAGAGACCACGCTGGGTGGCTTCGTCTCCATAGGAGGATTTCTCTTAAAACTCCTAAAAGGCTTTCTTGGGGACGATTCTGCTACTTGTTTCCTGATATCAATCATCTCATTTGACATGGCCTTTAATACCTTTTGTAATCCTTCCATGTCGAAAGGATCCTTCGTTTGCTTCTTCTTGGTTTCTTCTTTGAAAGAGATTTTCTTAGATTTACGCTCTTCGATTGTAGATCTCTTTTCTAGGGCTACTACGCGTCTTTCGACTGCCAATGCCTCAGCCAAATTTTCGACTAAGGTTGTCTTGCTTGCCCTATCTACGAAGATGGCCAAGTTTGAAGGTAAGGCCGTGATGTACCATTCGCATCTTACTTCCTCGCTGGGTTGGGAAGCAGCGGGGATTTTATTGAGGATCTTGTTGAACCCTAAGTTAAAATCTTTAATGGGTTCCCGAGCCTCAGCTTTAAGATTGGACAGATCGTTGATCAGTGTCGCTGTCGATCTATCATCGCCGAATTTGGTGAGAAATTGATTTTGAAAAATATCCCAGCTGGTGATAGATCCAGAGGGTAGCGAAAAGTACCATGACCCGGCCGTCCCTTGCATCGTATAGGGGAAGAGTCGGACCACGGCGTCTTCGTTGGTAACTCTGTTGAGATTAACAGAAAGCATGAAATTATTGATATGTTCTTCAGCTAGCATTCCGGTTTCTGGATTGAACTTTGGTAACCACTTCTCGGGATGGGCAGGTATTGGACTCAGGGGTGGAGGCATTAAAACCGCCCCAGGGTTGTTCCATGGAGATTGTGCCATCGCTGAGTTGCTGGTTAGTAAAAGTGTAGAAGATGATCTTTGAGGTTGAGAAGATAGAGATGTTATGATCTTTGACGATTGTGGAGGAAGGGTTGCGGAAGATGGATGAGTGATTTGAGGTGGAGATGTGGGTGGTTGACTTCGCGGAGAGGGAGTTGAAATGGATGAGGTGGATGAAAGAGTCTCTCTGTCAGACTCTTGAAATGCTTTCCTTGCTCTTTTCCTAGTGGGGAGAGGGATTTCAGTTGGCTGAATGCCAAACTTTTCACTCTTCAATCGGGTCAGGGGATGAGCAGGGTTGTATTGCGAAGTCAAGCTGCCTTTAGATTTATCAGATTTCTGGTTAAAAATAGAGAATCCCTGGAGTTTACGGATCAAGGTTTGAACTTCAGGGGGATCGACAATAAGTTGTTCTGATGTATCGGGATGTATAGCAATGGTGGATGTCTGAGCGACTTCCAGTTCCGAGTTTAGTCATATTGGGGAAGTCGGGGAAGTTGGTGAGGGTGATTTGCTCTTAGAATGGTATTTGGATTTTGAATTATGTGCCATTCATAGCTAGGCCCTCCTTCTAGCGCCAGAAATGTTGAGGGCCCCGAGGTCGGGTCAACAACAAGGGGGATACCCACCCGGTCCGGAACCTGGTTGGCGGCTCCTTGCCCATTTGGAGTAGCGGGTCCGACTGGGGGTAATGGGACCAGTTTCCCAATGTGATGGGTGTGTGTGTGTGCGTAGAGTCTGATGGTATTAATCTAGGGGGGTTCTTCTAAACTAGTCTTAATTCTAACTGTTAAATTAACTCTATGCTAATGTAATCTAATGAAGAAAAATACATCTAATCTACGCTAACCCGGGGTGTTTTTCTTTTGTTATGCGATCTAGAAAGATTTCTAACAGCAGCCGGTAATAAAGATCATTCAACTGATATAAGAATATAAATCAATAAAGATAAACCATTCTGCATAAGAAGTTAGGCAGAGTAGTTGTGAACAGCATATCGCATAATCAGTTTTCTATATGTTAAACATAAATAAATGACCCCACCGTACAGAAGTGCCAAATGGTAATGCAGACATTCATGCAATAACATACAAAGAACTCAGCCACATATCACTTTAGGAATACTAGCAGAATCTAGCCAAGAGATAAAAGTACCATTTATGACTAACTTCACTAATAAACTTCAAGTAACAATGATTTATTTCTACTTGTTCTAACATCTGCTAAGAGTACAGAAGTGCAACATCAGTAACAGATATTAAAATGCAAACATAAATAAATCTCGATCCATCCATTCATCAAAAACCTCCTCTGAGGGTGCAGAAGTGCATGTTCTGAGGATAAGTTTTTTGACAGATTTCCGGACCCTTCTCCAAAAACCATGAGAAGGGTTAAATACTACTAACTAATCAATCTTAATTACATGAAATTAGGGAATCGGCCTCAAATGACCGCCCTTTTACTAAAAGCAACTTTATTTCTAAACTTAAAATCTAATTTCTGACCGTTTCTGTATATTCTCTTTAGTGCTGTCAACAGTGTAATGCTTTCCTGGGAAGAGTCGGCTGGCCGCCTTCTTGTTTCGCTCGGGAGATAAAAGTGGAAATAGCAGGAGCTGGCACTTCCTTTTGGCAGACCAGAAGATATTTTCGAAAACCTTTCTCTAGCTGGGTGTATTCGCCGCGTGTATACTTAGTGTGTCCCAGTTTCTTCTCGAACTGATTTTGCTATTGCCGTTTTCGGTTTCCGGTCGTGCGAATGACTGAGTGGGTTAGGAGTCGTGCTGTATGGGCAACTCCCTGTATCGAGAATTTCTTCCGTTCTTTGTTCCAGGTTTTCCTGAAGCGTCCTCCTTCTCATACGCTTCTTTCTCTGCTTCACTAAGTCTGAGCTTCGGGATCTTTTCTGAATACGCTGCTTTTGTGCGCCTTTGACTCTGAGTCCTGGATAGTCTAATTTCATCAGTGCTGGTTGGCTGATATTCTAGAATCCGCGGTTCTGTTGCATGCGGCATCCGTTTGCGGAGGCATTCTCTCTCTGCTATCTGATTGGCGCTTTCCTCTTTCCCTCAGATGTTTCCTGCATATAAACTTATATTAGTTGCGTGTCTTGCAGTCTATGCAAAGGAGAAGTGAAATGAAAAGACTTGACGTGAAAGCATTAATCTCTAATGAATGCATAATTCTGACATTCATCATAACTTGATTCTTCGATAAATGTAACGCAATCATTCCTAGATACTTAAGCATGCGGTTATTAAATTCTTTCAAGGCACGCGCTTAATGCATGGGTCTATCGTGTGATAAGTCTTTTCAGATCGCAGGTCGCAGATCGCTGCCATCGCAGATCGCAAATCGCAAATCACAAATATCGCAAGTTCTCGTTTAATGGTTACGTCGTATAGCGTGATGCTTGCGATTTGCGATATCGCATATCGGCGATCGCATTGCTCGAAGGTTTTTCTTTTAAGGGGCGCGTGTGAGGCATGCGATGCGATGAACTTCGCATCGCAATTTCGCAGTATTTGCTTTTCGCACTTGAGTTATGCTTCGGCCTTTCTTTGCGATGCGATTTGAGCCTTAGGGAGAGAAATACAAAAACTTTAGAAAAAATATTTTTTGGGATTTTCGTTCAGGGTCCCCTCTTTGCTTGACGTTATTGCTAATGTCAAGTGAAGAAGGGGGGTTGTTGGTGACCACAACAGGATACAAATAACCCCTCTAATTATCAGACCATTATGATCATCCCTCTCTTAGCCAAGCTATATGGTATTATTTTGGAAAAGAAGTTGAGCATATGGCTTGAAAGTGAAGGTAAGCGGGCTAAAGGCCAAGCAGGTTTTAGAAGGCACCACTCAACAACAGACCACCTCGTTACGCTTAGGATCATTGTGGAGGAATGTCGTAATGATAAATCCAATCTCTTTTGTTGCTTTGTGGACTTTAGAAAGGGTTTCGGTACGGTTCCTAGAAACAACCTTTGGAATAGATTAGAAGAGCTAAAGGTTCCTTTCGAGTTGAGAGCTACCACTATAAGATTATATGAGCATGTAATTGCCAAGCTAAAAAGCAATGAGGGGTGGTTGAAAGATATTAAATGTAATATTGGAGTTAAAAAAGGCTGCCCCCTCTCCCCTACCCTATTTGGCATTTACATCGACAAGCTTGAAGGTTATTTAGAGGAAGCAGGTTGTGCTGGCATGATCTTAGCTGGGATAGTCATCATCCTTCTTCTCTATGCTGACGATATTGTTCTTCTCGCAAGGTGCCCATCTGAACTTGATAAGAAACTTAGGCTTCTTAAGGATTTATGCTCTACCATGGGTATGACTGTTAACACTAACAAAACAAAAGTTATGATTATCAAATCCAAGAAGGACACTTACGCTAATTTTATGTATGACAATAATATCTTGGAGGAAGTGTATTCTTACAAATACCTAGGAATTGATATTCATCACAAGCTCAATTAGAACTATAGCATTGAGAAAAGGATTAATGAGGGGTGGAAACCTTATTTTGGTCTTGAAAATAATTGTAAAACGACAAACCTCGTAATGTGGGATGAAAAGAAGTTCCTCTTTGAAACTTTAGTAACTCTTGTTATCTTATATGGATGTGAGGTATGGGGTTGCAACATCTCTAGAGAATCCTGGAGAAATATTGAGCAAATCCAGAAGCATTTTATAACGTATAACCTGAAAATTAAAAGCAATACACCCTATCCTATTATCCTTATAGAAGTAGGTCTTTCTCCTATCGAGAGCCTAGCTATGACTAGGCTTCTGTTGTACAAGCACAAATTCAATAACATAGGAGATCATAGACTTCCTAAGCTAGCTTTAAATTCCAGCCAAAACCACCTAAGGCTCAAGCGAGGGTGGTATAAAGACACGAAGGCCTGGTTAAACCTTTGGGAGATCAACGAGAATGATGCTTTGCAAAACATTAATAACATTAAAAATATTGTTACTTCTAAGTTCAAAGAAAAAATGTGGTGTGAGAAAGATTTAGCAGCTAAAAGAAAATTAAGTTATTATAAGAAGGTCATCAACCCCACCCTAGAAGATCAAAAGTATCTCTCTGTTTTAACTAGCTCAAAGAAGAAAATTAATATAGTGAAGATTAGAATGAACTCTCATGAGCTACATAGTGAAACAGGTCGTTGGGCAGTTCCTAAAACACCATGGATGGAAAGGACCTGCCATCTCTATGAAAATAGAAACATCGAGGATGAAAACCACTTCCTCTTAGAATGCCCTGCGTACAACCACATTAGATCTCAGTTTGATAATCTTTGTCGCAATACTGACCTTCCTAGCCTTTTACGATGTCAAAATTATAGTGAGCTCGGGAGGCTTCTCTCCAAGCTTTGTGAGCATAAATCAAACTAAATAATTTGTTTCTTTAGGTCCGATAGACCAAAGTTTGGTCTCAGTGGATGTTAACCATCATCATCATCATCATCATCATCAAATGAATTAATATAAAAATGGATTCAATTGACTTTAAGAAATAAATGGGATTAGAGAGTTTTTTGATGCTTGATGAGGTGTTCTCTAAAACAGGGGAAACAAAAAGATACGTGGAAAAAGGAGAAAAATGTATGTGGAAAAAGAAAATTATTAGATAAAATTTAGATGAAATATTGATATATTGTGTTATTACCAATATTTGAAATGTGTGTTTTAAAATCTTTTATAATTTAGATACAAAAGCGAAAAATCTTCAAAGGTTTTAGTACATAAACATTATTTTTAGTTGAATATGGAATAGACGTTCTAATGTTTTGTGGTGTCTTGTTACGTAAACATTTTGACTCAATTAAATTAGATAAAATAAAATAAATATGAAATGAAATAAACTAATAGTTGTTAAGTAGACATTTTGACTAGATCAAGTTATATAGAAATAAAAATAAAAATTTAATTAAAATTTAATATTGTTGGTGGTTTTCCCATGGTATTCTTATGTAAGAAGAACTATATACATCCTATGAGCATACATCTGTATAACACGAAATATACAAGAGCGAACAAGGATCAAATCTCTTTCTCTTTAAAAGAGGATTGCTTCCATATTAGGGTCTTGATCCCTCTCACACTAGTAGAAGAAGGATCAAATCTAGTTTCTCTTTAAAAGAGGATTCCTTCCATCTTAGAGTCTTGATCCCTCTCACACTAGTAGAAGAAGGATCAAATCTTGTTTCTCTTTAAAAGAGGATTGCTTCCATCTTAGAGTCTTGATCCCTCTCACACTAGTAGATCTGGAGTTAAGAAGGCTTGGTTTTCTAATGTTACTATAGTTTTAGGTAATCCCCAAACCCTAGTATTAGATTTTTAGTGATTAGTTAAAACAATACTTTCTCTTTTTAGATTAGCTAGATTAAATATTATTTCCCATTTCAATATTAAGTTGGATTCTCTAGTGAAACTATGGCTTTAGGTAATCCGCGAACCTTGGTATTAGAT
This sequence comes from Pinus tabuliformis, assembly GCA_031772625.1. Taxonomy (NCBI): domain Eukaryota; kingdom Viridiplantae; phylum Streptophyta; class Pinopsida; order Pinales; family Pinaceae; genus Pinus; species Pinus tabuliformis. The sequence goes on from CM062817.1 coordinate 289,294,429, forward strand.
TTTTATTGATGAGCTGAAATAATACTTTCTGTTAGTTATCACTAAGATAGCTCTTGGGGCAAGCTTAAATGGCAATGACAGTGAACTTATGTGTTAGGAGATTAGAGGTTCAAATAACCTTGATTTTGATGAAGAGTATATATAGGTACTTAGAAATTATTGTGGTAGTTATTGAAAAAAACCAATGTCACACTCTTAATTAAGTGATTTGTAAAATAAAATTAATTTTAAATAATAAGTTATGTTACTGATTTTTTTTTTCATTTTGTTGATTTCCTTAATTTTAATATATGATAGTTAAATTTAATGTTAAGTGTAAAATCATGTTATTTAGTTTTTTCCCATTCTCTTAATTTCAATATTTGGTGGTTAAATTTTCTAGGTTCAACATTTCTTTACCGAACAAGTCATAGAACTTAATTCATCGCTATCAAATTGATAGCGATGATTATTGTGTTTCTTTAAACCGCGTGTCACCCTGTCGGAAGATGGCTTGGGGCTGGCCGTAAGATGGCTGAAGTGCGACACTAGGAATTGGATTATTCGTCAAGCAGGGGTCGTCCAACGTTCTCTTCCTCTTTACAGCGCCATGCTAAAATCGCAGGCGAACTTTGTATGTTAACGCTGCGGTATACAGGGCGTCCGATTGAATTATAGGTAATCATAATTTTTATTTAAAACACTTAAAAAACGCAATAACTGTATACGTTACGGTTTGCGAACTGTGGGAGAGGCATTCTTGTACCTTCATAATTATTTCTGAAAAAATCAAATGTTATTTTGTGCAATCTTCAAATTCCAAAACAATCCAATGAAAAAATTAGTATCCTCTTCTCGCTCCTTACCACTTCCTCTCTCAAAAGTACTTTACTCTCACAGAACACAACTTTCATGCACAGCAGGAGCCACATCGCTCCGCCTCACCTCACAGCTCACCTGAGCTTTAATACCATATCAGAAACATTGAAGACTCATAGAATGAGCTTGTTTATTACATTACAAAGCACATACATTTATACAAAACCAACTAAAATGATTCACTTACTGTTATTTATTATTTATCTAAATCCGCCGACTATAGCCGCTCTAAGCTTACTAACATTGATGACTCGCCCCCGTCATACGATCAAGCGTGATTAATGTTCTAACACCTCCCCTTAATCACGACGACCTAAACTTTAACTTGGTCTAAGTCTCAGCTAGGCTTACAACATAATTTGGATTTTCTACAACGCGCAACTTACTTCTACACATTTCAAATTTAGCATTTTCAAGAGGCTTGGTGAATATGTCAACGACATTTTCATTTGTATTACAATATGATAAGTCAATTTCTTTTGATTGAAATTTTTCTCTTACAAAATGATGTTGTGTGTCAATGTGTTTTGTCCTTGCATGATATATAGGATTGTTTGCCAATTTGATAGTGTTTTGATTGTCACATCTGATTACTGTAGGTGCTTGTTGTGTTTCTCCAACATCTTCAAGTATCCTTCTAAGCCATATTGCTTCATAGGTAGCATTGCATAATGCTTTATACTCAGCTTCAATGGATGACAATGAAACAATTGGTTGTTTCTTACTGCTCCATGATATTGGTCCTGAACTAATATTGAACACGTATCCAGTAGTAGATTTCCTATCATCAACTTCAGCTTTCTCACTACCCTCCATACTGTATTGCATTTCAAGAATATCCCAAACTATTTTTGCATCACATATTTCACCAAATTCATACAAAAGACTAGACAAAATATTTTCATCTAAAGCTGATATGAGAAACAATGCTACTGCACCTCTACTTTTATCAATGGCATTTATGGAAATTCCTTGAACAAATTGCCATAAATTTACTGAACCAAATAATCCCTCCATTTTTATTGCCCAAAGTTTAAAACTTTTAAATGAGAAAATTGGCAGAACTGGCATTAATCATTTCAGTGTTACATCAGTGTCTTCAAATTCTTCTATTTGATTCAGATCTACTTTTGGTTGAAGCATTTCATCTTCTTCTGCAACTATTGCCTTTTCATTCTTTCTCCTCACCTGTTTCAATTCTCTTCAAGACTGTCTCCTTTATTGATCTATCACTCTACCATAGAGTCAAATTCAAAATAATTTGCAGTTGAGGCTTCACTACAATCTCTTTCACGGTAGAATTATTTTATTCATTGATTTTTGAAAAAGGTTCAAGGTACTGTGCTTCTGAATATCCTCCAACAATCCTTCATAGGCTCGCTGACAACTCACTGGCAAGTCGATTGCAGTGACTTCTAAAACTCCATTACCTTCTCCAGGCAGCTCCTCATCACTCCAACACTTAACACAATCTTCTCACACACAGTCCTTCAACAACAATAGTTGTTCACGACATCTACAGCCCTCGGTGCCCCTCTACACTCTTCCTCGACCCTCCACGCTCCTCCACACTAGGGTCTTTCAACACTCACATATTTGACCCACACAAACAACAAATCCACACTTAGCCCACTAGCAATGCAGCGTCCTCCAAACGCTCGTCGACGAGCAGCGGATTTTGCAGGCCACTTCTCCTCACAGCCTTTGCTTGTTGCTTCTCAAGGCGGCTCCTCCTTGCCACTACTCCTCCACTTACTAAATTTGCAATGGCTGGTTCAAAACAGTCCATTAAACACAACTTGGTGCAAACACATCTCAGAAGCTTCACTTAGTAGATTTTTGCTAAATCCTAGCAGCCACACCGTCATACCACATCCTTTTCTCGCACAGTTTCTAACTGAATTTGGGGTTACCCAAATACAAGAAACCAAGTATGAACAATTCCCCTCACGGCTCCAACGCTTAATCAGTTGTTTCTTTGTAACACACTTGCCCACTGCTCTCTTGCATCCAACAACAAACCACTCAATAGGTAAATTCACTAACCGTGGTGCTTCTATGGCTCTCAGGTTGTCAACGCACAACACCCTCTTCAAACAGTTCTCAGGGCTTCATTGTCTGCAATTATAACCAGACTATAGGCAGCTTTACTATTTTCACTCATCAAGACTGCAACCTCTACACCAGGGAGCCCTCCAGCGTTTAATCCACCGGGCTTAGTGGAATTTGATACCATGACAGAAAACAAGCAGCTTCACATTCAGTCAACAAGGAACACACTTTACTCTCACAGAACACAACTTTCATGCACAGCAGGAGCCACATTGCTTCGCCTCACCTCATAGCCAACTCTGTGACCTCACAGCTCACCTAAGCTCTGATACTATGTCAGAAACACTGAAGACTCATAGAATGAGCTTGTTTATTACATTACAAAGCACATACATTTATACAAAACCCACTACAGCGATTCACCTACTATTATTTATTATTTATCTAAATCCATCGACTATAGCCGCTCTAAGCCGACTAATATTCATGATTCGCCGACTATCGCTGTCATACCATCAGGCGTGATTAATGTTCTAACAGGTGGGAGAGGCATTCTTGTACCTTCATAATTATTTTTGAAAAATTCAAATGTTATTTTGTGCAATCTTCAAATTCCAAAACAATCCAATGAAAAAATTAGTATCCTCCTCTCGCTCCTTACCACTTCCTCTTTCAGAAGTACGAGTGTCTCAATGGGGTCGAATTCTTCGTCGGATCACATTAGGCTTTCTCAGTGTATTTCTCTTAAATGTAAGTTTGAGAAATATGAATTCAAGGGTGTCGAAGGATCGTACTAGTTGTCCTTTTCTTGATCAAAAGCAAATTAAATTTTTGTTATTTTTTTCTAAAAGAAAATTGAGCATAAAAATGTTTGAATCTTACTTTTATGGTAGAAAATAGATTCAGTATCATGAAAATAACTTCTATACACAAAAAAAAATAACAGATGTATCCTAGATGTGAAACCTTAATAAACTAAGGGCAAGAAGATCTCCATCACCCTTGAGAGGAGCAAGAGACTTTTGTTTTTTATTTAATGGAGAGGTATCAACAGGTCCCTTACTTCTAGTACTACCTGGTAGGTCTTCTTCTTCTTCTTCTATATTTTTGGATGAAGTTAGAATAAAATCCCATAAACCATGAGTTTCTTCTAATTATTCTTCTTGGGACTCTTCAACAGATAAGGGTGATTCTTCCTCTTCATCATCTTGGTCATATTTTTCATTTGATATAACGGAAAGTGGTTGTGAATGGGATGGCTGATTTGTTTAAAAAGACTAAAGGGATTTTTGAATATTCAACAACTTGTTTCTTAATATCTACCATTTCATTTGACATAATCTTTAGAACCTTTTGTAATCCTTCGAGGTCGAAAGGATCTTTGGGGGCTTTCTTCTTCGATTCATCCTTGAAAGTAACTTTTATGGTTTTCCTTATTTCCTCAAGAGTCACCTTCTCAAGAGTAAGGATTTTTTTTTTCGATAGGCAAGGCTTCTTTCAGATTATCACATAGTACCATTTTAGTTTCCCTACCTCTGAATATTGCAGTATTTGAAGGGAGAGCACTAATGTACCATTCAATTTGTGCATCAACACCTAGTGTGGAAGTCGCTTGGATTTTATTCAATAGTTTATTAAATCTTGAATTAAAGTCCTTAATCTTTTCATTTGGATTTGCTTTAAGATTTGACAATTCATTAATCATAATGGCATTTGTCCAGTCATTGTCAAATTTGAGTAAGAATTTTTGTTCGAACATATCCGAGTTTGTTATGGACCCAGCAGGAAGAGAGAAATACCATGAACCTGCAGACCCTTCAAAAATATAAGGGAAAGGTCTAACAACACAATTTTCTTCTATGAATCCATTTAAATTTATGGCTAACATGAAATTATGAAGATGTTCCTCTGCTGGGAGACCATCATCAGGATTGAACATAGGAAGCCATATTTTTGTATGTTTAGGAAGAGGACGTAATGGTCGATCCATTTGTACTTCCCCAAGATTGTTCCATGGGGTATTTTCCATCTTGGGAATACTAGTAACAGAGGAAGTTACACAAGCTGTGGAGGTTGATGGAGATTGGGCAGTTGAAGATGTTGCTCCTGTGGTGCTAATAATTATAATAGCACTAGATGATTTTGGTTGCAAAATATGAAAGGATTTGATTAGAGGTTGATAAGAGGAAGGTAAAGAGGTAGAAGAACAAATAGGATTGAGAGAAGGAGTATGAGGTGAAGATGTTGATGTGAGCTCACTAGTAGAAGAGTAAGTCTCTAAGATACTTTTCTTTCTCCCATGAATGGGTAATGGAAATTTAAAAGGTTTAAACCTAATTTTTTCACTCTGGGATGTGGTTAATACACAATAAGGCTATAAGGATGTTGAGAATGCAAAAAGATGATGGAGCTTAGTGGAAAGGAGTCGCCTTCACTAAGTGGGCCCGCAGGGTATTTTTTGGCACAAAGCCTATTTTTAGACATATGGATCATGGTCTATGAGTTGCAGGATGCTATTTGTGGATTATTGACCATGTTGGTAAAAATAGATGGACTTCTATTTTTAGACATATGGGCAGGTTTATACTTTTAGACTGCCAGGCTAAAAATAGAACAGTCGAATATTATTGTCTCATAATAATATTTGGACTATAAACATTATCTTATCCTCTTGGAGCACTTCAGTTTGAGCTACAGATGTGGCACATGCACCTGTCAGAAGGAAATACGCTTTATTTGTGGGTTAGTTGAGCTATTGCATGTAGGACTTCAGTTAGAACTCATGTGGTTGAGTTTTGGTGGAGTTGACTGTGGAGTTGATGGAGTTGTGTTCAGTTTGACTTGGTTGAACTAGTTGTATTTTAGTCTAACTAAAGAATACACTAGTGATGAGTTGTGTGAATTAAATATTAATTATTTCACTAATTAATAACTCATAATGCAACTGAAGAATACATCAGTTAACTTAGTGCATGTACAGTTCAATGGAGACAGGTGTTAGAGGTTGAGATTGCTATCAGTTGTGACTATAGTTGTGCATGAGATCTTGCACAATCAATGGGATTGAGTTATGCCAATGAGGATTGCACAGTGTGGGCAAATACCAAGGCAATTGTAGCTTGTGCTCACGTGATTTTCACCTTGGATTGTGCAGTGGAGGCAGGCAAGCAGCGGAGAAGATTTGAACCTGTGACTTGTTCGGATCTGAGCTAGTTTTGTGTGTAACAGGTGGAGATAGTACTGAGTACCTGTGAGGAGTATTGTACTATGTATTGTTACATGTTCTCAATCATTATAATATACAGATAGTGTGGGGTTTTCAGCTGTATGTTTTCCCCGGGTTACATATTGTGTTAATGTGTGCATGCGATTGATGTTTCATTGTTTTTAATGCTGCTAAATTGATGATCAACATAGAGGAGGAGGTTATGTATTATGCATGTATTCTGCAATAGTGTATAATCGGGATAATTTCTATGAATAAGTGTCATATTATTTAAAATTTCTACATGGTATCAAAGCTGTTGATCATCATATCTATTATTCAGAAAGTGTTTACATTCTATTTCTTCAGGCAGAGTTTGTAATCGAGCCAAGTAGCCTCTGGATTCATCCTTCCTTTGGAAGGTGAGATATCTGGTAAAAGCCCATACAGTCAATCTCTGTACGAGAAATACTTTGTTCTCAAGAGTTCTAGATCAGAGGCGGTTGAGTTTGGAGCTGGTGGAATTCGAATTTGCAGCAGTGTTTTCTTAGTATCAACGTGGCAATGTCTTTCAACGGATTGCGATTGGAGTATGCTCTTGAGGGCAGCTCAAACTATATTTCATGGAAGGAGAGGATGGAGGTGGTGTTAGATGATAATGGGCTGAAGGAGTTCATAGAGGCTGATGTCCCAAAGCCTACTGATACTGCGCAAGTTGATGCTTGGCAAAAGAAGACAACAAAGTGTCGAAGGATTCTGTTGGAGGGCGTGAAGGATCACATTGTGTCCAGCCTGCATGGTAAGACTTCTCCATACTTGATGTGGAAAGCGTTGACAGATCTATTCCAAAGCAAGAGCGATCAGAGGAAGCTGGCGCTCAAGGATAAACTCATAAACATTAAATGCGAGAAGGGAGACAGTATGCCCAAGTATCTCACGAAGTTCACTCAGTGCAGGGATGAGCTGGGAAGTGTGGGGGTGATTGTCAATGATGAGGACTTGGTGAGCTTGGCTCTCCTTGGTCTTCTGAAGAGTTTGCATTCCTATCAGGACTCTGTCAATGGTCGGGAGAAATTGCCAGGATGGGAGAGACTTTGGTCAGATCTTGTGCAGGAGGAGATCAGGTGGAATACCAGGGACAAATCTTCATCAAAGGGACCTGTTGAAGAAAATTGTGCTTTGGCTGCCAAAGCAAAGAAAGGGAAGAGCAAGAAAGCTTCTCAGTCTAGTGCGAAAGGCAAGAAGCAGGACATGTCCAAGGTGAAGTGCTTTCACTGTCACCAGCATGGACACTATGCCACTAATTGTCCGCAGAAGAAGAAGAACAAGCAAGTTGTTGGATCTGCAGCAGGAGGAGCTCTAGCCTCGCAATTTGAGCTTGATTTTTCATTGATCGCAAGCTTGGTTTCAAGTGTGATTAGGTCGGTGTGGTTCTTGGACAATGGTGCGTCTTTTCACATGACAGGAGATCGATATTTTTTTTTGATCTGGAGGAGAAAGATCTTGGAGTGCACATCGAGATGGGTGATGATGGTAGATACAATGCGACCGGTATCAGTACCATTTCCTTTGAGAGGGAGCCTAGTAAACCCTTCGTATTGAAGGAAGTGATGCATGTTCCAGGATTGAAGAAGAATCTTATCTTTGTGGCGCTATTAGAAGACAAGGGATATGATGTTGCTTTCAGTGAAGGAAATGCTTTCCTATGCAGTAAGACAACTGGAGAAACCCGGAAGATAGGGGTTCGAGTGAGGAACCTTTATCAGTTGCATGTAGATGGTTGCGCAGCAATGGCATGCAAGGCAGAAGGATTGGTGAGCCGGGATGATGGCGAGCTGTGGCACAGGAGATTGGGTCACCTTCACCATGGAGCCTTGAAGATACTGTAGCAGATCACTAGAGGGCTTCCTAAAGGCACTCTTGCACAGTCAGATCAGTGCAAGGGGTGTACTTTGGGAAAGTTTTTGAAAGCCACCTTTCACGAGAAGGATAGTCGTGCCACGACGATCCTTGAGAGAATTCACATAGATGTGTGTGGACCTTTCTCAGTAGCTTCGACAGCAAAACACAGGTATTATGTGATCTTTGTTGATGATTTCTCTCGTAAGTGCTAGATCTTCTTCATGCAGAAGAAGAGCGAGACATACTCAAAGTTTTGTGAGTTCAAAGCACTGGTCGAGAAGGAGTCGGGGAAGAAGGTGAAGGCTCTTAGGAGCAACAATGGTGGTGAATACATCTCTGGCGAGTTCAAGGACTTCTGCAGCACAGAAGGGATTTTAAGAGAGCTCATAGCTCCCCATAACCCACAGCAGAACGGGTTTGCTGAGCGGAAGAACAAAACGACCGTGGGTGCTGCACAAGCAATGTTGCATGATCAGGGCCTACCCCTTCACTTGTGGGTGGAAGCATGCAATACAACAGTATATGTGCAGAACCATTGTCCTCACATGATACTTGGCATGAGTACACCCGAGGAGGCTTATTCTGGTAAGAAGCCTGATCTTTCTCATTTGAGGATTTTTGGTGCTAACGTTTACATGCATGTGACGAAGGATGCCAGGAAGAAGTTGGAGCCGACCACAGAGGTTGGGATATTTGTGGGGTACACTGATACGCCCCACAACTATCGTGTGTATTTTCCAGACAGTGGCAAGACTGTTGTGTGATGGGATATAAAATTTCAGGAAGAGAAAGCCATGAAGTGTTCACTTGAGAGGGAGCCACACTTGCATGCAGATGATGAGCTATTAGTTCCTAAGGATGAGCTTCAGGACATGGATCAGCCACAGGACGAAGTTCATGGAGTGGAAGAGACCACTCATGTAGCGCCAACCATTAGAGGGCGAAAGCGCTTGACAGAAGTTGAGCAGCTGACTCAAGATGCAAAGAAATTTGTAGGACCACCTACAACCCAACATAGACAGAGACAGTCACCTGATCGGTACACTAGATACATGGCTCTTGTGAGAAAATGTGTTGTGACGGAGCCATCCTCTTTTGAGGAAGCTATGGAGGATCCCGCATGGGTAGACGCCATGGTGGAAGAGTATGATTCGATTGTCAGAAACAATGCATGGGAGATTGTTCCTAGACCGGAAGGGAAATCAGTGGTGGGTTCAAGATGGATCTACAAAGTTAAGAAGGCAATTGATGGGAGTGTGGAGAAGTACAAGGCAAGATTTGTTGCCCGAGGCTTTTCACAGATAGAGGGAGTCGATTATGAGGAGACCTTCGCACCTATCGCAAGGTATTCTTCCATACGGACGATTCTTGCTCTCTCAGTGCAGATGGGTGGCACATTCATCAGATAGATGTGAATACTATGTTCCTCAACGGAGTCATTGAGGAGGAGGTGTACATAGAACAACCCGAAGGTTTCGAGATCTTCAGCAGTGAGTCGCATGTGTGCAGGCTCAAGAGAGCGCTATATGGGTTGAAACAAGCACCACGTGCTTGGTACACATGGATAGACAACTATTTCACCGGACTTGGATTCTCCAAGAGTGAGGCGAATCCTAACCTATACCAGATTGTGGTGGAGGGTAAGTTGCTTATCATTGTACTTTATGTAGATGATTTGATTCTAACAGGTGATGAGCTGTTGATACTTTCATGCAAGGATGATCTTGCTAAGGAGTTTGAAATGAAGGACTTGGGCCTCCTTCATTATTTCCTGGGATTGGAAATCTGGTAGCACAGTGATGGACTATTTGTTTCTCAGGGTAAGTATGCTCGGGAGATACTGGAGAATTTCAAGATGCATGGTTGCAAGCCTGTTGATACTCCTCTTCCTAGAGTTTGGAGGAAGGAGGATGCCACTTCAGCAGAAGAAGTGGATGCCACTGTTTATCGACAATTGGTGGGGTTGCTTATGTATCTGGTCAATACACGACCCGATATATGCTATGCTGTTAACCAGCTTTCACAAGCTATGGTTAAGCCAACCAAGCTCTTTTGGAAGGCAGGCAAGAATGTATTGTGTTATCTCAGAGGCACATCGGGATATGGATTGTGGTACAGACATGAGGATGAGGTGAAGCTATGTGGCTTCACGGATGCAGATTGGGCAGGGAGCCCAACGGACAGAAAGAGCACATCAGGAGGGGTCTTCAGTATCGGGTCGACAACAGTTTCTTGGTATAGCAGGAAGCAGAGATCCGTGGCACTCAGTTCAACAGAGGCCGAGTATATGGCAGCAAGTTTGGCTGCATGCGAGGCTATATGGATGAGGAAGATCCTGGTCGGTTTGTTTGGTTCTCACTTGGAGCCTACAATGATTTACTATGATAACCAGAGTTGCATTAAGCTCTCGGCTAATCCAGTATTTCATGATAGATCCAAGCATATTGACATCAGGTACCATCATATCAGAGATTGTGTGCAGCGGAGAGTCATGTTACTTTCATACATTCCAACGGAGGATCGGGATGCTGATATCTTGACGAAGGCGCTCACCAGGAGCAAATTTGAATACCACCGAGGCAGGATAGGGGTTTCTGATAATCCATATCTTGCTGAGAGGGAGTGTTGAGAATGCAACAAGATGATGGAGCTTAGTGGAAAGGAGTCGCCTTCACTAAGTGGGCCCGCAGGGTATTTTTTGGCGCAAAGTCTATTTTTAGACTATGTCTATTTTTAGACATATGGATCATGGTCTATGAGTTGCAGGATGCTATTTGTGGATGATTGGTCATGTTGGTAAAAATAGATGGACTTCTTTTTTTAGACATATGGGCAAGTTTCTATTTTTAGACTGCCAGGCTAAAAATAGAACAACCGAATATTATTGTCTCATAATAATATTTGGACTATAAACATTATCTTATCCTCTTGGAGCACTTCAGTTTGAGCTACAAATGGGCACATGCACCTGTAAGAAGGAAATATGATTTCTTTGTGGGTTAGTTGAGCTATTGCATGCAGGACTTCAGTTAGAACTCATGTGGTTGAGTTTTGTTGGAGTTGACTGTGGAGTTGATGGAGTTGTGTTCAGTTTGACTTGGTTGAACTAGTTGTATTTTAGTCTAACTAAAGAATACACTAGTGATGAGTTGTGTGAATTAAATATTAATTAATTCACTAATTAATAACTCATAATGCAACTGAAGAATACATTAGTTAACTCAATGCATGTACAGTTCAGTGGAGACAGGTGTTAGAGGTTGATATTGCTATCAGTTGTGACTATAGTTGTGCATGAGATCTTGCACAATCAATGGGATTGAGTTATGCTAATGAGGATTGTGCAGTGTGGGCAAATACTAAGGCAATTATAGCTTGTTCTCACGTGATTTTCACATTGGATTGTGCAGTGGAGGTAGGCAAGCAGCGGAGAAGATTTGAACCTGTGACTTGTTCGGATCTGAGCTAGTTTTATGTGTAACAGGTGGAGATAGTACTGAGTACTTGTGAGGAGTATTGTACTATGTATTGTTACATGTTCTCAATCATTATAATATACAGATAGTGTGGGGTTTTCAGCTGTATGCTTTCCCCGGGTTATATACTGTGTTAATGTGTGCATGCGATTGATGTTTCATTGTTTTTAATGCTGCTAAATTGATGATCAACATAGAGGAGGTTATGTATTATGCATGTATTCTGCAATAGTGTATAATTGGGATAATCTCTGTGAATAAGTGTCATATTATTCAAAATTTCTACAAAGGATGATGAAACACTTCCTTCCGATATATCATCTTGAACAAATTTTTCTTGAGAAATGGAGATTTCCTCCAAATTTTGAATTAAAGTTTGAACTTCGGGAACCTCTATAGGTATTTTTGAAGAAGTTTGGCCAACAAGCTTTAGAAGTGTGCTAGGAGTTTTGTTGGTTGTTTGGGCAAATTCAGATCTTGGATTTGGAGATTTAGAATGTGATCTAGAAGTTGGTAGTGATTTTGAGGGAGATTGATTCTTAGAATGACTTTTCAATTTAGGATTAGATATTCTTTCCATTCATAGTGTGAGGCTCTCCTTCTACACCAAAAATACTCAGCGATCGAAATGCTCTGCCTTAACATTAAGGAAAACCACCTGGTTAGGTACTTCATGCAACTCCTTTTCCATTTGGAATGATGGCTCCAACTGGGATTACGAGACTAGTTTCCCTTAAAAAAAGTTATAAAAATGGATGAGATATATAAGTGCGGAGATAATGATGTAAATTAAACTAAGAAATAAAGAATAAATAGACTTACAATATCTATCCTGAGAAATCTTTTTCTATATATGTGACTTTAGAAAGAACTCACATTTAACGTGATAATATAGATCACCAAGTCATTTATGAGGATAAAATGAATGAAGATAACTAATTTAATTAAATATTTATTTAAATTAACTGAATAAAATCATTGATTCATTTCACATATAACATATCGTTGTTCATGCATACACATTAAAATATTTCAATCAAACACATCAATAATGATAAAAGCTTAATTGCGTGCAAAAACATATAAGATAAAGACAATTAAAATAACCTTTCAACTCATAAACATAGTACTAATACATAGATAGTAGTACCCGATATATGTTGACTCTACTCACAAGTAAAACAATAACAATTTTTCTTTCTATTAATATCACTTCAAGTTATAGTAGAGCAAACCAACATATTTCTTGCCAAAATTTAGAACCTCTTCTTAATATCAATAAAGGGGATTTATAGTCTCTAATGCAAATACAAATATAGTAAAGTACCATAAAAGATTGTAGTGGTTTTAACAAACCACACTTGAGAAAAATTAAGAACACAATAATAGATTTCAGTTGTAACAACTTGACTATGACTGAGATGAAGTCTTCTCTCCCATATGTTGTTGAAGTTCACATATATATGTCATTGGCATTAATTCAGGTGGAAAATGAGGTTGTATGCACATTCATGCAGTTAATATTGCACCATTAAGTGTCGAAACCATATGGGTGGTTGTGTCATAGAGACATCTTAGCACCAACCATTGATTATGAGGTTTAACTAAGAAATTCCAATGGCATTCCAAGTCAACCTTTGCAGCTTCTTAATGTTCTCAGCCTTCTACTTTGAACACTCCTGCCATGTTTTAGTTAACAATTTCGCATCGGGAAAAGTATCCTCACAATAGTATGAAATTAGGTTGGCCTATAATAATCTGTTACTGATAAATTCAATGAGATTAATTGAAATATCCTTGGCACTGAAGATTGTCATTTATGCATGCTTGAGTTTTATTTCCCACTATTGGAAAACAATTTTTTATGTGATTCTTCAATTTTAGGGAGCTCAGCTGATCTCCCTTGTTGTTGAGAAAGGAGATTGTTTAGTTCTCCTGCTTCCTTTTTAAATTCAGCTATCTCAGTATTCACGTTTAATTACTCAATCTTTTATTGAAGTTCCTATATTTAAGTATTCTTTCCCTTCAGATCAAATTCATGTTGAAGCTTCAAGTCATTTAAGTTATTTTACAGTTCTACAAGTTGTGCTTGCCACTGTTAAGCAATAATTTGTTTTTCATTCTCAAAACAATGTTCTAAGTGAATAATCCTTTCATCTTTATCCCTTAGGAGTTGTTGTACTTCAAAGGCTTTATCAATAGTAACACTGGCATATGCTCCTGCAAATTGTGAAAGCCTCCCAAGGTCCTCAGGAGGAGTAGCTTGAGCATCTTTCCAAATTAATTCAAAGGAAGCATTACCAAGGACTAAGGACATGGTATGTTCAATTCTCCTTCTTTTTCTTTGTCTGCTAACCACAACTTTATATGTTGGACTATAAAACATATCAAGAGGAGGAATTTCTTCAATTTTTAAAATGACCTCAACGATCTGGTATACCGAGATGACTTTGAAATCATCAATGTCTAGAGATTTATCGAAAGCCTCACCAATAAGCGAGGTCTTCCCTATAAATTCATGGGTCTGTGTAATATTCATCTGCAATGGAGTCTTCAGACTTTTAGGATTTGTCTCTTTTGTGAACTGCTCCCATATTGCATCTAGATTTTTATCTGTTAGAGTTTCTTCTGCCTGAGAAGAGGAGGGAATACCTATCTCTTTTATCTGACATACATTAGGGAATTGTGTTTTACTAACTGGGACTTTATCCTTCTCTTTGTTTTTTTGATGAAGAATCAATAAATTGATAGGCAAGTGGGATCTCCTTTTATTCTTGTACTAATCAAACTGAATCAATTCTTCAGGAATTAACGTTGATGCTACTTGTTTCTCAACCTTTGAATAGATATAAGATGATTCAAATAAATCATCAAACTTATTTAGCTCATTTTTGAATTTCCCAAGTTTTTCCTGTGCTGTGACATTCTTGGCAATATCATTAGGATCATATTGTCTATTGGGGATAGTTGGGAAATTTAGGCATTTAATTTGCTCAATCTCAAGATTAGCATGCCTAAAATTATCAAGAGCATAGATACCACATTGAATAGGAAAGGTAGGCCACATTGTCTTTTTAGCATCCTTCAAAAGATTTGAAAGACCATTCCCTATAGTTTCGTAGGCTACCTATCAGGTTAAGAGTTTATCGTGAACATAAAGGGGCAACACGTGAGGTTTTGCAAGACTGTCGAAGATCCATATATAAGTCAAGGATTCTTCTCCAAACCATCTTCCAATTGATAATAAATCATTATTGGCTCCAGGTGAAACCCTAGGAGTCTTCCCTACAAAGACACTTTGGTGGATGGGAAGCACTACTCCATGGAAAATTTTATAGAAAAGAGGTTTGTATTTAGATTCCTAGAGTATTTTATGATAGGTGTAGGGTCTTATATCGTCCATTACCATCCCATTGATGTAAAATCAAAGGTGAAACATATAACATCCATTTTATACGTGCTAATATAGAAATGGGGAACAATGTTTGGGAAAAAACTGTGTTTGCTCCTAGAATCCAAGATTTGAGTGGATAAAATGTTAGATAATATTTTTCCCCAATCCATTATATAACCATCAGAGGCAACATCAATTAGTGGTACCCATTGGTCTAAGAATTGATTGGTATTAAAGTAACCATAGATTCTACATATCATAGCAGCTATATAACAGAATGGCCCAACAAGGGAAGCAATATAATACATACCCTTATCCTCATGCTTGTGTTTGTTGGCATCCGTTATCAATTCTTTGATGACCTTTGGCTGATCCTCATGTCCATTCATGATTTTTTCTACAAATTGCCTATCATATTTTTCCTTTGGTTGTGTTAGATGATGCATTTTGGTCAAATCATTGTTGTTCAACAACCTGATAAATGTGTCCCTCTTACTCATGAAATTTCTATCTGAAATATTCATATGTTCGATAACCCATTTAACCATATATGTATAGGGCATGTGTTGGGATGGGCTGCAATTCTATGCAGGAATCAATTGGCGACATCACTCTGAGTAGTTTCAAAAACAGGGGTAAAATAATTGGTCATAGCTATTTTATATATCCTCATGGGTTGTTCATATTCAAAGAGTTTATAAATGGCTTCCCAAGAAGAGCTTCTAGCATCGGCAGTGCAGTCTGTATCTAATAATAATGTAGAAATTTCATTAGCTTCAGGTGAAGGAGAAACAGACTGTTTTTGAACAATGGGTTTCTTCCCAAGTTTAGTTTCCCTAAACATATCTGCTGAGCTTTTATTATCGGGACTATCCTGCAAAGGAAAACATGAGAATTAACTGATGAAATATTTAGAGTGAATAACCAATTTCATATTAATTCATGTCTTTATGAGAAAAATCTAGTGATATTGATCCACAATAATGAAATCCTTTAAAACTTTGAAATCATAAATTCGTTACATTTGGTCATTAAATGATAAAATGTGGGTTCACATGGGCTTTTGTACACATCAACATATTGGAGGATTATATCAGAGAAATGTTATGGTTGTACCTCTGAAAGTTGTGATATTCTTACTTTTCGATGGGATTTTATTATTAAAATGTAACGACTAAAAATATAAGCGGGAAGGGATATAAGAGGTCATGTATCACGGGTTGAAAAGAGTGGTAGTTAATAGGAAGTTCTGATATGGAAGTTATGATATGGATAGGAGGGGTTTATTGGAGGATCAAGGGATTGGGAATATCGGAGATCAACGATATAAGGATATCGAAGTATCAGAGATGTCATATACTAGACGACATGCAAAAAGGGATATTTGATGATCGGAGGAAAATTGAACAGAAGTTCTCGTCTTCTTGATCTCTAGATACCGACAATTCGCAGGAGTATATCATCCTAGGGCAGGATGAATCGAGGATCGCTTCATCGATTCCATTTAAAATGCCATCTTGAGTGGTGATAGCCCCACCCCGTACTACATTACTTAATGAAAAGAGGAACCAGACTGTAATGTAGTACGTGGCAGGTCTATCACCACTCAAGACGACGTATTAACTGGAATCGATGAAGTGACCCTCGATTCGTCCTGCCCCAGGATGATATACTCCTGCCAATCGTCAATATCTGGAGATCAAGAAGAAGAGAACCTGTTCAATTTGCCTCTGCAACTACAACGAGTCTGAAGAAGTGAGAAAGATACCTGGATGTGGCCACATGTTTCACATGGTTTGTATCATAAATGGCTTCGAAGCCCCAACTACCTAGATAGGCCTCAGAATCTTCCCGACCCTTCTCCTACAACGACCCCCAATAATCTAATTCCTAGTGTCGCACTTCAGCCATCTTACGGCCAGCCCCAACCTATCTTCTGACAGGGTGACACGCGGTTTAAAGAAAAACAATGATCGTTATCAAATCGATAGCGATGAATTAAGTTCTATGATTTGTTCGGTAAAGAAATGTTGAACCAAGAAAAATTAACCACCAAATATTGAAATTAAAAGAATGGAAAAAAACTAAATAACACAATTTAACACTTAACATTAAATTTAACCATCATATATTGAAATTAAGGAAATTAACAAATTGAAAAAAAAATCAGTAACATAACTTATTATTTAAAATTATTTTTATTTTACAAATCATTTAATTTTATTTTATTTTAAAAAGAATTGGCCATGGGTTGAGCTGGTGAGAGTGTGACATTGGTCTCTTTCAATAACTGCCATAATAATTTCTAGATTCCTATATATACTCTTCATCAAAATCAAGGTTATTTCAACCTATAACCTTCTAACATATAATTTCACTGTCATTGTCATATAAGCATGCCCCATAAGCTATTTCTGAGATAACTAATAGAAAGTATTAATTCAACTTATCACTAAAATCTAATACTAAGGTTCGCGGATTACCTAAAGCCATAGTTTCATTAGAGAACCCAACTTATTATTGAAATAAGAAATAATATTTAATCTAGCTAATCGAAAAAGAGAAAGTATTGTTTCAACTAATCAATGCAATTCTAATACTAGGGCTTGGGGATTACCTAAAACCATAGTAACGTTAGAAAACCAAGCCTTCTTAACTCCAGATCTACTAGTGTGAGAGGGATCAATACTCTAAGATGGAAGCAATCCTCTCTTAAAGAGAAATGAGATTTGATCCTTCCTCTACTATTGTGAGAGGGATCAAGACTCTAAGATGGAAGCAATCCTCTTTTAAAGAGAAATGAGATTTGATCCTTCTTCTACTAGTGTGAGAGGGATCGAGGCTCAGTATTGTTTCAACTAATCAATACAATTCTAATACTATGGCTTGGGGATTACCTAAAACCATAGTAACGTTAGAAAACCAAGCCTTCTTAACTCCATATCTACTAGTGTGAGAGGGATCAAGACTCTAAGATGGAAGCAATCCTCTCTTAAAGAGAAACGAGATTTGATCCTTCCTCTACTACTGTGAGAGGGATCAAGACTCTAGGATGGAAGCAATCCTCTTTTCAAGAGAAATGAGATTTGATCCTTCTTCTACTAGTGTGAGAGGGATCGAGACTCTAAGATGGAAGCAATCCTCTTTTAAAGAGAAACGAGATTTGATCCTTCTTCGCTCTTGTATATTTGGTGTTAATATAGATGTAGGCTTGTAGGATATATATAGTTCTTCTTACATAAGAATACCATCGGAAAAACCATGAGTTTTAAAAAACGTAGAGTGGAAAACCACCAACAATATTAAATTTTAATTTAATTTAATTTTTTATTTAATTTTTATTTCTATGTAACTTGATCCAGTCAAAATATCTACTTAACAATTATTAGTTTATTTTCTAAGAATTGATTGGTATTAGAGTAACCATAGATTCTACATATCATAGCAGCTATATAAAAGAATGGCCCAACAAGGGAAGCAATATAATACATACCCTTATCCTCATGCTTGTGTTTGTTGGCATCCGTTATCAATTCTTTGATGACCTTTGGCTGATCCTCATGTCCATTCATGATTTTTTCTACAAATTGCCTATCATATTTTTCCTTTGGTTGTGTTAGATGATGCATTTTGGTCAAATCATTGTTGTTCAACAACCTGATAAATGTGTCCCTCTTACTCATGAAATTCCTATCTGAAATATTCATATGTTCTATAACCCATTTAACCATATCTATATAGGGCATGTGTTGGGATGGGCTGCAATTCTATGCAGGAACCAATTGGCGACATCACTCTGAGTAGTTTCAAAAACAGGGGTAAAATAATTGGTCATAGCTATTTTATATATCATCATGGGTTGTTCATATTCAAAGAGTTTATAAATGGCTTCCCAAGAAGAGCTTCTAGCATCGGCAGTGCAGTTTGTATCTAATAATAATGTAGAAATTTCATTAGCTTCAGGTGAAGGAGAAACAGATTGTTTTTGAACAATGGGTTTCTTCCCAAGTTTAGTTTCCCTAAACATATCTGCTGAGCTTTTATTATCGGGACTATCCTGCAAAGGAAAACATGAGAATTAACTGATGAAATATTTAGAGCGAATAACCAATTTCATATTAATTCATGTCTTTATGAGAAAAATCTAGTGATATTGATCCACAATAGTGAAATCCTTTAAAACTTTGAAATCATAAATTCGTTACATTTGGTCATTAAATGATAAAATGTGGGTTCACATGGGCTTTTGTACACATCAACATATTGGAGGATTATATCAGAGAAATGTTATGGTTGTACCTCTGAAAGTTGTGATATTCTTACTTTTCGATGGGATTTTATTATTAAAATGTAACGACTAAAAATATAAGTGGGAAGGGATATAAGAGGTCATGTATCACGGGTTGAAAAGAGTGGTAGTTGATAGGAAGTTCTGATATGGAAGTTACGATATGGATAGGAGGGGTTTATTGGAGGATCAAGGGATTGGGAATATCGGAGATCAACGATATCAGGATATCAAAGTATCAAAGATGTCATATACTAGACGACATGCAAAAAGGGATATTTGATGATCGGAGGAAAATTGAACAGAAGTTCTCGTCTTCTTGATCTCTAGATTCCGACAATTCGCAGGAGTATATCATCCTGGGGCAGGATGAATCGAGGGTCGCTTCATCGATTCCATTTAAAATGCCATCTTGAGTGGTGATAGCCCCACCCCGTACTACATTACTTAATGAAAAGAGGAACCAGACTGTAATGTAGTACGTGGTAGGGCTATCACCCCTCAAGATGACGTATTAACTGGAATCGATGAAGTGACCCTCGATTCGTCCTGCCCCAGGATGATATAGTCCTGCCAATCGCTAGTATCTGGAGAACTCTTGTTCAATTTGCCTCTGCAACTATGAGTCAAAAGAAGTGAGAAATATATGTGGATGTGGCCACATGTTTGATGTGGTTTGTATCAATAAATGGCTTCAAAGCCACCCCATATGCCCCAACTACCGAAATTGGCCTCACAATCTTCCCCACCCTTCTCCCACAACGACCCCCAATAATCCAATTCCTAGAGTGATTAGCCTCAAAATATTCCCCACCCTTCTCCCACAACGACCCCCAGTAATCCAATTCCTAGTGTAGTACTTTAGCCATCTTCCCGCTGTCACCTTGGTGATAGCTTGTTCTTAACATGTTTTTTCATTGTTTTGTTTTTTATTCTTCTCAGTCATCGAGCAGGGGTCATCCAACGTTCTCTTCCTCTTTACAACGCCATGCTAAAATCACAGGCAAGCTTTATCCACCCTCGTAATCCTTTTGTATGCTAACGCTGCGGTATACAGGGTGTCAGTTTGAATTATAGGTAATCATATTTTTATTCTAGTGTTGTTCCAAACATTAAATTGGATGAACAACATGGGAGAAAAGTTATTCAATTATTATTGTTTAGATTTTTTTACTTAGGTAGAGTTGAGATCATTAAATTAGACGAATATGGTAACACAGTATGGTAATACAATTGGATTATTCTTTTGTAGAAATTTTCTTAATACAAAGATCTTTTAAATATTATCATTGTTAAAACCTAACATTATTAAGCAGGAGTAGACTGTTCTTACTGCTGGAGACAATGAGACAATTGGAATTCCCTAATCTCACTCTAAGTCCAATGTGAAATATAATGCTCAAATACATTGCTCCACATAACTAGATGTTGTCATACACTTATTGTTTATATTTTCATTTTACATTACCAAATGCTAGAATTTTTATAAAATTTTGATAGTTTTCCAATTTATATCTACATTTTCATTTACAAAACCAATTACTGGAGAACTATTTTATGAATCTATGGGCGTTGACTACGTAGTGTCAACGTTGTAATGTTGCAGAAAATGGCAAAAAAATGGTTGGAATTTATTTTCATTTTATTTTTTTGTCCAAAATAAATTAAATAACAAGAAAAAAATTAGATAAAAAGGATGTTTAAATAATATTAATGGTAGAAAAAAATTCAATGCAATTCAAAAGTTATTTAAAACACTTAAAAACGCAATAACTATATTTGTTACGGTTTGCCAATAGTGGGAGAGGAATTCTTGTACCTTCATTATCAGATTGGTGTGGAACCTAGACGGTCACGTAGTGCAGTCATCTTGAATTCAACGCAACATGTTTCACATGAAACAAACAATATATGATTCCAAAAGTGAGTTCTATCCACTTTCCCAAATAGGGGAATTTGAAAAAAAATGACAACCCAGTCAACAATGAATACTACTAATGTGGCACTAACTAGGAAGGTGATGTGGACGTTGACTTGGTCAAATAATTTCTTGGTGAATTATATAATGACAAGTGTCACTTTGTTATTTGTCAAAATTTTGTGGTTTTTCATTAGTTGGAATGATGGCAAACCACAGGCTGACATGTGGCCCAGCCTGAGGCTGCCACGTGGCAGCCCGAGAGGCCACCAAAAATAGTTCCATAGATAGAGTGGAGGCAATGGTGGTCGAACTAGTGACCTCCCAACACTAACACAACAGCTTTACCAACCGTATGGGGTGTGATCTATATTTAAAGTTTGTTGCCATGATATTTGGAGGTTGGGCGCAAACTTAACTGCCCCATGTGAAAACTTTTGTTATTTACCCGCCAACATATTATGTGGCCACCTTGAAAACCACAATCACTTGACCGACAGGGTAACTACCCCATGTTCCCACTGCTTCAACTAACCGCTAGGGTGTTGTAATTGTCGGGGGAAAGGGGCTAGCGTTTGGGGCTATCCCCTAAGCGCATTTCCCCTCCCATATGACCCTATTTTCAGTGTTTTTGGGCCTCCGTGGCTATATTATATGTTCGACAAATCCACCAAGGTTTTGGTAGAGTTGGTGGCCCGTTAGACGAAAATGAGGGTCGGTGCCTGATTTTGGGAAAATTGTAGAGAAAATAGTGGAGAAACTAGGAGAGGTCATAACTTATCCAATTTTTTGACCAAATTGGGTGCAAAAAGAGGCTAGGTAGCTATTTTTGGACATTTTGGACTCATTGGAGCAAGTTTCAGAAGCATTTCAACATTGTAAACATGCCTTTTTACACATTTTAGCATAATAGAGAGGCCTAAACCATTGGAATATGGACCTAGGAGGGGTGAACTCCTTCATCATGTTCCTATTGTGATGTGTTATTGGTGATGTTTTGTACATTTATCTACTCCTATGCAGTTTTTATTTTATGTTAAATTTCTCATAAAAACTCATTTTTCACTTGAAAAACTCATGAATCCTTAAGCACATGATTAGCATTTTGTTTAAAATCATAGCAGGATCTTAGAACAACAAAACTAATATTCTTAATTAGATCAGTCGAGTATGTGAGAAGGTGTCAGGGCATGATCAAGTAGGGTGATCTATTATCATATCATCAATGTTATCTAAAATGTAGGGCATCAAGTAAATTGTGAATGTCGATGAGAGGATCCATCAAATTGAGAAGAGCATCAATGTAATGAGTTTTGTTACGAAGCGGAGTGTGATATAAGAAAAATCACATCTCACAAAACAATGTTACAACCTATTTGAAGATAAAAATTCTTGGAGTGACTTTCAAGCACAAGTGTATGTAGTAATCGGCGAATAAAATGAAATGTTGAAGAATGTACAGAGAAAAAGAAGAGAGGACGCTAGTGTTGTCACCCCGGATTCAACCACTAGAATAGTGGAGAATGATATCAGTATGGGGGAAGAGTTGAAACCCAAGATAAAGGCATCAGAAGAATTTTTAAGGCCCTTATAGAGATTTGTAGATGAGGAGATTTCCTCATGGAAGGAGGATTGTGTGGCTTGACACAAGCCACAATTTTCGATTCCAGGCCTATTGGATCCTATTTTTTGTTTTTATTTTTATTTTGCTAACTAAAGAACCGCGTAGGAGGATATAGGAGCATAGAAGGGGTAGATGGTGTGTAGTAAAGGGAGGGGGCGTAGGAAGAAGAAGTAAGGTGTAGGAAGGTACCACATGTGAAGGATGTGTTAGTGTCTAGAGATAGAGATGCATGCAAGGAAGGTTAGATAGTTAGGATTTTGCAGTTGTGTTGAAGGTGGAGAGTGATATCGTGGTAGGGGAAGTTACAAAAATTTTATAAGAAAAGGAAGGTTTGCAAAGTGGAGAAATAAGGTGTTATATACTTTCAAAGGATTTTTAAGCATGCATGGGATATCTAAGTTAAGGGCTCAAAGGATAGTTGGAGAGATGTTTAAGAAGGTTGGGAACATTCGAGGATCCACCAGGAAGAGGTAAATGGGGATGTTGTAGATAGATTAGAGATTACAAGTTTGATCATTGGAATATATGATGATATGTTGGCTCATGAAGGGGAAGTTTAATTCTATGCATGTATATTCTATGTTGTGTTTGTAGGCTTGAGTATTTTATTTGAGTTTGTAGCTACTCTGGAGCACTTGATATAAAGGTGATCATATCCAGTAAATTTTGAGTGGTTTTGTATCGAATCTTTGTGCTTTCCTTTTTGTATGTTGTGTAGAGATTAATGGCCGATGATATTGATTATATTAAATCTTCATTACAATGGCTCACACATTTCGTGTATATGATAAAGCAATATAACAGATGGCTAATTTTCCTATCATATTTTGGTTAATTTTTGAATGTATATTTTTTCTTATCGTGTGCTAGTTTAACATGTATCTCACATTTCACTACAACTTTAAGTACATATGAATGACTAAATGATTACCCTAATGAAGGTCTAGCAGTGTATTAATGCTTGATAGCATGTCTATAAAAAATAATGTTTGTTGTTGTTAATGTCATCCAAAATGTTGAAATGTGTAAGTTGTTTTGTATCTTAATGCATTGTCATTTTTTATTCACGTGCTAACTAGTAAATAAAAGAGTTTAGAGGTCCTATGTAGAGCACATTCTTAGGAGGATGGTTAAGTGTTTTTCTAATGTCAGTCTAGAGTATTAAATTGTTGACAATCCTATCATATTGTGGAAACTCGGTTTTGAAAGTCACCCATCAACATCTCGGGATAGACTCCACCCACACTATGGGTGTTACCAAAAAGGGTCGATGCTAAGCATGTTTTTGGTTGTCACTGCAAAATAAATCCCAGCCCTATTAGAATCACACTTGCCAACATGACCGCATCCATAAGTGTTTCTTAAGATTTAATTTACTTTTACCAAATATGGGGATTTATTTATGGTTCATAATCTTAACATGAAATTTTGTATAGTTTGGTGATGTCAGAGCATCGACCCACCCCAAAATGAAATCCATTTCAAGAAACTTCTAGAAGGAGCAATGTGGCAGTTGTTGAGGAGGAAACGAATTTTCCTTACTTCTTATGTGATTTTGAAATGTTTATAACACTCTTGAAAGTTGTCATAGTAGAGGAAAATATTCCTCATTCTATAAAGTTTTATTTCTTTAAAAGTAGTACCTGAAAATTATCAATATGGTGGCCATTTTCAATGTAATATTAGGGCGAAAGAGAGGGACAACATAGTTTTGAGTGAGGTTGAATGGCATCAACCCTAGAGAGTCCATATATATGAAATCATTTTTTGTCTATGAATATCGTGTGTCTCTGTTGAATCCAATCATTGTCTAGTTTTTGATTCGGCAGTCGGACCACAACAAAAAGAAAATGCGGGAAAGAGTTCCAACTAGCTTGACCTCCCACTCGAGTGGGATCTAGTTATCGAGTTACGCCCCACACTAGTGGAGATCAACCATGAAGGAAAATAAGGCTTGACTCATGACCTATGATGTTATGGAGATTGGACATAGCATGAGGCGTGAATGATGGTCTAGTGTCATTCTAACAGGATCAGATCATGAAGGTTTTGGGGATCAAATTAATTGTTGGTTCTATTGCCTCAGAATTATGAAGAGAGAGTAGAATGTTTGGGCCCTAACCCATATTTTACTTGATTGGAGCTACGAGGAGTAGAGGAAGCTTCAAAGGTTATATAGGAGGTGAATTGAGATGCCGAAAGTCCGATATAGAGGATGAGAGATAGTGAGGTGTTAGTAAGGCATGGTTATAGCTCACTGTTGAGCATGAGGACAAGCTTAATGATACATGTGGAAAAGTATATTGAGGTTGCAAATGGATGATATGTAACAATAAAGATACATGATCAAGAGATCATGAATTTTTTGAAGTGTGAAATTTTGATGCAAGAGCCTCAACTCACTCCAAAATAAAATTAGCTTAAAGAAGCTTTCACAAGGTTCAATGTGGCAATCATTGATCATGATATGAAAATCCCTTTTATTTTAAGTATTTTAAATGTTTAGAAGCATATCTAAGGTTTTCATGGCAGAGGATGAGAATCTTCATTTTGTTAAGTTTTGTTCCCTCAAAAGGACTGCCTCCAAATTGTTAGGACGACAACCATTTTCAATGTAATATCAGGCCAAAAGAGAGGGATAAAGTAATTTAGAGTTAGATTGAATGGCGTCAGACCGAGAGAGGCCATATATATGTAATCATTTTTTTCTATAAACATCATGTGTGTCTATTGAATCCAATCCTTGTTTTGATTTTTTTTGCTGTGTAGTGTTTTCGTTTCTCACACACAGCACAAACCCTAACCAGAGAGAGTGTTATAGAGAACTTGATAAGGAAGTTGGGCCACAACATAAATAAAATGCAGGAAAGAGTTTTAACCAACCCAAACTCTGAATTATGTGGGATCTAGTTGTCTGGTCAAGCCCCACACTAATCGGGATCATCCACAAAGGGAAAGAAGAGTCGAACCCTAACTTGTGATGTGATGGAGAATCAGTCAAGCAAACGGGTGAATGATGTTGTCACATCATTCTAACATGATCAAATGATGAGGGTTTTGGGTTTTGAATGAATTATTGTTTCTGTTGCTGCAAAATTACGTAGAGAGAGAAGAATGCATAGGCCTTAACCCACAAGCTCCGAGATTAGAGCCACTAGGGGTTCGAAATGAGGGGAACCCTAGAATTGGTATTCATCATTTTGGGTAGTTTTTGTTATGATCTTAGGCCTAGAGAGGAATCTTCTATGGTTTACATAAGTAACCAACATTCTTTTTGTTACTTTTGAGAAAATGTGAATGATTATGTTTTCTTATTAGTCCCATATATGTTGCATGTGTTATCGTATCCAAAACAACAATCACAAATGTCATTGTTGGAATCTTGAAATGAATTCTATGATCATAAAATATCCCATCAAAAATGATTTTTCCAATATATATAATTGATGGGTTTTTTTATCCAGCCAAGGCATGATATTTATGGGATTCAAGGTTCAAATCCTCATGGGTCAAACATATATATATTATAAAAAATAACATAGGTATAGTCTAACTTATAGAAGAAATGATATTTTTCACAACATTTTTTTGATTAATTTTAATAAAGAATGGGGTTAGATTTTTTAAAATTTGATTTTAAGTTGTCGAATCTATAGAAATCAAATGACACTCATTAATGCATTCAAAAATGTATTTTAGACAACAAAAAATCAGAGTCTTGCTAGAGATTATGTAGCTTGGTGAAAAGCTATTTTCATTTATAAGTTAGACTAAGCCAATAACATACACACATTTTGAAAAAATATGTAACAAGATTCGTAGTCATGAGATTGATTCATAATTTTCCATGGACAATTTTAACATATAAAGAGACTTTTGTACAATATCACGGGTGGATACTATGGCTTATCAATACCACATGCCCCATAAAAACACAACTCATTTCAAAATGAAATATTTTATATATAGTTTAATTAAATTAAATTTTATCATTTTTGTAACTGAATTGAAAATTAAGAAATCGTAACTATTTTTTTTTATATAAATTTCAAGCCTCTACATTTTATGAATATTTTGTAAAGTTAAATTTTGTCGTCTATCTATTAATTATTGATAATTAAATCAAAACTGTGAGAGTAGTGTTCCAAAATAGACAAGTTTTGGACATGATATTTTTAAAAATAATGCTTGTTTAATCTATATTTTATGAAGCAATAAAGTAAAATTAATAATATGATAATTTCCATTATTTCTCCATAATGTTTTTTCCAACCATCTTGGGAGTTTTAAAAGAGTTACAATCTTAAAACATTTATAGGAACTTTAATCATAAAACATTTCCTCAAATATTTTAGCTTATTTAATGGAAACCCAAATCGTAGAAATTTAAAAAAATAAGAAAAATTAAAATAGATTTTGACTTACTTTAAAAAAATATTAAGTGATGATATGATATTGTTCACTCGTTAAGACATTTCATTGAACTAATTTTCAATATCCCCTTATTTTTGCAAATTTGTTATTTTTTTATCATTTAGTTTCTTTTTCCAAATAATAAATGATCTTAAAATTAAATTATTTTCATTTTTAAATATTTATTTAATTATGTATATTTATATAAAAAAATTATTGAAAGAAATCATTATTAAAATACATAGGCATACTATAAAAGAATTAATATAAAAAATAATTCAATTGACTTTAAGAAATAATTCGGAAAAGAGAGTTTTTCGATGCTCGATGAGGTGTTCCCTAAAAGAGGGGAAACAAAAAGATGTGGAAAAAGGGAAAATATTAGATAAAATTTAGATGAAATATTATGAGAAAGGTCAAAGCATGCCGCACTGAAGAGAGGGGAAAGTGATATAAGGAGGACAAGGAAACTAATTGACTAAACAAATAAGTGATTTTAAATTGTTGTGGTTTTTATTTTTGTTAGGATGTTAGTGTTTTAATTTTTTATCAAGAATATTAGGAAGAAAATAATGTTTAGCTTTCAATAGGTGTAGAGGAAAGACGAAAAATAAGAGACAAAATTTTATGAGGCCTATTTAAGGTATTAAAATTCTTTTTAATTTTAAAACATATTTAAATGAAATTTATTATAGATTTATTATAATTGAGATTTGATTATAGGTTATTAAAATTAGAATATTTTGTTAGAATTAATATTTAATAAATTTCATATAAAAGTAAGAAAAACTATTTGATTTGACTAAAAGTAACATTACGTTGTGTTATTACCAATTTTTGAAATGTGTATTTTAAAATCTTTTCTAAGTTGTAATGTTTGTGGTGTCTATGTAAATATTTTGACTAAATCAAATTAAATAAAAATAAAAAAAAAATAAAAAACATAAAAGGAAATAAACTAATAATTGTTAAGTAGATATTTTGACTGGATCAAGTTACATAGAAATAAAAATAAAATTAAATTTTAAATTAAATTAAAATTTAATATTGTTGGTGGTTTTCCACTCTACGTTTTTTAAAACTCGTGGTTTTTCCGATGGTATTCTTATGTAAGAAGAATTATATATATCCTACAAGCCTACATCTATATTAACACCAAATATACAAGAGCGAAGAAGGATCAAATCTCGTTTCTCTTTAAAAGAGGATTGCTTCCATCTTAGAGTCTCGATCCCTCTCACACTAGTAGAAGAAGGATCAAATCTCATTTCTCTTGAAAAGAGGATTGCTTCCATCTTAGAGTCTTGATCCCTCTCACAATAGTAGAGGAAGGATCAAATCTCGTTTCTCTTTAAGAGAGGATTGCTTCCATCTTAGAGTCTTGATCCCTCTCACACTAGTAGATCTGGAGTTAAGAAGGCTTGGTTTTCTAACGTTACTGGGGTTTTAGGTAATCCCCAAGCCCTAGTATTAGAATTGTATTGATTAGTTGAAACAATACTGAGCCTCGATCCCTTTCACACTAGTAGAAGAAGGATCAAATCTCATTTCTCTTTAAAAGAGGATTGCTTCCATCTTAGAGTCTTGATCCCTCTCACAATAGTAGAGGAAGGATCAAATCTCATTTCTCTTTAAGAGAGGATTGCTTCCATCTTAGAGTCTTGATCCCTCTCACACTAGTAGATCTAGAGTTAAGAAGGCTTGGTTTTCTAACGTTACTATGGTTTTAGGTAATCCCCAAGCCCTAGTATTAGAATTGCATTGATTAGTTGAAACAATACTTTCTCTTTTTCGATTAGCTAGATTAAATATTATTTCTTATTTCAATAATAAGTTGGGTTCTCTAATGAAACTATGGCTTTAGGTAATCTGCGAACCTTAGTATTAGATTTTTAGTGATAAATTGAATTAATACTTTCTATTAGTTATCTCAGAAATAGCTTATGGGGCATGCTTATATGACAATGACAGTGAAATTATATATTAGAAGGTTATAGGTTGAAATAAACTTGATTTTGATGAAGAGTATATATAGGAATCTAGAAATTATTATGGCAGTTATGGAAAGAGACCAATGTCACACTCTTACCAGCTCAACCCATGGCCAATTCTTCTTAAAATAAAATAAAATAAATTATAATTAAATGATTTGTAAAATAAAAATAATTTTAAATAATAAGTTATGTTACTGATTTTTTTTCAATTTGTTAATTTCCTTAATTTCAATATATGATGGTTAAATTTAATGTTAAGTGTTAAATTGTGTTATTTAGTTTTTTTTCCATTCTTTTAATTTCAATATTTGGTGGTTAATTTTTCTTGGTTCAACATTTCTTTACCGAACAAATCATAGAACTTAATTCATCGCTATCGATTTGATAGCGATCATTGTTTTTCTCTAAACCGCGTGTCACCCTCGATTTGTCCTACCCCAGGATGATATACCCCTGTGAATTGCCGGTATCTGGAGATCAAGAAGACGAGAACTCTTGTTCCTCTGCAATTACAAGGAGGTTGAAGAAGCTATTTTTTTATTAAATTAATTTTTTTGTTAAAAATGTTTGAATCTTACTTTTATGGTAGAAAATAGATTCAGTATTAGGAAAAATTAACAGCTGTATCTTAGATTTGAAACCTGGGAAAGGCAAGAAGAGAGCAATTATTCGTTTTGGGCTCAGAGGGTTTCTTCTTTCGGTCTACATCTGGACTTTTTCATTATATGCGGCTTCTTATGCTTATCATCCTGTTTCTTCTTCTGATCTACATCTGGACTTTTACATTATATGTGGCTTCTTATGCTTATCATCCTCTCTTTTTCTTATGGATCAATATTTAGATAGCCTCTTTGCTGGACTGGTTATCATACAGCATTCTGTTTGTATTTAGATCATTATATTTTCTTAATATAATCTATCTCGTTTTTTCCTCTGAAAAAAAAAAAAGATCTCCATCACCCTTGACACGAGTAATTAACAACATATTTCAGTGATTTTCAAATTACTTAAAAAGAATAAAATTACTTGCAAAATACATTCATTCTTGCTCTTAGCTTTTGCCGTGTGGCTCGCTCCCTGTCCCGAGCACTCTGGTTTTGGAAGCAATGTATCTTGGAATGGGCACCAGCCCTGCCTCAATGCTCACCTGAAGAAGTAAATGCACACTATAATTTCCTCATAGAAGTTTTCAAAATAAATAGTGTGCCTTGACATCTTCTATGGGGAAATCATAGTGAGCTTTTACCTCCCATTCCAAAATGCACAGATTCTAAAATTAGAAAACCCTCCGAACAGGGTGACAACCAAAAGGAAAATTAATCTCAATCACCATGTTAATTAGACTGATAGAAACTATACTTGCTAAGTAGACTTTTGCAGGTTGTGGATTTTGTTTGAGGATGTTTTGAGTAAGAATATTAGTTCTCTATTTCCCAACACACATCAGATAATTAAAGTTAAATGGATGTATGGTCAAACATTTATTCCTCAACTCTTACTTGCTTTCTATAACAGTTCAGAAAATAGCTTATTTTGTACCTTGGCTCATGTTGTGTCTTATTGTTTTGTTCAATGGTATATTAATGTGTCAAAAACTTATGTTTTGAGATATATGTATGAAGAAATCTTTAATATAGTCTAGAGGATGTAAGTGTGAGAAGTGAAAATGAGAAAATCTTGGAGGAAATTTTGGTGGCAGCATGAAAACTAATAGTTACAAGTTTCACAGTGAGTTACTCTGTGAATGTAAAATTGCAGTAACAGGGGGAGCAATAAACTTTTGTTTTTTATTTAATGGAGAGGTATCAACAGGTCCCTTACTTCTAATACTACTTGGTAGGTCTTCTTCTTCTTCTTCTTCTTTATGAAGTTATAATAAAATCCCATAAACCATGAGCTTCTTCTAATTATTCTTCTTGGGACTCTCCAGTAGATAAGGGTGATTCTTCCTCTTCATCATCTTGGTCATATTTTTCATTTGATATAATGGAAAGTGGTTGTGAATGGGACGACTGATTTGTTTAAAAAGACTAAAGGGATATTTGAAGATTCAACAACTTGTTTCTTAATATCTACCATTTCATTAGACATAATTTTTAGAACCTTTTGTAATCCTTCCAGGTCGAAAGGATCTTTGGGGGCTTTCTGTTGGAAATAATACTGAGAGAGGGGGGTGAATCAGTATTATCAAATCAATAAAACTTTTTCATTTCCATACTTAGATACATATACGCTACTTCAATTAATGGAACCCGCGTGTATACACAACTGTGTCTAATGCAACTAGCGTATATCCAGAATACTTATGATTCAGTTAATCCATTAAATGTTGACCTTTAGTTAGTGCATCAGAACTTCATTAACCATATGAACAGTAAGCAGGTGCAGTAAAACAAAACAGATCATCACACACAAGAAGCACACATGAACACCATGATATAAGGTGGAAACCCAATGTGGGTGAAAACCACCTGCTGCAAGTCATCTCTATCTTCCTTTGATAAGAAACTTCATTTTACAATATTTCTGTATTGGTGCAGTCTTATACCAGTACACAGGCTTCTACCTGCAGAAGGCTACAACCTTCTCTCGTTCTCCAGACTCTTCTGGATGGGAGCTACAACCCCCTTAGCTCTTGCACTAGCTGATCCATTTATTAGTACGTAGGTGTCTGCCTACTGAATGCTCCAATCTTCACTTGTTCTCTAGCTGCTACTGGAAGGGAGCTACCACCCCCTTTGCTCTTGTACTAGCTGATGTACTAGTACGTAGGCGCCGGCCTACAATCTCCTTTCATCCTCCAGGGACCACATTTCATACATTTTTAGACTGGATACCCCTAAAGCACAACACTATAATCTGAAGGCCACATTTCATCAAATTTTCATACTGGACCCATAAATATCATTGAAGCACAAAACAATCAATACTAGCATCATC
Organism: Pinus tabuliformis; assembly: GCA_031772625.1. Taxonomy (NCBI): domain Eukaryota; kingdom Viridiplantae; phylum Streptophyta; class Pinopsida; order Pinales; family Pinaceae; genus Pinus; species Pinus tabuliformis. Next base: position 289,326,493 of record CM062817.1, read on the forward strand.
AATTTCTGAAACACTGAAACCCTGTCAACAACACAGTCACCAGAACACAGAGCAGAACACTGAACTCTGCAACAATATTCAGAACCAACTGTATCTTCAAAATCATGCATCAGAGTGCATACGCTACTTGGAAGTGTTGAACCAACATGTATACGCAACTTCACCAAGGTGAACCAGCGTATATGTCATCAATTACTTACTTATAACTTGATGCACTTCCTGTCTTCAGACATATCCAGATTATTACATATACAAGATTAATATGTGTGTTAGCACCCAGATATAGTCCATTAGATCACATAAATATGAGTCATTATGATCCTTATCCAATATTAGTTCTCATCCATCAATACTGAAGCTAAACACAATCAATCAAACAGGATATGCAGAATACTGACACCTTTAAACTGTCATCAGAACTCATCAACAACCAGAACCACCTGTAACTTCAAACATCATAGCTCAAATGGTATACGCTACTACAATGAACCAAACCCGCGTACATACATGCTTACACCAAAGCCAACCCACGTACAGATCAATAAATATTCAATCATGACTTGCAGCGATTTCAAACTTAAGTTATACCCAGTTCAGATCATTACATGCATCAGTATACATATCAAGAATAACCATAATCAATCATATAGAGATAGTTCATTTCAAACCATTTGATCCCGATCTATCCTTAGATCTTGTTCTCCATCAACCAGTGAGATCCCTCCTTAGCTCAGATCAAGCAATGCATCATCAACCCATAACCTGCATACTGGATCTCATCATTCATCAGATATTCAAGACTTTCTCAATGCCCTTGCCTAATGATCTTCTTCTCCTTTTATAGTCTTAGGCCTTGCTCAATACCATGGTCCAAAACCATAACAAACCAATACCATGGACCCAATACTTGGGATCAACACATCTGACGAGATACTATGGTCCAAAACCATAGGTTCAAATACCAAGGACTAACTACCATGGACCAAAACTCATGTACGCACCTTCTCTTGCATGAAAATGCGTGTATACGTATACGCATATTTTCAATGACTAACCCACTTGTATACGCGGCTTCGTCAAAATGAACCTGCGTATATATATTTTATCTTCATTCTTGTAGTCTGATCATCAAATCCTTGTTGCTGACCTGCTGCACTATGATTTGTCATCTGTGTGATTTTCCATCAAGGACAACACTTGAGCCATAATGCCAACAATCTCCCCCTTTGGACTTGATGGCAAAGCTAACTTGTCATACTAAGGACTTGTCATTTGATTCCTTTGAGCTGTCCTACATCCCGTGTATTATGTCACATCTGTTATATACCTAGGGGGGATAATATGGGGTACCAAGGGAGGTACCCAAGGTAATAATGTAATAATGGGATGGGCCATAGTAATAAACAAGGTGGTTAACCCATGTCATGTAAGGGACCACAAGTAGTTAATAATAATGTAAAGGGCCCATGGTATTAGTTGATGGTATGAGGAAATCATGGTAATGATGCATGGTATTGTATGTATGAGGCCTATATAGAGGCTAGAGACTCCACATGGAGGGACATGAAGATGAAGAGAAGTATTCTTGTATGAACAGGCATATGGCTTGTGGAGTGTTCTCCTTCCTTAAGGAGTGAATGTATGGTGTTGCCCTACCTTAAGGGTTTGATATCAATAAAGAGAATCATTTCTATCTATTTCAATCTTATTGTTCTTGGGTTATTTCTGTTCTTTTGGGTTAGATCTACAACAATTGGTATCTGAGCTATTTCATATCAGATCTATAATATTTCTGGGTTAGATCTAACCCAAAAATACTATAGATCAGATACGAAAATATAATATAATGCAAAGAAACCCAGAAATAATATGAAATGATTCTTTATTGATCAAACCCTTAAGGTAGGGCAACACCATACATTCACTCCTTAAGGAAGGAGAACACTCCACAAGCCATATGCTTGTTCATACAAGAATACTTCTCTTCATCTTCATGTCCCTCCATGTGGAGTCTCTAGCCTCTATATAGGCCTCATACATACAATACCATGCATCATTACCATGGTTTCCTCATACCATTAACTAATACCATGGGCCCTTTACATTATTATTAACTACTTGTGGTCCCTTCCATGACATGGGTTAACCACCTTGTTTATTACTATGGCCCATCCCATTATTACATTATTACCTTGGGTACCTCCCTTGGTACCCCATATTATCCCCCCTAGGTATATAACATTCCACCCCCCTAAGCATGTTTTGTCCCTGAAACATGGGAAGAACACAAATAATAAGATCTACTCAAAAGAGTAGTCCACTGATACCATGCACGTGCATCTAGCCATCCAAGAGAAAGGTGAACCCTCGATCTCGCTGGTGCGTCGCTCGCTTGAGATGGAAGTTGATCGTGGCAGCTCTTCTGTGTTGATGTGTAGTAGGTGGATCATCTCTCCTTTCTATCCGTCATGTGACTACTTGGTTTCCATCTTGATGGTTGTCTTGCGGGGTGATGTGGGTGATGATATGTTGAAGTTTTAACCCACGATGGCTTTTGCTTGACTTCACCCTGCTGTGGTGCCTGTTGTGGTGTCTTCTTTTTCAATATGACTTCAACCACTGAGCCCTCCTCTGATGTATCATCACCTGTAACCTTTTCTTCTGCAGCCTCTGTTTGTGTTTGATTGTCAATCATCAAAGGCTCATCATCTGATATGTCAGTCCCTTGAACATCTTCCGCTTCAGCCTCCATGTGCTCTACCTGTTTATAGATGGAAATATCCTGTAATGTAATTTTCTTCTTTTTATACCATAGCTTCAGGAATTTCTTCTGCACATTAATATTGATAGTACCCACGGATTCCATCCAAGGATATCCTAAAACAACATCCCTATTATCCATCTCGGAAGTATAAAAATCACCATGCAACACATACTTATCCATAGAAATCTTCAAATCCTTGTACACTTGAACATCCTCACCATCCACTTGTGTGTTTTCCATGTGTTTTTCTGGAATTTGTAATTTTTTTGCCAAGTTGACATTTATGAGATTTTGTTTGCAACTCGGATTTATAGACACAATGAATTTCTCCTTCTGAATCAATCCATGAACCTGCAATAAGGAGATACCAGAAGAAAATAACCCTTTAGCTTCCTTGGTTTCCTTCTTTTCTATAAAATCTTTGCTAGGGTGTGTGTCTGTCTGTGTGATCTTATCCACAAGATTAGCTTTACGGTCAAAGTGGTCCATAAGATCTTTTGTGAATGTGTCCCAAGTCAAGGGCCTTTGATAGCAACGTTGATGCCATTGCCACCATTGTTGTCTTTCATTGTCCAAGTACATTATTCCCACACCCAACTGAGTCTCATCATCCATAATGTAGTTCAATCTAAAATATTTCTCCATTTGTGCTAGCCATTTGGCTGGATGAGAGCCATCAAATTTATACAGGTCCCTGAAATTCTGACTTAGGGCCGCCATAAAGAAAAAAATTCACTTACTTGGAGAAAATTTGTAATTGTCACAGTTTCGTCAATATTACTCAGAATCTCTATTATAACCTGTTTTTGGAAATGGAGCAACCATTCTGCACCTGCCCATGTGATAGAAATCTTGATTCAGACACTGGAATTACAGATCTGCGCTGCTACTTTCCCGCCGTCACCCAAAAAAAGAGCTGATTTTAAATCAATTATATCTCCCTCATCCGGACTTTGATTCGACTGATTTTTTTTTTGAAATTGGGTATTCTTTCCCAAAGAATCCAGATCTGCAATTAGATTTTGCAGATATTGTACCAAGATGTCTAGATCTGCGCCGCAAACTCGCTGCCCTGAAAATTGTCTGCAACCCCACTGATTTTTAAATCAGCGATATCTCCTTCATCTGGACTCCGATTCAACCGATTTTTTTTTTTGAAATCGCTATTTTTTTGCAAAGAATACAGATATATAATTAGATTTTGCAGATCTTGCACCAAAACGTACAGATCTGACCTGAAAATTCGCCGCCCCAGAAACCCTACAAAAATAAAAAAAAATCTCCACTGTTTGCCCAAGAAAGTGCTCTGATACCAATTGTTGTAGATCTAACCCAGAAATACTATAGATCAGATACGAAAATATAAGATAATGCAAAGAAACCCAGAAATAATATGAAATGATTCTTTATTGATCAAACCCTTAAGGTAGGGCAACATCATACATTCACTCCTTAAGGAAGGAGAACACTCCACAAGCCATATGCTTGTTCATACAAGAATACTTCTCTTCATCTTCATATCTCTCCATGTGGAGTCTCTAGCCTCTATATAGGCCTCATACATACAATACCATGCATCATTACCATGGTTTCCTCATACCATCAACTAATACCATGGGCCCATTACATTATTATTAACTACTTGTGGTCCCTTACATGACATGGGTTAACCACCTTATTTATTACTATGGCCCATCCCATTATTACATTATTACCTTGGGTACCTCCCTTGGTACCCCATATTATCCCCCCTAGGTATATAACAACATCTGATATCTCTTCTGTAGATTCATCTGATTGTATATAAGTGAGATGTTCTTCTATGAGTGGGTTGCCATCAAGTACAACACATGCATCATAATGCCAACAATCTCCCCCTTTGGACTTTATGGCAAAAACACCAACTCACTCTCCCCCTTTGACATCAAGGGCAAAGGGTGGACCAAGATATTCTCTTTCCTTGATAAACATTCTACTGTCCATACTCCCCCTGAGTATCTGCTGAAATCTCTAAATGAGCTCCCCCTTTGTATATGCCAAGGTGTACTAATCTATCCATGCTCCCTTTGAGTACATGCTAAAGTCTTTGCTCTGCTGAAATGTGATGTTCATGCTCCCCCTGACTGTAAGCAAGGTCTGCAAAAAGATGTTCTACAAGAACGGACATGACTCTATCATAAATGACCTTCCTATCACCAAAGACTCATACATACATCCTTCTCCCATCCTAGTGGGGATATACCAATGTTAATTCATCCACCCAACCAAGTAGGGATACATCAAAAGTTTACACATGATAAAACAAGAACATTACATCATCCATCCCAGGCATAGTGGGGAAACCAACATAGGCCGTTACATGACCTTGATAGTACATGACTGAAATATTTCATCATTACATCATGTGACCAGAAGAGATTTCATTAAGTAACTACAATAGATAGAGACACATCATGAGTCTTGATATGAACTTTATATGAGACCAAACATCTAGATAAGACTATGATAGTCATTAGCAACTATCATACACAATGTATGATCTGCTCCATAAGAATCTGTCAACATCATCTAGACTAGCAACCATGTTCTCCCTCTGTACATGTGCCAGATGGTTTCTGTCAGGCCCATATCAGACTCTTCTCATTCTGAGTTTGGCCCACTGATTTCCTTCAAATTAAAATATACGCGACTGTATCCACAGAAACAAGCGTATATACGCGGATACTCCTTATGAAACTTGCATACAACCATTTCCAAATCAGCAACCTGTAAATGTCCTATGACAAGGTATGTCTGCATATAGATATCAACTCATCATCATAAAATCATTCACATTATATCATATGCGTAAAACACCATAGCCATCTTATCAACAAGATCATCCATGTATCATCACTTGGGAATATCTACATCAATCAAAATATGTAAGTATCAACCTATCAACATGTAGGTAAGAACTCATCATCATCATGTATCCAACAATGCAACTTAGAGTAATCATTCATGTATCCAGCACTATGTATCTTGAGCTCAAGATCTTTTGCCAATATCATCAACATCAACAATCCTCATCCACATGAGCACCAAGAACTATAGGAATCCTGCATCATAACTATATTAGATGATCTTTATGCACATGACGACAACAGCATATGAGAGACTCATCATCAAGTAATGAAGTTGTGTATTCAAGCTTTGTACTTTTCCTTATCCTTATGAAGGTCACCATGGAAGCACCATATATGCACCATCTGAGAATCAATCCATAAATATGATCTAAACATCAACTATGTAACCCCAAGAATCATATGAGATTTTATCATGGACAACTCATAACCACATCATAGCAAGATATATCATTTAGCCATATAAGCATCATCACCAAGGACTATTCACCATAATGCAAACAATGCATTATTAAAGGCATATGCTCCCCCTCAACCTGTGCCATCTGCTTATTATTAGATCTGATCATGCATATCTCAGCAATAAGTATCAAGACATCATCATCATCAAGTTAGGATCAAAACACTTCTAGACATCTTACAAGTATCAAGACATTTCCACACATCCTCAACAGACTGTAACTATTTAACCAATAGAGCATATAATGGACTGAGTCATATCAGACCCTTTTTCTGAGCCTGTCCCCACTGCTTTTCCTCAGACTGACATATATGCGACTTTGTAGTGTCTAACTCGCGTATATACGTGACTTCACTTTATGAAACTTGCGTATGAGATTTAGGACACTGAAGTTTTACACTTTCAGCTCCCCCTGAGTCTGTTATGTCTGTGTTGTGCTGTGTTTGAGTATATTGTGCTCTGCCACATCTTTCTGACTGTACTTCCTTCTCCTTCCATATCTTCAAGTGTGATGGTGTTTTCTCCTTTTGGTGTGGTGCCCGAACCTTCTTCCTGCATTCCTTTGCTCTATGTCCAAGCTTGTTACATGCATAACATCTCATATGTTTCATATTCCTCCTGTAGCAATCAACAACTTTGTGACCAAACATATTGTAAGAAAAACAATATCCCTGAAAGTACCTGGAATGTGATGATCTTTTTGTGTGATGATCTTGAACCATTCTTCTTCTACATCTAGCTGCAACATGTCCAAAATTATGACATACATAACATTCAACATTATGCATTGGAGGAGTAAAAGATTTCCTTTGAAGAATTTCTTTCCTTGGTTGTTGATGGGGTTTTCTTGTCATCTCTTCATTGTGCATTTCAAATTTCTCATTAGAGTTTCTTGCCTTTCCTTGTGAGCTAGATTCACTTTCAGTGGATTCATAAAAACCAAGACCAGTTTTGATAGCAGGAGACCTTTGACTACTAAGAATATCATCCAAGATCTTAGTACTATCTTGAAATCGTAAGAGCTTATCCTTTTCTTCTAATTTATCATTTAGAATATTTACCTCAACCTAAAGATGCTCTTCCTTTTCACGATAGTGCTTCTTCATGTCTTCTTCAACTTTCCTTCCTTCTTCCAACTGATGCCTTAATTCAAGAACTTCGTTTTCTTGTTTTTCAAGAGCTTGGAGTAGATCTTTATTCTGCTTCTTTGATTCTTCAAGATCTTCCTTTAGCGAGCGGATCGTAGCTTCAAGTCTTTCATAATAATTGGATCTATCTCTGAGTTTCTTGATGATTGTGCTCCTTTCATTGACTTCATTTCTTAATGATGTCACTTCATCCTACAACTTTTGACATTGATCTTCCTTGTTTTTGAATAACTTCCTTACCTTGTTTCCTTCCTCTAGTTGAGCTTTTAGTTTGGTAGCTTCTTCTTTGAAAGCACATTCCTTTGTGTTCAATAGATCTTGTTGATCTATGATTTTGTCTGTAAGCCTTTTAAATTTTGCCTCTATTTGATATCTTTCTTGCTCACCCATAAGTGCAAATTCAGTTGTTTCGCTATCACATTCATCATATTTAAGAGGATAAATAGATGTATCACCAGAGGATAACAAATTCATACCTGATAGATCTTGTTCATCTTCATTTTGAAGTGATTCTGAATCTGATGTGCTCCTTCCACATATTCCCCAATCAATACACCCACTGTCATAGATCTTCTGAGATGTCTTCTTCTTCTTAGGTGCTTTCTTCTTAAACTTCTTTCCCATTGTTCCACAGATCTCCTTCAAGCGATCAAGCTTCTACCAAAGGACCTGCTCTGATACCAATTGTTGGAAATAATACTAAGAGGGGGGGGGGGTGAATCAGTATTATCAAATCAATAAAACTTTTTCATTTCCATACTTAAATACATATACGCTACTTTAGTTAAGGGAACCCGCGTGTATACGCAACTGTGTCTAATGCAACTAGCGTATATCCAGAATACTTATGATTCAGTTAATCCATTAAATGTTGACCTTTAGTTAGTGCATCAGAACTTCATTAACCATATGAATATAAGGTGGAAACACAAGAAGCACACATGAAGCAGCTAGAGAACAAGTGAAGATTGGAGCATTCAGTAGGCAGGCACCTACATACTAGTAAATGGATCAGCTAGTGCAAGAGCTAAGGGGGTTGTAGCTCCCATCCAGGAGAGTCTGGAGAACGAGAGAAGGTTGTAGCCTTCTGTAGGTAGAAGCCTGTGTACTGGTATAAGACTGCACCAGTACAGAAATACTGTAAAATGAAGTTTCTTATCAAAGGAAGATGGATATGACTTGCAGCAGGTGGTTTTCACCCACATTGGGTTTCCACCTTATATCATGGTGTTCATGTGTGCTTCTTGGGTTTCCACCTTATATCATCGCACACAAGAAGCACACATGAACACCATGATATAAGGTGGAAACCCAATGTGGGTGAAAACCACCTGCTGCAAGTCATATCCATCTTCCTTTGATAAGAAACTTCATTTTACAATATTTTTGTACTGGTGCAGTCTTATACCAGTACACAGGCTTCTACCTGCAGAAAGCTACAACCTTCTCTCGTTCTCCAGACTCTCCTGGATGGGAGCTACAACCCCCTTAGCTCTTGTACTAGCTGATCCATTTACTAGTATGTAAGTGCCTGCCTACTGAATGCTCCAATCTTCACTTGTTCTCTAGCTGCTACTGGAAGGGAGCTACCACCCCCTTTGCTCTTGTACTAGCTGATGTAATAGTACGTAGGCGCCGACCTACAATCTCCTTTCATCCTCCAGGAACCACATTTCATACATTTTCAGACTGGATACCCTTGAAGCACAACACTATAATCTGAAGGCCACGTTTCATCAAATTTTCATACTGGACCAATAAATATCATTGAAGCACAAAACAATCAATACTAGCATCATCAATTTCTGAAACACTGAAACCTTGTCAACAACACAGTCACCAGAACATAGAGCAGAATACTGAACTCTGCAACAATATTCAGAACCAACTGTATCATCAAAAACATGCATCAGAGTGCATACGCTACTCGGAAGTGCTGAACCAGCGTGTATATGCAACTTCACCAAGGTGAACCAGCGTATATGTCATCAATTACTTACTTATAACTTGATGCACTTCCTGTCTTCAGACCTATCCAGATTATTACATATACACGGATAATATGTGTGTTAGCACCGAGATCTAGTCCATTAGATCACATAAATATGAGTCATTATGATCCTTATCCAATATTAGTTCTCATCCATCAATACTGAAGCTAAACACAATCAACCAAACAAGATATGCAGAATACTGACACCTTTAAACTGTCATCAGAAATCATCAACAACCAGAACCACCTGTAACTTCAAACATCATAGCTCAAATGGTATACGCTACTACAATGAACCAAACCCACGTACATACACGCTTACACCAAAGCCAAACCGCGTACAGATCTATAAATATTCAATCATGACTTGCAACGATTTCAAACTTAAGTTATACCCAGTTCAGATCATTACATGCGTTAGTATTGATATCAAGAATAACCATAATCAATCATATAGAGATAGTTCATTTCAAACCATTTGATCCCGATCTATCCTTATATCTTGTTCTCCATCAACCGGTGAGATCCGTCCTTAGCTCAGATCAAGCAATGCATCATCAACCCATAACCTGCATACTGGATCTTATCATTCATCAGATATTCAAGACTTTCTCAATGCCCTTGCCTAATGATCTTCTTCTCCTTTTATAGTCTTAGGCCTTGCTCAATACCATGGTCCAAAACCATAACAAACCAATACCATGGACCCAATACTTGGGATCAACACATCTGATGAGATACTATGGTCCAAAACCATAGGTTCAAATACCAAGGACTAACTACCATGGACCAAAACTCAATGTACGCACCTTCTCTTGCATGAAAATGTGTGTATACGCATACGCATCATTTCAATGACTAACCTATGTGTATACACGGCTCGGTCACAATGAACCTGCGTATATATATTTTCTCTTCATTCTTTTAGTCTGATCATCAAATCCTTGCTGCTGACCTGCTGCACTATGATATGTCATCTGTGTGATTTTCCATCAAGAACAACACTTGAGCCATAATTCCAACAATCTCCCCCTTTGGACTTGATGGCAAAGCTAACTTGTCATACTAAGGACTTGTCATTTGATTCCTTTGAGCTGTCCTACATCCCATGTTTTATGTCACATCTGATATCTCTTCTGTAGATTCATCTGATTGTATATAAGTGAGATGTTATTCTATGAGTGGGTTGCCATCAAATACAACACATGCATCATAATGCCAAAACTTTCTTCTTGGATTCATCCTTGAAAGTAACTTTTATGGTTTTCTTTATTTCCTGAAGAGTCACCTTCTTCTCAAGAGCAAGGATTTTTTTTCAACAGGCAAGGGTTCTTTCAGATTACCACATAGTACGATTTTAGTTTCCCTACCTATGAATATTGCAGTATATGAAGGGAGAGCACTAATGTACCATTCAATTTGTGCATCAACACCCAAGGTGGAGGTCACTGGGATTTTATCCAACAGTTTATTAAATATTGAATTAAAGTCCTTAATATTTTCATTTGGATTTGCTTTAAGATTTGACAATTCATTAATCATAATGGCATTTGTCCAGTCATTGCCAAATTTGACGAAGAATTTTTGTTCAAACATATCCGAGTTTGTTACGAACCCGGCAGGAAAAGAGAAATACCATGGACCTGCGGACCCTTCAAAAGTATAAGGAAAAAGTCTAACAACACAATTTTCTTCTATGAATCCATTTAAATTTATGGCTAACATGAAATTATGAAAATGTTCCTCTGCAGGGAGGCCATCATCAGGATTGAACAAAGGAAGCCATATTTCTGTATGTTTAGGAAGAGGATGTAATGGTGGAGCCATTTGTACTTCCCCAAGATTGTTCCATGGGCTATTTTCCATCATGGGAATATTAGTAACAGAGGAAGTGGCACAAGATGTGGAGATTGATGGAGATTGGGTAGTTGAAGGTGTTGCTCCTTTGGTGCTACTAATTATAATAGCACTAGATGATTTTGGCTGCGAAATATGAATGGATTTGATGCGAGGTTGATAAGAGGAAGGTAAAGAGGTAAAAGAAGAAGTAAGATCGAGAGGAGGAGTATGAGGTGGAGATGTTGATGTGAGCTCACTAGTACAAGAGTAAGTCTCTAAGATACTTTTCTTTCTCCCATGAATGGGTAATGGAAATTTAAAAGGTTTAAACCTAATTTTTTCACTCTGGGATATGGTCAATACACAATAATACTACAAGGATGATGAAACACTTCCTTCCGATATATCAACTTGAATAGATTTTTCTTGAGAAATGGAGATTTCCTCCAATTTTTGAGTTAAAGTCTGATCTTCAAGAACCTTTGTAGGTATTTTTGAAGAAGTTTTGCCAACAAGCTTTGGAAGTGTGCTAGGAGTTTTGTTGGTTGTTTGAGCAAATTCAGATCTTAGATTTGGAGATTTAGAATGTGATCTAGAAGTTGGTGGTGATTTTGAGGGAGATTGACTCTTAGAATGACATTTCAATTTAGGATTGGATATTCTTTCCATTCATAGTGTGAGGCTCTCCTTCTATACCAAAAATACTCGGCAATCGAAATGCTCTGCCTTAATATCAAGGAAAACCACCTGGTTAGGAACTTAACGCAACTCCTTTTCCATTTGGAATGATGGCTCCGATTAGGATTACGAGACTAGTTTCCCTTTAAAAAAGTTATAAAAATGGATGAGATATATAAGTGCAGAGATAATGATGTAAATTAAACTAAGAAATAAAGAATAAATAGACTCACAATATCTATCGTGAGAAATCTTTTCTTATATATGTGACTTTAGAAAGATCTCACATTTAACGTGATAATATAGATACCAAGTCATTTATGAGGTTAAAAGAAATGAAGATGACTAATTTAATTAAATATTTATTTAAATTAGTTGAATAAAATCATTGATTCATTTCACATATAACATATCGATGTTCATGCATACACATTAAAATATTTCAATCAAACACATCAATATTGATAAATGGTTAATTGCATGCAAAAAAATATAAGATAAACACAATTAAAATAACCTTTCAACTCATAAACATAGTACTAATACACATATAGTAGTACCTGATATATGTTGACTCTACTCACAAGTGAAACAATAACAATTTTTCTTTCTATTAATATCACTTCAAGTTATAGTAGAGCAAACCAACATATTTCTTGCCAAAATGCAGAACCTCTTCTTAATATCAATGAAGGGGATTTATAGTTTCTAATTCAAATACAAATATAGTAAAGTACCATAAAAGATTGTAGTGGTTTTAACAAACCACACTCGAGAAAAATTAAGAACACAATAATAGATTTCAGTTGTAACAACTTGACTATGACTAAGATGAAGTTTTCTCTCCCATATGTTGTTGAATTTCACACATATATATATGTCATTGGCATTAATTCGGGTGGAAAAAGAGGTTGTATGCGCAGTCATGCAGTTAATATCGCACGATTAAGTGATGACAACATATGGGTGGTTGTGTCATAGAGACACCTTAGCAGCAGCCACTAACTATGAGGTTTAACTAAGAAATTCCAAGTCAACCTTTGCAGCTTCTTAATGTTCTCAGCCTTCTACTTCGACCACTCCTACCATGTTTTAGTTAACAATTTCGCATCGGGCAAAGTATCCTAACAATAACATTAAATTAGGTTGGCCTATAATAATCTGTCATTGATAGATTCAATGAGATTAATTGAAATATCCTTGGCACTGAAGATTGTCATTTCTGCATGCTTGAGTTTTATTTCCCACTATTGGAAAACAATCTTTTTATGTGATTCTTCAATTTTAGGGAGCTCAACTAATCTCCCTTGTTGTTGAGAAAGGATATTGTTTAGTTCTCCTGCTTCCTTTTTAAATTTAGCTATCTCAGTATTCACGTTTAATTGCTCAATCTTTTGTTGAAGTTCTTGTATTTAAGTATCCTTGCCCTTTAGATCATATTCATGTTGAAGCTTCAAGTCATTTAAGTTATTTTACAGTTCTGCAAGTTGTGCTTGCCACTGTTGAGTGATAATTTGTTTTTCATTCTCAAAACAATTTTCTAAGTGCATAATCCTTTCATCTTTATCCCTTAGGAGTTGTTGTACTTCAGAGGATTTATCAATAGTAGAACTAGCATATGCTCTTGCAAATTGTGAAAGCCTCCCAAGGTCCTCAGGAGGAGTAGCTTGAGCATCTTTCCAAATTAATTCAAAGGAAGCATTACCAAGGACTAAAGACATGGTATGTTCAATTCTCCTTCTTTTTCTCTGTCTGCTAACCAAAACTTTATATGTTGGACTATAAAACATATCAAGAGGAGGAATTTCTTCAATTTTTAAAATGAATTCAACGATATGGTATACCGGGATGACTTCTAAATCATCAATGTCCAGAGATTTATCGAAAGCCTCACCAGTAAGCGAGGTCTTCCCTATAACTTCAGGGATTTGTGTAATATTCATCTGCAATGGAGTCTTAAGACTTTTAGGATCTGTCTCTTTTGTGAACTGATCCCTTATTGCATCTATATTTTTATCTGTTAGAGTTTCTTTTGCTTGAGAAGAGGAGGGAATACCTATCTCTTTTATATGGCATACATTATGGAATTGTGTTGTACTAACTGGGACTTTATCCTTCTCTTTATTTTTTTGATGAAGAATCAATAAATCGATAGGCAAGTGGGATATTCTTTTATTCTTGTACTAATCAAACCGAATCAATTCTTCAGGACTTAACTGTGATGCTACTTGTTTCTCAACCTTTGAATAGATATAAGATGATTCAAATAAATCATCAAATTTATTTATCTCATTTGTGAATTTCCCAAGTTTTTCCTGTGTAGTGACGTTCTTGGCAATATCATTAGGATCATATTGTCTATTGGGGATAGTTGGGAAATTTAGGCATTTAATTTGCTCAATCTCAAGATTAACATGCCTGAAATTATCAAGAGCATAAATACCACATTGAATAGGAAAGGTAGGCCACATTGTCTTTTTAACATCTTGCAAAAGATTTGAAAGACCATTCCCTATAGTTTGGTAGGCTACCTATCAGGTTAAGAGTTTATTGTGAACATAAAGGGGAAACACGTGAGGTTTTGCAGGACTGTCGAAGATCCATATATAAGTGAAGGATTCTTCTCCAAACCATCTTCCAAATGATAATAAATCAATATTGGCTCGAGGTGAAACCCTAGGAGTCTTCCCTACAAAGACACTTTGGGGGATGGGAAGCACTACTCCAAGGAAAATTTTATAGAAATGAGGTTTGTATTTAGATTCCTAGAGTATGTTATGATAGATATGAATAGGTGTAGGGTCTTCTATCGTCCATTTTCATACCATTGATGTAAAATCAAAGATGAAACATATAACATCCATTGTATAGGTGCTGATATAGAAATGGGGAACAATGTTTGGGAAAAAATTGTGTTTGCTCCTAGAATCCAGGATTTGAGTGGATAAAATGTTAGATAATATTTTTCCCCAATCCATAATATAACCATCAAAGGCAACATCAATTAGAGGTACCCATTGGTCTGAGAATTTATTGGTATTAAAGTAACCATAGATTCTACATATCATAACAGCTATATAACAGAATGGCCCGACAAGGGAAGAAATATAATACATACCCTTATCCTCACGCTTGTGTTTGTTGGCCTCCCTTATCAATTCTTTGATGAGCTTTGGCTGATCCTCATGTCCATTCATGATTTTTTCTACAAATTGCCTATCATATTTTTCCTTAGGCTGTGTTAGATGACGCATTTTGGTCAAATCATTGTTGGTCAACAACCTGATAAATGTGTTCCTCTTACTCATGAAATTCCTATCTGCAATATTCATTTGTTCGATAACTCGTTTAACCATATCTGTATAGGGCATGATGTTGGGATGGGCTGCAATTCTATGGATGAATCAATTGGCGACATCACTCTGAGTAGTTTCAAAAACAGGGGTAGAATAATCGTTCGTATCTATTTTATATATCATCGCGGGTTGTTCATATTCAAAGAGTTTATAAATTTCTTCCCAAGAATAGCTTCCAGCATCGGCAGTTCAGTTTGTATCCGATAATAATGCAGGAATTTCATTAGCTTCAGGTGAAGGAGAAAGAGACTGTTGTTGAACAATGGCTTTCTTCCCAAGTTTAGTTGCCCTAAACATATCTGCTGAGATTTTATTATCAAGACTAGCCTGCAAAGGAAAACACGATAATTAACTGATGAAATATTTAGAGCGAAGAACCAATTTCATATCAATTCATGTCTTTATGAGAAAAATCTAGTGATATCGATCCACAATAATGAAATCCTTTAGAACTTTGAAATCATAAATTCGTTACATTTGGTCATTAAATGATACAATGTGGGTTCACATGGGATTTTGTACACGTCAACATATTGGAGGATTATATCAGAGAAATGTTATGGTTGTACCTCTGAAAATTGCGATATTCTTACTTTCCGATGGGATTTTATTATTAAAATGTAATGACTAAAAATATAAGTAGGAAGGGATATAAGAGGTCATGTATCAGGGGTTGAAAAGAGTGGTAGTCGATAGGAAGTTCTGATATGGAAGTTATGATATGGATAGGAGGGGTTTATTGGAGGATCGAGGGATTGGGAATATTGAAGATCAACGATATCGAAATATCGAAGTATCAGAGATGTCATATATTGGAGGATAGGCAAAAAGGGATATTGGAGGATCAGAGGAAAATTGAACAGGATTTCTTGTCTTCTTGATCTCTACATACCGGAAATTCGTAGGAGTATATCATCCTGGAGCAGGACGAATCGAGGGTCACTTCATCGATTCCAGTTAAAATGCCATCTTGAGTGGTGATATCCTCGCCCTGTACTACATTAGTTAATGAAAAGAGGAACCAGATTGTAATGTAGTACGTGGCAGGGCTATCACCACTCAAGACGGTGTTTTAACTAGAATCAATGAAGTGACCCTCAATTGATCCTGTCCCAGGATGATATACTCCTGCCAATTGCCAGTATCTGGAGATCAAGAAGAGGAGAACTCCTGTTCAATTTGCCTCTGCAACTACAAGGAATCAAAAGAAGTGAGAAAGATACATGGATGTGGCCACATGTTTGACATGGTTTGTATCGATAAATGGCTTCGAAGCCACCCCACATGGCTTCGAAGCCACCCCACAGTGCATACTGCTAATGTGGCACTAACTAGGAAGGTGATGTGGACGTTGACTTGGTCAAATAATTTCTTGCTGAATTATATAATGACAAGTGTCACTTTGTTATTTGTAAAAATTTTGTGGTTTTTCATTAGTTGGAATGATGGCAAACCACACACTGACATGTGGCCCAGCCTAAGGCTACCACGTGGAAACCCAGGAGGCCACCAAAAATAGTTCCATAGACAGAGCGGAGGCAATGGTGGTTGAAACGGTGACCTCCCAACACTAACACAACAACTTTACCAACATACCATGCGCGTGGGTCTTAACTGTATGGGGCATGATCTATATTTAAAGTTTGTTGCCACAATATTTGGAGGTTGGACACAAACTTAACCGCCCCATGTGAAAAATCCTGTCATTTACCTGCCAACATATTATGTGGCCACCTGGATAACCACCACCACTTGACCGACGGGGTAACTGCCCCATGTTCCCACTGATTCAACTAACCACCAGGGTGTTGTAACTGTCAGGGGAAAGGGGCCAGCATTCAGGGCTATCCCCTAAGCATATTTCCCCTCCCATATGGCCATATTTTTAGTGTTTTTGGGATTCAGTGGCTATATTATCTGTCTAACAAATCCACCAAGGTTTTGGCAAAGTTGGTGGCCCCTTAGACGAAAATGAGGGTCGGTGCCAAATTTTGGGAAAATTGTAGAGAAAGTAGTGGAGAAACTAGGAGAGGTCATAACTTATCCAATTTTCGACCAAATTGGGTGCAAAAAGAGGCTAGGTAACTATTTTTCCACATTTTGGACTCATTGGAGTAGGTTTCAGAAGCATTTCAACATTGTAAACACCCCTTTTTACACATTTTAGCATAATAGAGAGGCCCAAGCCATTGGAATATGGACCAAGGAGATGTAGCCTAGGAGGGGTGAACTCCTTCATCATGTTCATGTTGTGATGTGTTATTGGTGATGTTTTTTACATTTATATGCTTCTGTTCAGTGTTTATTTTATGTTAAATTTTTCATAAAAACTCATTTTTCACTTGAAAAACTCATGAATTCTTAAGCACATGATTAACATTTTGTTTAAAATCTGAGCAGGATCTTAACACAACAAAACTAATATTCTTAATTAGATCAGTTGAGTATGTGAGAAGGTGTCAGGACATGATCAAGTAGGGTGATCGATTATGGAGCATCATATCATCAATGCTAGCTAAAATGTAGGTCATCAAGTAAATTGTGAATGTCGATGAGAGGATCTGTCAAATTGAGAAGAGCATCAATGTAATGAGTTGTTGCAAAGTGGAGTGTGTTATAAGAAAAAACAAATCTCACGAAACAATGTTACAACCTATTTGAAGATAAAAATTCTTCGAGTGACTTTCAAGAACAATTGTATGTAGTAACCGATGAATACAATGAATTGTTGAAGAATGTATACAGAAAAAGAAGAGGGATGCTAGTGTTTTCACCCCGAATTCGACCACTAGAATAGTGGAGAATGATATACGTAAGGGGGAAGAGTTGAAACCCAAGATAAAGGCATTAGAAGAATTTTTAAGGCCCTTATATAGGTTTGTAGATGAGGAGATTTCCTCATGGAAGGAGGATTGCGTGGCTCGAGACGAGCCACATTTTTCGGTTCCAGGCCTATTGGATCCTATATTTTTTATTTTGCTAAATAAATAACTACATAGGAGGATATAGGAGTGTAGAAGAGGTAGATGGTGTTTATTAAAGGGAGCGGGCGTAGGAAGAAGAGGTAAGGTGTAGGAAGGTACCACATGTGAAGGATGTGTTAGTGTCTAGAGATAGAGATGCATGCAAGGAAGGTTAGGTAGTGAGGATTTTGCAGTTGTGTTGAAGGTGGAGAGCGATGTCGCGGTAGGGGAAGTTACAAAAATTTTATAAGAAAAGGAAGGTTTGCAAAGTGTAGAAATAAGGTGGTAGATACTTTCAAAGGATTTAAAAGCACCCATGGGATATCTAAGTTAAGGGCTCAAAGGATAGTTGGAGAGATGTTTAAGAAGGTTGGGAACATTCGAGGATCCACCAGGAAGAGGTAAATGGGGATGTTGTAGACATATTAGAGATTATAAGTTTGATCATTGGAATATATGATGATATGTTGGCTCATGAAGGGGAAGTTTAATTCTATGCATGTATATTCTATGTTGTGTTTGTAGGCTTGAGTATTTTATTTGAGTTTGTAGCTACTTTGGAGAACTTGATATAAAGGTGATCATATCTAGTAAATTTTGAGTGGTTTTGTATCGAATCTGTATGCTTTCCCTTTTGTATGTTGTGTAGAGATTAATGGCCGATGATATTGATTATATTAAATCTTCATTATAGTGGCTCACACCTTTTGTATATATGATAAAGTAATATAACATATGGCTGATTTTCTTGTCATATTTTGGTTAATTTCTAAATGTATATTTTTTCTTATGGTGTGCTAGTTTAACATGTCTCTCACATTTCACTACAAATTTAAGTAC
The DNA here is from genome assembly GCA_031772625.1 of Pinus tabuliformis. Classification (NCBI taxonomy): domain Eukaryota; kingdom Viridiplantae; phylum Streptophyta; class Pinopsida; order Pinales; family Pinaceae; genus Pinus; species Pinus tabuliformis. The sequence continues at coordinate 289,345,440 of CM062817.1, forward strand.
ATATGAATGACTAAATGATTACCCTAATGAAGGTCTAGCAGTGTATTAATGCTTGATCGCGTGTCTATAAAAAATAATGTTTGTTGTTGTTAATGTCATCCCAAATGCCGAAATGTGTAAGTTTTTTTGTATCTTAATGCATTGTCATTTTTTATTCACGTGCTAACTGGTAAATATAATAGTTTAGAGGTCCTATGTAGAGCACATTCTTAGGAGGATGGTTAAGTGTTTTTCTAATGTGTGTCTAGAGTATTAAATTGTTGACAATCCTATCATACTATGGAAACTCAGTTTTGAAAGTCACCCATCAACATCTCAGGTTAGACTTCACCCACTTTATGGGTGTTGCCAAAAGGGTCGATGCTAAGCATGTTGGCCACTGCACAATAAATCTCAGGCCTGTCAAAATCACACCTGCCAACATGACCGCATGCATAAGTGTGTCTTAAGATTTAATTTCCTTTTTCCAAATATGGGGATTTATTTATGGTGCATAATCTTAACATGTAATTTTGTATAGTTTGGTGATTTCGGAGCATCGACCCACCCCAAAATGAAACCCATTTCAAGAAGCTTCCAGAAGGAGCAGTGTGGCAGTCATTGAGGAGGAAACAAATTTTCCTTACTTTTTATGTGATTTTGAAATGTTTATAAGACTCTTTAAAGTTGTCATGGTAGAGGAAAATATTCTTCATTCTATTAAGTTTTATTTCTTTAAAAGTACTACCTGAAAATTATCAATATGGTAGCCATTTTCAATGTAATATTAGGGTGAAAGAGAGGGAAAACGTAATTTTGAGTGAGGTTGGATGACATCAACCCTAGAGAGTCCATATATATGAAATAATTTTTTGTCTATAAATATCGTGTGCCTTTGTTGAATCCAATCCTTGTCTAGTTTTTGATTCGGCAATCGAACCACAACACAAATAAAATGTGGGAAAGAGTTCCAACCAGCTCGACCTCCCACTCGGGTGGGATCTAGTTATCGAGTTAGGCCTCACACTAGTGGAGATTGACCACGAAGGAAAATAAGGGCTGACTCATGACCTATGATGTTATGGAGATTGGACATAGCATGAGGCATGAATGGCGGTCTAACGTCATTATAACAGGATCAGATCATGAAGGTTTTGGGGATCGAATTAATTGTTGGTTCTATTGCACCAAAATTATGAAGAGAGAGTAGAATGTTTGGGCCTTAACCCATATATTACTTGATTGGAGCTACGAGGAGTAGAGGAAGCTTCAAAGGTTATAGAGGAGGTGATTTGAGATGCCAAAAGTCCGAGACAAAGGATGAGAGCTAATGAGGTGTCAGTGAGGCATGGCTATAGCTCATTGTTGAGCATGAGGACAAGCTTAATGATACATGTGGAAAAGTATATTGAGGTTGTGAATGGATGAGATGTAACAATAAACATACATGATCAAGAGATTATGAATTTTTAAGCGTGAAATTTTGATGCAAAACCCACCCCAAAATAAAATTAGTTTAAAGAAGCTTCACAAGGTTCAATGTGGTAGTCATTGACGACGATATGAAATTCCATTTAATTTTAAGTAATTTTAAATGTTTAGAAGCATATCTAAGGTTTTTGTGGCAGAGGATGAGAATCTTCATTTTGTTAAGATTTGTTCCCTCAAAAGGACTGCCTCCAAATTGTTAGGACGACAACCATTTTCAATGCAATATTAGGCCAAAAGAGAGGGATAAAGTAATTTAGAGTCAGATTGAATGGCGTCAGGCTGAGAGAGGCCATATATATGTAATAATTTTTTCTCTATAAACATCATATGTGTCTATTGAATCCAATCCTTATTTTAATTTTTTTTGTTGTGTAGTGTTTTCTTTTCTCACACGCAGCACAAACCCTAACCAGAGAGAGTGCTATAGAGAACTTGATAAGGAAGTTGGGCCACAACATAAATAAAATGTAGGAAAGAGTTTTGACCTACCCAAACTCTGAATCATGTGGGATCTAGTTGTCTGGTCAAGCCCCACACTAGTCAGGATCATCCGCAGAGGGAAAGAAGAGTCGACTCCTAACTTGTGATGTGATGGAGAATCAGTCTAGCAAGCGGGTGAATGATGGTGTCACATCATTCTAACATGATCAAATGATGAGGGTTTTGGGTTTTGAATGAATTATTGTTTTTGTTGCTGCAAAATTACGCAGAGAGAGAAGAATGTGTAGGCCTTAACCCACAGGCTCCGAGATTAGATCCACTAGGAGTTCGAAATCAGGGGAACCATAGAATTTGTATTCATCATTTGTGGTATTTTTTGTTATGATCTTAGGCCTAGAGAGGAATTTTCTATGGTTTACATAAGTAACCGACATTTTTTTTGGTTAGTTTGGAGAAAATGTGATATGTTTGTTGTAAGATGATTATGTTTTCTTATTAGTCCCATATATGTTGCATGTGTTATCGTATCCAAAACAACAATCACAAATGTCATTGTTGGAATCTTGAATTGAATTCTATGATCATAAAATATCCCATCAAAAATGATTTTTCCAATGTATATAATTTATGGGTTTTTTAATCCAGCCAAGGCATGATATTTATGGGATTCAAGGTTCAAATTATCATGGGTCAAACATATATATATTATAAAAAATAACATAGGTATAGTCTAACTTATAGAAGAAATGATATTTTTCACAACGTTCTTCTGATTAATTTTAATAAAAAATGGGGTTAGATTTTTAAAAATTTGATTTTAAGTTGTCGAATCTATAGAAATCGAATGACGCTCATTAATGCATTAAAAAACGTATTTTAGACAACAAAAAATCAGAGTCTTGCTAGAGATTATGTAGCTGGGTGAAAAGGTATTTTCATCTATAAGTTAGACTAAGCCAATAACATACACACATTTTGAAAAAATATGCAACAAGATTCGTAATCATGAGATTGATTCATAATTTTCCATGGACAATTTTAACATATAAAGAGACTTTTGTACAATATCACGGGTGGATACTATGGCTTATCAATACCACATGCCCCATAAAAACACAACTCATTTCAAAATGAAATATTTTATATATAATTTAATTCAATTAAATTTTATCATTTTTGTAACTAAATTGAAAATTAAAAAATCATAACTATTTTTTATATAATTTTCAAGCCTCTACATTTTATGAATATTTTGTAAAGTTAAATTTTTGTCATTTATCTATTAATAATTGATAATTAAATTAAAATTGTAGGAGTAGTGTTCCAAAATAGACAAGTTTTGGACATGATATTTTAAAGATAATGATTATTTAATCTATATTTTATGAAGTAATAAAGTAAAGTTAATAATATGATAATTTCCATTATTGCTTCAATATGTTTTTTCCAACCATCTTGGGAGTTTTAGAAGAGTTACGGTCTAAGAACATTTATAGGAACTTTAACCATGAAAGGTTTCCCCAAATATTTTAGCTTATTTAATGAGAACTCAAACCATAGAAACTTTATAAAAAATAAGAAAAAATAAAATAAATTTTGACTTACTTTAAAAATATTAAGTAGAACAGATGATATTATTGTTCACTTGTTAAGACATTTCATTGAACTAATTTTCAACATCCTCTTATTTTCGCAAATTTGTTATTTTTTTTATCATTTAGTTTCCTTTTTCCAAATAATACATGATCTTAAAATTAAATTATTTCCATTTTTAAATATTTATTTAATTACCTATATTTATATAAATAAATTTATTGAAAGAAATCATTAGTAAAATACGTAGGCATACTATAAAAGAATTAATATAAAAAATAATTCTATTGACTTTAAGAAATAATTCGGAAAAGAGAGTTTTTCGAAGCTTGATGAGGTGTTCTCTAAGAGAGGGGAAACAAAAAGATATGTGGAAAAAGGGGAAAATATTAGATAAAATTTAAATGAAATATTATGAAAAAGGCCAAAGCATTCCAGACTGAAGAGAAGAGAGGGGAAAGTGATAAGGAGGACAAGGAAACTAATTGACTTAAGAAATAAGTGATTCTAAATTGTTGTGGTGTTTTATTTTTGTTAGGATGTTAGTGTCTTGATGCATCTAACAAGGAACTTTTTATCAGGAATATTAGGAAGAAAATAATGTTTACGTTTAATAGGTATAGAGGAAAGAAGAAAAATAAGAGAGAAAATTTTATGAGGCCTATTTAAGGTATTAAAATTATTTTTAATTTTAAAACATATTTAGTATTAAAATTTATTGTAAGTTTATTATAATTGATTGTAAGTTTATTATAATTGAAATTTGATTATAGGTTAATAAATTTTATATAAAAGTAAAAAAATTGTTTGATTTGACTAAAAGTAATTTTATATTAGTACATTGTGTTATTACTTATTTTTGAAATGTGTATTTTAAAATCTTTTATAAGTTGTAATGTTTTGTGGTATTTTGTTATGTAAACATTTTGATTAAATCAAATTAGATAAAAAATAAAAATAAAATTAAAAAATATAAAAGGAAACAAACTAATAATTGTTAAGTAGACATTTTGACTGGATCAAGTTACATAGAAATAAAAATTAAATTAAATTAAAATTTAATATTGTTGGTGGTTTTCCGCTCCATGTTTTTTAAAACTTGTGGTTTTTCCCATGGTATTCTTATGTAAGAAGAACTATATATATCCTACGAGCCTACATCTATATTAACACCAAATATACAAGAGCGAAGAAGGATCAAATCTTGTTGCTCTTTAAAAGACGATTGCTTCCATCTTAGAGTCTTGATCCCTCTCACACTAGTAGATCCAGAGTTAAGAAGGCTTGGTTTTCTAATGTTACTATGGTTTTAGGTAATCCCCAAACCCTAGTGTTAGATTTTTATTGATTAGTTAAAACAATACTTCCTCTTTTTAGATTAGCTAGATTAAATATTATTTCCTATTTCAATAATAAATTGGGTTCTCTAATGAAACTATGGCTTTAGGTAATCCACGAACCTTGGTATTAGATTTTTATTGATCAGGTGAAATAATACTTTCTATTAGTTATCACTGAGATAGTTCTTGGGCAAGCTTAAATGGCAATGACAGTGAACTTATGTGTTAGGAAATTAAAGGTTCAAATAACCTTCATTTTGATGAAAAGTATATATATACACCGAAAAGTTATTATGGTAGTTATTGAAAGAAACCAATATCACACTTTTGATTAAATGATTTGTAAAATAAAAGTAATTTCTTTACTTCTTCTTGATCTCCACATGCTGGCGATTGGCAGGAGTATATCATCAACGAATCGAGGGTCGCTTCATCGATTCCAGTTAAACCGCCCTCTTGAGTGGTGGTAGCTCCACCACGTACGGGACGTACGGGCAGGGCTATCACCACTCAAGATGGCATTTTAACGTAGTACGGGGCGGGGCTATCACCACTCAAGATGACATTTTAACTGGAATGGATGAAGGGACCCTCGATTTGTCCTGCCCCAGGTTGATATACTCTTGCGAATTGCCGGTATCTGGAGATCAAGAAGACGAAAACTCTTGTTCAATTTTCCTCTACAACCACAAGAGTTTGAAGAAGTTATTTTTTTATTAAATTAAATTTTTGTTATTTTTTTTTTAAAAGAAAATTGAGAATAATAATGTTTGAATCTTACTTTTTATGGTAGAAAATAGATTAGTATCAGGGAAAATTAACAGCTGTAAGCTGGATCTGAAACCTTATTAAACTAAGGGAAAGGCAAGAAGATCTCCATCACCCTTAACATGAGTAATTAACAACAGATTGCAGTGATTTTCAAATTACTTACAAAGAATAAAATTACTTGCAAAATACATTCATTCTTGCTCTTAGCTTTTGCCTTGTGGCTCGCTCGCTGTCCCGAGCACTCTGGTTTTGGAAGCAGTGTATCTTGGAATGGGCACTAGAACTGCCTCAATGCTCGCTTGAAGAAGTAAACGCACACTATAATTTCCTCGTAGAAGTTTTCAAAATGAATAGTGAGCCTTGACATCTACTATGGGGAAATCATAGTGAGCTTTTACCTCTCCTGACGAGGATTGAGGGAGGTCTGCTGCGCATTCCAAAATGCACGGATTCTAAAATTAGAAAACCCTCCGGACAGGGTGCCAACCGGAAGGAAAATTAATCTCAATCACCATGTTAATTACACTGATAGGAACTATACTTGCTAAGTAGACTTTTGCAGGTTATGGATTTTGTTTGCAGGATGTTTTGAGCAAGAATACCAGTTCTCTATTTCCCAAGGCACATCAGATAATCAAAGTTAAATGGATGTATAGTCAAGCATTTATTCTTCGACTCTTGCTTTCTGTAACAGTTGAGAAAATCACTTATTTTGTACCTTAGCTCATGTTGTGTCTTATTGTTTTGCTCGGTGGTATATTAATGTGTCAAAAAAGTATGTTTTGAAACATATGTATGAAGAAATCTTCAATATAGTCTAGAGGGTGTAAGTGTGAGAGGTGAAAAAGGAGAAAAGTTTGGTGGCAGCATGAAAATGAATAGTTACAAGTTTTACAGTGAGTTACTCACCAACCACTGGTCAATGTAAAATTGCAGTAAGAACTTTGTGAACTTTTTTTTACTAGGTGAAGGAGCCGCAATCCATATGAATGTATTTAACTCACTAAAATTATAACATAAAGTTTTAATGTGTTGCTCAAAATTTTACTCTCTTTTGTGGTGAGTTAAATTTTTGTGTTTTTTTATCTCATGTACATCGGGTTTTGATGGCCCCAACTCCATATTTGATTTCCCCAATTGATTTTTTGAGGGAAAGACTCCTCCCCTCTTCCCCTATAAATCTTTCAGGTCGTATCGGAGCATGTTAAACTATGTTAGTGTAAAAACAAGTGTTTTTATTGCGAGTTAAAAATTGTTTTAAGGGAAGATTTGTTTGGAGGGAAGTTTTCTTTTACACTCACAAATGGAAGCATCAACCACAAGCTTGAGTAATCCTAACATGCCTTAATTTAATGAGAAAATTTGTGACTATTGGACTATAACAATCAAGGCTTTGTTTTCTTCCCAAAATATTTAGAAATTGGTGGAGAATGGGTTCCATGAACCAGCAGATAGCAACATAGACGATCTTGTCTCAAGCACAAAAGGATTTGTTGAAGGACAACAAGAAGAAGGATGAAAAATCCCTCTTCTACATCTTTAAATCAGTTCATGGAAGCATTTTCCCAAGGATTGCAACAACAACAAAGTCCAAGCAAGCATAGGACACCCTCCACATAGCCTACCAAAGCATGGCAAAAGTGAAGACAACAAAGCTACAAATACTAAGGAGAGATTTTGAGACAATTTGTATGAAAATTTCGGAGAATGTAGACTCATTTTTTACACATGTGAGTGGACTCGTTACTCAAATCAGGTCTCATGGTGAGACACTTGAGGAAAGGAGAATAGTTGAGAAAGTTTTGAGAAGTCTTCCAACAAAGTTTGATGCCATTGTTGTGGCCATAAAAGAGACAAAGAATTTATTGCAGTTTTTAGTGGATAAGCTTCATGCATCTTTGATTTCTCATGAACATAGATTGTGTAGAGCACGAAACTTCTCATTGGAGCATGCCTTCAAGACAAAAGTTTCATTTGGTCAAGGTAGAGGCAGAGGAATATCCAATGCTAGAGGAAGAGGAAGAAGCCCATACATCGGTGGAAGAGGCAACCCTTAATGCTCAAGTGGAAGGGGCAGTAATCACAATTCAAGTCAAGGCCCGAGCCAGAATCAAGCACAAGGTGAAAGGTATGAAAAAAGTTCAATGTCATTACTGTAAGAAGTATGGTCATTATGCAAATAAATTTAGAAAGAAGAAACATGACGTAAGTAACAAACCAAGTGCAAATTTCACAAAGGAAAATAAAAAACAAGATAACATGTTTTTAGCTTGTAATGTAGCACAATAAAAACAAAGTGATGCATGGTTTCTAGATTTAGGGTGCAACAACCATAGGACAAGGAACATAGAAACATTTTCTAATCTAGATGAAAGTGTGAAATCTGAAGTGACATTAGGGACTGATAGCAAAGTCTTTGTCATGGGCAAAGGAAGAGTCAATATTCTAAAAAAGAAGGGGGAGAAGTATATTTTAGATGTTTATTTTGTCCCTAGTTTGAAGCATAACCTCATAAGCATTGGACATCTCATGCAAAAGGGCTGCAATGTCTTTTTAAAGAATGATGATCACACAATTTTGGATAAGCCTCCAAGTAGACAATTGATTGCAAAAGTTCAGATGACAAGTAATAAAATGTTTCCCCTAACGATCAAATCAGATTTGAATGAAGAATGTGGACATGAGCAACTCTCAATGAATTCACAAGAGGTTGAAAGAAAAGTTGCAATTTCCACACAAGTAAACTTTCAAGTAATATTTTACCAAGATACCTTTTAGATATCCCTGTAGTAATTGTTGTTTGAGACAATATACTTGTCAATAATATATACATATTCAAAATTATGAAAGCATTGCAAATGACATTAACTTAGAATTTAGTAATTTTTAACCAGCAAAAGGCCCGATATTGGAAGTCATAAATTAGGATTGATAAAAAACGAACATCTTGAAATTCCAATATTAAACCACCCCATTTGATCCTCAATTAGTGACTATAGGGAAAGGAAGCAATGACCTTGTTGCACACAGTTATTAGGTCCTCAAACAAACATCTCGCAAACTTACAGTGTATAATTCATTTTTTTATGGAAACTTTGTTTATTGTATATAGAGTTTTATTCCCAAAGTAATAGAAATCATATACGTCTACACAATTATAAATTATGCATCCTAGAACCATGGTAAACTGCATGAGCCTACTTTAGGACTTCCCTTTTACATTTTTCAAGATAGTGAAATGGTTCAAAGCCTTAGACTATTGCCACTATAGATCCATCCAAGGATTATGTTTCGTAAACCATATCCATAAGATTGTATAGCCTCTAAAGCAACATTATGAAAATAAGACCAACATGTGGGGAGCATAATCAAATAATAGGAATATAAGTACTCATGACCTTGCTCTTGAGCAGATGGAGTTTCCTTCTACCATTTGTGAGCCTCAAATTGTAAAAAGGCAACCTAGTTTGACAAAATTATCCATCCTCTTTTCTACACTGACACTCATGTCATTAACTAAATGGAATTTGGAGTTGGTGGGAGGATGCTGAAGATAGCAAGTTTTTTTTTTTTTTAAATTCCGATTGTGCAGAGAAAATCCATGGTGAAAACAACGATTTAGGAAGAAATGGAGTTTGTGTTGAAGACTGTGGGGTTGATTTAAGAAATATGAATAGGGTGTGTTTCTCTCTTGAAGAGGTAGCAGATATCCTGAGGTCAACTCAGAAAACAATGAACATAGCAGCAAACTCAATTTGACAAGTGAGGTTAGCGGTTCGAGTAAAAAGTGTAAACTTGTTTATCGTAACGATGGTTCCAGTTTAGAGAAAGGTGATTGTAGTGATGAAGGTGGGTGTCATTGTTGTTTAGGAAAGGATAAGAGCTCCATTACAATTAACTAAATTATCGAAAATAATGATAGTTTCTCTCTTGAAGAGGGTGGCAACTGCCATGAGGTCAACACAGAAAGCAATGAATGCAACAAACACAATTTGACAAATGAGGTTATGGCTCCAGCAATGGCATAAGCCTATTCATATTGAATGATGGTTGCAGTTTAGATAAAGGTGATTACAGTGATGAAGGTGGGTGCAGTTGTCATATGAAAGGAAAGGATAATAGCGTCAATAAAATCAAACAGATTAATGAAAATAAGGATAATGGTCCCTTTGATTCCAACTTGGTAGGGAGGCTTAGCAGCCTTAGGATAGAAGCACATAAGAACTTTAGAATAAATGAGCATTTTTAAGCATAAGAATAGTAGAAACAGTGAAAATATTAGTCTGGTTTTTAGTTGCAAGGAGATTTTGAACAACGCTATTGCTGATAGTCCAGTTTCAAGATTTGATCATAGGAAGAAGGTGGTTAATCTCTCCTCCCTAGAGCTCAATCCCAATACTCTTAAAATTATTAGAAAAGGTTTGGGCTTTGCCATCACTCCTAGTAGCATTCCGTTTGAGAGCATCATTTGTAATATTGAGAATGGGACTCATGGCCTCTCCTCAGATGACAATGATGTTTTAAGACAAGAATGTTCCCTTATAATGAGAAAATAAAAACTGCCAAAATGTAATTTGAGAAAGGATGAGCAGGTTTCACTAAAATCCCTTCATAATAATGACGAGATCATAGTACTTAAGGCTGATTAAGGAGGAGCAACTGTTGTTTCAGACAAATATGATTACATGTGAAAAATGAATGATCATCTCAGTTGTGGTAGTTATAGGAGAATTAACACCAATCCCATTCCCAAGGTTATTAAAGAAGTCAAGAAGGCAATCTCGGAGTCCAACATTGATGATAAAATAAAAAATAAGTTGATGCCTTCCTACGAGGTTATCCCTAGGATTTATGGGTTACCAAAAATTCACAAAGAAGGGATTCCTCTGAGATCAATAGTTAATACCATTGGATCCCCCACTTATGAATTAGGTAAATATGTTGTGAAGATTCTGAAGCCTCTAGTTGGGAACATAGACTCTTTTATAAAAGACTCTAATGATTTCATAAAACTGACAAAAAATGATAAGGTTGACAAGGATGAAATTTTGGTTAGTTTTGATGTAGTGTCCCTACTTACCAAGATCCCCTTGGATGAGGTTGTTCATTTATAAAAGAATTCACTGATCCAAAAACAACGAAACTTTCGGAAATATGTTTGCATTCCACTTTCTTCAGTTTCCAAGGAAGTTATTATGTGCAGATATATGGGGCCACAATGGGTTCCCCCCTCTCTCCAATAGTCACCAATTCATACATGGAGTATTTTGAGAAAAATTCTCTTGACTCTTACCCATTGAAACAAGCATGGTGGAAAACATTTTTTGATGGCCCCAACTTAAAATGTACCCATGGTAGGACGAAGTTTGAGAAGTAATTTAATCATCTCAACTCTATCTCTTCAGAAATTAAGTTTACTATGGAGCTTGAAGAGAAAGGTAAAATTCTTTTTTTATGTAACATACCTATATGGCCTACCCGGAAAAATAGCCCCTAACCCCATGTTTTTTTTTTTAATATAGCTAAGTTTCCATGTTTTTCTCTCCTAGTTGGACTGCTACATCACATCCAAGGAGAAACCTTATACCATAGACACATTATCTCACCTTCTTTGAAGAATCTTATAAACATAACCACAACTTGGAAGGAAGGAGGAGCCATAACATGCAAGCATCAAGCCTCTTGTGACATGCATGGTATTGATATCCTCGACCCTTATATATAAAGATAGAAATTACTTCCTAACTGCTCTACATGCCTCTATATCTCATGCCAATAACTTGCCTCAACACTAATAAATCTTGATTACCATATGCATGCATAAACATTATAAAACCCATTAACTCAGATAATCACATGCAACACCTTCATCACATCTACTCTTTAATCAGATTGTTCATAAGTGTTTTCATCCACTTAATATGTCCTACTGCTACATAGGGATGCAATAAGAACACATGCATAATAAGAATCCATCATTTTCATCATAAATATTACTCTTAAGCAATAGACAAAATGAAAATTGAACCTTATTGAGTATACATGCAATAGAAAATATGACCATCATAGACTATCCGTTAAAGGCATTATACCATCTGATCCGCATGTAGCCACCACTATCTGCCATGTTAAACTAGAGAGTTTATATAACATTAAACACATACTACGATCCTTCACTAACAAAATTATGATCACCTTTAGATTCATTGAATATTTCATTCATCCACATACATAGGAATGAGAGTAATTACATGAATATAGATAGAATCATCATTATATATCTTATGCAATACAACTACAAAAGTGTAATACATCAATGGATGCATGTTATGAAACTAGCTCACAAAAAGATAGAAAAGATAGAGAATGCCTTGGAAATAAGCCTCTTTGAGGGGGCAACCTCCTTTACATTACACAAATGAACAATTTTTGAATGATACAAATGAAAAGACCTCCTTTCTATATATAGGAGTCTAAGGGGTCATAATATAATCAGAGTCGACATAACAATAATAATGTAAGGGCACAATAATAACAATAGTGGGCTTCTATGGGGCACAATAGTAACAATATGGGCACTACATGGGTACATCAATATAATAAGCGGGTTGTACTAATAACAATAAGGGGTTACACTAGTAGTATAGGGGTCTAACATGCCCCTCTCCTTCAAAAAGTGTTGTCCTCAACGCTTGAGTAGTTCTTGATGCTTCTGTATAAAATTCTTGTCCTCCCATGTGGAATCTTCAGCAAATAAGTTCTTCCACTTGATGAGATACTCTAAAATTGATCGATTTCCTAGTTGTCGGGTTTTTGTTTCTGTGACTACTCCAGGTTCCAATATGATTTTTCCTTCCTCTTCAATTTTTGGCAATATTGTTTGAATTGGGATCTTTTGCAACTTTTGAATAAGTGGCCATACTTCTTCATCCTTCTTCCAATCATCACATGCTTTGTTTATCCAATCTGGTTGGATAATAGAAATAGCACAAAACAATGCTTCCACATCCTCATCCTTTCTTGAGAGTGCATCTGCAACAAAATTTTGCTTCCATTTTCTATAGATGATGTCAAAGTCATAACCCAACATATTTGTGACACATTTTTTCTGTTCTTCTAAATATAATAGTTGTTCTAAAAAGTATTTAAGACTATCATGATCCATTTTTACCTTGAAGTGTCTTCCCATTCGGTAAAGTCGCCATTTCTTAAGTGCATGTAGTATTGCCAACATTTCCTTCTCATAAATAGCTTGCTTGAGATGTAGCAATAAAAATACCCAATCACCTACATCAAAACATTTTTCACTACGATGTTGATCTACCTGTTGTTTCATTCGATTTTGCACCAAAGTGTCGTTATCCTTTAAAAGTTGGAGAAATTGTTGTTGATGCTCGATGTGATCTTTCACTTCTTGAACCTTTTTCTTCTTAATATGTCCTTCTATCTTTAGAGTTTGAGGATTGGTAATTTCTTCCAATCCTTTACAAGATATAGTCGGATTCATTTCTTGATGCTCGATGTGATCTTTCACTTCTTGAACATTTTTCTTCTTGATATTCCCTTCTATCTTGATAGTTTTAGGAGTGGTAATTTTGACCAATGAATTACAAGATAAAATTGGATTCATTTCTTCTTTCTCGATGTGATCTTTCACTCTTGCACCTTTTTCTTCTTGATATGTCCTTCTATATTGAGAGTTTGAGTAGTGGTAATTCTTGCCAATGCTTTAAAAGATATGGTTGGATTCATTTCTTCTTTCTCTGGGGTTGGGTCCTGGTGTATATCCTCTTCTTTTGATGGTTCTTGATCCTTTTCTTCCTCCTCTTCATACTCTATGTAAAATAATTTCTTCTGAGCACACTTATGGCATTTAGTGCATTTGCTATCACAATTGTAACAAAGCCCTTTTTCTCTTTTTTCTTCCAATTATTGTGGTGTAACCCTTGTAGGCTGTGGAAGGCTAGGAGAAACAACACTTCCATCTTTAAAGTTGTGATGGGTAGACTTCCTTGTTGCCATAATTTTACTTTCCACTATATAACAAAGCCCTTTTACTCTTTCCAATTGTTATGGTGTTGCTCTTTGTATCCTTATAATGTGTTATCATTTCCTCCATGAAAATTGACCACATAACAAGTTGTTTACGAGAACAAAGCACTTTATACCATAAAAATTGATCCGGTTCTAAATATGAACATGCAATACATACCTTTTGCAATAGTGGTACACCATGTAGATCAAAATATTTTTCCATTTGAAGTATCCAATTTACCATATCCTTGCCATCAAACTTGCTCATATCACCTTTTCTTGATATTAGGAGCTTGATCTTGAAATGACTATAACTCTGTAATTTCGGTTCTTCCAGTTCTGAAATTGTGGCCTGCAGTAGCCCTCTATGTCATCTTTTCAATGCCACTAGTCTGATCAAATTTAGATTCTCCAATAAAGCGTTATGCACAATCTCCCAAGATGACCTGATTATATACCTTTTCAGAAGAGCGAACTTGTATGAAGTGCCACGTGTCACTGTTTTGACCTTAGGATCTGAAAAATATACACAGGAAACTACAGTCCATCCTCTTTCTGTAACTTCTGACGAAATTTCAATCTGATGCTCAGAGAGATATTTATGACGATTTTCCCAAGGTGGCCTGTTTGGAATGTAATTTGGGGGTTTGCAAAACCCTTAACTTCCTCAAACATGCATACATAAAAATCACGTCTAGCTCATCCAGTCAAAGTGTTAGAATCTAGAAGCTTTGATACCACCCTATGGTATCAGATATCACCCAAGAAGAACAAAAATCCTATATGATCCTATGCTCTAGAACAAACATGTCAACCATATTGCTTATTGGAGCTTTATAACACAACTCATTGCAATATCTACAACAACACCCACATATACATATACATATACCAAAACTCATTTTCTTGAACCAGCAAATAATAAAGGATACATAGCCTGGATTTGATCAACCATCTCCTATGTAGATTCATCGAGCCCAAAGTGCTTCCACTGCACTTTAACCCCCTTGATTGCTCTGGTCCATAGCATGAGTTGTTTTTGCTACAATATGCATTGTGGTTTTAGCTGGAATTCTCCCTCTCATTCCACCTACAATATAGTCTATTCAATCACATGATCAACATCTTGGACATACTTCTTAAGCAATGAAACATGGAAAACAACATGGACTTTCATTGTCAAAGGTAGTGTAAGTCAATAAGCCACTAGTCCAATCCTCTCAAGGATCTCGAAAGGCCCGCAATACCAAGGTGTCATTTTGGAACATGATCCAATTCTTAAGGAGCTCCTCTTGGGATTGATGAGAAAGTACACATATTCCCCAACCTAAAACTCCTTAAATACATTGTGATGATCTGCATAACTCTTTCACCTATCCTATGCTTCCTTCAAAGTCCTTTTAATAATATGCCTTCTTGTTCCGTCTCATCCACCATGTCCAGTCCAATCAGCATCATGTTCTTTGGATCACTCCAGCTGATAGGAGTATTACAACTCTTCCCGTAAAGAGCCTCAAACAGACTCATCCTCAAGGATTCCTAATACATGTTATTATACACAAACTCTACTAGTGGAAGATCCTCTTCCCACTTTCATTGTTGATGCATGACACACATACTCAACATGTCCTCAAGAATCTTGTTGACCCTATCTTTCTATCCATGTGTCTACAGATGATAAGTCATACTAAAATCTAACTTTTTCCGCAAACATGCAAACAATTCGTTCCAAAACCTAGAAGTGAACTTGGAATCTCTGTCGGATACAATATTCTTAGGAAAACCATGAATATATGATCTACCTCCCTAATGAAAATATGATCTACCTCTCTAGCTGAATTTGCAGACTTAACTACAATGAAGTGAGCTACCTTACTCAACTTGTTAACCAAAGCAATGATGGAATCATGTTGTCTTGATATCCTCGAAAAGCCTGTAATAAAGTCCATGGAAATGACCTTCGATTTCCACTCTAGACTTGGAATCGGATGGAATAAACCACCTAGATGCTTACACTCTGATTTTACCTATTGATAATCTAAACATTTCACAACAAACTCAGCCACCTCTTTCTTCAAGTTCGACCCATGATAGAATTTCTTAATTGTTTTCAATGTCTTCTGATATCCCAAGTGACCTAAATATGGATTGAAATGAAACTTTCTCAAGATAAGCTTGTTGAGATCACTATTATCTAATACATAAATCATGTTCCTGAATTTGACTAATCCATCAGTCATGAGATGATACTCCTCATCCCTATTACTTGTACCCTACTGTTGTAACCTATGCCTCAATTGTCGATACCTGCCATCATGATGCCCTTCCTATAAGATCCTCTCCTACAATTTTGTCCCATAAGAACTCATTGTTTTAATGTGATTCACCTGCACTCTTCTACTAAGAGCATCTGCAACCCTGTTCTTCTTTCCCTTGATGTACCTGATCTCAAAATCAAACTCACTAAGAGCAGTCAACCATATAGCTTTCCTAGCATTCAAATTAGGTTTATCAAACAATTACCTCATCCCATTGTGATCACTCATCAGAATAAACCTCCTACCAAGAAGATAATGTCTCCACATCTTCAATTCATGAATGATGGCTTCCAACTCAAGATCATGTGTCATGTAGTTCTTCTCGTGCTAATTCAACTTCATTAACTCCTAGCATCTTACCTATCCTTCATGCATCAAGAATCCACCAAGTCCTCTCTTACAAGCATCTATACATACCACAAACTCTTTGTTAGGATCTACAATCTTCAAAACTAGAGCATTTTTAAGCAAATACTTCAACTGCTCAAAACTAGCTACACACTCCTCAGTCCAATCAAACTTCTTCCCTTATCACTGCAAAAATGTAATAGGATAGGAAAACTATGAGAAGTTCCTGATGAACCTCCTATAATAACCTACTAGTCCCATGAACGATCTGACTTCATCCACATTCCTAGGCGCTTCCCACTCCATGACAACTCTAATCTTCTTCGGGTCCATTGTTATACCTTCCTTGGAAACAACATGTCCCAAGTAATGAACTTTTATCTAAAATAAATTGCACTTACTAAGCTTGGCATATAAATGATGCTCTCTCAACAATATTAACATTGTTTCTAGGCATTATGCATTCTCTTCCTCATTCTTAGAATATATCAATATGTCATCAATGAAAACTATCACAAACTTGTACAGATAAGGACGCAACACACTATTCATCAAACACATGAAAGTATCTAGAGCATTAGTATGACCAAAAGGAGCTACTACTAACTCATAATCCCCATACCTGGTATGGAATGCAGTTGTGTAGATGTCATCTTCTTTGATGTGTACCTGATGATATCTTGATCTCAATTCATTGTTCAAGAACATTTCTACTCCCTTGAATTGATCAAACAAGTGATCAATCAAAAGCAAAGGATACATGTTCTTGATATTCACCTTGTTCAACTATTTGTAATCAATACACAACCTGAGAGTACCTTCATTCTTCTTCACAAACAATATTGGTGCACCCCAAGGCGACACACTTAGCCTTCGGTATCCTTTGTCAAGCATTTCCTTCAGTTGCAACTTCAATTCCACCAACTTTAGAGCACTCATCCTATAAGGTTCGTTAGATGTTAACATTGTTCTCGACATCAACTCAATAGAAAATTCCACTTCCCTATGAGGTGGTAACTCTAAAATATTTGTTGGGAATACATCCTGAAACTGCTGCAAAACTGGATACCTCTTCAAGACTTCAGCATCCTCAACATCCTTCCCTTTGTCACTAGAAATGTTAAATACAGACAATATGCATCCTTTCATGCTACTATGTTTTGCCTGCATAATTGTAACCATTCTCACTGATGTATGTTTCTTCTTACCCTGCAATATTCTCCTCTCTCCATCATCATCCAAGCACTCAATAGCCTTATCATAGCAATCTACCTTAGTCATGTGAATGTACAACCAATCCATACCCAACAACATATTATATGATCTGAACGGAAGCACATTTAGATGTGCTGATGTAGGCATATTGTTCAACTCAAATGCACAAAATCTTACCCAATGATGAACTATTTTCTTAGTAGATGTAGCCAACTGGACAAACCAAGACTTTGCATGCACTTCTTTATTCAAGAAAAACTTATCCACCGGGTCAAAACTAATATAACTATAGTTAGATCCAGTGTCAATAAAAATAGAAATAACTTGATCACAAATCTTACCTTCCATCTTGATAATAGATGCCTGATGATCAACTTACCTATTATCCAATGCTGCATAAATCCAAGGAATACTCTGTCCAACATCCCCAACTATTTGTACCTCCCTAGTAAAGTAAATATGATGTCTGCCACCCTGATTTTATGGACAATTTCTCCTGCGATGATCCTTTCCACAAGTCCAACACTACAAAGGCTTCCTACCATCACCCTTATTCTACTCCTCAAATTGAAATCCTTGTCCTTTGTCAACTGCATTGAATTTCTTGTATGGCGTTGCATTCTCCTTGTTACCTACATCCTGAGGTCTTCCTTGCTTCTTATCCCACTTTCCTTTAGTCTTGTCATTACCTTTCCAACCCTTCTTAGGCTCTAACTTATGCTTAGACTACTCATAACAATGTTTCAACTTCCCAATTACTTCCTCTAATGTTTGAGGCTCATCATACTCAATATGATCCTTAAATGATAATGGAAATCCACTAACAAATATTTGAACCTTCGTTTTCTCATCCTTAAGATATGGTACATACCTCAACAACTCTAGAAACTTAGTCATATACTCTTCATTTTTCATATATCCCATCTTCAACTCATAGAACTCCTTAGCCTTACCATCATAGTATCTCTCTGACAAATACTTCTTCCTAAAAAGTCTTTTGAACTCATTCCAACTCAACTCCTTTGTCTTGATGCTTTTGACACGCTTCACAGCTTCCCACCAGATGTCCATTTTTCCCTTGAGACTTAAGATAGTTATCCTAGCCTTCATATTCTTTATGTAATCATGCAGCTCAAAGAAATTCGTAATCCCAACAAAAAATGCTTCCGCATATTCTAGTTTCTTTAGCTATCCATCAAAGGTTGGAGACTTGGATTTCTTGAACTCATCTGGCAAATATTGCTTCTCGTTCCTCCTATAAGGATGTTAACAGTGATGACCATGGTGTTTCTTTGATCTAGAACTAGAACAGAATCCATAACCACTACCTCTCATGTTATGTGTATCCATCCATCTTCCACCCTTGACCATGTCATATATGTCTAACCCGTGCCCTCCATGAGTCCTGCTACCATATGCCCCATTAGTCCTTTCATCATGTCCATAACTAATATGTGTTTGTCCCTGTCTCTACAAATCTGATAAACTTTGAAGGATCACTTCATTGACCTATGCTTGCTTTTCATGTGCCCTAGCAAGTATTTCCTATGATTGAATGATTTTGTCACTGTCCACCTTACAACTTCTTATTTTTTCTTTTAAACTTCTCAAGGTATATGTTATGTCTAGAGAGTACTCATCTTTGTGTTGCTCATATGATCTATAAGGAGAGTCACGTGAACTATAATCCACCATTTTTCTTATCATCTCTAATCTTGTACTTCCTAAAAACATACATACTGCTTATACCACTATGTGGAGGGGGCATATGGCCTTCTTGGTGATTCTCTAATCAATATCATACTATTATGATCAGATATGAATTCATGACCTGTATCTTACATGTTTTACATGTGTTTGATGAAATTTTTGTTGTGGATTACGCATGTCCTCAATCAATTCTTGTTTAATTTTTTTATAAAAACATTTTTCATTATGTCATTTATCATTTTGAGAAGTCACATGCATTTTTAGGCAGTGGTTTGGAGGCTAGCCTAGAATTGTGGCTTAGATCTCAGGACCGCACCCTTAGAACTGGGCTAGTTGAGTCACAATTGCATGGAGGTAGTGTTGTGCATGTGATTGGAGGCCTACAACCACACCCATACCTTTTCATGCATGTGGTTGGGAGTCTAGGTTAGTGAAAAAGAGCCCCATATCAGGTTTTAGTCACCTGGGGTGGTCCTTTGGCCCGTGAGTGTCTTATAGCCCGGAGGGATGTTGTGAGTTATCAGTTTATAATCATTTTGTAAGCCCCTCTTCCTTAGCTAGAGCTTGGAGATTAGTTCATGTCGTAGTAACTATTCGTCTCATGTTTACCCTAGAAGGCTTATGAAATTGGGTAAATGTGGGAAGGGCTAGTTGCAGGGTCCCATAACTCTCTGGAGCCCTAGAAGGTTAGGACTCCTAGTGAATATGGATTCCTAGTGATTCCTAGAAAACCAAGTTGAAATAGTTGGACTAGTTAGTGATTCCTAGCATGACCTTTTGATGTGGTGTTGGTAGTGGTTCCCTGTGGAATTGCGTCGGTGTTACCCTGAGGGATGTGCTAGTGGTACCTTGAGAGGAACTAGTTCCTAATAAAGTAGCACCAAGGATGGATGATCCTATCAAAGTAATTGGATGTTTTCATCTACAATGAGATCATGAAAGACTATATACTCTTGTTGATAAGGGTGGGAGGTCTTATAGGCACCTAGAGAAGCCAAAAACCCTAAGTTCCTTTATGGTACCCTAGTAAGTATGTGAAAAAATGTAAGGGAGGAGGTTGAGGAAACCAAATTATAGACACATAAGATAAAATGAGAAATAAAATGGTCAATTTTCCATTAAAATATTAATTCTTGAAACAATAAAAAAAAATGTAAATAGTTTTTTGCATGTGAAGAATAATAATGACCTATCCTTCCACTCAATCAGTAAGTGGGCCTTGCGAAAGTTTTTACAATAATGGGATCTCAAGCCACCGGCCGAAAAACCAACCAAGGTATGGAAGAGGGTTATAACAAGGGGTATTAATGACACGTCCCAAAGAAGCTGGCAATTCTTCCAACAACCATTCGAAATCACCTCCAAGTGAAAGTGCTCCTGCACTCAACACCTACAGGGAAAGATGTCGTATTTTTTTGCCACTAAGCTACCTATGCCCAATGGGGATGAGAGAATATTAGCTTCTGGTTAGCAACATTGGATCTAAAACCCTTACCAAGCATTAGGAGATACAAGGGGTCTCGTGATAATCCGCATTATAGACCTTACCCCCTTCACATGTTTCTTCTCATCTCTGACCTTTTACACTTGGTGATGTAGGACTTTAAGTTCCCTAAAAGACAAATTATATGTTTTGGATGTAAACGACCATGAAAAAATATTTGGATGCTTTCCCCTATGTTCCTAACCTAAACTATCAATTATTTTTTTACCCTTGTGGGGAAATTAGTTGGTTCAAGCTAGAGTTGTTTTTAAAGGGTCTTACTTTGCTTAGGGTGTGTCAAAATGTAAATCTAAATACACTAAGAACAAATATTGCAAGAGAGCATAACCTCTGCACCAAATTTAAATGAATTAAGTGTGTGATGTGATGTGTGCACAAGGTTAATGGTGGGCATACAAAGAGTTTTAATTGCAACAATGCGGATATGTGATGATTAGTTACAAAACCCCCTGTTTACACTATGTGGTGTTGTTCCTTGTGAAAATAAAGAGTTGTGGATAATGGGCCATTTATTTTTCCTTTTTATGCTATTTGAACATATAGGGTAGATGGATTGGTGCTTTAAGAAACTTTTCATATCCCTCATAGGCTCACCAAATGGTGTAAAGGGGAAGAACCTACTTTCTTTCTTACTAACACCAACTCATGGTCCTAAAAATGAAATTGTTTGTAAGACACGAAAAGATGTGTGGCTAAGGGGTGTTTACTTCTTTCCTAGTTAAGTTATGTGTGAGTTTCCAATTTAATAGGGAGATGGTAGGTAATTCTTTGGAAATGTTCTAGATCCCCCAAAGATTCACCAAATGGTGCAAGGGGGTTGAACCTATGCTCTTTCATAATCATACTACACTTAGTGCCAACATACAATTTTTTTAAAGAAAAAGATAAGCAAAATTACCCTACTATGACGGTTAACAAAGTATAACCTATCTAGTCTATAAAAAATTGCAGGAGTGTAGGAAGTTCAATAAATTCTACCTAGCACTCAAGAAACAAGAAATTAAAATGAAAATAAGGTTATGTTTTTAGTCTTATGGGTTATGCTCTAAGAGTCGTGAGTATGTCACAATTGTTTCTTTTTTAGCCACAAGGGTGCCCCAAAAAATAAAAACGGAGGCTAACAAGCCATTGAACAAGCCCTGAGGTGACCCACGAACCTACAAAAAAGATTAGGTGACTAAACAGAATGTAAATTATATAGATTAATGGTCTGCAAGCAACCAATAAGATAAAAAAATCAAGTAGTTGAGTTGCCAATTTGTGCATAGATTTTGGTAGCTGAAGTGTCTCAAATTCTCTTTCCTTGTAGGTGGTTGAAGCCTACAAAGATTCACAAAAATAATTATTGATGTTAGTGATCAAATGTGAGCCAAAATAAGCATTGTAATAGATGGAAAACAATGCATAAAACAAACTAAACTAAGCAATGAAAATAAGCACATGAAACTATGAGAAACAAATCAACAAAGTTAATGGGAAAATGGCCCTCTTTATTGATTGTTGGTAGAAGAAATATAATGGATTTTAAATAAAATTGAAAAAATTCTATAGAAATGGTACTCAATGGATCTTAGCAAGGAATTCCTTCTCCAATCTCCCTGCAAAATCTCTCTCTCAAAGAAGTGAAGAAAAAATCTCAATGTTGGTAGAATCTTTCATCTTGCAAAGTGTTGATTGATTGCTAAGGGAAATTTTTGGGCAGCATAACGGTTCTCGAACTTCTCTTATCATTTTGTCTTCCAATGCCTTGTATTTATATAATTTTAATCCCTTTGTCCCTCCTTCCCTCCTTGGGGGTTTCATATCTGTAAATTTGAATTAAATAGCTTGAAACCAACTACTTGAGGAGGTATTGTCAAAGATATTTACCCCCAATCAAGTAGAGTGGTCCTAGAGTGTTGATTTTGTTCTTTCCTGAATACTCGTAGATATCAAAGAAAAATCTATGAGGTATGGTAACATTTTCCTTTGGTGCACCCGCGAGGATTGATTTTTTAATTGAAATTTGGTAAACATTTAATTATTTGATGTTCATGATGTTTCCAAATAGGAATTATTCACTTATGCGAGTTGTTCTCTGACTCTAAGTGCCATTTGAACTATACAAATGTGTGTATAATTTTTCCATATTAACATGTTTTAATCCATATAGAGATTTATTGGGTTTGCAAACATAATCTTTACTGTTGCATAGTAGGAAACCTTTTGGCTACTCCATATATACTTCTTCTTTTAAATCGCCATTTAAGAATGTTGATTTAACATCCATTTGATAAAATTTGAATATTTGATAATAGGAAAAAGCTAGAGACATTCTAATTGCTTCAATTCTTGCAATAGGATCAAATGTATCTTCAAAGTATATTCTTCTTTCTAAGTAGACCCCTTACAAACAAGCCTAGCTCATTATCTAATAACATGTTTGTTACATTTAATTTTTTTTTGCATCCAATCCAATGACCCCGAACTTAGATCTATCATCATCCATTGACACCTTGCATCAATCCCCTACAAAGTCAAAAGCATTCCCTTTTCAGAACTAATAAAAATCCTTGATTACATTGGTTAAAAACCCTAATTTTTTTATCATCACACTTACATTCATGACAACAATGGGTCACTTTTCATACATACAACCTATGTTGATCAGCGCAAGTTGCTTTCTCAAAAAGTGCGATGATAACAGGAAATGAGTAAAAAATAAAAATTAATTTCAAAGTTTCTCTCTCTAGAAGCTTCGGAAGTGGTTTTAACTATTTACCATTGGATTAGATCTCAGACTCCTAATATTTATTTCTTATCTCTTATCTCCTATAACTTATCTCCCTCTAATGTGGATCTAAGCCCTAGAATGGTAAATCCCAAACCACCTCATTTACCCTATAAATTCACTACCTCCCATAAAGTCTAGGTTGGCTTTTGGAGACTCTAAATTATACCCTTATGTTGCTCATTTGTGTTTAGAGGTCCATAATCCATCCATGCACTTAAGGTGTGAATGAAGGCTTATTATTGTGGAAAAGGAAGGACAAGATAGCTAGGATAGATTTACAAGGTCAAGGCCTACAAGGATTGTAATCTTTTCCTGACTTTATTAATACAAAAGTACATTGTTCTCCTATACTTATGTCTTATTTATGCATATGTATAACACCAATCGTTGACTTCTTGTTTTGAGTTGTTTGTATATGATATTTGTATGTTATTTTTTTCTCTCTCTTACTTTTGGATGATTTTCAAGTTCCACTTATAGAAATTGGAGTTGGAGTTAGAGCTAACAAGTAAGGATAAGGCGGAATCGTGCATTGGATTCCAAGTAGGCATTATTCCCATATTTCAAAAATACCTAAGGATAATCATTGCAATTTTGTATTGGTTTTTTCTAGACAAATCCACTAGGTCTAAGGAGATTTCTTCTATCCGCAAAAGTAATTTATCCACAAAACAACTTGGTGGTTCTACTAAGAAACGAGATGTTCTTTAGTGGTTTTATTTTCCTGTCCTTTTAGGACCTTTGTAAACGACTTTACTTCTCTTGTTTAGACTATTATTGGACTTAGGAAAGTCTAATTTTGAGCTTGGTTAGGGTATGATTTGCATGTTTAGCTTGAAATTATCCCCATATTACTTTTGTGGATAAATTTCTTCTGTGAACAGAAGAAATCTCCCTGGACTTAGTGGCTTATTCTAGAAACAACAAAGACAAAATTTCAATTATTATCCTTAGAGATGTTTGAAATATGGAAATAATACCTACTTTGAATCCAATAGAAGCCTCCTCCTTCTCCTTACTTGTTAGCTCCAACTCCAAGTCCAATTTCTATAATTGGAACCTGCAAATCATCCAAAACAAGCAAGAGAACCAAAACATACAATAACATATACAAATAGATCTAAATAAGAAGTCAAAGATTTATGTTATACATATGCATAAATAAGACATAAGCATATGATAAACAATGCATTTTTATATTAATAAAGGCAGGAAACGATTACAAACATGTAGGCCTTGACCTAATAAATCTCTCCTAGTTATCTTGTTCTTGCTTTGCCACAAAATTAAGCCTTCAATCATACCTTAAGTGCATGGATGGAGTATGGAACTCTAGACACAAATGAGTAGCATAAGGGCATAATTCGGAGTCTCCAAAATCCAACCCAGACCCTATGGGAGGAAGTGAATTTATAGGGTAGATGAGGTAGATTTGGATTTACCATTCCGGGGCTTAAATCCACATTGGAGGGAGGTAAGTGATGAGGCTCATCAATAGGTATATAACAAGGGTCATAATTCCATCTTCCAGCTTTAAAATTATCTCTTTCTCACATTTATTTATATTTTTTGTTATATTACGCTCAGTGGGGAGGATAAAAGATGTGTTGATATGTCATGTGGCCTAACATGGTTTAAATGCAAGAATTGGGACAATTTTGAGATAATATCAATGCAAGAGCTTGGAGTAGACAATAAGGAGAGATTCTAGGAGGTTGTCCACCTCCTTAACTCCTTCAATCAGCCAAGATCACCAATTTGTCTCTCATCAACTTGAAGTCATTGGCAGCCAAGCAGGACAAGGTCATTGGTAGCCAAGCCAATGCAGTTCAAGGAAGATCTAGATCTACCTTTCTTGAGTTTTGGGAGACAAACATCTCTATTTTCTAGGGAGTTTTTGGTAGCTACCCTTTTGTATAAATAAACATTCCAAGGAACTCATTAGGATTCAAATTTTGGTTGCAGCTAAGAATCTATTGAGCTCAAGAACTTGTGACTGCTATTTTTGACTTATTATGTGATGTATTTGACATTTCTGCAATGATAATGAGAAGTTTCTTATTGGTCCATCTGAGTTAGTTAAAAGGGCTGAGGCCCTTGGGTTTGATCCCAACCGTAGTAGCTTAGGTTCCTCTTGTGTATTGATATTCTCATTTATCTTAGAATTTTTATTACTTGTTGCATTTTAGTAGAATACAATTCCTCAAAAATCTTATGACTTTGACTCTATCTCATCTCTCTCATGGGAGACTGACTAGAGGAATCCACAAGCACAGCCCAAGAACATTATGTGATAATTTCTTGCTTATGATTTCTTGGAAAAAGATATACATTAGTTATATTTTTTCACATATGATTGTTGTAGCTTAGAAGTTAATTCATTACATAGATCAGGGTTTTTAGCATCAGTTAGATAGTTTTCAAATTCAACTCATCTTTTCCACCATTAGTTATAATATTTTGCAAATGAAAAGAAGAAAAGGTGCATGTGATGTTGCAGGACTGTTGGACCTGTAGGCAAGGGACATTTTCACCATATCCATTTAGGACTTCTCCACTCCCTTTTGATGAATCCCAACCATTGTCTTGATCTCTGTTTTTTGGTCACCATGAACAACCCTCTTAGTCCAAAGTTGAGCTTCCTAAACTTTTGAGCTTGGCTAGGGGTATTGGTCGCATTCCATCCATCCTCCACAATCTTCATCCATCTTTCCATCACTTTATCCCATCATCCTTACCCTCCAAACTCGCTCGACAAACTTCTTGTAGCATTTCAGGACTTCCTGTAGCAATACAGGAATCCTTTAGCAGCTCCATGTGGCATGCTTGTAGCAGCCTATTTTTCCCTTGTTTTGACCTTTAATACGAGTGTAGATTATTTTAGGAGTAGGTTGACCCCCTAGCTTGGACTCCATGATCAAAGGTACCACCTAGGTCATTCCCTCCATTCCTTTTCCTTCACTACAAGAGAAAATAACATTAGTTTCTTCATCACATATTTGGCAAATAGGACATTACTTAATATGCAAGTGTGAATTAGATAAATGATGCATGAAATCTTGAGTTGTGAGTTGGTATAATAATCTTATGTTTTCAAGTGAATTTGATAGCTAGATGGTTGATTGCAATTAGTGTAGTTTCCTTTCTGCAGGTAGCATAAATCTTGTGTTTTTTTCATGAATTAATTCAATAGCGTTTACAAGTGGATAGCTTTTACAAGTTGGATTTAAGAAGCAATATCTTTTTCTACACGAGGGATAGCTTTTTAATTGCACTTTCATTAGTTAATTCCCCCTAATTTAGTAGAAGAATGGTCTTGGAACCCTAATGATCAAATGACCTAGTTGAGGGTGGCATGAGTAGAATTCCATCTATTGTGTATACAACACTGTCATCTTTAAGTTTGTATGAACCCTGGGTTAATAAATATAGTTGAGGAGCCTCTGGGAGTTGTAGCACTCTTGGTGTAATACCAGGGCTCACCACTTTTTGGCACCGTTGTCGGGTAGGTGTCTAGGTAGATGTTATTTCTGCTTAAGAATTTCTTTATGTTTTGCATTCCTTTTTGTAAAATCACATAAAAGAAAAAAATTATTTCATGCCTCATAGGAGTAGAGTTACTCAAGGAAAATTCTTACCAAAAACCCCCAAACCATCAAACAATCAACCTTCACTCTTCTTTGGTGACTGTCAACTTCCCTCTTTAACTACAGGGGAGTTAGAATACCCCTTAGGTGAACAAATTGATATTATTGAAGAACCTATTGGGGAAGAAGAAGAACCAATTTCACCTACCCAAACCATGGTTGAAAATAGGAATGAGGAGGTTTTCCCTATCAGAGAAACTAATGGAGAGGCCAGAATGAAGAATATAAGCCCTACTGCCCTTCCTCACTTCCATGGCTTAACCTTTGAGGACCCTGATACTTTTATGTTTGAGTTTGATGTTGTATGTAGGACCTATGATTATACCTCTGATGACTAGAAGCTGAAGTTATTCCCATCTACCCTTAAGGATGCAGCCTTGCGTTGGTTTATGGGTCTACCTGGGGATAGCATCACTACCTGGGCTCAAATGCAACAAGCCTTTAACAACAAGTACAAGGACTAAAATCTTTAGAATGACTCTTGGACCTGATGAATCCTTAGAGGAATATGAGGAAGCTTAGCTATAGGAGGGCCAGATGCATCCTCAATCATGAATCACTCTAGTTAATTCTTCTCTGAGGGATCAGGGAGGACATTCTAGAAATCCTCAACATGTTGTATGGGGGAGAAGTCTATCAGTTATCATATGAAGACATAAAAAAAATGTTCAAAAATCATTCTAGGGTTGTTAGGAAGAAGGGTTGGGATAGTCAAGCTTTGGTTAGTTCCTCTCCCTCCACAACATCCATCAAGAATGAAATTGGAAACATGTCGGAGGACTTTAAAAGTGAAATGTTTCATACCTTTTCTTTGCAAATGGATACCATGCAGATCAAGAGGATACAAGAGGAATAATAGAGGGACTTAGCTATTTTTTTCCCTAAATGCACTAAAAGGCACCCCAGAAATGAATATCCATTAAATGTCATAGATGTATGCTTAGTCTATGAGGAAAACCATGCCATTGATAAGTGTCCTTCTTTACCTGGATTGAAAATTGTATACCAAGGGGAAGAAATTGGGCCTGAGAAACTCTGTTTTATCAATCAAAGGAGGCCTCAAGGACCTTAGCCATACCAACAAGGCTTGCAAGGTGTATCCTACTCTTATTACCATCCTAACCAGAATGCACCCTTTCCACCTTGGTACTCTTCCACTCATCCATCATGGTCCACACCTCCTTCTTAGCCTTATGCACCTCAATATCCTCCCAAACCTGTCAATCAACCATTTCAACCATATACTTCTCCACATCCTCAGTGGAATAACCCATCACAAGGGTGGAGGCCTCAACTCAACCAACCTCCTTATTTACTACCTCCACCTCCATATCAACCACATCTCACTCATCATGCTCCACCCAAGCAACCTTAGATTCCTTCTCAACCAAACCCGAACCTGAATAGTAAGCAGGCACAACAGGTCTATAATGGAGAGACATCTTACCCTGCCTATGCTATGGAGATTCAAGAAATCAACCTCAGGTCTGGAAGAGTGCTCCCAGATAACCAACCTCCATCTCCACCTGAGGAGCTTGAAGAGGAAAAGGAAGAGAGTAGCCCTCAAGTAAATCCACCTCCTTTTCCTAAGAGATTGATCCATTCTAACCAGCACACTCCAGAAGAGACTAAACTTTTAGGAGAATTGAAGAATTTGTTATTTAAAATAACCCTCCTCCAAGCTATTAAGGATGATCCCATATACAATAATATTATCAAGGAGAAATGTTTCAAACACCCTAGGAGGGGAAAAAGAGACACCCCCACTATCAATGTTATTGGACAATTATCTGATTTGATGTTGGGGAGAGTGATTTGTCCAAAATATCTAGACCCTGGAAGTCCTGTGGTAGATGTGCACATTGTAGAAATTTTGAATAATTTAACACATATTCACAGAGATTATCCTGATCATACAATTTAAGCGGAACATGTATAATACATAATCTCCTCTACGTTGATCATCAAATTACAGAAGCAGAAACATCCACAGGCACACATAGAAGCATCAATCAAACTCATAAACACAGTATGTATCCCGGGGAAAGCATCTCGCTAAAAACCCCACACTATCTGTATATTATATTGATTGAATCATGTAACAATACAAAGCATAATACTTCTCACAAGTATCTCCACCTGTTACACACAATACAACTCAGATTTGATCTCCAAATCTCTCCCGCTGCTTGCCTGCCTCCACTGCTCAAACCTGCTCGAGAACTGATGAGAATAGCTTCCCAAACTCGATTTTACACTGCAAAATAGTCACCCACACTATGTTGGACGTGAGCAACAGCTATAATATCATGAAGATACGTGAGCAAACTCATTGGCATACTCAATCCTTTGATTGTGCAAATCATCATGCACAGCTATAGTCACAACTGATAGCAATCTAATCCTCTAACACATGTCCCTGCTGAACTGAACATGCACTGACATGCAACTGAGTTAACTGATGTATTCTATAGTTGCATTATGAGTTAATAACTTGTGAATTAATTAATAACTAATTCACCCAACTCATCTTTAGTCTATTGATCAGTTAGACTAAATACAACCAGTTTAACAAAGCTAAACTGAACACAACTCCATCAACTGTACCTCCAGTCCACTAAACTCAACTCACTTGAGTTCTAACTGAAGTCATGCATGCAACAACTCAACTGACTCATAAGAAAAACGAATTTCCTTCTGACAGCTGCATGTGCCACTTCCGTAGCTCAAACTGAAGTGCTCCAAGAGAATAAGATTAAGTTTATAGTCCAAATATTATTGTGAGATAATAATATTTGACTTTTCTATTTTTGACTTTGATCACTCACACTGTGATCACTCACACTGTGATCACTCACACTTTCATCAAAAATAGAAGTCCATCTATTTTTTCCCAACTTGATCAATCATCCATAGACATGATCCATATGTCTAAAAATAGACATAGTCTAAAAATAGACTTGCTCCAAAAATAGCCTGCGGGCCCACTTAGTGAAGGCGACTCTTTTCACTAAGCTCCATCATCTTGTTGCACTCTCAACAAGCATTTCTTGTTGCACACTTTTCAACACTCCCTCTCAACAAGAAAGGCTTCCTCTCAAACCCGATCATGTAACTCTGGAATGTTCTCCATGCAACACATTTGGCCGGTCCACTTGCTCTGTCATCAAAGTCTCTGACTGCTATTGCCTCTGTCAACTGAAACTCTGCATCTCTGTGCTCTTTAGTATCTGACTGCTCTAGCCTCTGTCACTTTGATCTCTGACTGCATCCGTGCTGCTGCTGGTTCTATCTCCCAGCATTGCATCCGCACTGCACCTCCCAACTGACCTCCCTGTTGGGATAGAAACATCCTCTGATGCTGAAGCTCTACCTGCTGCTGACAAGTGCTCCCTCTCTGACATCTGCGCTACTGCAACATCTCCATGCATCTCGCACCATTGCACACCTCTCTGTGCCACCTAGCACTGTGCAAAACACTTGTGCCTCTCGCATTGCTACAGCCTGCTAGCTATGCGCTGTCCTGGGATTCCCTGCATTGTCGCTCTCTCTGCCGCTCCATCCGCATCTGTCTCTACCCAATCAGTCAGTTTCTGCTACTACACATCTGGGGCTCCCGTAGCAAGGTCTCATCCAAGAGGTTGGGTACCTCAAGGATCTTGCCCCTCCTCCTTGGGACAATCAATCCACATCACCCCACCTCCTACCTGGAGGTATGGATGCATGCGATCCCTCAGCCCACCTGGCTCGAAGTTTCCCCCTAGTGGAGGTCTCTGGATGAGTAGATGTCTCTACTCGATCTCCTCTCAGCTTCCCTTGTTGTGGCTGCTCCACAACCTCCTGAAGCTGCTGCACCAATCGTGGCTCCTCCACAATCGTCTGAGACTTCTTCTGGCTCTGCATGTTGAAAGGTAATATACGCTCCCTCTCAACCACCAAGTCTCCATCAGTTGCCTTGCTGCTCAAGGCTTTGCATGCATCTTGAACCTCAAGAGCATACAGGTTCTTGACCCGTGAACCAATCTGCTTCACCTGTCTAGTGATGATGTGTCTAAGGAAAACCTTTCCCTTAGTAAAGACCACATCATATCCTCTGTCTTCCAACATCGCGATCGACACCAAGTTTCTCTTCAGTCCTGGTACATACTTGACATCGGTCAAGGTAAGGCGAGCTCCATGCTCCCTCTGAAAAATAACCGTGCCTACACCTGAGACACTATACTTCTCATCATTACCCATCCCTATGAGTATCTGGAGATCTTTCTCCTCCAAAGTACTGAACAAACTTTTGTCACCGGTCATGTGGAAAGAAGCTCCACTGTCAAGAAACCAACCACTTCCCATCATGGATGAAACCATGCATGCGAAGAGTGTGAAGTCCAACTCAAACTGTGAAGCAAGTGAGGCTGCCTCACCTTCAGATCCTTCCCCGGATCCCTTCCTGGACTTCTTCTTTGGGCAATTAGTAGCATAATGACCCAACTCATGACAACGAAAGCATCTCACCTTCGCCTTGTCAACCTTCTTCCCATCATTGGAAGAACAAGATTCGAAAAGAGAAACCTTCTCCTTCCCCTTCTTCGCCTTACTCACTAAGGCACAGTTCTCCTCATCCTGCATGGATGAAGAACCGTCTCTGGTGCTCCGTCTAATCTCCTCCTGCATCAAATCCGACCATGGTCGTTCCCAATTTGGCAGTTTCTCCCGACCATTGACAGAGTCCTAATAGGAATGCCAACTCTTAGGAAGGTCAAGGAGTCCTAGACTCACCATCCCCATCATCCGACAGTCACCCCCACACTTCCCAGCTCATCTCGACACTGAGTGAACCTCGTGAGATACTGGGGCATACTATCTCCATTCTCGAACTGAATGTTTCTGAGTTTTATCTCTTGCTTTGGAATTAAATTCGAATTCCACCAGCACAAAACTCAACTGCTTCCGATCTAGAATTCGTGAGAACAAATTATTTCTTGTACAGAGATTGACTGTCTGGGCATTCACCGGATATCTCACCTTCCAAAAGAAGGATGAATCCAGAGGCTACCTGGCCCGATTACAGACTCTGCCTAAAGAAATAGAATGTAAACACTTCCTGAATAGTAGATCTGATGATCAATCCTCGCTTGATATCCTGTAAAAATCTCTTCTACAAATCAAGCTGCTCTGATACAATGTAGAAACTTTTTCTACATATCATCTAGCTCCGATACCATGTAGAAATTTTGAATAATTTAACACATATTCACAAAGATTATCCTGATCATACAATTTAAGCGGAACATGTATAATACATAATCTCCTCTACGTTGATCATCAAATTACAGAAGCAGAAACATCCACAGGCACACATAGAAGCATCAATCAAACTCATAAACACAGTATGTATCCCGGGGAAAGCATCTCGCTAAAAACCCCACACTATCCATATATTATATTGATTGAATCATGTAACAATACAAAGCATAATACTTCTCACAAGTATCTCCACCTGTTACACACAATACAGCTCAGATTTGATCTCCAAATCTCTCCCGCTGCTTGCCTGCCTCCACTGCTCAAACCTGCTCGAGAACTGATGAGAATAGCTTCCCAAACTCGATTTTACACTGCAAAATAGTCACCCACACTATGTTGGACGTGAGAAACAGCTATAATATCATGAAGATACGTGAGCAAACTCATTGGCATACTCAATCCTTTGATTGTGCAAATCATCATGCACAGCTATAGTCACAACTGATAGCAATCTGATCCTCTAACACCTGTCCCTGCTGAACTGAACATGCACTGACATGCAACTGAGTTAACTGATGTATTCTATAGTTGCATTATGAGTTAATAACTTGTGAATTAATTAATAACTAATTCACCCAACTCATCTTTAGTCTATTGATCAGTTAGACTAAATACAACCAGTTTAACAAAGCTAAACTGAACACAACTCCATCAACTGTACCTCCAGTCCACTAAACTCAACTCACTTGAGTTCTAACTGAAGTCATGCATGCAACAACTCAACTGACTCATAAGAAAAACGAATTTCCTTCTGACAACTGCATGTGCCACTTCCGTAGCTCAAACTGAAGTGCTCCAAGAGAATAAGATTAAGTTTATAGTCCAAATATTATTGTGAGATAATAATATTTGACTTTTCTATTTTTGACTTTGATCACTCACACTGTGATCACTCACACTTTCATCAAAAATAGAAGTCCATCTATTTTTTCCCAACTTGATCAATCATCCATAGACATGATCCATATGTCTAAAAATAGACATAGTCTAAAAATAGACTTGCTCCAAAAATAGCCTGCGGGCCCACTTAGTGAGGGCGACTCTTTTCACTAAGCTCCATCATCTTGTTGCACTCTCAACAAGCATTTCTTGTTGCACACTTTTCAACACACATTGATGGCATCATTGTCCCCCATGCCTTGATTGATCTTGGGGCTTCCATCAATGTGATGACTAAAGAAGCCATGTTGAAACTAAACCTCCAAGGATCCTTGAGAAATACCACTACAGTGCTACAACTTGCAGATAGATCTACAATGGCTCCCAAGGGGATTGTTGAGGATGTAATGGTCTCTATTGACTCAAGGGAGTATCCTATTTACTTCTTGGTTCTCCAACCCAAAACAAAATTCAATTGTTATCCTCTCCTCATGGGAAGACCATGGCTAGCCATTGTTCATGCTTACATAAGTTGTAGGGTCGGGAACATGACCATTAAGAATGGGAATTTTTCCAAATAGTTGGTATTGTACCCCCCTTCTCAGCCATCCATTGAGCATGACTTACCCCTATGGTTAGAAGAGGAGGAGGAATATGAAGTGTATCATACAACATCCCATCCAATATGTACCCTAGATGTTGTTATAGGAGGGGGGAAACCTGATGAAGATGACCTCATTGACCAAATCCTCCAGAACCAACCCCCCAATACCATGCCTCTTGTTGAGCTTGTGAAGGAATCTGAGGGTAATCCTTGGACTGAGTTATGCCTAGTTGACCCAAGTCCTACACATGTCAAAGTTGTAGAATTTGGTCCATCTAGAACCTTGAATATTAACCCCTCTCTCAACCAATCAAGAAGAGAAGTTGTGCAAAATGTTGAGAGAGAACTTAGATGCTTTTGCTTGGAGCTATAAAGAAATGAAAGGGGTGCATCCTTCAGTTTGTACTCATCACATATACATCAAGGAGGGATGAAAACTTGTGCGCCAACCTCAAAATAGAATGAACCTGACCCTCAAGGACATAGTAAAGAAAGAGTTGGAGAAATTGTCAGATGTAGAGTTCATATACCCCATCTCAGACAGTGAGTGAGTGTCCCCTATAGTTTTAGTCCCAAAGAAGAATGGGAAGTGGAGGATCTGTGTGGATTACATAGAGCTTAACAAAGCCACCAAGAAATTCCATTTCCCTTTACCTTTGATTGATCAAGTTTTAGATGGTCTTGCAGGGAAGAAGTTCTTCTCTTTCTTGGATGGATTCAATGGTTACAATCAGATCCAGATCAGCCCTAAGGATCAAGACAAAACTACATTCATAAATTTTACACCATTACATAGAATATAAAAGCTCAAAAGCATAGTCTCATGAACTTATGTTCAATCAAAGATATTGAGGAACGCTACAAAATACAGAGTAATACAAGTTCACATGTAAAACATTATCTAAGAATTATTAATATAACTAATAAACAACTTTAGTATTAGGACAAAGTAAACAAAAAACCATTTTAATTATCATTAATTTCAGAACATTAGCTATTATATCGAATCTCAATGCAAATATTGGAAAACAGATGTTCAATTAGTGTTTTTTGTACAATGTTTTAGAACTCAGGTCTATACAACATCGCATGTGAAACATTATCTCATAATTGTTCACATAATTGGTAAACATACTGAGAAATAGAAAATACAGTAATCAGAATTCAAATGAGGTATGATTATTGATCCATGATCCAAAAAATAGCCTTTGTTGCGTAAAAAATTTATCAAAATGTTAATACTTAATTCAGAAAAAGTAAATTCATTCCCCCCAATGGGGACTAGGATTGGGCTCTTGTCGACCGTAATCTCTAAAAGTTGCCTGCAACAAACAAAAAGGAACTGCATTTAGGAATTAGACTATTTCATCATAATGTACCCATATAATTTCAATAGTTAAATGCGATGAAAAGAAACACAAATGTTCTAATGTATTAAAACACTTACAATATGCAAAAGCACAACCCGATATAGTTTAGTTCTCATTTATAACTCGAAATCGCGCTTCTTGCATTAGATTCCTTCACTTTAGCTTCAATGAATTCTTTCATTAGAGCGACAATAATGTCATGTTTAACACGTTCATTGAATATATCCTCCTCAATTTCTATAGTTTCTTCTTGCAATTGCAAAGCCAAGGCAAAGTACTCTTCATTAACACTAACAAAAGTAATTATCCATTTGCTAATTTCCTCTACAGTAAAATCAATTATATCATCAAACGTTGTTTCTTGTGATTGTTTCAAATTCTCCAAATCAACCGTAAGCTTATCTTTCACAATTAGTATATACTTATATGTAATGCATGGAGTGTTTAAATCCTAAACAATCACTACTGCCTTGAGATACGCGTCAACTCTTCTATTTTCTATGCCTCCACACTCAGAAATAATGTCCTCTAATGTTCTAATTTTTTCAGACCATGCAACCTTAATATGCCTCATCCAATCAAAATCCAATAGGCCTTGTTTATTTTTTTTATTTTAGATAGTAAATCAAGCTTCCAAGTAAAAGTTAATCAGTCATTGTCTACGAATTCCATGTCTCCCTCGAGCTCACTTTTGACCAATTCGACAAAAGAGTTAGTTCTCTGCTTTAAATGTCGCAAATTGAAAGTAGCTTTCCATATTGATTTAATAATTCACAATATTTTGGATATATTACTAATAATATATGATTTCATTGCATTAAGAATATTGATAGGTTTCTCAAATCTATGAGATCCACTAGGACTAGAAATTTCCAATGGTTGTCCGTGTATTGCTAGTGGAGTATTCAACAAAGGACCTGGGCTCAAAGTTTCTTCTAGCTCTTTTATTTTTTCGTTTAGTTTCATATTTTTTCTTGTCGTTGACTAAAAGAATCTGCAAGTGCCTCACCACTAGCTTGATGCAATTTCATTAGCCATAACGTCGCAACCCCAGAGAGATCAATATTCATTTATGCTATATCAAAAACTTTTTTATTTGAAAGTTGTACCCTTTTAATCTTCAATCTCTTACTTCCCCTGTCATAATTTGCATCCTGCAATGTGACAAAACAATCATAAAAATTGATGTCATCTTTAGGAATTTGCTCCATCATTTTCTGATTTTCCTGCAAACAAGTACTTACCCAATCAGGTAGTACATCGCTATCAAATTCCATGTTCATGGCCTCTTCAATGCTCATTGTTTCAGGTAGACTCTTGGATCTAGTTGATTCAGGCATATGCGCTCTTTTTGGAGTTATTCTAGAAAGAGGCTCTTCATCATCCTCTCCACCTGATATCCAGTCACCAACCATTTTTCCTTTCCAGTAGTTCTTTTCCCTTTTTATATGGTATATGAAGTCAGAGTAGCATTGTGTGTGCAAGATTGAGATTTCCCTGTAGGATTTGTTCCTCTTTGCTTATATCTTCATGTTGTAGCGGCTGCAACACCCTCCAAAATTTTTGCCTGCATCCAATTTCAGAGCATTCCTTGGTTTTTCTTTGATGATTCCAAACACTCGAGCTCATCCCATGAGCTCTTGTCAAGTCTTTACACGCTCTTTTATTTACTGATACCGGGTCATATTTTAGCATGTTGGTTGCAATGCCATGCTTGCGATCTTGTTCTGGCTATGTTGAAGATATGTCTTTCTGTGTACAAGTTGTGTTCGCTATATAAACAAAAATCTAACTCACACACGAAGTTGTATGCAATGTTGTGCAAGTCTCATCACATTTGTTCAATGATGTATCTCAAGTGACACACTTGTCGCTCTCACCCTTTAGTCAGACATACTAAGCATATGTTGTCTTGTTGGTTTGAGGTGTCTTATCATCGAGTCATTTTGAGTGTGTGTTCACAAGGTCATGTATACACAAGTTCACTTGCTCACACACTTAACCATTTTGCCAAATATCTGTTGACCAGACCACCCTTCATCAGTCGGACCTCCACTGAGCTTCACTACACAGCCTCAGCCCTCAGTGACCAATAATTGTTGCTCAGAACTGTGCAAAGCTTGAGGCTACCCTTCGGGCATTCTGCACTGCACAATCTGGGAATCAACCTAACTAACTGTCACCCAAAACAGTGCAGAAGTTTCCCAATAAACCATCTCAGTTTGCTCTTCCCACAAGCCTATCCATCAAGCCTCTCGCTAGTCAACCAGAGAATTTGACTTGGACAGTGACGCATGGCTACACTCATATCAAAAACTATGTAGAAGTTGCTAGCCTGCCTGACTACACTACCTAAAGAAATTGTGCATACATGAGGGACAGGCACCCGCTTCCTGTCACTGTATTGTCCTAGGAAATTGCACATTTTTGTCAAGCAGTCCCCCTATTGACCTTCTCTCCACTCCTTCTGAAAATTACACAATTTTCATGGACAGTCCACCTGTTTCCCAGCACCCTGCTCAGCCTGGAAGCTACACAGACATGTCCTACTTGAATGCCTCCCAAATTTGCACAATTCTGACCAACAGGCTCCCATAGGCCGATCCCCGCTTGCCCCTGGAAATTTGCGCAATTTTCACTACTAGTGCCTCCTGCTGCCCCCACTACCTTCCCCGGAAAAACTGTGCAATTCTTCCTCCCAACTGAGCCAAATCCCGTTGATGTCATTGTTGTCTCGGACTACTCAACCCAGCCTCTCAATGACCTCTACACATTTTTTCCCGACACTGCCCCGGAGCCTCGCATCCTAGCCTGAATTGTGCTCTGCCCAGTTTCAGAGCTTTGTCCTCTCTCCTGGTCACCTACACCTGAAAACGAAATATGATGCATCATGGTAGACTAGGGGGTTTCTATACTTGATATCATCTCATCATGAGTGATTGTAGAGACAGGTACAGGTACATGGATGAGGCATGGCACAACTACGAATAGGATGAACAAGGAGCGCATGCTAGGAGACTTGTTCATGAACGGATGAACACATGAAGCATGACAAGTACTAGCAAAGGGGACACATGCACATGCAACACCAAGCGAACACCAAGACCATCGAAGACTTCGCACAACTTATTATGTGGAGGTGAAGCTATGATACACCAAGAGCACACTCATCACTCAGCGACACAATAGCTCGACATGGACACCACTATCAACTTGAACATACCAGCAATGTCATGTCGAGTCATGTCATGAGTCGTCTCGCCCACATCACTACTATGGACCATACTTTTGTAATCAATGTAATGTAACATGCAAGTCTAGGAGACCGAATATGAAGTTGAAGATTCATGTAATTCAAATAGTCACGAGGGAAGTCAAAGATTCAAAAGGGTCAAATTCACCCTTGGCTATATATACCCCTCATTTGTACAAGAAAAAGACTTTTCACCTTGGCTCCTCCCACATAGCCTTGAGATTATATAGTCTTTTCTTTGAGGAGCGAGCAGTGGCTCCAACATGCCACTACTAGGGTTAGTTATGTATGGTGTATGGATGTGTCTTGGAAATTTCTCTTAATTCTGAAGCATGTTAATAGGCCAGTACGTTTTCACATGTATTGTATTCTTTTGTAAGACTATTCTTTAGATGATTGTAATGCATGTTACTTTAACCTGGACTAAGATAGTTGAACTATTTCGGTTGCTTTAGTGCATATGTTGTTGGAAATGTGTTGTATTAGTTTTTATTGTTGTCATGCCCATGTGGACTACTCTGTTGGACACTAAACGAATCCATTCTTGTAAACTTGTTATAATGACCACCACACTCGTGTGGACTACTCCACTAGGTGTTGTACATGTTATCTGTTTACTTTGTGTTTGTGACTGCCACATCCGTGTGGACTACTTTGTCAGAAGTTGCGTAGATTTTGTTTTGTTGTGTGCCTCTCACTGAGTTGAGACTATTCCCTCTTAAATTGAGACTCACTCTCACCCTCTCCCTCTGCAATGAAATAACTTAGACACAAGTTACACTAAGCACTCGCCAGGCACACAAACCTTATTGTTTGAAGGCTAAGTATACCACTCTCATGTGCTGACAAGAAATAGCTAAGGCATCTCTTTAAGATAATGATAACCAATCCATCATACCAAATGGGACTCCAAACGGTGTGAGGTCTAGTTGGGACTTCATACCAGGGAGATCCCCTAAATTTTTGCATGTCCAGCACCGTCAACATTTCTGGTGCTAGAAGGAGGTCCGCCAGTAGTTTATGGTTGAATCCCCTCTCAACCCCACTCATCAATCATCTGGTCAACGTAGTAACTTGCACTTCCTCTCACCTATGCTCAACTTTGAATTTGAACAATCCTAACCTCTCAGATGTGAACACGAGATTTCATATCAACACCTCTGCTCTATCTGTCCCATCACCTATTAGTTTTCCAAAGTAGTCAAACTGATCCCAGGAATAAAATATCTTCCATATGCATCAAATAAGCCAAAGACCACTCCCACAGGAGTTTTTGTCTCATCAGTGGAAGAAGAAGTTCTTGCCACTCTCGAAGGTCTGGCAGAAGTTTTTGAGAATAGAGAGGAACCTTCAGTCTTCCAACAAGGAGAAGAGAACACCCTCATGATCATGGGCTCATGATCTGGTATAGGAGGCATAGGGGAATGCAGTGGAGGAGGTGGAGGCAGAGACGAACCAACTAACTCAAAGGCGGAACCATCAAATTCGGAAGAAGAGGAGGAGGATGAAGAAGAAGAAGACATGGTTGATCAAAACTTGGAATGGATGACTCAGGGACCATTGGCTCTCCCAGGTGCTTTGCATAGGATGCCAAAGCGTTCGGAGAGGATGTTGACAAAGTTTGACCCCGACAAAATAGTGAAGGAAGAAGACCACTTGCATAACTTCTACCTACAACATCAGACACTAGAGGTACGGTACGTCACCATTTCATGTAGATTGTTTCCGTGTACCTTGGATGGCTGAGTAGCGGTATGGTATCATAACTTCCTATCATCTCTATCTAGAACTGGGGTATGTTCAAAAGAATGTTTTAGGAAAAATTTGCTGATGACAAGACCCCTGCCATGTTGCTCAAAGAGTTGGGCAGTCTCAAGATGGAGTCAAAATAGAAAGTGAAAGACTTTAACCAAAGGTTTTTACACATCTTGAAAATTTTTACAGCGGACAGAAAACCTCATGACTCCATCACTATCGACTACTACACATTTTCACTGTTAACCAGTATTATCCAGTTCGTTAGAAGAGCTGCGAAACCAATGTTACTTGAAACTTGCGAAGAGGTGATTGTTGTGGAAAAGGACCTGTGCATGATTAGAGTCATCAAGGATGATGAACCAATGAAAGACTCCAAAATTTGCGAGTAGGAGGCCCCAGGCTGCTACGAGTAAAGAGAAAGACAAGGAAGCAAGTGGCATTGAAACCCTTACTCGTCTTGTCAAGACCTTGAAAAAAGAAGTGTCTGGACTGAAACAATGAAAAGTCGAGACATATGCCAGCAGTCAGCCTTCCAGAAAACCAAAGAGGATCGTTTCATCAGGCAGCAGCAACTACCAAGCTAAAACTACATAGAGCTCCAACGTAGTGTTCCAGATGGAAATTAGCGCGAACCCCAATTTTTTCTCATTCCATAATGACTATCACCCGGAATGGAACCGAGTTGCGAACTCGATGTTCAATGGTATGAGAAAAATGGGAAACAATGCGCAGTGTTAGCCAGAAGACGAAGATTATGAACAAGATATTGCATCTGATGAAGCACCAAGTGTTTGGCAAGTGATCAACATGTATCAATGTGCATCTGCAACATAGAAAATGAACACCGAGAAGTAACCTCCAAAGCAAGATAATAGATACAATCTTAGAAGTCAAGGGGCTCCCCTTACTATTGGGGAGGTGCAAGAAAAGCTTAAAATGATGAGGAAGGTTGATCCACCAGTCGCCCCAAAGTAGAAAACACAAAGCAATCGCGGGAAGACAGTTGCAAACAAGAGTACGTCCATGAGTAGAAAAATCCAAAGCACTCCGTCGAATAGTACAAACATGAGTCTAACCCCGAACACTTCGGTGAGTTTACCCACTCTTGACTACAATATTATTGAAGATAAGAGCAAAACTCATGCAAACATATTTTTGTTCGAGTTAGCTAAGATCAAGGGTCAGCAGGATGTTCTGCTATGCACATTGGGGCAAACATCCATAGACAACATAGCCTCTACCAGCAAAGGGAGCAAGCACATCTCTCGGTCTACATACAACTGTGCTCAACACACTCCAGATGGAAGAAGCAAACTTTGTTTGCCCTCCATTCTTTCTCTCATTTTAAATCTTTAATTGCAATGCTCAAAATTGTTTGGTTGACTCTAGCGCATTAGCTAATGTCATGCCACTCTCCATTGCCAAAAGGATCAATGCGCAATGGAGCAAGACATCTACACAGATCATCCAACTAGATCGAACATGCGTACCAACCATTGGTGAACTACGAGATGTGATCATCTGGTTATCTCATGATGACTGAGTTCACCAATGCATCAACATTACCATTGTGGACATACCAGAAACATATGGCTTATTATTTAGCAAAGACTAGTCCAGCAAGTTGAATGGATACTTTTCCACAGAATGGTCACACTTATGGCTTTCGTGCCAGGGAAAAAGAAATCAGATCTGGGTGTTATTCAAGAAATACATGAAACATAATGTCACTCCCATCAATCGTGAGAATGAACCATTGGCTTTCACGAAACTCATGTTTGGCAACTGCCTCTTGGAAACACAGCTGGGGTGTTATCTCACATAGCCAGCCCCAACCCCACTAGACACGCAGTTGGGTCTCCTTCCTTGCCCAACTATTGGAAATGAAACATGTACAACACATTGTAACACTAGTAGCAGTAGCAGTAGTAGCACTAGGGCATCAAGCGGTCTGTGCACGGATGAGTTGTGGACCATGTATTTTTATGGATCAAAGACATAGGATGGCTCTAGAGATGGGTGTGTCTTGATAGACCCAAAGAACAGGAAACACCTAATCTCAAGTCGCTTGGAGTTCAAGTGCACGAACACCGTTGTTGAATATGAAGCACTCATATTGGGCTTTCACAAATCCATTAGCCTCAATGTTGTTGTGCTCAAAGTGGTAGGTGATTTAGAAATCATTGTACAACAGATATGTAACACCATACATTGTTTGTCACCTCATCTCAAAATTTATCAACAAGAGGTATGGTGACTGATCTCTAACTTCCAAGCTTTCAATATCATTTTTGTGCCAAGAATGTGTAATGCAGTTGTCGATGCCTTTGCTAACACATCTGCTAGGATGACACCGCTTACAGATAGGTTTACGGTTGAAATTTTGTATAAGCCTTCTATTCCTGATAACATTACTAATTTACACGTTTTTGACGATGATAAATAAATACTGCACTTCATGGCCAACGTTGATGTCTTCAAGGATGCAGCAATTGATGAAGATGAGCATGAGAAGTCTCTGCAAGAAGCAGTGGATGACAAGAAAGGCAACCTCATCCCAAAGTGTGTGGTATCTCTCAAAAATATCTATGACTTGCAGAACCTCTTCCAAGGGCCAAGGAACTATTGGCATTATGGTACAGGTGTTGTCCTTGATGGCAACCCACTCACATGTCAATTTAGATTTGATAAAGGGAAACTCACATTGTAACAGGTCAATTCGGAGGTAACAAGGTAATGGTACAGAAGAATAGGAAGATGGGACAAAGGACTACAGATCAGAATCAAGAAATTGAGGAAAAATAATGTTTTAAGGTATATTAAGTTGTATACGCGGGTTCATGTAGTCCAAGTAGCGTATACAAGTGGGTTCACGGTGCAAAAGGAGAAAATACGTATGCATGCACTTTCACAAGCGAAAAAGCGTGTATGGGATGGAAAATTAAGGAAAATTAGAGTTAAATAATACCAAGGGTCCATACCATCGTATTAGCCCATAATATTGAGTGGAATAACGGTTACTTGGTCCCATCTAAGAATACCATAGGTTCTAACTGTTTTTTTGGTCCGAGGTATTGAGAAAGGCTAAAACTATATAAGGAGGATAAGATCAAGGGACTAATTGTGAAAGTAAAAGGGTTGTTCATGAATACTTCTATCTAAAATATATTTTATGTTGTAAGGGTTATGGTTATGATATGA
This sequence comes from Pinus tabuliformis, assembly GCA_031772625.1. NCBI lineage: Eukaryota > Viridiplantae > Streptophyta > Pinopsida > Pinales > Pinaceae > Pinus > Pinus tabuliformis. The sequence continues at coordinate 289,388,967 of CM062817.1, forward strand.
TCCAAAATATCTTGTGCACCTTTGGATACAATGTTGGATCAGGATCATGAGACCTAAAATGAATTATCATTGTATGATCTGATAATGGATGGGCTAGATCTGAATGCTAACGCATGTTTTATTCCTTAAATGTTATGGTATGGGTATGTTTGGATTCTGGAATAGTTGCGAAGTTATAAGTTATTATTTGTGGATCTGTACACTGGTTTGCCTTGGTGAAGGCACATATACACGTTGGTTCGTCACTTCCAAGTAGCGTATGCAGAAGAAAATCCTGTTGTTTAAAGATGACTGGTCTATCTTATAAGTGTTGTTGTTTTATTGTTGTTTGTTAATGATGTCTTCATAGATATGAAAGTAGAACTGATTGTATAAGGAGACTGAGTCTGATTGATTGATTGATTAAGTGAGAAAGGTGATCTTTGCTACTATTTGTTTAGAACTCTCTAAATTGACAGTAGATCTTCAGAATGTCACTGATTGGTACAATTTGAGGTTCAGAGGTTTTATGATTCAGTAACTTTAGAGGTATACACAGGTTGGGTTAAAGGAAGTAGCATATACATGCAGGTTGGCTTCACTAAAGTAGCATATACATTCTGACATATGATTTTTTAGATTGCAGTTGGTTCTGATTGTTGATGTAATGTTATGGGTTCAACTCTGTGTTCTGGTGATAGTTATCTAACTGTTTAGATTGACTGATTTTTTATATATGCAGTTATTGTAGTATGTTATTGATGGGTCTAGTATGAAAATTTTATGAAACGCGGCCTTCGTATTGTAGTTTTGTGTACTAGGAGTATCCAGTCTAAAAATTTATGAAATGTGGTCCCTGGAGGAAGAGTGAAGGTAGTAGCCTTCTGTAGGCTGGTGCCTATGTACTGGTAAACATATCAGCCAATACAAGAGCTAGGGGGTTGGAGCTCCCTTCCAATAGAAGCTGGAAAACGAGAGAAGGTTGTAGCCTTAAGCAAGAAGATGCCTGTGTACTGGAAAACTCTGCACCATTACAAAATTTGTAAACACCTTTTATTATAAGAAGATTGAATACTGAGATGACAGAAACGGTGGTTTTTTCCCACATTGGGTTTCCACCTGAAAAATTCTGGTGTTCGTGTGTGTTTCTTATGTGTGTTGATTTATTCTATTCTTACTACATTTGTTTACTACTTAATGCATCACGCTCTGATTTAAGACAATGAATTAGTTTTTTACTACATATACATTGGTTTCATTCTTTATGGTTGCGGACATACGCTGGTTAGTTTCAGTAAAGTAGTGTATACTAGTTGAAAAATAAAATCATAATAGTGAAGGTTAAAACATTGATTCACCCCCCCCTCAACATTTTCCCCAACAATTGGTATCAAAGTAGGTCCTTCAGAAGAAGCTTGATCGCTTGAAGCGAGATCTCTCAAGATGAACAAATACGAAGGCATGGGATCTATCAGACCACCAATCTTCAATGGAAATAACTTAGCATATTGGAAGATAAAAACTAGAGCCTATCTTCAGCCTCTTGGAGTTGATGTTTGGGCAATTGTGGAAGGAGGATACCAAAATCCAGCAGCAGTTCCCACAGATCTGGTAGAAAATAAAGCATATGAAAAGAATGCCAAATTCGTCAATGCGTTATTGGGAAGTCTATCAGAATCAGAATTCGTCAAATTCATGCAGCTGAACACAACCAAAGAAATATGGGACAAAATCATTCAGAGCTACGAAGGAGAATCCCAGGTAAAACGTGCTAAGCTCCAAACTCTCAAAATTCAATATGAAACTCTCAAGATGCATAATGATGAAAGTATTGTTAGTTACTTTTTAAGAGTAGATGAGATTGTAAACTGTATGAAGAATCTGGGTGAAGAAATAAAGGAGGCTACTTTAGTAGAGAAAATTTTGAGATCTTTGTCTTCTAAATTTGAGTCAAAAGTATCTTCCATAGAAGAAAAGTAGGATCTTCAATATATTATTGTTGTTCAACTTCGTGGAATTTTAAGTTCCTTTGAAAGGAGGAAAGGAGGTCCATCAGATATTACAAAAGCCGCTTTCAAAGCTTCAACAAAGGAAAAATAAAAGGAAGATCTCAAGGAATCAGGATATATTTCAAAAGAAGATGAGGTAAAATTTGTGAAGAAGCTTCAATGGGGTTTCAGAAGATTCAGAGGTAAGCTTCCATTCAAATGTTTTGTCTGTGGTAGAGTTCACCATTATGATGCTAAATTTCCTCATCATGAAAAAGGAAATGAGTCTGCAAAAGGTAATAGAAAATAGTTTGTTAATAGGAGAAGTTATTATACTCATGAAGAGAGTGATGGCTTGTCTAATAGTGATGAAGATGAATCTGAACAATATTTTAAACTACTCATGACTTATGACAATGATGATTTTATGGATGCCTTAGAAGAGGAAGATTTTATTGAAGAAATCACTCAACTTAAAATCTATTTGGAAGAAAATAATATGGTCATAGACACATTTGACACATCAACTCACTGAAAGAGAAAATAACAATGAAAAATTAGAATGTGAAGTAGTGGGTGTAAGAAAAGATCTTGAGAAGACAAAATCTCTTAATCTTAGATTTGTTAAAGGATCAAAAAGCTTAGATGAAATCATCAAGGTTCAATGTTCTTCGCTTATAAATACTGGTCTTGGATACACTGGAGAAACATCCCAACCAAAAAGGCATTCAGTCAACCCCAGAATCTATCTTGATGTAGCAAAAACCAGTGAACGATGCATCAATCCTCAGCAAAAGCCTAATGGTACTCCCCAGATAAATCATGCTCATTTTACTCCAAGGGTGAACATCAATAGAAGCACCAATCAAAAGGTAAACAACACCAAAATATTTTATGATCACAGAAACTTCTTATTTAATGGAAAATGCTTTTCATGCCATAACTTAGGTCATTAAGCTGATCAATGTGTTGCTTACAAGACTATCATAACTAGAGAAGCAAGAAAACAAAGGACCATGACAGGAATCAAGAAAAGCTCTTATAATAACTTCTATCCTCTTGAAAATGAATTGGAATGTTCATTTTGCAATAACTTTGGTCATGAAGAATCTGAATGCAGGAGAAAATTTCAACCAACAACTCAAAAGGAACAAACGTCATCAAATTCCAAGGTATGGAAAAAGGAAGGAATTTCAATTAGAAAGATGTGGCATAGCTCTTGTTGGTGTCCAGGTATGAACAATTTATTCACACCTTTTCCTTCATTAATGTATCAATCTGGGTGCGTATTCTTTTCAAGGCAACACGCAAGGTATATGCAGGGGCAAGGTTACAATCTGTTATCGACCAAGGGTTCGTGATTACCAAATCAAAGCATTGCTGAAACAGAAATAGAAATTCAACTACAGAACTTCAAAAGGTATTCACAGTGATCTAAAGAATCTGCAACAACAATCAAGAAATAAACATAGCAATACACAATACACACATAACAAGGAAACATGCAGCACCTGATTAGAAGAGCAGGCCCAGCTCTCTGATCAAGGCTGTGTTACTCACAGCGAATGATAGATCAACAAAAAGGTTGTATTTTATTAATCTGAACAATGTTGTTACAATACAATGTAGGGTCTGACTAACCCCTGATACAGGAATGACCCATCTTTTATACAGTACAAAGGGGAATAACATCTCTCCCCAAAACCTGGCAACTATATGCCCAAAGATACACATCAGTTCCATCATAGCACTAGCGCCAAGAGAGCAAGAACAGGAATGATCCAAAAACGGGTTGAGAACAGCTGCAAATGTTTTGTCATGGTTGATCAGCTGTTGTGAATCGCGGAACTGTTGCGATATGCCATGCGGTCAACACCTGCACTCCATAATTTGTGGTCATAACATGTTTTAGTGGTTCGCATAGGTAAAACCCTTATGACTCTACTTCATTAATTAAATATCCCAAGAGACGATAAAGGGGAATTACCTCATAGTTTTACACAGTAAATATATGCGAATGAATACAAAAGGGATGAAAAGAGGAGTGGAAATGCAGGGAAAAGATAGGCCAATTTGGTGCCCAACATCTCCCCCCAACTAGCCTTCTACACGCCCTCGTGCAGATCACCATCTCTGTAGGTCTGGGTTCGATAAGTTGTGTGCTTCATGAAGCCGAGTGAGATCATATTCCTTGACCATTTCTATTCCTGGAACCTTAAACCCCTCTGAGAGAAGAACTTCCTTCCACCAATCATTTGGTACATTATATGTTGGGGTGTAGTGCTCTGCTGGCAACCAAAGGACAGGGTACTGAAATCGAATTCCCATCCATTGGACCCCACATGTTTGGATGCATGCCACATATCTTAGCACCCTGTTGAGTGCTCGTGCAAAATTTGGTGCTCCAAACGGTTCTCTGTTCCAGACAGATGTGGGTGACATCATCCACCTTTTCTAACAACTATCCAGGGCCTTTGCTTGAAACGTGACCAATTTTTTGACACAGAGATCGATACACCACTTTTGTGTCCTCAGCATCCGTTCCTTATTTCCCATAATTTCTAAAAATGTAGTGTGCTTATTGTACATAGTCACTGATCTCTCGGGTTCTCCTCTTACCATAAAAGGCTTTGTGGCCTAATTTGACTCGAACGTGTCAGAAGCCTTCTACCAGCTTATTTGATTAAAAGTGTAAGAGGTGAGGTCCCTTAAATGAATGTCCCCCACATATGGAACCGGATTAAATTCCCTCTCAACACGCCAGAGATACCCATGCATGTAAAGCTCACACATCAAATGCTGATTTGGCACATCATGGGCTCTCAATATCCGGAGGAACTGTACACCGTCCTCAATCTCATGACTAATTTCTTTCTGGATGCTTTCCAAACAGAAGAAAAGAAAGTATTCATGAAAAAATAAAGAGTAGCTGGAAGCGGGAGGGCGACATGCCATCACTTCCTGTGCCAAATGGAGCATCTGCTCTTTATCAGTTTTCAACTCTACCACTTGCCTTTACAATCGCTCCACCTTGAGTTGCTGCTTTGCATGAATCAATCCATATCAACACACTCCACATATTCAAAGATATCCATGGATGCTCATTCTTGGTATTTCTTTGCTTCATTCCAATATCGTGTCGCGGTGGATTTCTAGGTTTGTACCTCAGCCGTCAAATAAAACTCACGGCCTTCAAACAAATATTCTATCAGGTCTGTCTGAGTGGAAACAGAGGTTGTTGCCACTCCATCTACCTATGTCCCTGCTTCGGCTGTCGTGGTTTTGGGCTTCTTAGCTCGCCACTTGTATTTCTTCACTTGTTTCTTCAACTGGTGCATCTATTTTCTCAGCCTCTTAACCTTTGTTTTGAGTGGCATCGTTTCTTTGAATTACAGCTGATATTTCATAGGAAGCCTTTGTTGCTCACACAATTCTACCCATTCTTTTCTGACCACTACCTCATCTGGTACTGCAGCTGGTTCGACAGGTGGTGGATTACTCGAGGGAGTATCCACAAGGTTAATCGACGGGGCTTCTTTGCTTGGTCTCTCTTCCTGGGGAGCAGCCACTTCCTTACTGTCTCCTACCTCATCTTGCTGTGAAGCTATCTCGATAGGTGGTAGGCTCACTCGATGGATGTCCATCAATGGTTCAGCCAAACTTTCCCTTCTAGGTTCCCTCGTTTCAAAAACATCTGCCTCTTCCTCTATTCTGGGTTCTTAGGAAAGGTCTCTGTGGAGATCTGTGGCCAACAAACCTGTGGCAGTTGGTTCCTTATTCGACCCATCATACTTCAAAATCAGCGGAACAGCCACATCCTCCTCTGTGTGTCAGGCGGAGCAAGACACCCTTGCCCCTTTTGGAATGGAGAAGTAAGAGGAAAATTGAAATAATTTTCCTACCTGATCTATCTCGGCCCCAGTTGTGGCCTAAGGCTCTTTCCCTCTATCTGTAGCATTTTTGCTCTAGGTTAAAACCCTTGCCTGTGCAGTCTCTTGTTCTAAGGTTGACGTTGGTTCTTGTGGAATAGCGTCAATCCCAACATCTAATTCCTCTGTAGTCTCCAGGGTTGGACAGGTTGATGGTGGTTCTTGTGTAACACCACCTTCCGTATCCAGCAGTTCTTGAACAGACGATGTTGGCACTGTTTCTTCCAACACAACATTGATACAAATGGATTCTTACATCATCACATCAATTCCATCCATTATACCCATAGCCTCTTCTTTTGTTGGCCCCACGGTTCTTTCAACTTTGGGCCCCTCTCATCCTAGTTCATCTTCCTCCATTGGTTCTACAGTCGAGGGTGGTTCTTGTGGGACACCCCCGACCACAATATTAACAAATTCCTCCACCTCAGCCTGATGTGGTCCCTCTTCTCTTATTACAGTGTTGCTAATTTGCTCCACTGGCTCCATGGTCGAGGCTGGTTCTTGAGAGACAGCCTCGATCGTGGTGTTGGTGACCCTTTCTATATTGGCCCCTTGCTGCAGCACTTCTTCTTCCATCAGTTCTGCGGTCGAGGCTGGTTCTTGTGGAGCAACCTTGACTATCCTCTCTAGTTCATGCTCCTGATTCTGTTCCAGCCCCTTGAGTTCCATCTCCATTTCCTCTGGTTCCTCTTGATCTATGTATTCATCCTCTGCTCTAGTTCCTTCCTCCATCGCTTCCGGCTCTTCTTCTCTAGCAGCTCTAGCAGCTGCTATCTCTTCCTCTGTAGAATCCCGGAATGTTTCCCATGGGATTTGAAGTCGATCGATTGCATGCATGACTAACAACCGGACCAAACCATGGTTGGTAATGACTACCACCACTTGTTGCGAACGCCGAGAAGAGTGCGCCATTAGCTGGAGACTCTTTAACAAGAAGAAAGTCATGTTCAATGAGAAGGCTTCCGCCTATGGGAACTAGAGGTGAGCTAATATTATGAAATGATATTTAAACATGGTGGTATACCTCCCCTCGTAGGTTATGTATCTCATTACAAAACCTGCTACCTCACGCCATGGGTGTGGTAATGAATTCCGGTCGTACCCCTAGCCTTTCTGAAAAACATTTTCTCCGAATTGCAAGAATGCTTCAGGGAACTCTGGGAGGGCATTCTTCAGGAAAACCATTTCTGTCCCTGTTGGGGTAGCCCCTGACCTCTGCAATGGTTTCTTCTGTAACAAGGATTTCTATCCCCCAGACCTGAGAGCTCCCTTCCTCTAAATTGAGTGAAAATTCAATTGCAATCTCCTCGTTAAACCCTTGCAATATTTCGAAATAAACATTCCACCCTACATTTTTAAAAACCTGCCATACTTCCTGATTGTTTCAGACCATTGTCATGCCCTTCGGCTCATGGTGCACAACCAACCCACCCATCACTGTAGGAACTGGATCAACACGATGGATACAGTCGGCTGGTAGGGGGAGAGTAATAGCAACCCAACTGAAAATGGCAATATGGTTAGCATGTTGGCCACGAGGTAAAAGAATGATAATAATGGCTGGTACACCTCGAAAAACACAACAAACAATGGTAAGGTATGGCAGTGTAGGTGAATATGGTGATTGAATACAGTGTACTCGGGAAATGACCGGTAAAGTTCTTGGCATATGATTTCAAATTCCAATGCGTAGGAATCATGATTACAAAATCACACGATTTTTGGTTTCCGTTCTCATTGGATTTGGTAATGATGTGATATGATTACAATTTTAGGTACACCATCATTTCTTTATGATGGGACCCCCCCAACTTAAATTCAGTTGTCTGTCGCATGTACTAGTCTCTTCTTTGGAATATTTTAATTAAATTCGTAAGAGTCAATGAAGGCGTACCTGGCAACCTACCTAGTGGTGGAGTAACAGAAAAAATAACCGGCAGAGTAACAGCAATGGTGGAGTAACAGCGCCGATGGAGTAACAACATCAGTGAAGTAACAACACGGTAGAGTAACAGTAATGGCGGAGTTACAACAACTACGGAGTAACAACACCGATGGAGTAACAGTGACGGTGGAGTAACAACACCGACAGAGTAACAACAACGGCAGAGTAAGAACACCGTTGTAGTAACAACAACGGTGAAGTAACAACACCAATGGAGTAATAACAATCGGTGGAGTAACAACAACAACTGCTACTTGAAAAATTTCTCAATTTCTTCTTATCCTAATTAAGTTCTTATTCCTACAAAAAGAGAAACAAGTAAGTAATAACAACATATATTTATTATTATTATTATTATTATATATATTTAACAGAAGGCAAAGGGAGCATTCTCTGCACCAAAAACCATCAAACCAGATGTATCAGAAAGATGTTTGATGAAGGCATCTTTAGAAGTTGGATGGTGGTATAACTTCAGACGGTGTCTGTTCACTAGGAAGGAAGTATGATTTTCATCTACTGTAACCAATCTGACTGTTCCATTGTTGAATACAATGTCCACTTCATAGGGTCCCATCCAATGAGTGCGAAGCTTTCCTTTAAAATCTTTGAACCGAGAGTCATATAACAATGCCCAGTCTCCTATATGAAACACCTTATTCTTGATAAATTTATCGTGCCATTTTGTTCTCTGTTGTTGGATAGCAGTGGTTCTCTGGACAACTATTGAATGAATCTCGTCTAACTCATTGAGTTGTTCCAGCCAGTGTTTCTGGGCCTCTGATAAGTCTAATCCCACTTCCAAAGCTGTTCTGAGCGTACTGATCTCAAATTCTACCGGAAACAAGGGGGATTTCTCATAGACTAGCTCAAATGGTGAAAACCCGGTTGTATTCCGCCATGTTGTCCTATATGCCTAAAGAGCTTCTGGAAGTTTCTGTGACCAATCCCAACGACGACTTGCTATAGTTTTTGTCAAGATATTTTCCAATACCTTGTTTGTGATTTCTACCTATCCATTCACTTGGGGATGGTAAGGATTTTTCACTCTGTGTTTAACCCCATATTTCTGCATAAGCCTCTCTATGATGTGGGATGTGAACTGTGTTCCTCCATCTGAAACAATTTCTCTCAGGGTACCATATCAGGCAAAAATATCTTCAAAAAGGAAATCTTCCACCACCTGTTCTGTTGCTTTCGCAACCGCTCTTGCTTCCACCCACTTAGTCACATAATAAGTACAGACCGGGATGTGAACCTTCTAATGGGAAGGTGGGTTGATGGGTCCAACGAAATCGATGCCCACTTCTAAAAAGGTTCAAGGACTATCTGGGACTGTAGTGGAATTTCATCCGATTTCCCAAGTTGTCCCATCCATTGATAGTTGTCACATCTCCGGACATAATCTCTAGCATCACGAAAGATAGAAGGCCAGTAGTATCCCATTTGCAACATTTTGTGGCCTATTTTTTTATCTGCAAAATGTCCTCCACAAGGTCCACTATGGGTGGCCTTCAATATCTCATAGATATCACCCTCTGATACATAGCGTTGAGTCTGTTGATCAACCCCTGTATGAAAGAGGTATCCTGCCATCCATGAATATTAGGTACTATGATGACTAATTTTCCATTGGTCCTTATATGACAAATGACGAGGTACCTTCCCTGTAGCAAGATAGTTCACAATATCTGCATACCACGAAGTGTTACTGGAAATTGAAAAGAGATATTCATCTGGAAAGCTATCTTCGATAGGTGTACCTTCGGCATTATTTTCTAATCTAGACAGAAAATCAGCAACCACGTTGTCCTTCCCTAGTTTATCTACTATGGTAATATCAAATTCTTGAAGTAGCAAAAGCCATCTTGTAATACGACCAGGACTAACGAGTTTATTCATCAGATACCTGATGGTTTCATGATCCATGCGTACAAAGGTGGGGTAACCAGTGATATAGTGTCGGAACTTGTTGATGGTGTAGATGACAGAAAGGAATTCTTTTTTAGTCACTGTGTAGTTTAACTCAGTAGGAGCCAAGTTCTTACTAACATAGTAAACTGCATATGGTACCTTATCCACTTGCTGCCCCAACTATTGTCTAGGAAGCATCAGCATGAATATGGAATGGTAATGCCCAGTCTGGTCCTCTAAGGATTGGAGCACTACAGACCAGTTCCTTGATCTTCACAAAGGCTGCATCATAGTCATTTGTCCACACAAAGTCTGCATCTTTTGTCAGTAATTGAAAAAGCGGATGTGTTGTTTTAGCAAAATTTTCTATAAAGCGCCTGTAATAACCAGCACAACCGATAAAGCTACGTACCTGAGTGGGTGTTCTGGGTATTGGAAAATGTTGTATTACCTTTATCTTGGCTGGGTCCATCCGGATTCTTGCAGCTGAAAGCAAGTGTCCTAGGACTATTCCTTCGTTCATCATCATATGGCATTTCTTCGTACTTAAAGAGACATGCGCCTGCTTGCATATTTCAAGAACTTTTTCTAGCTTCCCCAATGCTTCTTCGAATGAATCTCCATATGCCATGAAATTGTCCATATAAATCTCAACACTATCATCCATCAGATCAGAGAAAATCCCTAAAATTGCCCTCTAGAATGTTGTAGGTGCATTACAGAGACCAAATGGGAGGACTCTGTATGTGAACGTTCCCCAAGGGCATGTAAATGTGGTCTTATCCTGATCTTCAAGAGCTATCTAGATTTGGTTGTACCCACTAAATCTGTCTAGGAAGGAGAAAAACTTCTTCCCCGCTAATGTATCCAAGACTTGGTCAATGAATGGTAACAGAAAATGGTCTTTCTAAGTTGCCTTATTTAATTCTCTGTAGTCCACGCATATTCGCCATTTACCATTTTTCTTAGGGACCAGTACCAATGGAGAAACCCATTGGCTGTCTGAAATGGGGTAGATAAATCCCACGTCCAACAGTTTTTGGAGCTCTTCCTTAACAATTTTTTTCAGAGCAAGGTTCATTCTTCTCTGGGATTGCCTCATAGGATGACAGTCCTCCTTAATGTATATGTGATGGGTGCATAGATTAGTGATCAGGTGCTCATGTCCTAAGTGTCGTAAAATGCTCAAAATTTAAAGTGCTTAGAACTAGTTCAAAGTTGAATTACTGGAAAGTTCTCGTCTTCCCGATTCCGGCGCCGCAAACGGTTCGAAAAATGGTCGCCATATGAGGAAGTTATGGCAAAAAGAAGAATTTGTCCATAACATTAGAAATTGTAATTTTTCAAAAAAAATTAAAAAAGGAATATTCCGTCGGGCACGAAATCTGAGGCAACCACCAAACATTAAATGTAACTACAGTTAAGTTGGCGGAATTTTGGCAGGAGCGCCAAATTTGGCGGACCCGTCATAATTGGCGGAGCTATCTGGCGTTAACTAAAGTTAGTTGGAGTTTTTCTAGGGAAAAACTGGAGAAACTTTAAATGGCCATAACTTTGGCTAGGAAAGTCGGTTTTGGACGAATTTTTTTTAGAATTTTGGGTATTTTCGACCTTCTGAAGCCATTGGTGCAGGTCTTACAGCCATCTGAGGTCATTTGCAGAGGTTTTGGAGCCGTGAAAGTTCTAGGAGCCACCAGGGCCCAGTTTTGTGAAGACTGTATAGGGTTGCAGGTATCCATTGGAGGTGATCCAATAGTCAATCCTAAAGGATTCAAGTGTTCTGAATCCATTTTTACCATCTATTTCTCCTGTAGATGCTTCTATTCAGCTATATTTTCAATTTGAGCATTTAATAAAAACAAGGACAAGCCCAGTTGGGAGCTTTGGACCGAACAGACGTAGCCCTGGAGGGGGTGAACTGCTTTATCAACTTCTTTTGCATTTGTGGTTGATTTATTTTGCAGAAAAAATTCATTTTAATGTGTTAAACAGTAAAAGGAAATAACTCTGCTATGCTTAAATGGGTCATGAAAAGCTGAAAATTTCATGTGTTTTCTTTCTGCAAGACATGGAAATCTTTTAAACATGTTTAATTCTGAATTGAATACCTTGCAAACAAATTTCAAGTAGTTTCAAATTCAGATCAAGTTGGTATCAGAGCTCAGGGTTTTGTGCAAAGATCTTCTAACTGTCTTGCAAAGTATTGATGCTTACGAGGTTGAAACTTAAAAGAGGGGAAGGACAGTTGACTAGAGAACGAGAGAATTCTCAGTCAAGGAAGGCCAGAGAGCCATCACCTCCACCTTCAATTCCACCCTCAAGAGTCTCAGGAGAAGCTTCAAGGATGTCTAAACATGAAGGAGAAATTACTATAGAGACAGATCCAAGAGAAGAAGAAAGAGTCTTCAGAAAGGCTTTCTTAGACCTCACTGAAATGGTGAGGATATTGTACCAAGAAAGAAATGAGAAATTGGCTGGAGAAGGGTCCAAACATCCACATGAAGGAGAGGGCTCTTCAGGAGGTAAGAAGGATGATGATCATTCCAAGAAAGGACATGGAGGAAATGGTGATCCACCACCCCCATCTTCACCTTCTTCCTCTTCATCCTCGTCTTCTTCTGTTCATAAGCATAGATCCTCTAGAAAAAGTCCTTTTTTGAAGCTTGATGTAAAATTCAAATTACCTATGTTTAATGGTGAAGTGAATGCAGAAAAGCTTGACAACTGGATTAGGCAGTTGGAAGTTTACTTGAGGATACAGAATATGCATGATGATGCCACAAAGATTCAGTTGGCTTCTTTGAGAATGGATGGAGCAGCATTGGTCAGGTGGGAGGCCAAGACTAAAGAGGAGATCAAGAAATTTGGTAAGGTTACCTTAACATGGCCTGAATTTTTGTTAGCCATTAAAAAACAGTTTTATCCTCTTGCTCACATGCAGAAGGCCATTATGAATTGGAAAAATTTCAGACAACTTAAGGGTCAGAGTGTCCAAGACTACACCCAAGAATTCAGGAGAAGAGCTCTCTTGTTAGGGGTAGATTTGCAGACCCAGGAAACCTTGCTGAAATACATTGGTGGCTTGCATAGCTACCTTAGACACACCATATTGATGTTTAACCCTACTAGCCTGGACGAGGTTTGTGTCCAAGCTACCCATTTAGAGGCAAGGGAAAAAACACATTTGAAGAGGGTAGAAACAAGCCCCCCCAAGGGGAAAAACAAAGAGAAAACCTCCAAGGGAAAGGGCAAAAATAATGCATCTGTCAAACAGGAGAGTGAGAAAGTGATCTGTAAACACTGTTCTAAACCAGGCCATGAGGAGAAAAACTGTTGGAAATTATATCCTGAAAAAAGACCTCAATTTAACAAATCCAAAGGGAAACAAAAAACTGCTGCTACTACATCTACACCACAAGATTTAGGGGAAGATTCAGGTGATGAAACCAAAATTACAGCCATGGGTTTGAAAAACTTGAAGGGAAAAGAAGTTGAAACTCAAGCCAACACTAGTACCTCAAACTGCCATGTACAAGCTCCTAATGAGGAAGAAAGAATTGAACTGTTTCATGTGAGGGTGATTTCAAAACATACTAAAATTGACACACTTTTTGATAGTGGGTCACAAGCAAACCTTATATCATAGGACTTGGTCAAGCAACTTAAACTTGAGACCGTTCCACATCCGAAGCCATATCCACTTGGATGGATTTGCAAGGATGCAAATTTACAAGTTTCAAGAAAGTGCACATTGCGCTTTGCAATTACTACACATTTTATTGACACAGTTGAACTTGATGTGGTACCTTTTGATATAGCAGGAATTGTTTTGGGAAGTCCTTACTTGTTTGACAGGAAAGCTATCTTTCATCGCCATGAAAACAAATATCATCTGTTCAAAGATGGCAAGGAGTTCATTGTTAGAGCTCATCGCAAGAAGACAAATATAGTGATGGTGAATGCAGGACAGGTAAAAAGGTTGGTCAATTCAGGTAAGAATTTTGTTCTTCTTATGATTAAGCCCAAGGTTGATGTGAATCATGAGTCATTTGACAATTGTGATCCAAAACTTAAATCAGATCTGTATGATGTAGTTGATGCATATCATGAGATGTTTCAGGAGCCAACAGGTTTGCCTCCTAAGAGGGAGATTCAACATGAAATCCATTTGCATCCAGATTGTCCTCTTCCAAACATAGGCATGTACCGCATGTCTATTATGGAGAATGCTAAAATAAAGAAGCAAATCAAGGACTTGTTGGACAAGGGTTTCATAAGACCAAGTACTTCTCCATGTGGGTCACCGATTGTATTGATTCCAAAGAAAGATGGCACTTGGCGTATGTGTGTTGATTTCAGGGCCTTGAACAAGATAACGGTAAAGAATCGTTACCCACTCCCAAGGATAGATGATTTGCTAGACCAGCTGATAGATGCTCGATATTTCACTAAGCTAGACTTGCGCAGTGGATATCATCAAGTAAGAATTGAAGAAAGTGACATTTGGAAGACAACCTTTAAAACCAAACAAGGACTCTTTGAGTGGCTTGTGATGTCGTTTGGTTTGTGCAATGCACCTGCAACTTTCATGCGGGTAATGGATGATGTCTTGCGTCCTTTTCTTGATGATTTCGTTATTGTCTACTTAGATGACATCTTAATTTTCAGCAAGTCTAGAGAAGATCATGTCATGCATGTTAGAAAAGTACTTGATGTTTTGAAGAAGAATCAGTTATTTCTTAAAATGTCAAAGTGTGAATTTGGAAAGACTTCTTTGGTTTATTTGGGACACATAGTAGGAGGAGGTGCTTTGAGAATTGATCCTGCTAAGATTGAGGCTATTGTGAAGTGGCCTACTCCCAAATCCATAACAGAGGTAAGAAGTTTTTTGGGTGCAACTCAATATTGGAGGAAGTTTATCTCTAACTTCTCTTCTATAGCAGCTCCTATGCATGCAGTGACAAGTGTGAAGCATGCTTTCCAATGGGGAGGCAAGCAGCAAAAAGCTTTCGAATCTTTGAAAGAGAAGATTAGTTCAACTCCAGTCCTTGCATTACCGGATTTGAGACAACCATTTGAGATACAAACTAATGCTAGTGATTATGCTATGGGTGCAGTTCTTCTACAACATGGTAAGCCTATTTCTTTTCATTCTGAAACTTTTAATGGTGTTGTTGTAAATTATCCTACATATGATAAGGAGTTGTATGCGTTGGTACAAAGCGTCAAAAAGTGGAAACACTACTTGATGGGCAAAGAAACTATTATACATACCGACCATCAGCCCTTACAGTACTTGCAATCACAAAGCAAGTTACAACAGTCACGACACTTCAGATGGATGGGCTTCTTGCAACAGTTCCATTTGGTAATAAGGTATAAGAAAGGTACTTTGAATAAGGTTGCTGATATGCTTTCAAGGCCTATTATTGGTGTTGTTACTTTAATTAAGAATGCTTCCATTGTACATGATAGTTACATAGAACAATATGCATCTGATGATGAATTTAAAGATGTGTATGCTAACTTGAATAAAGGGAATCATGTAGAGGAAAATGACTATCACATGCATAACAATTTGCTGTTTCATTTGGGCAAGTTGTGTATACCACAGGGGGAGAGGATAAATGTCATAAGAGAAGCTCATTCTTCTCTTATTGCTGGCCATTTTGGTGTGAGAAAAACAGTTGCACATCTACAGAGGTATTGCTATTGGCCTCGCATGGTAGATTCTGTTTCAAGGTTCATAAGAGGTTGTTCATTATGTGCTACAAGAAAGCCTAGCAATAGGAAGCTTGGGTTGTATACTCCTTTGCCGGTACCTTCTAGACCATGGGAGAGCATATCTATGGATTTTGTAGGAGGTTTTCCAAAATCTCGAAAGCAGCATGATTATTTATATGTAGTAGTTGATCGTTTCAGCAAAATGTGTATACTTATGCCTTGTAAGAAAACTATAACTGCTGAACAAACTGCTGAATTATTTTTTCATCATGTATGGATTCACTTTGGTTTGCCTACTTCCATTATTAGTGACAGGGATTCCAGATTTGTGGGGAATTTTTGGTCCAACCTATGGGAGATGATGGACAGAAAGTTGAAGAAAAGTACTGCTTTCCATCCGCAAACAGATGGACAAACCGAAGTTGTGAACAAAACCATTGTGCACCTCTTGAGAGGTTATTGCAGCAATCATCCCAAGCTTTGGGATGAACATTTGCACTACATACAGCATGCTTACAATCGTGCCAAGCACTCTTCCAAAAACACCTCACCGTTTGAAGCTTGTTTTGGTTACTTGCCAAAATCACCTCTTGATTTCATTCTTGAGAAAGATGTTGCCATTGAGGGACATAGTGACATTGACAAAGCTCATTCATTCATTGAAAGAATTCACCAAATACATCAGCAAATTCAAGAACAGCTTGAGAAGAGTCAAGGCAAGTACAAGGAAAGATACGACAAGCATAGAGTCGATCACAAGTTTCAAGAAGGAGATGAGGTATGGATGTACATTAGTAAGGAAAGGATGCAAGGAGAAGGTAAAAAGCTGAAGCCTATTCGTTATGGTCCATTCAAAATCCTCAAGAAGGTTGGAAATAATGCTTTTCAATTAGATTTGCCTTCTTACATGCAAATGTATTATGTTGTCAATGTGGAGAACTTACGTTTGTATGAACCTCCTTTGATTGTTGATCATGAAAATGTTGTTCAGCTACCATCTATAGAAGATTTCTCGCCAGAATTCTTAGATGAGCTGAAAGAAGATACAATCCTTGACAGAAGGACACGCACTTCAAGGAGGGGCATTGTAGATTATGTTCAGGTTGGTTTCAAAGGCAGCAAACCGAACAAGGAAAAGTGGATGGAGGTGGACAGAGTGAGGGAGCTATACCCTCACCTCTTTAACAGGTAGTTGAAGGCTTTTGGGGTCCAAAAGCTTCCAATTGGGGAGGCGTGATCAGGTGCTCATATCCTAAGTGTCGTAAAATGCTCAAAATTTAAAGTGATTAGAACTGGTTCAAAGTTGAATGACTGGAAAGTGCTCATCTGCCCGATTCTAGCGCTGCAAACAGTTCAAAAAACGGTCGCTGTATGAGGAAGTTATGGCAAAAAGAAGAATTTGTCCATAACATTAGAAATTGTAATTTTTCAAAAAAAATTAAAAAAGGAATATTCCGCCGGGCACGAAATCCGAGGCAACCACCAAACATTAAATGTAACTGCAGTTAAGTTGGCGGAATTTTGGTAGGAGCACCAAATTTGGCAGACCCGCCATAATTGGTGGAGCTATCTGGAGTTAACTAAAGTTAGCTGGAGTTTTTCTAGGGAAAAACTGGAGAAACTTTAAATGGCCATAACTTTGGCTAGGAAAGTCGGTTTTGGACGAATTTTTTTTAGTATTTTGGGTATTTTCGACCTTCTGAAGCCATTGGTGCAGGTATTACAGCCATCTGAGGTCATTTGCAAAGTTTTTGGAGCCGTGAAAGCTCTAGGAGCCACCACCCAGTTTTGTGAAGACTGTATAGGGTTGCAGGTATCCATTGGAGGTGATCCAATAGTCAATCCTGAAGGATTCAAGTGTTATGAATCCATTTTTACCATCTATTTCTCCTGTAGATGCTTCTATTCAGCTGTATTTTCAATTTGAGCATTTAATAAAAACAAGGACAAGCTCGGTTGGGAGCTTTGGACCCAACAGACGTAGCCCTGGAGGGGGTGAACTGCTTTATCAACTTCTTTTGCATTTGTGGTTGATTTATTTTGCAGAAAAAATTCATTTTAATGTGTTAAACAGTAAAAGGAAATAACTCTGCTATGCTTAAATGGGTCATGAATAGCTGAAAATTTCATGTGTTTTCTTTCTGCAAGACATGGAAATCTTTTAAACATGTTTAATTCTGAATTGAATACCTTGCAAACAAATTTCAAGTAGTTTCAAATTCAGATCAATTAGCAGGAATTCCCTTCATACCTGAGTAGTCCCAAGTGAAGGCTTCTTTGTGTTTCTGAAGAACATCCAAGAGTTGTTTCTTCTAGGACTCTAACAGATCTGGATTGATATTCAGGACTTTTCCTAGTTCTATTTCCATGGAAATATTGTCATGGGGCACAGTTGTAGGTAGCTCATCAAATCCATCTGTTGTTCCAATACTTTCCTGAGTTTCACAGCTCAAGATGGACTCCAGAATTTGTTGATTCAAATCTGAAATAGAACAGGGATCACTGATAAAGGTAGTAATTGTGTCATCTTCCATTTCGGTTTTCATCTGGAGGGCCTGTCCAATAGTAAGAACTGGTCTTAACTCCTCATTTTCTGATTCAGACTCTTTCCTGTATAAAGATTTCTTTCGGCCTATTGATTTTGCTGATGGGTTAGGTTCTGTGGGAGGATATAACACTAGATTCTTAGTGTTTTTCCCATTCGAAATGATCATATGTCCATACCGACACCCAATATAAGCGTCTACGGTTTCCAGCCACGATCTTCCTAGAATTAGGGGATGGCCTCCAGCTGGAGATTGCGTTTGGAGTACTAGGAAGTCCAAAGGGTATTGACATGAATCAACCAAAATCGTGATATCTTCTAACTTCCCTATTAGTTTCACTGTAGATCAATCTGCCAGTTCTAACACTGTAGGTGTGTCTTTCAAGTTATGAAGATCTAATGCACGCATAATTTCAGAAGTGATGACATTTATGGCAACACCCAAATCTACCAGTACATTTGGAATTTCTACCCCATTAATTTGCACGGTTAAAATTGGGTTCCCGGGATCCCCATACTTTACAGGCATGGACCTTCCCATCATGAAATCTAATAGCTTCCCCATTACGTGAATGGTGAGCGGGTCTCTTGATTTCTTTTTAGGATTCTTAGCACAATATTCCCTAAGAGTTTTTTCATATATAGGTACGTCCCTCATAGCTTGCAACAAGCAAAATCTTGAAAAATAATTCTGTAACTCCCCTAACAGGTCAAACTCGGCTTGAGGGGTTGGTTTGCTCACAGCCAACCTTTCTAGGTAGGGCGGTTCAGCTTGGTTTTTTTGAGTAACTCACGGTTGAGGAGGTGTATGATTTTTGTTGACTTGGTTTAGTTCTTCTTCAACCATTTCTAGTTCCTTTTCCTCACTGTCAATTTGTTCAATGAAAACTGGTGAGGGTTGAGCATCTATTGTCTGCCCAGATCGTAAATTAATCTCATAGAATTTTGCGGTAGAGATACTGCATGAAGGTAGGTTGAGGGTGTTAGCTTGTTGAACCCCTTTATTGTTAGGATTCGGATTGGGTTGGATGGGAATTTGGGGAAGAACAAGCTGATTACCAAGAGGCACATTACAGAGCAACTGAAGTTGCTAGTGTGGCATTGACTGGGGAAATTGACCAGGAGGAGAAGGTCCCCGCCAGTTCGGAGCCCACGAGGAACTTGAACTAGCTTGAGGAGCCCATTACTGCCAAGGTGGAAACTAGTATTGGGGCCACATGGGCAGATAAGGCATGGACTGGGGACCCATATTAAAATTGCTAAAATATTGAGATGGATCCGGAAACATACCTTGATTTCCCATTGGCGGCCGAGGTTTCCATGGATTTTTAGGTCCCGTGAAGTAAAGTTGCTCCATCTCTTCGCCTGTCCATTGAAAAACCACTTTTAGTCCTGGCAAGGATGGACATGAACTTGTCACATGATTCAACTCACAGATTTCACACTCCTCTACATAGTTTAATGGACATTCCCTCTGTGGGCATTTCCTTCTGCATGTTGGGAAAAATATAGCCATGGTTATTTCCAATTTTAGATGTTTCTATTTTACCTGCAGCGTGTCTATCTGTTCAGACAAGGTACTCAGGATATCAGTCCTCAGGCTGTCCAACAGATTCCCAATTTCTGCTTTTGTAACACCTCCACCAGATACTTTTGTTGATTGAATCCCTTGTTTATTCCTTGCAACTCCCCTTGAGCACTGGATGCACAACTCGTAGATGGTGTCAAAGTTCTCCTTTGATATATCTCCCTTTCCGACTATATTTAACAATTCCAAAGAGTCTTCTCAAAAGGCCTAGAGAAGGATAATTTTTAAATTGTCCTTATCCAGGTCAAAGTGACTTGATCTCTGCAATGTGTATTTAAAGTGTTCCACACAGTCTTCCATATTTTTGTCCTCTTTCTGTGTAAATTTGAAAAGTTCTTCTTTAATATCCCATGATTTACAGTAGTCTTGGTACTTCTCCAAGAAAGTAGTTCTCATCTCCTCCCATGTGGTGATAGACCTTCCCCCAAGACCCATAAACCATCGCAGGGTTGTCCCTTTTAGCGTAGCAGGGAATATTTTCAATTTTTGAGCATCCGTTATATAATCATACCCTCGACACACAATGTCAAATTCAAACAAAAATGTGTCGGGGTCTTCTGAAGTAAGCCCATGGAAACTAGGTAAAGTTGTTAAAGGAATGGGCTTTGTTTGTGTGCCAGTCCCTAAATCCCAAATTGGGAAGTCAATATTAGAGGTTGTAGGTGCCATGAATATCCTCCAATACTCATTAGTGATTTCGGCAAGCTCCGCCGAAAGGGCTTTTCTCACAGGGGTTCAAGTTGCCTTAACAACGCTCCCTCTATCCTTTGGTGATAGAAGTGTCTCTACAATTTCTTCCTCCCTGTCATAGTGGCTTGACCCTTCAAATCTCCTCTCTGCAACTTCTTCTTCCCTACTGGGATGGATTGTTCCCTTGGATGCTTTACTTGCAACTTCTTCTTCTTCTGTTATGAGCAACGGTATCCCTTTATCAAGCATATTGTTGCTTGTCTCTCTGGCTGCTGGAAGGGCCTGTTGTATCGAATCAGTAGGGGGTGCTGTGGACAACACTAGTTGATCTACAGATTGTCCCTTAGATCTTGTCCGCACACTTGGCCTCACGGCTGCACGGGAAGACACCTCTGACTCAGCTTTTGCAATGATTTGCTAGATATAAGTGTTCCTTCCCAAATCCTGTCCTCCCTTCTTTGGGGCTCTCCCTCTGCCCCTTTTATTTGGCTCTTTGTTCATACAAGTTGGTGTGACGACAGATGTTGTTATCAAACCACAATGCTTGAGGCCTGGAGCAGGGCATCAGAAGACCATTCCCTCCCCAGGACGAGAGATCACATTGAAAAGAGGGAAGTTAACGAGAAAAAAAAAAACAAGAACCTAGGGTTCAGGCCTTGGAGCAAGGCGTCAAAGGACTCATCCCTCCTCAGGACAAGAACCCAATCAAAAAAAAAATAACACACACACGAGAAAACCTAACACTTCAAGACTTAAAGTAGGGCGTCAGAGGACCCCTCCCTCCCCAAGGTGAGAGATTGGGTTTCTTAAAATCAAAAAACAAAAATGTTAGGGAAAACCTAAGCTCAAGGCCTAGAGCAGGGCATCAAAGGACTCCTCCCTCCCCAGGGAAAGAGACTGGACCTAATAAAAATAGGAAAACAATAAAAGCATGAAACAAATGAAATACCTACGCTCAAGACCTAGAGTAGAGTGAGAAAGCTCGTTCTCTCCCCAAGATGAGAGATTGACCCTCTGGTTGATACAGATTGTGTCTTGCACCTTGTTAGCCTCCCCGGAAATGGCGCCAAAATGTTGGTGTCTAGGTATGAACAATTTATTCACACCTTTTCCTTCATTAATGTATCAATATGGGTGTGTATTCTTTTCAAGGCAACGCGCAAGTTATATGTAGGGGAAAGGTTACAATTTGTTATCGACCAAGGGTTCGTGATTACCAAATCAAAGCATTGTTGAAATAGAAATAGAAATTCAACTGCAAAACTTCAAAAGGTATTCACAATGATCTAAAGAATCTACAACAACAATCAAGAAATAAACACAACAATACACAATACACACATAACAAGGAAACACACAACACCTGATCAGAAGAGCGAGCCCAGCTCTCTAATCAGGGTTGTGTTACTCATAGCGAATGATAGATCAAAAAAAAGGTTGTATTTTATTAATCTGAACAATGTTGTTACAATACAATGCAGGGTTTGACTAACCCCTCATACAGGAATGACCCGTCTTTTATACAGTACAAAGGGGAATAACATCTCTCCCCAAAACCTGGCAACTATATGCCCAAAGATATACATTAGTTCCATCACAGCACTAGCGCTGAGAGAGAAAGAATAGGAATGATCCAAAAATGGGTTGAGAATAGCTGCAAATCAGTTATGTTGTTTCATCGTGGTCGATCAGCTGCTGTGAATCACGAAACTGTTGTGATATGCTGTGTGGCCAACACCTGCACTCCATATTTTGCGGTCATCACATGTTTTAGTGGTTCGCATAGGTAAAACCTTATGAATCTACTTCATTAATTAAATATCCCAAGAGACGATAAAGGGGAATTACCTCATAGTTTTACATAGTAAATATATGTGAATGAATACAAAAGGGACGAAAAGAGGAGTGGAAATGCAAGGAAAAGATAGGCCAATTTGGTGCCCAACAGCTCTATTTGCAGAAGGAAAAGAAAATCAGTGGTACATTGATAGCAGATGCTCTAAACAGATGACAGGTGATAAAGATAAACTCCTTTCTTACAAAGCTTTAGAAAAGTAAAATAATGTCTCTTTTGGAAATGACACACCTGCTATCATTAAGGGTAAGGGTTCTGTTTATTTAAAAGAAAAGGTTAAAGCTAGAAGTGTTATGTATGTTGATGGTTTAAAGCATAAATTGTTGAGTGTTAGTCAAATGTGTGATCAAGGAAATGAAGTTGTATTTCGATCAAAATAATGTGTGGTTCATGAGCTTGACACAAGAAAGACCATAATCAAAGGTACAAGAACTCCAAGCAATCTATATATACTAAAATGAGGTCAATAACAATGCTATCTAAGAAAAACAAAAGATAACTGTCCAGATTGGGGCATCTAAGATTTTATCAACTAACAAAAGCATGCAGGATTAAGGCGGCTCATGATCTTCTAGATATCATCATCCCAGAAAATACCATTTGCAAACCATGTCAATTTGGTAAGAAAACTAGAGTTCAATTCAATGCCAAAGAAGGATTAGCACGTAAGCCTCTTGAACTCATTGACACTGATTTGTGTGGGCCAACAAGGAAAAGGTCACCTCGTGGAGAAGAATACTACATCTTATTCATTGATGATTTTTCTAGAATGTGCTATATTGTTTTACTAAAGCATAAAGACAAAGCATTTGAAAAGTTTAAAATCTTCAAAGCTTTAGTTGAAAATGAGTTAGATCTAAAAATCAAATGTCTCAGATCTGATAGGGGAGGAGAATTCATATCACATGAATTTTTTGAATTTTGTGAACAACATGGAATAAAAGACAGTTCTATGTTGCCAAAACTCCTCAACAAAATGGCATGGTGGAAAGAATGAATAGAATAGTTCAACAAATGGTTTGAGCTATGTTTGATGAATCTGGAACTCCTGACACCTTCTGGGGTGAAGTTGCACATACTGCAGTAAATATTCTCAACAAAGCTCATGTTCATGTAAATAGTGATCAAACTCCATATGAACTTTGGTATGGTAAGCCTCCTACTGTAAAACACTTCAGAGTTTTTGGAAGCAAATGTTTCATCAAAAATAATAATGAAAAACTTGGTAAGTTTGAACCTAGAGTAGACGAAGGAATACTTCTTGGTTATTCATCTAGAAGTAAAGGATACAAATGTTATAATAAGATACTTCAAAAAATTATTGAATGCATTGATGTTGTAATCGACGAAGCATATAGAAATCCGGAACAGTTGAAATCAGCAAACGAATATGATAATGATGAAGATTGTGAATGCTTTCCCATATCAAATCGAAATGATATAGAGGAAGAAACCAATGAAGCATCAGAAGAATATACAACTGATAGGGAAAAGGCTCCATCCAGGTATGTTCAAAAGAATCATCCAGAATCTCAAATTCTAGGAGAAAAAGGGTCTGGAGTACAAAAAAGAAGAACTCTTGTAGGAGCTTCTAGTTATATAGCATTACTATCCTCCATAGAACCACATAATGTTAATGAAGCTAGCAAATATGAATGTTGGGTTAAGGCCATGGATGAAGAACTTGACCAAATTGAAAAGAATGATACTTGGGAATTAGTTCCTAGACCTCATGATAAAAATGTTATAGGAACAAAATGGATATTCAAGAATAAGTTGAATGAAAATGGAGAGGTTATTAGAAACAAAGAAAGACTTGTTTGTAAAGGGTATGCTCAACAAGAAGGTATAGACTTTGAAAGAAATTTTTCTCCTATTTCCAAACTTGAAGCCATAATAATGTTTCTTGCTCTTTCAAGTTTTTGAAAATTCAAAGTGTATCAAATGGATGTAAAATTTGCATTTATTAATGGAGATTTAGAAGAAGAATTTTATATTGAACAACGAGAATGATTCATTCTAGGAAATGATGTAAAACTCATATGCAAACTCAAAAAGACTGAAACAAACTCCAATGGCTTGGTATTATCAACTTGAAAAATTCCTTCAACAACAAGGTTTCACAAAAGGATCTGCAGACAACAACTTATACACAAAAATTGAGAATGATAAACTGCTAATTATTGTTGTGTATGTTGATGATATCATCTTTGGCAGCAATGAAGAATATATGAGTTAGAACTTTTCTTATGTTATGCAGCAAGAATTTGAAATGTATTTACTTGGTGAACTAACTTATTTTCTTGGTCTACAAGTACAACAAACAAAATATGGCATTTTTCTTTCACAAACTAAATATCTCAAGTAGATTCTGAAGAAGTACGGAATGGAAGATTCTAAACCAGTATGTACTCCAATGGTAACAGGATGTAGTCTCAGCTCTAATGATGAATCTCCTACAGTGATAAACCATCATACAGATCTATGATTAGAAGTCTACTTTATCTAACATGTACCAGACTAGATATCATGTATGCAGTAGGAATTTTTGGAAGGTTCCAAGCTAATCCAAAGGAATCACATCTTCAGGTTGTAAAAAGAATATTCAAATATCTCAAAGGAACTTAAGACTTTGGTCTATGGTATCCTAAAGATATAGATCTCACTCTTCATGCATATATAGATGCAGATTGGGCAAGAAATGTTGATGATCAAAAAATCACTAGTGGAGGTGCATTTTGTATGGGATCATGATTAGTTTCTTCGTTCGGTAAGAAACAAATTTAGGTTGCCTTATCTACAGCTGAAGTAGAATATGTGGTTGTTGCATCTTGCTGCACACAACTACTTTAGATGATGTAAACATTACAATATATTCAAATCACATGTTCTCCACCCATTTCCATTCTATGTGATAATACAAGTGCCATTAGTATTTTGAAAAATCCAGTCATGCACTCCAAGACCAAGCACATACCCATTAAGTACCACTTTCTACGAGAACAAGTGCTTGAACAAAAGGTTAAATTGGAGTATGTTCCCTCCAAAGAAATGGTTACTGATATATTTACCAAGCCTCTTCCTAAAGAAGCATTTGAATATATCAAACAAAAGTTGGGAGTTGTTTCTACCTCATCCTGTTGTTAAAACCAGTTTCAAAGGAATGTTTCATATACGCAAATTTCATGAAGTAGAGTCGCGTCTATACACAAGTGTCTGTGGCTGCAGGAGCGTATATGTTTTTCTGATAGAAAAACATTGGGTCAAACTCAAAATTAGTTTATGACGTGGGTGTTCAATCTGATATTGATGGTTACAGTCTGCTGATATTATTTGTTCATTGTTTTTTATTTGACTGATGAAGATGCCTTGATGAATGATTTGTTGACAATGCACAGGTAGCACAGGTTCATGGGGAGAATTAGCCTTCAAAAAAATTATGAATTGTTGGCATCATGGTTGTTGAATTCAATTATGGTCTCAGATATCCATATCATTTGTTGCAAAGGTCATGTAAAGACCTATGGTGTAATAATATTTATTTTTCTATCATAGTATATTAACGAGTGCTTTTGGACATATGATGTAATTTGTACCCCCACTATGCATGGGAAGGATGTTGTAATAATTGCAATTTTTCAGTCATGTATGAACATTTGGTATATCCCCACTTAGTTGGGTGATTGATGTATGTATCAGTCATTAGTGATAGGGTGGTCATACTCGCATAGTTGAGTTATAGAGTCATGTTATTCTTTTGAAAATATCTCTGTAGACTCTGCATGTACTCAGGGGGAGCATGGAGAGCGTAGTGTATCTCAAAGGGGGAGAATATCTTGGTCTGCCCTTTGCCCTTGATGTCAAAGGGGGAGAGTATCCTAGTATTTCTTGATATCTCTAACAGGTTCTACAACTTGAAGTAATCAACACCAATATGGTTGCCATCAAGTCCAAAGGGGGAGATTGTTGGCATTATGGTACATGTGTTGTCCTTGATGGAAACCCACTCACAGGTCAGTTCAGAATTGATAAAGGGAAACTCACATTGTAATAGGTCAATTCATAGGTATTAGGGTAATGATACAGAAGAACAGGATGATGGGACAAAGGACTACATATCAGATTCAAGCACTTGATTAAAAATAATTTTTTTAAATATATTAAGTTGTATACGTAGGTTCACCTAGTCCAAGTAGCGTATACAAGCGGGTTCACAGTACAAAAGGAGCGTATACGTATGCATGCACTTTCACAAGAGGAAAAGCGCGTATGGGATGGAAAATTAAGGAAAATTAAATTTAAAGAATACCAAGGGTCCATACCATGGTATTAGCCCACAATATTGAGCAGAATAATGGTTACTTGATCCCATCTAAGAATACCATAGGTTCTAAGTGTTGTTTTGGTCTGAGGTATTGAGAAATGCTAAAACTATATAAGGATGAGAAGATTAAAGGATACGTGTGTAAGTAAAAGGGTTTTTCATGAATACTTCTATCTGAAGTATATTTTATGTTGTAAGGGCTATGGTTATGATATGATCTAAAATATCTTGTGCACATTTAGATACAATGTTGGATTAGGATCATGAGACCTGAAATGGCTTATCATTATATGATCTGATAATTGATGGGCTAGATCTAAATGCTAAGGCATGTTTTATTCTTTAAATGTTATGATCTAGGTATGTCTGAAGTCTGGAATAACCGCGAAGTTATAAGTTATTATTTGCATATCTATATGCTTGTTCACCTTGGTGAAGGCACATATACACACTGGTTCATCACTTCCAAGTAGTGTATGCATAAGAAAAGCCTGTTGTTCTGAGATGACTAATATATCTGATTATTGATACTATTTTACTGTTGCCTGTCAATGATGTCTTCATAGATCTAAAAGTAGAACTGATTGTATAAGGAGATTGAGTCTAATTGATTGATTGATTAAGTGAGAAAGGTGATATTTGTTGCTATCTATTTAGAACTCTGTAAATTGACAGTAGATCTTCATAATGTCACAAATTGGTATAGTTCGTGATTCAGAGGTTTTATGATTCGGTAAGTTTAGAGGTATATGCAGGTTGGGTTAAAGGAAGTAGCATATACATGCAGGTTGGCTTCACTAAAGTAGCGTATACATTCTGACATATGATTTTTGAGATTGCAGTTGGTTCTGATTATTGGTGCAATGTTCTGGGTTCAGCTTTGTGTTCTGGTGGCAGTGATCTGACTATTCAGATTGACTAATTGTTGGTAGATGCAGTTATTGCAGTATGTTATTGATGGGTCCAGTATGAAAATTTGATGAAACATGGCCTTCATATTGTAGTGTTGTGTACCAGGAGTATCCAATCTAAAAATTTATAAAACGTGGTCCCGAGAGGAAGAATGAAGGTAGTAGCCTTCTGTAGGTTGGCACCTACATACTGGTAAACATATCAGCCAGTACAAGAGCTAGGGGTTTGGAGATCCATTCCAATAGAAGCTGGAAAACGAGAGAAGGTTGTAGCCTTCAGTAGGTAGATGCCTAGATACTAAAAAAATTTTCACCAGTACAAATTTTGTAAGCACCTTTTATTATAAGAAGATTGAAGACTGAGACAAAAACAATGGTAGTTATTTCCCACATTGGATTTCCATGTGAAAAATCTTGGTGTTCATGTGTGTTGCTTATGTGTGTTGATTTATTCTATTCTTACTGCATATGTTTACTGCTTAATGCATCACACTCTAAATTAAGACAACGAAATAGTTGTTTATTACATATACGTTGGTTTCATTCTTTGTAGTCGCGGACATATGCTGGTTGGTTTCAGTAAAGTATCATATACTATTTGAAAAAGAAAATAATAATAGAGAAGGTTAAAATACTGATTTACCCCTCAGCATTTTTCCCAACAGGAACAGCAAAACCCACAGTTCCACCATGATGCACAAACAGATCAACTTGGGAACATAACAAGATCTGAATTTCATCAATCTTGGTATGTGTTGCACACTACAGGAGCAACAAGCCTTTATCTGCTTGTTTAGATAGTACCAGGATGTGTTCGCGTGGACATACGATGATCTGAAAACACATGACACGTGAATAATCCAACATGTGATTCCGATCAAAGAAGGGGTCAAGCCATTTTAGTAGAAGCTAAGAAAAGTACATTCATCACTTGATCCCCTCATATAGAAAGAATTGACTAAGTTGTTGGATGATCAGATCATTTACAGAGTTTGTCATTCTACGTAGATTTCTAACTTAGTTCCTATGCGTAAGAATTCTAGGGAGATCTACTTATGTGTTGATTTCCAAAATTTGAACCGCACGTCAAACAAAGACAACTACCACATGTCGTCGATGGAACATATTCTACAGACAGTATCTGGAGCATAAATGTTTTCTCTACTCAATAGTTTTTCGGGATATAACCAGGTTCTGGTAGCAGAACCGAATAGATTGAAAACTACTTTTCGTATCGAGTGGGGTACGTTCACCTACAGAAGAATGCCATTTGGGCTTGTGAACATAGGCGCAACCTTTTAGTGCACCATGAAAATTGCCTTCGATGGACTTATGGGACCAAAGCGTAGTGGTTTACCTTGATGATGTGACAGTCTTTTCCAGAAAATGGGCAGACCACATACGTCATTTGAGCGATGTTCAAAATATGGGATATCTTTGAATCCCAACAAAAGTGTATTTGCAGTGTCTGAGGGGAACATCCTTGGGCACTTCACCACAAGAAGTGGGATCAAGGTTGATCCGAACAAAGTTCAGACAATTACACAAATTCCTCACACAGCTAACAAGAAAGCCATGCAGTCCTTCTTGGGGAATATCAACTTCCTCCGGAAGTTCATCTCGGATTATGCGCAGATGGTGAAACCTATGCAAGACATGATAAAGAAGGATGTAGTCTACAGCTAGGGTAAGAAGGAAAAGAATGCATTCACCCATATCAAGCAGGCTATAGCAGATGCACCTGCACTTTACAGCCTAGACTTTAACAAGGATTTCTTGCTATACACCTTCGCCTCTGACACTTCGCTTGCTGTAGTACTCACTCAGAAGGATGAGTTGAACAATGAACGTCCCATCTCCTTCATGAGTGCAAGCATGCAGGGACCCAAATTCAACTGCCCCACCATCGATAAATAATCATACATAGTATACAAGGCAGTGAAATACTTCAATTCCAACCTGCTAAAGAACCATTGCATATTCTTTGTGCCACACTCAGTAGTCAGATAACTACTTGTTCAACAAGATATGGGTCAAAGACATGTGAACTAGATGACAGGCTTGCCAAAGTATGATCTTAACATCAAGCCAATTCAGACTGTCAAGGGTCATGGTCTCTGTAGACTTGCAGCCGAAGCAGTCCATGCACAAAAGGAAGAATGAAAGCTCGTTGGTTGGAAGCAAGAAATTGAGATGTACGATGTAGAGTGAGCACCACCCACTTCATATGGAAACTCTTGGTACAAAGATGTGTACCAGTACCCTGAGCATGGCACCATGCCCTCTCACTTCTCCATGCAACAGAAGAGGGCACTTTGCCTCAAAGCATTACCTTATTATTTGGTGCACGGAGTTTTTTACAAAAAGCATAGCAACGGAATTTTTCTCAAGTGCCTGGAGGCACATGATTCAGGAAGGTCTTGCATGATCTACATGATGGAGCAATCAGGGGTCATTTCATGGGAAACACCATCGCACACAAATTCATGTGAGATATTTTCTACTAGCGCACATTATTCAAGGATGCACATGGTTATACTCGTAGTTCCTGGTCTGTCGACGATGCGCTGACAGAACACGAAGGTTAGTAGCATCGCTACACCCTATTGCAGTGAGTGAACCATTTCAACAATGGGGCTTAACATCATTGGGGAAATCTTCCCACACTCGTCAAAATAGAACCGCTACATCTTGGCATCTGTTGATTATTTCATGCAGTGGATAGAATTAGTTCCACTTAAGCAAGTGAACGACCAGGAAGTCATCAGCTTCCTTCAACAGAAAATCATCTCATGATTTGGCATTCCGATATAACTTTTTTTTTACAATGCAACTTAATTTTCGTCTTTAAATATTTATGGTTTTGAATTGCAATATGGTACTTGATTAAACACTCAGCTAACTACTAGCCACAGGGAAATGGTCTCGCCGAATCTATGAATAAAAACCTTATATGCATCATCAAGAAGACCATTAACTCTGAACAAAGAAACTGGCACTTTTCTTTGACGAATGCCTTATGGGATGATCGTGTAACACCCAAAGCCTCTCTAGTTTATGGGAAAGAATTCATCCTCCCACCAAATATCTACTTGCATGCTCTCCAATTGTCCCAAGAATCTCAAGGAAAGCCATGTTTGTTAGTTTAGAATAGGATGGATACACTTCACAAGCTGCAGGAAGAATGGGTGAAAGCAAAAGAAAAATTCACACTCCACTAGAACCATATCAAGATATGGTTCGAAAAGAAGTCTGCAGGGAATGTTAACTTCGATATAGGTGATTGAGTCTTAAAATATGAATAACCCCATGAAGACAAAGGCAAACATACGAAGTTCTAGTCCCTACTGATTGGTCCATACACTATTCAGGAAAAGTTTGGCCCACACGTATTGTCTGCGATCACTTGACGGGAGGATTGACAACCTTCCAGTCAACGACCAAGAATTAAAGCATTATTTTTAGTAACCTGGGTCCGCGCCCCGCGCTTTGTACATAGTATTTTTACTGCTTGTGTTTTCACTTTGCTTTCCTATTTTTGTTTGCTTAATATCATGTTATTTTTTTTCCAATAAGTGTTTCCCTCTACTAAATTATGGCTTTTGAACGAGTATATGGATGAGATCCAAGGAGTCTTGTGACACTGTAGCACTTGGCCAGTCCTATGTTCGTCTTCTCTATGCTTGGTTATAACCTGCGGTCGATGAAGTCTTGATGGAAAATATGAGCCATTTGTAAGAGAAGCTTTGGTCCAACCATGAACCTGTGTCCACACTAGAAAACCCCATGTCTCTACTCAGTCTTCTGCTCTATGTGTTCAAGCTCATCCAACTAGTAGAAACAGAGAAGGGGAAAATATAAACGATCAAATCTAAATCATATATCTTACATGCTTCTCTGAAGGAACAATCTATTTTGCTCTCAATAAGTCAAGATCCCTCTTTTTCCCCAAAAATAAATAAGTTTCTATTCATAATCCTCTTTTCAAAAATACAAAGGCAAAAGAAGAGAAAGGCTTCCTGAACAGAGATGTGAAGCATGCAACTCCACTGAGGTACAAACCAGGTTCCTAGCAGTGGATCAATGCGTGTGTTCCTACGTGACTCCGGTGGGGTACTATCTAGGCCTATTGGAAGTGAGGAAATAACTGAGATGAAAACTTATACTCTGAAAATTTTAAACTCGCGAGCTAAACTACCCTTCCGGATTTGGGAACACCATGATCAAGCTGAAACTTGTTGTTGTGTTTGACTAAGTTGGAAAAAGGTGAACCATGTTTTTCCATGGGTTAAATGGAGAAACCGAAGTAACCTGCACAATGATTCAATACTCCTTAATACACCAAGGCCCTGTGTTGTCAATGAACCAAAACAAAGAATATGGTATTCAACCAATGTGTCGCCAAGTGTTGTAGCGGCTACAACACCCTCCAAAATTTTGGCCTACATCCAATTTCAGAGCCTTCCTTGGTTTTTCCTTAATGATTGCAAACACTTGGGCTCATCCCATGAGCTCTTTTCAAGTCTTTACACCCTCTTTTCTTAACGGATCACCGGTCGTCTTTTAGCATGTTGGTTGCAATGTCATGCTTGCGGTCTTGTTCTCGCTATGTTGAAGGTTTATCTTTGTTTGTACAAGTTGTTTTCGCTATGTAAACATTAGTCGCACTCACACATGAATTTGTATGCAATGTCATGTAAGTGTCGTCACATTCATTCAATGATCTATCTCAAGTGTCGCACTTGTCACTCTCACCCTTTAACCAGTCACACTAATCATATGTTATCTTGTTGATTTGAGGTGTCTTGTCATCAAGTCATGTTGAGTGTGCATTCACAAGGTCATGTGTGGGTTCTCCGACCAGAAATTCAAATAACACAAACCACAGATCTCTGAAATCCAAGTTCACTTTCTCACACACTTAACCATTTTTCCAAAGACCTATCAACGGACCACCCTCCATCAGTCAAACCTCCACTGAGCAACACTACACAGTCTCAGCCTTCAGTGACCAAGCACTATTATCCAGAACTATGCAGAGCTTGAGGCTACCCTCCAAGCAGTCTGAACTACACAAGCTAGGAATCAACCTGGTTGACTATCACCCAAACTAGCATAGAAGTTTCCCAATAAGCCATCTCAGTCTGTGTTTCCCGCAAGCTTATCCATCAAGCCTCCCATTGGTCAACCAAAGAATCTGACTTGGGCAGTGACCCATGGCTACCCTCATCTCCAAAACTACACAGAAGCTGCCAGCCTGTCTACCTACACTGCTTGAAGAAATTATGCAAACATGAGGGACAAGCATCCGCTCCCTATCACTACACTGTCCTAGGAAATTGCGTAGATTTTTCAAGCAGCCCCCCTGATGGCCTGCTCTCCACTCCTCCTAAAAATTGTGCAGTTTTCATGGGCAGTCCACCTATTACCTGGTACCCCACACGGCCTGGAAGCTGCGCAGACATGTCTTGCTTGACTACCTCCCAGATCTGTGCAGTTCTAACCAGCAGGCTCCCACAGCCCGATCCTGACCTCCCTTGCAAATCTGCGCAGTTTTCACTGCCAGTGCCTTCTACTACCTGCACTGCCTTCCTTAGAAAAACTACGCAATAATGCCTCCCAGCTGGTCCAAATCCTGCAGATGTCAATGTTATCCTAGACTTCTCAACCTATCCTCCCAGTGACCTCTTTTTTCATTCTGTATTTTTGAGTTTGAGGGAGAAAACACATTGGGCAGCATCAAAACCACTTTGGAAGTTGGGATCTAGCCCTGCTAGCTTCAGAGAGGGATCTCTCTATTTAATTTAGATTTTTTTTTATGAATATTTTAGGCTAGCTATGACTGAACTTGTTTTTTTTTTTTAAGGTTTGGTTGATTTGAGTGTTATAATTCCATTGGGCTATGGAGTCCATAAACTAAAACTGGAGTTTGTTCATCAATTTTTAAAGGAGTTCTCACAGGGAAAGCTAGGTTGCAGTAAATGGATCTTTTCAGAATTGAAATGGATGGTGGAAAAGCAGAAGTGTAAGATTCAGTAAAGAACAAAGAGAAATTAATAATTCTTTAACTTGACTTCAATGGAAAACATTAAAATCAACAATAGCCAAAATAGGGCTCTCTGAGATAACGAATCATATTTATCATAGTTTTT
Source organism: Pinus tabuliformis (assembly GCA_031772625.1). Classification (NCBI taxonomy): domain Eukaryota; kingdom Viridiplantae; phylum Streptophyta; class Pinopsida; order Pinales; family Pinaceae; genus Pinus; species Pinus tabuliformis. Next base: position 289,422,514 of record CM062817.1, read on the forward strand.
GTTGATTAATTCAGATTTAGAAAAACAGAGGGAAGAAATAACAATGTTTGAACAGATAAGACAAGAAACACATCACCATTTAACACACCACATGAATCCTATGAAAGGTCCCTGTATTATTGATGCTCCAGTACTTCAAAATTACAATATGCAGCAGAAATTACATTCGGAAATCAACCCTTAATACTTCCAACAATGAAGTATTTATAGTAAAAATTACAACAATGCTTTACAAAATCATTGTCAAACTGACAGTGTATTATTAGCCTAATTACAAACTAATATCATCTAATCTGGCAGAAAAAATAGGCCACGTAGGCTATTGAGGGAAATGGTGGCCCTGTTTGAGTGGTTTCAGTTGCTAACTCATCCAAATAGAATGTGATGTTGAACTAAAAAATGTGTTGGCTACTGTACTGGCAAAATCTTTCACTTCTCCTGAGTTACTTCTTAATCTAGTAAATCAAGTAACTCTTCCCATCTCTTTTCATCTGGCACTGTTAACTTTGTCACCCTATGGTAGATTTCATCTACCTCTATATACTTAGCAAAAGTCGGTTTCACGATAAAAATGTGTTTTACCTCATTCTGCACATGGAAGTTGTTTGACATAGTCTCCAGAAAGGCTTTTGTTGTCATACTTCCTCTTATTCCATTTAACTTGGTGTCTCTTTAGGCTACTTCTTTCATCTTATGGATGTAATCTTCCTGAGTGATCATCTTGTCATTGATGACATAAATACTGGGTAGCTCCTTCTGCATTAAGGTTTCAATCCTGTTGGTAAATCTATTCACCTGTAGCTCCAAAGTCTCACACTTTTCCTCCAACTAGTCAATAAGATTTCTTTTAGTCAGGACTTTATTTACTTCTAGAATGGTGGTAGTTTTATCACTAACTCCCACTTCCTCCAGTTGATATCTAGATTTAGAATTTAAGAATATGATAATATTGGCAGCTTCAATTGGCATTTCTCCCAACTTTTCCCTTCCTTACACAATGGTCTCAGTGGCCTTCTCTATTAACTCTTTCTGCTCAAATATAATCTAAATAGAAGGTCAAATCTCATTCATTGAGTCAAGTATGTTCATCCAAATTGTTTCCTTGGCTTAGGCCAAGGTCTGGCTAATAGAAGTATCTCTCTCTACTTGGCGCAACTTTTCCAAAAGTCTCTGCTTTTTTTCCAATTCAGCAGCCCAAGCAGCTTCAGCTTTGGCCTTCTGGACTTCCATAGGTTTAAGTTGGCTCTGTAAGGTCTCAATTTCCTTTGATTGCAAGGACATGTTTATCAGTGTTTGTGCTACTTTTTCAGCACTGGGAGTTTGAGTAGAAGTAGTAGTTGTAATAGTTGTTCTGGTTGATGGCAATTGAGACAGAGGTAAAGCATCCAAGGGAACAAGGGCCATCTTCAAGTTTTCTTCCTTCTCCTTTACTATTTGTTCAAGCTCTGCTTCCATTTGTCTAATCTATATGTTTTGGTCAATAATGAGCTTCATCATATCTTCCTTCTGAGCTTCACCCTCTACGTTGTCCTAAGTCATTGGATCTTTTGTAGCTGGCAACTTGAGTTGTTTCCTCAATGTTGCAATGTCCAAGTTTTTCTTCTTAATAATTTCTTCGGCAACAATAATGTCTTTAGGGTCATACCCTATCTTGATTACCAAGTCTTCCAAAGTCTTGATCCTATTTTCTTTGGCCAAAGAGGAGACATCCTCCATCTTCAATTGTGACTGTACATTTGCAAAAGAAACCTGCAATTTGGATAAAGACATGGTAGTGTTACTGAGAGTGGAGGATATAATCTCACCAGTTTGTTTATGCATCTCCATTTGATTAATAGGATGTATGTACTTTGTGCTGAACTCAAAGGTGGTGTTCTTCTATTCAGTTGTTGATTTGGGCTGTGAAGTCTGGGCCTCAAGAAAGGCCATATGCATTTTACCATGTTCAGTGTCAAATACTAACAAAAGTCTACTTTGTGAGATGGAAGTGTGCTTCCAGAATTAGTTGTAGGTGTTATTCTTTAAAATCTCATTTATGAGATTTATTTCCCCGTACGTGTCAAACATTGTTTTCTCCTTTTCTATCTAGATAGTGTGTGTTTCCAGCTCGGTCTCCTTATGATCCTATGAAGATGAAGGTTCAAAAGAAGTAGTGAACTTCATGGTTACTGGTGGAGAATCTGTGATGATGATAGCTGCCTGTTCTTCCATTTCTTTATCCACTTCTAGTTTGTGAGTCACCTTGGGCCTCTTTCTGTAACTGATTCTAAATTCTCTGGCTTCACTCCCATTTGTAGATGATGACCCTTCCTCCATCTGCCTTTTTCTGGATTTTTCCTTGGGAACAGGAGTCTGCAAACTAGAAGTGGAAACCAGCTGCTCTTCAGCTTCCTGTAGGGTATTTTCTGCCCACTCCAACTGATTGGCATATTGTTATATCTCTTGCCTAGAAGTATGAATGTAGGGAGTGTTCTTATTTTCCACTCTGAGTTTTGAAATGATGCCATAGGGGTCATAAGACCATGTGAAACTCAAGCTGAGCTTCATTTCCTTTAGTATCTTATATGCCTCTTCACCTATTGTTCTCTTGTTGCACACAAATGGGCCCACCTGTGTTTTAATCCTAAATTGTACCTTCTTCTTTGCTACTACAAAGTGGATCTCATCTGATTTTAACATTTTCCTGATATATTCTAGTGCAAAGATCCTCATTGGGAGGTACTTGGGGAGCTTGTAGGGGGCCAATTCACATCCATAGACCCTAATCTCTATGTAATTTTGGTACAGGTACCAGTCTCTGGTCTTTGCTTGGTCTGATAGATATAATATTCATTTAATCTTTTCACTGATCCTAGGCTACACTGCATTGTGGAGAATGTTCATAGTTGGATGAACAAAGTCTTCTACAAAATGCTTATAGGTGAATTCTTGTTGTTCTTTCGTGACCAATGATGTCCAAACAATCACTGGTTGTTGGTCACCTGCATCATCCAATTTCTGCAAGGCCAAACTGAACTTTTCTGATTGGCAATAAATGAACAGGTAAATTAAAATAGAGGTGTAACTGAACACCTGCTTTGTATGAAACTTGATGAACTGTTCATGGATATTGTCAGCCAAGAATTGACTGAAATTGAAAATTGTAGAGGGCTTGTTGTCTATGGAAATGTGGAAAGGAATCCTAAAATAGCCTCGTCCACCAACTAATCAGAATGGTAGCCTAGGATATGAGAAAGGATAGAAAGAAGTTGTTTGGCCTAATCAGGGAAAATGGAAGAAGGATAAGGAGGATTCTTCTTGGGCAATTGGGAATTCTCTGGCAGGAAAATCTTAAAAATCCTAGCTATGGTGGCAAAATCTAGCTTTTGATACAGTTGGGTGAGGGCTTCTAGGGAGAAAGGGGCATCATTTTCCAAAGAAGGGGCCAACATCATTTGGTCAATAGATTTTGTTGTGATGGTAAAAAGGATATCACCTGTAGGTGCAATTATGGCTCTTTGGGCAAGGACATAGCAAGCTTGGCACCTTCTGGTGAATTCTAGGGCTTGAAATGTCACAGGAAAGGTATAGTGGGGAAGGTTTGACTCCCAGAGTCCTATCTCATCAGTTTTATCAGTGTGTTTCTCCTCTAACTAGAAATATAGCTCGAGGAAATCACAGTCACATAGTGTTTCAGTGATCCGATAATCCCTGTCTTCCAATGGTGTGTGATCCAGGTCTACAGAAGGCAAAATCAATGGGTTAATGGCATGGTCTTGGGTCTTAGCTCTAGGAGGCATGGTTGTAGAAATTTCTGAAACAAATGAATAGACAAAGGAGGGCTTACTGGGCTTGGACAAAATAGTCTATCCCGTGAAAATGAATAGGGAGGTCAGTGACTGTTAGGATGTTGGTGGCGAGGACCTCTGGTTGAGGTCACTGCGAGAAATAATAAACAGCAGAAGCGGAATGACAAGTGAAAGATTGGTAATGACGAGCTATGGATCAATTTAAATGCAGAGACAAATTCCCATTGGAAGTGGTGCGGGGCCATTACTGAATGGTTACATGGGAAAATCAAATGTGAAACGGTTATAAAGCGAGAAGGAATTTAATTGTAGCAATGGTCGAGACATGTGGTAGGAAGCGAGTGGCGAAGGAGGAGTGGTGGGGGCACGATAGGAGTGGATGTAGGACGGTGGTTTCTGGAGGGGGTGATGGGTGGTAAGCGATATCAGTAGGGGGGTTGTAAAATCATGAGGATGCGCCATGTAGGGAGTAGTTCTCGATGGAAGAAACCGTCTTTCGGACCCCCCCCCCCCCCCCCCCCACGGCAAAGGGAGAATGCGAAGGGTGGGGTGAAAAAGGATGATAGTCGTGAATAAAAAGGGAGACCGGATCCCAAGGTGTCGAAGGTGATAGTAGTTTAATCACAAATGACAAGAATGATTTTTCTGCTTGCACATATATGCGTTTCTTTCAAACTTTGAATAAAGGGCAGATACAAGCTAGCTGAAATACTCTATCCCTGTGCATAAAATAATATTTTCAACTTAGGATAAAGGATTAATAATAATCATTTTAAATACATAATGGATAGTGTTATCACCAAAATAGGGCCCTGATAGACTGCTGATCAGACTATCTCAGTGTAACTATTTCAAACCAATCTTTTAGCTAAGGCTGAGCCTCCTTGGCCGGAGAGGGCTCTCTCAAAGGGTTAATGATATTGATTAAAGATATGGATAGATGGCTAACTCTATCTTGGTTTTATGTGTTTGTAGGTTGAAAAGATGAAGGCTTGCTACCATTGGGCTATTGAGTCAAAGTATGTTTCAGTACCACAGCAAGATCAACTTAACATGAGCTCAAGGCATAGAGAGTTTTTATACATCAACAAAACAAAGATACAATGTAAGGAAACACAGTTTATAAATACATGAAGGAAGTTAGAGAATCATTGATGAGTTCTAAGTAACATATATTCATACCACTGCAAGTAAGTGAAAGAGGAAAGCCATGAGACAATAGGATATTAAAAACTCTCTTTGAATCCTGAGTAGTGAAGCCAAAACATTATACCTAGCATGGAAGTCAAGGCATTATAGAGTTCAAGTGCAGAAATGCAAATATAAAACAGTGAAACATAGTTAGTTTATCTATGAAGGAAGTCAAAGCATCATTGATGATTTCTGAGTATCATAATTAAACACCACTGCAATGTAAGTATTGGAATATCCCATCAAAACAAGAACATACAAGAACTCTTCATGAATCTTGAGTTGTCTAAGTAGAAATTCTGCATTAGGTTAAAAATATACACAGTCTGCACATAGAGCAGAAAATGAGCCCAAAAATCTCCAACCCTTTGCTAATTCGACCTCTTGCTATATATATAGCATTTACAACATGTATTCCTTCATCCCTCATCAAGAGAATTCGAATTTTCGCTGAATGACACCTATTGTAACTATAAAAAAAACCATTAATTAGAACTAGTTGTTAACTAGCAGTGCTAGTGACCTAATACAATTAGGAGTGTAATTCCTTATTATGATTACAACAACCTTATTTAAGAATTGAAAGAATTATTTGATAGATTCAACCTCATGAAGTCTAATTTGATGAAGCCTCCCACGTTGTCACCTTACTGCTAATGACAAACCCTAGAAATTAGGGAACATGTTTCCCTGTTTTTAGGTTTAGGATCCTTGAAAATTGGCAAGTGGGACAGAGCCTTTATCTTCTCATCCATGACATATTTTATGAAACTAAAGAATTTTTTGTATTCCATGCTTTCTATAACAAAAACCTCTCTTGATTTTTTAAAACACTTCTCCAGCTATCCAGAGTCTGTCCTTGAAAAACACGTGTAAAACAGGAAAAATTTGTTCTCTGAAATTAGGGTTTCAAAGAAAGATTAGTATCTCCCAACTGAAAATACTTATGAAGAAATTGAGATAGGTTATTTTATATGGAGAGTTGATGAAGAGAAGCCTCCTTCAAAATTCCAAAATACCTTTTCTTGTGACCAGAAACTGATCTTGAAAAAGACTTCTCAAACCAGAAGACAAAGCTTGACTTTTAGCAGTTTAGTAGCGCACGTTTAACCATAAATTCCTCCCACCTCAGAACGAATTTGAAGAAAATGAAAGAGGTTTTTGTAGTTGAGTATGCTAGAAAGAAAAACCTCTTTCAGTTTTGAAAATTGAGTTCTCAACTACTTAGGAACCCTTCTGGAAGTTGACTAGTAAAAGCAAAAAACAGAGTCTTTTATGCTAAAACAGGCTGCTTCAGGGGTTTCGTAATGCGCTATGAAAACTCCTAGTTTAGAATCCCCGATTTCATAGAGCAGCCAATGAAAATTTTGGGTTTTGCACTACGAAAACACCTAGAGTGTGTTTTGCACTACGAAAACCTTGACACAAGTTTTACACATGGAACTTATGTGTGATGTGGGACCAGAGATAGGCAAGAACAGAGTATTGAACCTATTTGACCATACCAACAAGACTCTCTTTTAGATCTTAGACTCTAAAACAACCATGGAAAGACTAGACCAAGAATAACATCAATCCTTCGGAATCAAAATGATGTCAAAACACATGGTGAGGCTTCTAGGACATGGAATGAGGTTGTGAAACTTTTTTTTTGGAAAAGAGAATGACACTTATTGAGATGAGATGACTCAAAACCTATAAGACTATGACTAGAAACAAGGCAAATTTTCCAAAGCTTAGAAACAAAAATTTTAGGGTGATAATAGTGGCTCCACTAGGGATAGTGTGCCCTTGTGGTATACTAAGAACTTGTAGCTCCAGTCCCGTTATCCATCCTCTAGAATAAAACTCTGAAATTTTGCCCAATCTGCTCCTCAAGCCTTTAATGATTTCTGAAAGAATAATTCAAACTGCACCTACTGAAACAGATGCTCAATCAACCTACCTTGAGCTTATTTGCACATTCCTACCTAACCTATCAGCTGGAATCTCCACTTGTAGCTCAAGGAACATGAAACTTCCAATGAAGCCAATCATCAATCTGATCTGACACTTGAATCTCTTGACTGTGCTTGAAGCAAAAATAAACCAGATACTGAAATAACCAAGGCAACATGAGGTGTAACTATTCTTCAAGATGAAAATATAACTGGAAGCCTAAACAGTAAATATTTTCCATGTAATCAGCTATAGGGTCAAAAAAGACATGATTAGTTTGATGATCATCATAACATTCTATATCTTCAGACAACTGATTCTCAGCCACACAAGATTCTTTTGATATGCTATCCAACTTCTTTTCTACATGATTTCCACAAACAATGTAATTTTCCTCATTATTATAATCATTCTTTGAAGTAATCTGCTGCAAGGAATTACATAAATGATCAACCTTTTCCTCTGCCTGAGGGTTATAAAAAATTTCTTCCAGTGTTTCTTCTTGGTGTTTGCAATTATTTTCATCTTCATTATGATCCGAAGACTGACAAGTCTGCTACATCTCTACATCATTCTCGGAGGATGTAATATGATTTTCATAAGTATGCTCTTGCTGATTTCTATGTTGCATGTCTTGGGATGTTATCCTTTCTTCTAGTTGTTGAAATGTATTGTTATGAAGAGCCTCTAAAATTTCTTCATCCATAAATTCATCATCATCATAACAATCCTCCAAATACTGAATAAGACTCAAAGAATGTTTACAACAATCTTTGACCAGCAATAAGGAAGGATGACATTCTTTATACATCTCATAGAATTCATCATGAAAATTAGCAAGCGAATATATTGAACCATTTTCCAAGCTTTTATACCAAGACCATGCTTTTCCTTCTAAAGTGGTCATAAACATCCTCATGAGACAATCTTCAGGGAACTAAACCTTAAGATTACGTATATGCATATGGAACCTAACCAAATGAAGAGTAGCATTGTCTTTCTTTTCATCTTTGAATATTGGAAGATCATCTAACCAATCAACCTTTGGCATAGGATTTGGAAAACCAGGGATATGAGACCGATTCATAGGGGCATGCCTGGCATTCATTCTTGCAATGGAACTCATCTTGAAACTTCATCAAGATACTGATCTTCTAACAGTGGAGTCACCTTCCAATTTGTTATTTGATGTGTGGAGTCGCCAAGGTATTTTTGCAGCCTCGAAAAGATGTCTGAGCTCTTGCTACCTTCAGAAGTTCAGCTTCTTAATTTTGGGAATGAATAGACTTTAGGCTCCCAACAGACGCACCAAAATGTTATCACCAAAACAGGGCCCTGATAGACTGCTGATCCGACTATCTCAGTATAACTATTTCAAACCAATCTTTTAGCTAAGGTTTAGCCTCCTCAGCCTGAGAGGGCTCTCTCAAAGGGTTAATGATATTGATTAAAGATATGGATAGATGGCTAACTCTATCTTGGTTTTATGTGTTTGTAGGTTGAAAAGATGAAGGCTTGCTACGATTGGGCTATGGATTCAAAGTATGTTTCAGTACCACAGCAAGATCAGCTTAAAATGAAGTCAGGGCATAGAGAGTTTTTATACATCAACAAAACAAAGATACAATGCAAGGAAACACAGTTTATAAACACATGAAGGAAGTTAGAGCATCATTGATGAGTTCTAAGTAACAGGTATTCATACCATTGCAAGTAAGTGAAATAGGAAAGCCATGAGACAATAGGATATTTAAAACTCTCTTTGAATCCTGAGTAGTGAAGCCAAAACATTCTACCTAGAATGGAAGTCAAGGCATTATAGAGTTCAAGTGCAGAAATGAAAATATAAAACAGTGAAACACAATTAGTTTATCTATGAAGGAAGTCAGAGCATCATTGATGAGTTCTGAGTATCATAAGTAAACACCACTGCAATGTAAGTATTGGAAGATGCCATCAAAACAAGAACATACAAGAACTCTTCATGAATCTTGAGTTGTCTAAGTAGAAATTATGCATTAGGTTTAAAATATACACAGTCTGCACATAGAGCAGCAACTGAGCCGAAAAGTCTCCAACCCTTTGCTAATTCGACCTCTTGCTTTATATATAGCATTCACAACATGTATTCCTTCATCCCTCATCAAGAGAATTCTAATTTTCTGTGAATGACACTTATTCTAACTATAAAACAAACCATTAATTAGAACTAGCTGTTAACTAGCAGTGCTAGTGACCTAATACAATTAGGACTGTAACTCCTTATTATTATTACAACAACCTTATCTAAAAATTTAAAGCATTCTTTGACAGTTGCAACCTCATGAAGTTGAATTTGATGAAGCCTCCCAAGTTGTCACCTTACTGCTAATGACAAACCATAGAAATTAGGGAACATGTTTCCCTGTTTTTAGGTTTAAGATCCTTGAAAATTGGCACGTGGGACAGAGCCTTTATATTCTCATCCATGAAATATTTTATGAAACTGAAGGATCTTTTTGCATTCCATGTTGTCTAGAACAAAAAAATCTCTTGGTTTTTTAAAAAACTTCTCCGGCTGTCTAGAATATGTCCTTGAAAAACACGTGTAAAACAGGAAAAATCTATTCTCTGAAATTAAGGTTTCAAAGAAATATTAGTATCTCCCAAATGAAAACACTTATGAAGAAAGTGAGATAGGTTATTGTAGCTAGAGATTTTATGAAGAGAAACCTCCTTCAAAATTCCAAAATATCTTTTCCTGTGACCAGAAACTGATCTTGAAAAATAATGTTCAAACCAGAAGACAAAGCTTGACTTTCAGCAGTTTCATAGCGCAAGTTTAACCATAAATTCCTCCCACCTCAGAACTAATTTGAAGAAACGGAAAGATGTTTTTGTAGTTGAGTATGTTAGGAAGAAAAACCTCTTTCAGTTTTGAAAATTGAGTTCTCAGCTGCTCAGGAACCCTTCTGGAAGTTGACTAGTAAAAGCAAAAAACAGAGTCTTTTATGTTGAAACAGGCTGCTTCAGGGGTTTCGTAGCGCGCTACGAAAACTCCTAGTTCAGAATCCCCGATTTTGTAGTGTAGCCAGTGAAAATTTTTGGTTTTGCACTACGAAAACACCTAGAGTGCATTTTGCACTACAAAAACATTGACACAAGTTTGACACGTGGAACTTATGTGTGATGTGGGACCAATCATAGGCAAGAATAGAGTATTGAACCTATTTGACCATACCAACAAGACTCTCTTTTAGATCTTAGACTCTAAAACAACCATGGAAAGACTAGACCAAGACTAACATCAATCCTTTGGAATCAAACTGATGTCAAAACACATGGTGAGGCTTCTCGGACATGGAATGAGGCTGTGAAACTTTTTTTTTGGAAAAGAGAATGACACTTATTGAGATGAGATGCCTCAAAACCTATAAGACTATGACTAGAAACAAGGAAAACTTTCCAAAGCTTAGAAACAAAAATTTTAGGGTGAAAACAGATAGCTTGCACTTCCGCCCATCTTCCCTATCCTCAAACTTAAGATAAAAATTCATGCATGCTAATATGTAAGCAAACCACCAAATCTACCTACCCTTAGCTAGACTAACATTTTTTTATTTTAATCTCTAGGGTGCACTTAGACTAGCAAACCCATTTCCATTTTATTTTATGTTGAAAGAAAAAACTATCTAACCTATCCCTTATTCCTCATACTAACCCATACTAAATTGTCGGGTCAAAGTCATTTTCTACCTAACTAATGATTTATCCAGATTAAACTATTGGATAAACCTTCATTCTCTATCTAATTGACAGAAATTTAAAGAAGTCTAATCATGATTAAGTAGTATGATTAAACTAAAGTAAGTGATTGTGGCATTTAGAACAAGCTGCACACAACTTTATTTTACAGAAAAGAAGCAAAAACTTTGTATGAGTAGTGGCATTTAGACTTTCACATTTTTAGTATTATTCTCTTTTGATTTTCTTTCTTTTCTGGTGATGTTTAATCTCCTCTTTTTTCTTATATTTTTTTTTCTCTTTATTCTTCTTCTTTATATCCTCTTTTTCATTTTATATTCTATTTTTATTTTATATTTGGAAATCATTGGGAGATGACAAGTATTTAAAAAATAGGATTCCTGAGATACATCACTCAATTACCTTGAGATCCTATAAATTATAGGACCCTAACAATGGCTCCAGTTGGGGATGGCACTCTCCATGTGAGGTGCCAAGAACATATGATTAGTAGCCTTGAGTTGTTATTTCAGTAATATCCACCTATAATTTCCTTTGTTGCAGTATTTATGGTAACTCATCAATAGAATCTCAGGGCCTTCTCTGTGGGCTTCAACTTCTGTTAATAGGTCGCCCAATCCACACAATAAATACAATGATAAATACTAAGAAAATTACTAGTGCTAAGAAAAATAGTGTTTAATCATCCTACCATTGACAGGTCCACCAGGTAATTCTGTCCCATCCAAATTTCTGATAAAAAGTTCATTGTTCCCTCTGAAAGCATAAATGACATAAGGCCCCATCCATAGGTTATCAAACTTTCATGTTTCCCTTTATCCTCTCTTCTTGAATCCCACTTTAAAACTTTGTCACCAATGGTAAAATCATTTTCTTTTGTCCTTCTGCCAAAAACTTTTTTAATATTTTCATGGATGACTTGAGCCTTGTTATAAACTTCTTCTATGGATTGTTGCAAGTGGATTTCTTGATCAATCCTTCTTTGAATTTCATTTGGCTTGTTCTGCAATTCTTGAATTAACTTCATGACTGTGACTCCCAAAGAGGATAGAAAAACGACATCCATTCCATAAACCAGTCGGTATGGTGACATGCCAATTGATTTCTTTGTGGTGAGCCTATCAGCCCAAAGTGGATTTATGAGTTTGTTGTACCATGACTTATTGTCTGCTAACAATTTCTTGATAATGTTCACCAGACTTTTGTTTGAAGATTCAGCCAACCCATTACATTGTAGGTAATAAGAAGTTGAATGCACCAAGGTAATATGGTATTTATTGCATAAATCTATCATTTTCTTAGACCTAAGGCTGTAGCATTGTCTATAATAAGTTTGTTTGGGCAGCCAAATCTAAACAGGATATTGGTTTCTAAGAATTTGATAATTACAGCATCTTTGGCTAGTCTTAACGGAATGGTCTCAATCCATTTGGTAAAATAGTCAGTAGCAGTAAGGATCCATTTATGTTGAGCAGAGGATAGAGGATCTATTTCTCCAATGAAATTTAATCTCCACTGTTGGAAATGGCTTTCAACAGATATGGGTTTCAAAGGTAAAGGTAAAAGTTTTCTTTTTCCCTCAAATATTTGACACTTATGACAAGAGGTTACCTTTTTATGGACATCTGGAAAAAGTGTAGGCCAGTAAAAACCATCTCTAAGGATCTTATTGGAAGTGGTTTTCCAATAGAGATGGCCACCACAGTCACCTTCATGGAATTCCTGCATAGTTCTTTCTGGATCATCACTTAATAGACACTTTAGTAGAATACCACTAGCATCTTTCCAATATAAAACATTTTCTATGATGCAAAATTTAACTGCTTTTAATTTAAGAAATCTAGCTTTTTTTTTTGTTAGACCAGGAGGAGAATATAGATTAAATAAAACATAAATAAGGTCTGCATACTAGGGTGAGGTTATGAAAGCCTCATAAAGTTGTGGAGTCGCATATTCCTCTTGATCATCCAATTCAGCTACAAAGTTAATATCTAAAGCATTAAAATTAGATTCATCCATCAATTTGGTTAATCTTTGTCCTTTGATGAGCTTGGTTGGCTTGATTTCCATGTCATATTCCAGAATTATGGCAATCAATTTGCCTCTTTTTCCATCTAGTCCATTCTGTGTCAAAATATCTTTAACAACAACATTAGGTACATAAGAAATTATATTGGAATGAATAATATATACTCTGAAATCTTTAATTGCTTTTATTAGTGAAAAGGAATTCTTTTCCATAATATTACACGTGAGTGCAACATCCCTTAAAGCCTTGCTAAAGAAAGCAATGGGTTGTTCATAACCATCAGCTTTTTTCTGCAAAAGGACAGCTGCAAAAGTATGTTCATAAGCAAAAGAAAAAATTATAAAATCTCTAGTAAAATCGAGACTAATAAGGACTGGTGCCTTTGTCAATGCCTATTTAACCTGGTCAAACGATTGCCTAGCTTCGATTTTCCACCTGATTTCAGATTCTCGTTTTCACATGTTTGTGATATTTCTAAAAAGTTCTGCAAGGTTAGGGATAAATCTTCTAAGGAAGTTTATTCTCCCAATAAATGACTGAAGTTCTTTAAAATTTCTTGGATGATTTATTTTCAGAATTGCTTCAATCCTTTTAGGATCAATTTTAATACCTTCCTTGGATATGATGTGACCAATAAGTTTTCCTTCTTCAAGAGCAAACATTGTTTTCTTAGGATTCAAAGAGATCCCAAACCTTCTTCACTTTTCAAAAACTCTCCTCAAGTGTCTTAAATGTTCTTCATCAGTTTTAGAATATACAGTTATGTCATCTAGATGTATTACAATATATCTGCCAATTTCATCTGCAAAAGCAATATCCATTACTCTTTGAAATGTGGCTCCAACATTCATGAATCCAAAAGGAATCTTCACATACATGAAGGTACCCCATGGAGTAGTGAAGGTTGTTTTTCCCTGATCATCTAGATGAACTAAAACTTGACTATAACCTGAGAATCCATTGTTATAGATCCATTTGGGCACATCACTCCCATCATTCAAATCAGTACTATTAGGGCTCATCAAACCCTAATTCAATTGCTACATGCCCTAGACAATTCATCACTTTGAATGCCTCCTTCCCTGAGAGTTTATTGGCCTGAAGCCCTCCAGAAATGCGTCCTTGAGGGACCAGCACAGCCTTGGTCAGACGTAAGTGCAATTCAGTGCAGGGAGGCCCATGTCAAGGTGCATTCTAGAGAACTTAGGCCCACTTTGACCTATGTTGGGAGAGATCAAGCGAAATCATCATAGGGTTTTTGGAATATTCTTATCTTCTGGAGCATTCTAGAAGATCCCCACACTTATCATCTCCTATGAGCTCAAAATCAGATGGGGAATGAGTTAAGTAACCTCATATCCTCTCATCCTTTCCTCCATGGGAACTAACTCTAAGTTTGGAAGGCCATTCAATACCCTCATTTATGACCAAACCTCCTCCATTTTCCTATAAATTGAGCACTCATCTAAGTGATCAGGGGTTGGAATTTTAGAATTTGTAAGGAGATATTGTTGGTGTGAGGTTTGAGATTATAAGCAAGTATTGTTATGCTACCAGAGTGTTGTGCTATTGATGTGATGTTGGTTGGAACCCAAGCTGGAAGAGTGAATATGGATCAGACTTCATGGTTGTATTTCTTCCTTCTACTTAATAAAGTTGTTTACACCTTTTCCCATACTCTTCTCTTCTTGTATGATGATTATATGTGTAAATGCTTTCGATTCCATTTACTTATAGTAGATAGATCTCTTGCTTTGATTGGTTTTTGGCTTCTCTTTATGATTGCAGGTACTTGTCGAGCGGATTAAGTTCAAGAAGTAGCGACGGAAGCCCAAAAAAGGAGACAAAGGGAAAGAAAAAGATAACAAGTAGGTCCCTTGTCTTATTTATCTTCTATATAAAAAGGTTAAGCGCTTTAAATCTGTTGTTCTAGATGTAGCTACCCATCTAGGGAAATTGTGTTTATCCATAGATGCAAAATTCTACATAACAAATTAGTGACTCCACCAGGGAACGATCATCGTTTCAATAGATTACCTTCATCCTAGTAGACCCTAGTTGATCCAGGTGGATCTTGGTGTCCACCTGCCAAGTCCACCTGGACCCCCACCATTGTTTCTCTCAGCATTTTCAGTGTCCTTAATTGTAGCATAACTTACTATTTTTAGCAGTTTTTCGGGTCCTAAACTTCCGGAGCCGTTTTGAGGCCCTAAACAACGTTTTTTGGAAAACTACCGCCAGCGATTTTTCTATCAAAAAATTGTCTTTTCCGTCATATTCCTCGGAGAGATCTTTCCAATGGGCTATCATGTGTGTCAAACGGAGATAATATGACCAATTCGCGACCCAGGGAAGTTGGTTGTCCAACTCACCCCAAAACAGGGCCCACAATTTGGCGTTTCATCTTCTAGGGTTAGGTTTTGGGATGTGAAGGGTCTTCCATTCTTTCTCAATAATAAATAGGCCTACGAGCCTCATTGTAATAGAGTTCAGAAAATTTTAGAGGCATGTAGCTGCCACATCTCTTCTCAGAGATAAGCTACCATCGCCCTAGCTGGTTTATTTCCAACTCTGTTTGTAAGCATATTTTAGTATTTTACAGTAATGAAATGAAGTATTATTTCCGCTGCATCTCTGTGTATGGTTATCTCTGTAATTTGTTACGTTCCTGTTTAAGTCCGGATCAGTGGTATCAGAGCAGTCTCCTTTTTCTTTGTTTTTCTTTGCATGTCCCCAACAAGGTCGGGATATAAGGAGTTAGGGCTTGAACTGGTCGAACCTTTGCAAGACCAGCCTTGCAAATCCTGACGGCCTCCCATGGCAGATGAGAAGAAAGACGAGGGACCAAGAGATCCTATCAAAATCTTGCTCGAAGAAGCCCTCGAGTGACAACGGAACGCGATGATGGACAGATTTGCCTAGATCCTTCAGCGGCTACCTAGAAGCGACGCATCAGCTTCCAGAAGCTACTCTGGAAATGCCACGCCCTTTAAGGTACAAGTTAATTTTGAAATCCCCATATTCAAGGGTCAGATAGACGCAGATGTCGTAAATAAATGGTTAAATCTACTAGAGGGTTATTTTTCTATTCATGAATTTTTGAGTCGGGAAAAGATTGTTTTTGCTCTTCTCAAAGCAGCCCCCCACGTCAAGGACTGGTGGGAAACCTACTGCGAGCAGAAGGATGAAAGTACAGGCTCACTATTTTCAGCCGCACCCACTTGGAATGACTTCCGAGATGCCATCAAGGAGCAGTACTACCCTGTCAAAAGCTATGAGAACAAATACATCAAATGGACCACACTACGGCAGGGACGAGACCAAGATGTGCCAGAGTTCACAAACATTTTTCATACCCTTCGCACACAATTGGGTATCAAAGATTTTGAGCTACATCTGGTACTCAAATACCGCGGTTGCCTACACAGATACATACAGGAAGAGATGGAGTTCCTGAACATCTCCTCACTCAGCATGGCGTATCGATACGCTGTCAAAATCGAGAAAAAGTTCAAACAGAAGAAGCAAGACTTTGGATCTGCAAATCCAAAGCCCAAAGGACAAAGCCAAGGTGGGGTGACCCAAGACAACCCATCGAAGCCGCAAGAAAAGAACAACACCATGAAGCCGAAGAAGGACACAAGAAAGTGGTGTGAGTTCCACAAGAGTCTCACTCATAACACAAGTGAGTGTCAGACCAAGCAGTCGCTGGTGGCCGAGTTGAAGGCTTCCGAATCTGATACATGTTCCGACCCTGAGCCAGAACCCGACAAGGGGAATGGCAAAGGGAAGCAAATCATTGATGTGGAGCCCAGTGCCACGGTTGCCACTGCTAAGATCCAGAAGAATGAACCTGAAGACCCAGAGGAGGGGGAGCGCCTTTTCCACTCACAAATGTGGGTGAAGGGTTCACCACTACAATTCATTGTTAACAGTGGGAGCCAAAAGAACCTCGTTTCAGCAGAGGTCGTGAAATGGTTGGGCCTATGGACTACACCACACCCACATCCGTACAGTATCAGGTGGCTTCACGAAGGACAAGATCTCAAAGTTCACCAGTAGTGCCGCCTTCCCTACAACATCAAGCCCTTCACAAATGAGGTATTGTGTGATGTTACACCTCTGGATGTTTGCGATGTACTATTAGGCCAGCCATACTTGTGGAGGCGACATGCTGTGTATGAGTCAAGGCCTCGCGCTGTCATTATTTATTTGGATAATTCATTATATAGGATACCGGAGGTAGCCCCACCTACCGCCACCTCTTTGATCACTGCCAAGAAAGGCAGCAAGCTCATCTCCCAGACTAGTAAATTCATTTTCTATTTGGTTCGCTCCCAAAGTAAGGGGAAGATCGTTGCTACATCCATGACCCCCGCAAAGGGTTCCTCCACGCCACAGTAGCAGCAAAGGGATACGGTCATGACAGAACACAGGAACAACTTCTCCTCACCCACAAGGGTACCACACAAGTTTCAGGTGGGCGACAAAGTTTGGTTGCATCTGCAGAGAGAATGCTTTACCAGAACCCATCATAAACTCAGACCACTCTGATATGGTCCTTACACCAATACCAAGTGTAAGGACTATTCATCCATTCCTTCGCTTGCACCGAGTGTTCAATGTGGACCGTTGCCGACCATGCTTCCCACCATTTCTGGACACATCAGAGATTGCAGAACAGCTCACTAGAGACCCAGCTCAGCAGAAGCTTCCTCATCTTAGGGAGGAACTCAACGCAATGGGGACCATTACTTCCTAAGGGGTGAGGAATGATCTAGGTGAATTTTGGTGGCCACCTGCCAAGTCCACCTGGACCCCCACCATTGTTTCTCTCGGCATTTTCAATTTTGAGGCCCTAAACGACGTTTTTTGGGAAATCTACTACCAGCGATTTCTCTGTCAAAAAATCATCTTTTCCATCATAGTCCTCGAAGAGATCTTTCCAACGGGCTATCATGTGTGTCAAACGGAGATAATATGACCAATTCGCGACCCCGAGAAGTTGGTTGTCCAACTCACCCCAAAATGGGGCCCACAATTTGGCGTTTCATCTTCTAGGGTTAGGTTTTGGGATGTGAAGGGTTTTCCATTGTTTCTCAATAATAAATAGGCCTTCGAGCCTCATTGTAACAGAGTTCAGAATAGTTTAGAGGCATGTAGCCGCCACATCTCTTCTCAAAGATAAGCTACCATCGCCCTAGCTAGTTTATTTCCAACTCTGTTTGTAAGCATATTTCAGTATTTTACAGTAATGAAATGAAGTATTATTTCCGCTGCATCTCTGTGTGTATGGTTATCTCTGTAATTTTTTGTGTTCTTGTTTAAGTCCGGATCACTAGTAGACTTTACTTGCTTCCATTGATCTTGTTTTAGCCTTTTTCAAGTGTTTTTTGGTAAAAATTGTGCTTGAAAGCCCCTAGAATGGCCTCTCTAGCACCAGCACAGGCTTGGTTAGGACATAGAGCACTGCAGAGCACCCTTGGCTTGGGGACAGTGCTCTAAAGTGCAATGTCTCCCATTTAGGGCTGCGTTGATCATCCTTAGGTCAAAAATCACACCTTTCACTTGATTTTTCCCAAATTTCCTTATGTTTTTGCTTGCTAAAAGATAAATGATTGTTATGTCTTTGAAATCAATTTGTGTTTCCTTTCCTAGCCCTACTTTGGCCTTGATTGTTTAGTGTTTCTTAAATGATTTCTTTATCACTATCAATTCAGTGTCAAGGTTAGATTATAGTCTGTTAATATTTGCTCAAAAGAAAGTGTCGTAAAATTCTTCATTTCTTTCGAAAAGGAACTACCGTAAAGTCTTTGTTCTTGCAAAAAGATTGATTCATTATTTGTGCATCTAATTCCTTTTTGTTCATCTAAACACTAAAGGGATTGAAAAGAAAAACTTATATTTTTCATATTGTAGTTTTTGAATGCTTGATAGGAATAGCTACGGAAATTGCATTAGGTGTGCTCTTTGCTCTTTGTCAAAGATCTTATTGCTCTATCCCTTACTAGATACGGTTTTCATTGTTAATTGAATGAAAGAATGTTTCTCATGTTAGTTGCATTCTAGGAATTTCAAACATACATTGCGGTGAACCTTGAAAGGAAAATTCTTAAGAAGATCAACTTAAAAGTTATCTCAATTAACCTAATGGAGCATTGTAACTTAACGCAAAACATTTAGAGTTTCTAGGCTAGAGACATGTTCGAGTGTCGTAAAACATAGAAATTGTCGCTAACTTGTCTGCGATACATTCCGAGTGTGATACCTTATTCCACGTACATGAGTATATCGTAGCTCGTCCATGTACCTTCGGGTATATAGGTCGTTGTTACAGTACAAAAAGTATAAAGGAATGCTCTCACTGTGTGGTTTTGCATTAGATAGCGCTAACACGGATTGGGCCTCCATGTACTTTCGGGTATATATGGGAGGACTACATTAGGTTGCTATCCATCCATAGGTAACCGAGTCAGCTACCTTGTAAACTATGATACACCGAACACAACATTCGGGGATATTGCTTGCCCGTATGTTAAGTCCTTGGTTTACTGAGGCAGTATATTGCGGTTCACAGTTACTTGGTAATCATTTTGCCTAGATTATCCCTCTTTTATTTTGTTATGTTATTTTGATTAAAATAAAATTAATTAACCATGGATAACATCCTCCATGCTCACTCCTTAGTTGATCTTAGGTTGATACATATGGAAACAACTCCAGAGTCCACCGATCAAGAAATTCCTTTTGATGGGAATCCTAGTCCTTTTCCTCCTTTAGGAAATGTTGGTGCTCCATATATGGCTACATTATCCCTTTCAGTATTTACCATTGGCTTGCCAGTATGGTTGTTTTCAACCTCCTTGGTTCAAAATGTCATGATTTCTCCGCAATTGAGTATTCCTCCAACTGGACAAAATCAACCTCCAGTTGATCCCAAAGTTGACCCTTTGCCTTCTTCCTCGGTTGTTTCTTCCTCCCCTTCTTCCTCTTCGCCTGGTGAAAGTATTGACAGTAGTAACCAGGTGGCTAAGAAGAAGAAGAAAGGGAAGAAGAAGAAGAAGAAAATTCAGCAGGGGCAACCAAGCAACCATTGCTTCAAATGCAACTTCTGATGAGAAATTGTCCGATAAGCTTCACAAAGTTTGATATCCTTGCCAACTTTGTACGGGATACCATATTCTTCGAAATTGTTCTAGTATTCCTTAGATCTTAGAAGAATGGTCTTCTCGTTCACATCATCATATGTCATCAACATATGGAGATCATGTTGGTGACACACCATAAACTAGTGGTAGTAAAGTTCATGGAAAGAAGGGTAAAGTTAGGTTCCCCTGTAGGTTATGCGAATGGAATCACCCCATTCACCTTTGTCCCTATCTAGATGAAGCCCAAAAAGTGCTGGATAACCGTCCCACTTCTTCGCAGTGACTTCCATCTCATTACAGGAGACTCTCCCTTAATCCTTCACTAGCTAATGAAGTGACTAACCCAAATCAATCTTTAGCCAAACCCACTCTCTCTGAATGTGAATCCCACGATTCCATACCTGACCAATCATAGGTCGAGGAAACAATTGACCCGATTTCACCTTCAGTTAATTGTACCTTTCTCATAGAGAGTGAGTATGATACCACTCAGGTTCTTTTCATTTCATCAGATTCTAATGAGCTTGGAGGCAACCCTCTTGTTCCATCAATATAGGAGGAAAATCCTCCCATTCTCATAACTCAAGGGGGTAATTCTCCCATTCTTACGGTACCCCCTCCAAGTAGTTTGGTCACTTCCTTTAATTGGAATCAACTAGTAAGATGGTGTCTTCCTTCTTATGTGCCTTTTTAGATCATAGTACAGGTTTGTAATATGGTTGTACCCAGCACTATTATAGATGAAGGTGCATCAGTGAGTAGCCTTTCCTCCACTACTTGGCAAGCGCTCGGTTCGCCGGCACTTGTGCCTGTTACCCAGAATATGTTGGCTTTCAACAGAGGAACCAGTCAACCATTAGGGATCCTTCCTTAGTTACCTATTACTTTGGGAGAAAAAATTGTTTATTTCAATGTGATTGTAGTCCCAAGCCCTTTAGATTACAATTTACTTCTTGGGCACGACTATGTTTATGACATGGGATCTATTGTTTCAACATTCTTTCGAGTGATGTGTTTCCTGCATGAAGGTAGAATTGTACCATTGACCAGCTTTCATTTCTTTGTCCACATATGGCTTCCAGTCAACCATCTTCCCTAAATGGTCCTTTTGTCCCAATGGTATCTTCCCCGCCACGGGTCAATTATGTGGCAACCTATTCCATGCCTACATCAACTGACAATCAATTTTGTGATGTTGTGCACTATGTACTGGGGGCATTGGAACCGAATGTCTCTAATGAATTCCTTGCTACAGATCCCTTCCAGAGAGTTGTTCTCCCATCTGATGAGACCTCTTGGAAGTCATGACCTCTTATGCGTCATGATCAAGGAATCAGAGCATAGTTCCTTGTCTTGTGTCAAGCTAGTAAAAAAATGAAACAAGGAATATGAGCATAGTTCCTTGTCTTGTGTCAAGCCCGTTAAACAATAAAATAAGGAATATGAGGATAGTTCCTGAGCTTGTGTAAACCTCGTTAAAAATGAAACAAAGGGCATGCGGATAGTTCCTGGTCTTGTGTCAACCTCGTTAAAAAATGAAACAAAGGGTATGAGCATAGTTCCTTGTCTTGTGTCAAGCTCATTAAAAAATGAAACAAGGAATATGAGGATAGTTCTTTCACTGTGTCAACCTCATTAGAAAATGAAACAGGTCCCAGAGCATAGTTCCTTGTATTGTGTCAAGCTCATTAAAAATGAAACAAGGAATCTGAGCAGAGTTCCTTGTCTTGTGTGAACCTCATTAAAAACCGAAACAAGGTCCCCTGGAGAAAATTCAAATATGAGACTTTGATTAAATCTTGTAAAATCCTAGTCAAGTCTTTCACTTGATCTCATAAATGAACCTTCATTCCATCCACTTGATAGCCATTAGTAGTCTACTTAGGTGAATGAAATGAAGCTTGAGGGGCATGTGCCTAGAATCGAGTCATCGTGCTGGGGGCATGTAAACCAATTCCAAGCATAGTTTTTCGTTTCAAGTTTGTGTAAACATGAAACTGAATAGCAAGCATAGTTTTTTCATTTCAAGCTTGTGTAAACATGAAACTAAATCCAAGCATAGTTCCTTATGGTTCAAGCTTGTGTAAAAATGAACCCATCTCCATTTTAACCCTTGTGATTTACATTCTATCAGTCTCTTCTGTCAGATAAGCCTTGGTTTTTCTCCTTCCATCGTCACTATCTACTTGGTCGATCATACGTTATCACTTGGTTGTTTTAATATTTTTGAGGAACAGTTGCAATGAGTGGTCTTATTAGCCAACCTCTTCACATAAATCAACATTTTTTGAGAAGTTCCAACATCACTTGAATCAGTTCCTATCCTAGACACCACTCGTTCCTAAAAGTGGAGTCCTCTTTAAGCTCTTTTTAGACTCTCGAAATATGAAAATATTGTCCAGCGCTTGTCCTTTTTATCTTGTAAACGGATTGGAAATGACATCTAATCAGTATAATTTTAACCCTTTTCTAAACTAAGATAGATTACTTACGAAAAAGGAATACGTTGATCGAACATGGTCAATAGGTTCTCTCTCGTATTGTTTTACACATTTCGGACTTGAGAGATAAATCTACGAAAAAGAACTTGCAAAGTTTTCTTTTTGTCCCTTTTCAAACTCTCTAAAAATGACAACGAACGAGTTATCATTGTCGTTAAACTCATTAAAGCATAAAATAGCTACAAACTTGTCAATCATGACAAGACCGAGTTTCACCTTCGCTAGACTCATTAAAACATCACATAGCGATAGATTCACCCGAAGGGTCGAATTATACAACAAGCATATGTTATCCTCCTCAAACTTGATAAAAATAAATTGGTACTGGATAGAAATGATTGAGGAAAATGGGAAAATGATAAAAATAAATTGGTACTGGACAGCAATGACTGAGGAAAATGGGAAAATGGGTAAACCACTTTATGGCAGCAAGTTGCTCTTGAACACGACACTTTCACTTCATCATTGTGACTACATGGGTTGGGTTATCTTCTTGATGGTCATCACACCTTGGTCTATCATACCATCCCTTACTTCGGTTTTGGGTCAATGCCGTCAATTCATTTAGTGTTGTTGACATGTTCAAGAGAAGTCACTCAGTCAAAATTCATCCTTTGCAATACTCATAAGCCTTCATTTTCATGACCGCCATTCCTGAACCTTGTGTCATTAGTCACTCTCCGTCTCCAAAAATCATTACACTCATTTCATGTCATTAATGTGGGATACATCAAGGCCCTCCTGTGACAAGTCGCTTCTTGTCGACATCAGCACATTATCCAAGAAGTTGACTTAGAAGCACCCTTTCAGTACCTTCAGCCTTACATGCATTAACGGCAAGTTTCTCACTTCCGACAACAGGTTGACATCACTGGCCTTCAACTAAAAGACTTTGTATGGTGTTCGAAATCAAAACATTTATTCACACCATGCAAAATGTACTACAATACCTTGAGGATCATTATCATTATTGGTGATTCCTCTCGCGTCTATTAACAGCTTACATCATTGGCTGGTAATCAGATGGTGTCCTTCCATGTTTGACTTCAGAGCACATATTTGCATGGTTAGACTCATACTTGAGCGAACGATTGAACGATATAGAAGACCACGAATCTAGTTTCATCTATCTAGGTTGCGATTTCAAGAAAGTACCAAATCATTCGTACAATGGATTTACACTGATGGTCATCCCATCATGGATCTATATCTATAGACGACTATCTATGTACTTGTAATGAAAGTTTATATTCTGAGCATGGGTATGCCTTCCCTCAGAAATTCATGAGAAAAAATCAAAATATCATGATATTATGTATTGTAATTGATGCAGGTCACCATCCGCTGTAGAACCTCCTCATCACATCGTAAAGCATATCACTCGACATTATCGTTTTCGATTTCATGCTTTAGGGGGCAACTGTTACAGATCCATTTGAGCACATCACTCCCATCATTTATATCAGTACTATTAGGGCTCATCAAACCCTAATTCAATTTCTACATGCCCTAGACAAGTCATCACTTTGAACCCTGAGAGTTTCTTGGCCTGAAGCCCTCCAAAAATGCCTCCTTGAGGGACCATCGTAGCCTTGGTCAGGGGTAAGTGTGCTTCAGTGCAGGTAGGCCCATGTCAGGGTGCATTCCATAGCACTTAGGCCCACTTTGACCTGTGCTGGGCGAGATTGAGCGAAATCATCATAGGGTTCTGGGAATATTCTTATCTTCTGGAACCTTCTAAAAGATTCCCACACTTATCATCTCCTATGAGCTCGAAATTGGATAGGGAATGAGTTAAGTAACCTCCTATCCTCTCATCCCTTCCTCTGTGGAAACTAACTCTAAGTTTGGAAGGCCATTCAATACCCTCATTTATGACCAAACCTCCTTCATTTTCCTATAAATTGAGCACTCATCTAAGTGATCAGGGGCTGGACTTTGAGAATTTGTAAGGAGATATTGTTGGTGTGAGGTTTGAGATTAAAAGCCAGTATTGTTATGCTGCCAGAGTGTTGTTCTATTGATGTGATGTTTCTTGGAACCCAAGCTGGAAGAGTGACAATGGATCGGACTTCATGGTTGTAATTCTTCCTTCTACATAATAAAGTTGTTTACACATTTTCCCATATTCTTTTCTTCATGTATGATGATTATATGCATAAATGATTTCGATTCCATTTACTTATAGTAGATAGATATCTTGCTTTGATTGGTTTTTTCTTTTTGTTGATGATTGCAGGTACTTGTCAAGTGGATTAAGTTCGAGAAGGAGCGATGGGAGTCAAACAAAGGAGACAAATGGAAGGTGAAAGAGAGCAAGTAGGTACCTTGTCTTATTTATCTTCTATAGAAAAAGGTTAAGCGCTTTAAATCTGTTATTCTAGATGTAGCTACCCATCTAGGAAAGTTGTGTTTATCCATAGATACAAAATTCCACATAACATCCATATAATAAGGAAATCCTAGAAGATCCAACTACCTTTTGTAGAATATGATCCATTTTGGGTAAGGGATAATTGTCTTTTAGGGAAACTTTGTTTAGGTTTCTTAAATCTATGCACAATCTGATTTCACCTGTTTTCTTCCTAGTTGGCACAATATTGGAAACCCATTTAGAGAGTACCTAAGAGGAATTATGATTTTAGAATCATACATCCTTTTGATTTCATTCTCAATTAAAGGCATCAGAATCGGATTTATTTTATGAAGTTTCTATTTAAAGGGTTTTTGATCTTATTTAATAGGAATTTTGTGTTCTATGATTTCTATATCATATGTTTTAATATATTCATAACTCTAGGCGAAAACATCAATAAATTCCTTAAATAAGGCAATATACTTTTTTTTTCAGCTGCTGGGATTGATTTAGATAGTTTTATGATTTTTGGGTCCTTTTCAGTACCTAAATTGCAATCTTCAACTGTTGTTCCTGAGGGCTCAATCTTGGGTTTTTTGGCCACATCATTGAAATCAAAAAGTTCTTCTAAAGGATCCATACCTCTAAGAAAAACATTATCTTTAAGCTGGAGGGTTTCGAGCTCTTCTTTTTATGGGTCTATTTCAAGAAATTCTAGTTTATTACAACTTTATCCAAAGGTGTATTTACATCTAAATTATCTAATTTCCTTTCTGAATCAGAATGTTGAACAATTTGACTATCTACTTTAGATTCCAAATCAATACTGTCATCTTGAAATTCATCTTTAGATTGCAGGAAACTTTCAATCTGTTTATCATTTCCAAATACTTGCCAATATCTCATGTTATCAGGAACAGTTCGTCGGTGTTTTACATCCAGCACATATTCTTGATTAGGATAAGGCATTTTTCAAGAGCTAGCTAAAAATTCCAGATTGTTTGAAATGATATTTTGTTTTCTAGGAATTGTTGAAAGGTCATATTCAAGAAAACTTTCTAGGAAGTTAAGCATAGCGTTTCTGTATGCTCTCGTCCTAGGATGTTTGGCTGAATATTCCCCTTTAATTTGTTTAATAATTAATTCAGCATCCTCTTGAATGGAGATCCTTTTTGCACCTAAATTTTTTAACAACTGCAATCCTAGAATAAGGGCTTCATACTTTGCTATGTTATTAGTACATTGAAAATTAAGCCTGTATGAGTGACCCTCAGCATGATTATTTCCTGTGTTTACTACCCAAATTCCTTCTCCAAAGCCATCTTTGCTACAGGAGACATCAAAACTCATCTTCCAAAGGGGTTCAAGAGGAGTATTTATTTATGTTATTTGTGTTTTAATTGCGTTTGTTTTAGAAATATCGGTTTTAGCATTGATTACTTGATTGTTGATATCCCCATCATTGTAAAGAATAAAATAATCCAAATCTGAATGAATAGAATAAATTGGGTAGTTATGGGGTTTGTCTTGACTGGTCACCATGAACTTCATTAAGGTTTCCCTATACAGTCTTCTTTGTTGCCCAAAAGCTAGTATGGTAGCAAAGGCCATATCTATATGTAGGGTACCTTGTAATTTTTCTCCCCATGAGCGTGACAACAACATTCCATAATTAAGGGGAATGTCAGCAACCACTTTGTCCATTACTAGACTTTTAGCAGGGATTTGGCCTAAAGTAACACATAGGTCTTTGATAAGACCTAAGCATCTAACTTTACTAGAATCAAAGGAATACAAGTCTTTATAAGGTCTCGTAATGTCAAGTCATAATTTCTCCATAACAGCTCTAGGAATCAAGTTTTGGGAAGCACCAGAATCTAGCATAGCATTATGGAGGATTTTGTCATAAATGTTCAGGATAACATAGGATGGAGGTACACCCCCTTCCTATGGTTTGCCTTCAACTTCCGGTCCAAATAAGAGTTCAAACTAGTCATCATTGAGATTTACAAAGTCAGTATTTTCCCCTATCTTTAAAGCTTTCATTACTTGATGTCTGTACATGTTTTTTCTCATTAACTCAGTGAGAGGAATTGGGATTTTCAATTTAGCTAACTCATTTTCAATGTTAAACGGTATTTGAATCTTCATCAGATTAGGAAGTTCTGAGTGATCTATAACTTGTTTTGTTATAGGCTCCTTTTTTTTTACTAGTGCTTGGGACATCTGCTTGAGTAGTTTTGGAAACATTGTCCACTATCTTCTTGATAGGGATCTCTATCTTTTCCTTACCAAAATTATCCATAGTTTTCTTAGGAATATTGTCTGTGGTTTTCCTAGGTTCAATTTCATATGGCTTTTTGGTAGGATTATCTGAGCTCTTGGGCTTAACGGGGTCTCGATTCCTTTTTCTCCTAAGGTTGTACTACCTATGGACTTCCATTATGGAATTTTCAAACCCTTGTTTGTATCCATCAAACTCTTCAGAATCTAATTTATTTTGGGCCAGGATAAAAAGTTCTTGCTCTTCTTGAGTGAGGAAAATTGTTTCATCATCATTTATCCCCATCAAATTTATTTGGTTATCATCCAAATCTTCAATAATATTCCCTCCATCATCTATGTACTTTTCCTGAAAAGGAGGCTGAACCTATTGGTCTGGACCCTTTTGTTCTCTTTGTTTAGTTTGGGGAACATTTCTCCTAAATTTATGGTTTATGTTTTGAGCAGCATTTTGGTTTTCTCTCACTTGATTCTGGTCATTGATGTTCACTCTTTGCATCATTTGATTCACTCCTCTCATTAGGTTATCAATATTATGGTCAACAGCAGAAGTAGAAGGTTCTTATTTTATGGTAACTTTGCAATCAAATTTTAGTTTGGCCTTTTTAGCCAAGATATTAGCTTCAACTTTGATGGCATTGGCTTGCTTCTCTTCCAAAGTTGTCGGGTCTCTTTCCCTGAGTTGATATTCCATGTCCACATTGAAACCATCTAGAAACTCAATCAGAGTTAGACCAAGGGAGGGCTTGATGTCTTGTGGAATGGCATTATGAATAGTATTAAATCGTTCACAATATTCTTCCACGGTTTCATTGGGTTTTCTTTTCAATCTTTTATATTCATTTAGGAGTTGAAGTGGATTTTTATTGATCTCCTATCTAGCTAAAAAAAATTGATGGAAAGCCTCAAGGTTGGCTATACTTCATGTAGCTAAACCTCTAAACCATTTCTTGACATCACCTCCTAAACTCTGAGCAAACAGTCTCATTTTAACATTAGCTTCATCTACTTCTTGGAGGTCAAACACATAATTCATCCTATCCGCATGCTGTTGGGCAATATAAGCACAAGTATTATCAAAGGTCACAATTTTGGACTAGTAATCTGTAGGCATAACATTTAGCTAGCCTGGTGACACCAAGGGGGCATACCTTCCTACCATAACTGTCCTAGTAGATTTACTTGAGGATGGACCTAATGGAGGTGCAGATTTTATAACTACAGAGATAGTAGGGGTAGCAGTTTGATAGATCATGGGTAGGGAAGTTGAAAATATGGAATGAGTAGGACTGGGAGGCTGGAAATGCATAGACTGGGAAGATTGACTAGACAAAGATGTTGTTGCAACAGTTAAAACAGAGACTTCAACAAATTGCTGAATAAAAGCTTCTTCAATAGCTTGGTCCAAGACTGAAACTAGACCTTGTAGTTTGTCAAATTTTTGTAAAGATTCAAGATCAGGATCTGTTTCAAGGACTTGGGGTATACATGTTTGCAGTAGGGCTTTATCAATGACAGTTTAGTCCACAAAAGCCTCAGGCTTTTATCTAAACAAACTATGCTGAAAAGGCAAATCAAATTCCATATCTTGAATAGTTTCAAATTTATCTCGAAGAGAATTAGACCTTGACAAAGGAATATTTTCCAAAGGAGAGACAAGGGACTATTACTGCCTTGACTCCGAGTAAAACGTTTCCTTCTCACCAACTTCTCAGGGTTATCTATGCATTCAGCAAAGTTGGGATTAGGGTGAGATCGAGTGTAAATTCTTTTGTGAGCCAGGGTTATGAAAATCATCACACAAATAAAATCAAATCAAAGACATAGCAAATATATACAAAATAACAACCTCATATCATATATTTCATAATGATATAATAGTTTTTATTGAAATAATGATTTTCAACCAGGGAATAATGATGTTTAGATTAAAAAATATTATTCCCTAGTATGGTCACCACTATGTTGTCGTTCTGTATTTTTGGGTTTGAGGGAGTAAACACATTGGACAACACCACTTTGGAAGCTGCGATCTAGCCCTACCAACTTCAGAGAGGGATCTCTCTGTTTAATTTGGATTTTTTTTTATGAAGATTTTAGGTTAGCTATGACTAAAATTGTTTGTTTTGTTTGAAAGGTTTGGTTGATTTGAGTGTTATAATTCCATTGGGCTATGGATTCTATAAACTAAAACTGGAGTTTGTTCATTAATTTTTAAAGGAGTTCTCACAGGGCAAGTTAGGTTGCGGTAAATGGATCTTTTCAGAATTTAAATGGATGGTGGAAAAGAAGAAGTGTAACATTCAGTAAAGAACAAAGAGCAATTAAGAATTCGTTGATCTGACTTCAGTGGAAAACATTAAAATTAACAACATCCAAAATAGGGCTCTCTCAGATAACGAATCCTATTTATCACAGTTTTTGTTGATTAATTCAAATTTAGAAAACTAGAGGAAATAAATAACAACATTTGAACATACAAGACAAGAAACACATCACCATCTAACACACCACATGAATATTGTGAAAGGTCCCTGAATTATTGATGCTCCAATACTTCAAAATTATAATATGCAACAGAAATTACATTCGGAAATCAACCCTTAATACTTCCAACAATGAAGTATTTATAGTAAAAATTACAACAATGCTTTACAAAATTGTTGTCAAACCAACATTGTATTATTAGCCTAATTACAAACTAATATCATCTAATCTGGCAGAAAAAATAAGCCATGTAGGCTATTGAGGGAAACAGTGGCCCAGTTTGAATGGTTTCAGTTGCTAAGTCATCCAAACAGAATGCGATGTTGAACTAAAAATTACACAGGTTGCTGCGCTAGAAAAATATTTCATTGCTCTTGAGTTACTACTTAATCCAGTAAATCAAGTAATTATCCCCATCTCTTTTCATCTGGCACTATTAACTTTGTCACCCTCCGGTAGATTTCATCTACTTCTGTATACTTAGCAAAAGTCAGTTTCACGGTAAAAATTTGTTTTACCTCATTCTACACATGGAAGTCGTTTGACATAGTCTACAGAAAGGATTTTGCTGTCATACTTCCTCTTATTCCACTGAACTTGGTGCTGCTTTAGGCTACATCTTTCATCTTCTGGATGTAATCTTCCTGATTGATCAGTGTGTCATGGATGAAATAAATATTGGGTAGCCCCTTCTGCATTAAGGTTTCAATCCTGTTGGTAAATCTGTTCACCTGTAGCTCCAAAATCTCACACTTTTCCTCTAACTGGTCAATAGATTTCTTTTAGTTAGGACTTTATTTACTTCCAAAATGGTTGCAGTTCTGTCACTGACTCCCACTTCCTCCAGCTGATATCTAGATTTTGAATTTAAGAACTTGATAATATTGGCAACTTCAGTTGGCATTTCTCCTAGCTTTTCCCTTCCTTGCACAATGGTCTCAGTGGCCTTCTCTATTAACTCTTTCTGCTCAAATATAATCTGAATAGAAGGCCAAATCTCATTCATTGAGTCAAGTATGTTCATCCAAATTGTTTCCTTGGCTTGGGCCAAGGTCTGGCCAATAGAAGTATCTCTCTCTACCTGGCGCAACTTTTCCAAAAGTCTCTGATTTTTTTCCAATTCAACAGCCCGAGCAGCTTCAGCTTTGGCCTTTTGGACTTCCATAGCTTTAAGTTGGCTCTGTAAGGTCTCAATTTCCTTTGATTGCAAGGACATGTTTTGCAGTGTCTGTGCTACTTGTTCAGCACTGGGAGTTTGAGTGGAAGTAGTAGGTGCGGTAGTTGTTCTGGTTGATGGAAATTGAGACAAAGGTAAAGCATCCAAGGGAACAAGGGCCATCTTCAAGTTGTCATTCTTCTCCTTTATCAACTTTTCAAGCTCTGCTTCCATTTGTCTAATCTGTATGTTTTGGTCAATAACGAGCTTCATCATATCTTCTTTCTAAGCTTCACCCTTTGCATTGCCCTTAGTCATTGGATCTTCTGTAGCTGGAAACTTGAGTTGTTTCCTCAATGCTGCAATGTCCAAGTTTTTCTTCTTAATACTTTATTCAGCAACAATAATATCCTTAGGGTCATACCCTACCTTGATTACCAAGTCTTCCAAAGACTTGATCCTATTGTTTTTGGCCAAAGAGGAGACCTTCTCCATCTTCAATTGTGACTGTGCATTTGCAAAACAAACCTGCAATTTGGATAAAGACATGGCAGTGTTAGTGAGAGTGGAGGATATCATCTCACTAGTTTGTTTATGCATCTCCATTTGATCAATGGTATGTATGTCCTTTGTGTTGAACTCAAAGGTGGTGCTCTTGTAGGAAACTGTTGATTTGGGTTGTGAAGTTTGGGCCTCAAGAAAGGCCATCTGCATGTTACCATGTTTTCTATCAAATATTGATAGAAGTCTACTTTGTGAGCTGGAATTCTACTTCCAGAATTGGTTGTAGGTGTTATTCCTAAAAATCTCATTTCTGAGCTTTATTTCCTTATACCTGTCAAACATTGTTTTCTCCTTTTCTGTCTAAACAGTTTGTGTTTCCAGCTCAGTGTCCTTATGATCTTGTGAATATGAAGTTTCAGAAGGAGAAGTAGTGAACTTCATGTTTGCTAGTGGAGAATCTGTGATGATGATAGCTAGATGTTCTTCCATTTATTTATCCACTTCTAGTTTGTGAGTCACCTTGGGCCTCTTTCTGTAACTGATTCTAAATTCTCTGGCTTCACTCCCAGTTGTAGATGATGACCCTTCCTCCCTCTGCCTTTTGCTAGATTTTTCCTGAGGAACAGGAGTCTACAAACTAGAAGTGGAAACCAGCTGCTCTTTAGCTTCCTGTAGGGTATTTTCTACCCACTCCAACTGATTGGCATATTGTTCTATCTCTGGCCTAGAAGTATGAATGTAGGGAGTGTTCTTATTGTCCACTATGAGTTTTGAAATGATGCCATAGGGGTCATAAGACCATGTGAAGCTCAAGTTGAACTTCATTTCCTTTAGTATCTTATCTACCTCTTCACCTGTTGTTCTTGTGTTGCACACAAATGGGTCCACCTGTGTTTTAATCCTGAATTGTGCCTTCTTCTTTGCTACTACAAAGTGGATCTCATCTGATTTTAATATATGCTTGATATATTCTAGTGCAAAGATCCTGATTGGGAGGTACTTGGGGAGCTTGTAGGGGGTCATTTCACATCCATAGACCCTAATCTCTGTGTAATTTTGGTATAGGTACCAGTCTCTAGTCTTTGCTTGGTCTGATAGATGTAATATTCGTTTGATCTCCTCACTGATCTTGGGTTGCACTGCACTATGGAGAATGTTCATAGCTGGATGAACAAAGTCTTCTACAAATTTCTTATAGGTGGATTCATGTTGTTCTTTCGTGACCAGTAATGTCCAAAAGATTACTAGTTGTTGTTCACTTGCATCATCCAATTTATGCAAGGCAAAACTGAACTTTTTTTATTGGTAATAGATGAACATGTAAATTAAAATAGAGGTGTAACTGAACACCTGCTCTGTACGAAACTTGATGAACTGCTCATGGATATTGTCAACCAAGAATTGACTAAAATTTAAAATTATATTGGGCTTGTTGTCTATAGAAAATGTGGAAAGGAATCCTAAAATAGCTTCATCCACCAACTAATCAGAATCGTAGCCTAGGATATGAGAAAGGATAGAAATAATTTGTTTTGCCTGATCAGGGAAAATGGAAGAAGGATAAGGGGGATTCTTCTTGGGCAATTGGGCATTCTCTGGCAAGAAAATCTCAAAAATACTAGCTCTTGTGGAAAAATCCAGCTTTTGATACAGCTGGGTGAGGTCTTCTAGGGATAAAGGGGCAGAATTTTCCACAGAAGGGGCCAGCATCATTTGGTCAATAGATTTGGTTGTGATGGTAAAAAGGATGTCACCTGTAGGTGCAATTATGGCTCTTTGGGTAGGGACATAGCAAGCTTGGCATCTTCTGGTGAATTCTGGGGTTTGAAATGTCATAGGAAAGATATAGTGGGGAAGGTTTGACTCCCAGATTCCTATCTCCTCAGTTGTATCAGAGTGTTTCTCCTCTAACCAGCAATATAGGTTGAGGATATCATAGTCACATAGTGTTTTATTGATCCGATAATCCTTGTCTTCCAATGGTGTGTGATCCAAGTCTATAGAAGGTAGAATCAATGGGTTAATGGCCTGGTCCTAGGTCTTAGCTTTAGGAGGCATGGCTACAACAGTTTATGAAACAAATGAATAGATAAAGGAGGGCTTACCAAGCTTGGACAAAATAGTCTGTCCGGTGAAAATGAATAGGGAAGTCAGCGACTATCAGGATGTTGGTGGTGAGAAGCTCTAGTTGAGGTCACTGCAAGAAATAATAAAAAATAGAAGTAGAATGAGAGGTGAAAGATTGGCAATGACGGGCTATGGATCAATTTAAATGCATAGGTAAATTCCCGTTGGAAGTGGCGCAGGGTCATTACTGAACGGTTACCCGGGAAAATTAAATGTGAAACGGGTATAAAGCGGGAAGGCATTTAATTGGAGAAATGGTTGGGATAGGTGGCAGGCAGCGAGTAGTGGGGGCACAACATGAGTGGATGCAAGATGGTGGTTTCTGAAGGGGGTGATGGGTGGTAAGAAGTATTAGCAGGGGGGTGTGAAATCACGAGGACGCGCCACATAGGGGATAGTGCCCGGCAGAAGAAACCGCCTTCCAGACTCCCCCCCACGAGCGGTATAGGGAGAATGCATAGGGGGGCCAAAAAAGGATGATAGTCATGGATGAAAAGGGGGACCAGATCCCAACGTGTCGAAGGCGACAATAGTTTAATCACAAACGACAAGAATGATTTGTCTGCTTGCGCGTATATTATTTTATTTTCAAACTTAGGATAAAGGGGATATACAAGCTAGATGAAATACTTTATCCCCGTGCATAAAATAATATCAGTAGGCAACCAAGCACTAGCCAGCATATAACTAGCACGCTGGAAGACCTATTCAACCGGACATACAAATGTCCAACTGGCGACCCCACCCATTTTCAACTTAGGATAAATGATTAATAATAATCATTTGAAATACATAATGGATAGCTTGCACTTCCGCCCTTCTTCCGTATCCTAAAAATTAGGATAAAAATTCATGCATGCATATATGTAAGCAAACCACCAAATCTACCTACCCTTAGCTAGACTAGCATTTTTTTATTTTAATATCTAGGGTGCACTTAGACTAGTAAACCCATTTTCATTTTCTTTCATGCTTAAAGAAAAAACTATCTAACCTATCCCTTATTTCTCCTACTAACCCAAATTAAATTGTTGGGTCAATGTCATTTGCTACCTAACTAATGATTTATCCAGATTAAATTGTTGGATAAACCTCCATTCCCTATCTAATTTACAGAAATTTAAAGAAGTCTAATCATGATTAAGCAATATGATTAAACTAAAGAAAGTGATTGTGGCATTTAGAACAAGCTGCACACAACTTTATTTTACAGAAAAGAAGCAAAAACTCTGTATGAGTAGTGGAATTTAGACATGTGCACTTTTAGTATTATTCTCTTTTGATTTTCTCTCTTTTCTGGTGGGGTTTAATCTCTTCCCTTTTGTTTTTTAATATTTGTTTTTCTCTTTATTCTTCTTCTGTATACACTCTTTTTCATTTTTTATTCTATTTTTCTTTTATATTTGGAAATCATTGGAAGATGATAAGTATTTAAAAAATAGGGTTCCTGAGATACATCACTAATATACTTTGAGATCCTATAAATTATAGGACCCTAACAGTGGCTCTAGCTGGGGATGGCACTCTCCCTGTGAGGTGCCAAGCCTACATATGATCAGTAGCCTTGAGCTATTATTTCATTAATATCCACCTCTGCTTTCCTTTATTGTAGTATTTATGGTAACTCATCAATAGAAGCTCAGGGCCTTCTCTGTGGACTTCAACTTCAACTTTTGTGCTCTCCCCATGGTTTTCTGACATAGAAAACTACCTAGCATCTACAAGATTTCCTCCAAATTTGTCATCTAGGGAGAAGAGAAGAATTGTAAGAAAGAGCATACATTTCACTTAGATTGAGGGAAATATTTTTCAATCTGGAACCAGATCATATCTTAAGGAAATGTGTCAGGGAAGAGGAAGTCTTTGAAATCCTCTCATCCTATCATGATGGGCCTTATGGAGGTCATTTTTCTGCCAAGAGAACAACTTTCAAAGCTCTACAAGTTGGCTATTATTGGCCCACTCTCCACCAAGATGCAAGAAGGTATACCAGCAGATGTGATCAGTGCCAGAGGATGGGGAAACCCACACCCAAGGATGAAATTCCCCTACAACCCCAGGTGGCTTTGGAGCCATTTGAAAAGTGGGGCATGGATTTCATTGGGCCAATTGATCCACCATCAAGGAAGAAAAAGTACATCATTGTGTGCACTGATTATTTGACAAAGTGGGTTAAGACAAAGGTTGTCAATGCAACAACATAGGAGAAATTGGTCAAGTTTTTAAGGGAGAATGTGTTCTACAAATTTGGGTACCCCAGAGAGATAGTCACCGATCAGGGAGCTCAATTCACATCACATATGATCGAGAATATGTTAAGGAAGCATCATATCAAACACAAAAAATCTACTGCCTATCACCCTTAGGCCAATGGAAAAGTAGAGGTTACAAATAGAGCATTAGAGGGCATCATCACCAAGGTTGTGAGCAGCAACAGGAGGGATTGGGCAAATAGATTAGTGGAGGCCACTTGGGACTATAACATAACTTGGAAAACAACTACTAGTTTTATTCCATACGATCTGGTTTATGGAAAGAAACCTATGCTTGTTGGGTCGTTAATATGTCATTATTATTATCACTTTTTAACACCTAATTCATCCATTTCTACTCTTCTTTATCATGTCATTTATCATATAATTCCATTTTATAATTATTTATGCTCTTATGGATAAATATTATTTCTTCTCCTTTATTTTTAATAAATTGATTATTATGCATGTTTTTACCAATGATGGTTTATTAATAAATTGGTTGTAACATCACTCACCATTTTAGCCTCCAAGATATTTTCCATATTGCAGATTTGATCTCCAACTCATCATTAAATGTGCCAACTCAGAAATTCGTTGGAATAAGAAGTGACAATTTTTCATTGGACATTTTGGGAAAATGGAGAAGAATCTGGAAAATCCGAAACATGGGTTTTGTCCAGAACGGACCAAATTAGTTTTGTAATGAGCCATTTTCCCAAATTCGGTCCGTATTAAGAGAAACGGAAGGTTCTCTGAAGACGTTTTTCTCAGATTTGTTGTTGTGGCCGTTTTCCAAATTATCTCAGTTGCAATACCAAATTCGACCTGTTCCTGTTGAATGTTGATGGAAAGATATTTCAGATATGATCTTGTTGATCAATTTGTTGTGAACAATCCAATTTTTTAATGGGAATCACATTGTAATCATCTCTGTTGTAACTGCTCTCTGCTCTCTGTGTATTTAAATGAAAACAGAGATCAAAGCAAAGAGGGGAATTATGGGGAATTAGATGGATTATTAGATTAGAGATAGATAGGATAGGATAGGAGGAGAGGGGGATGGAACGATTATTATTCTGAATTGTAATTTTATTTGTAGACTCTCGCTGCTAAGAAGACACAACTTACTGTAATGTTGCCCGATTTGATGATTAATATATAAGTAGAGTTGTTGTTCCTTCGCATCTCCTGAAGCAATCGGCGGTATTCACCGGCGGCTAAGGGCCTGGCTCCTGGTGGATCTACTTGTTGTTATTGCACCATACAATGTGGTTTTCCTAATTTTTGATTTCTACAAGTGTGGTTTGTTTATTGATTACCTTCTGCAATTGAATTTTGTTGCTGTTCATTTCCCTCATAACAAGATCATTGCTTTCTGCAAGTATATTGTTGTGTTGTTCATTCTAATTACAAAGATTCGTTGTTCATTTCAGTGACTTATTTTTGTTGTTCATTGCAGTCACATAAGATTTTCTGTTCATTTCTATTATATAGCTTTGCTGCTCATTTACTTTTTACAGTCATCTAGTTTTGTCTTTTAGCATTCTTACAGTTAACAGAATTATCTTATTTACATAATCTGCAATGGTATTGTTGATTTACTTCATTGTCATTTCAAATTTGGTTATTTAGTGTGTTGTGTGTGAGGTCAACAACTGTAAAGAACATTGGCTATTGTTGTCAAAGCTCTCAGATTGGGGATCTTATTTGTGCTTGATGTAGTTTACATCAGTTAAAAGAGGAATGAGTTATTGCTACTGTATCCTTGACTGATAATTGTTGTTACTTTGCTGAATGAATGATTTAGTTTTAGAGCATTGAGTTTCCTTTAGTTGCAAGTGGGATTTATTAAAAGCATCCATTTACTCTTGTATTTGAAAGATCTATACTGCAATTTAAGAAACATTGCTCTCTAGGATTATAGCATGCACATATTGTGTACACTCTTGAAATAAGAGGACTTGCCCAGGTTGATAATTAATGTGGGATAAATAGGAGTTTTAAAAGGCACCTTTTGTCACCCAACAATGCTCTCTATTGAGTTTGAGTATAATACTTTGAGAATGGTAGTCCAATTGGATTTAGATGTCACCAAAGCATAGCAGGAGAGGTTTCTTCAATTAAATGGCTTGGATGAGTTCAAAATGCATGCCCTCCTACACACTGAAGTTATACAATTGCAGAGGAAGGTATTTCATGATAGGCATATTAATCCATTGTTGAATGTTAGTTTTGTTGTGCTAATTTCAACTTCAGATTTATAAACAAATTCTTGTCAATTTCTTCATGTGCATAGGTTCCCTTATGGTGTTTGTGAATGAAAACAGGTAAATATATCAAGTTTTATGTTAATTTCATGAACAAATTAGCATGAAAAACAAGTGTTGAATAGCATCAAGTAAATTTACTCCAAACCATCAATTTGAAAACTTAACACAGTGTTTTGATGAAGGAGTTCACCCCTCCTCGGCTACATCTCCTTGGTCCAATTTCGATCACTTGGGCCTCTGTATTAGCTCAATAATGGAAAAAGTGTTTTTTAAAATTCTCTATTACTCCTGAAACTTGTGTCAATGTGATCAGAATTTCCAAATCATCTAGGAACACCTTTTCCTGATCTCCATTTGGTCGAATTTTGCTCCAATTCTGGTCAAAATTGTTTTCCCTAGTAAACCTCCTCTAAAACTAGGGAACTCTAGTTAGCCTCACTAAAACTGGAGGAATCTTTGGATTTGGAGAGCACACCAAAATTCCGCTGAATTAAACTGGAGTTTAATTAATCGTTAACTACATATTAATTAAGCACTAACCCAAGATTAGCGCAAATTCGTGCAGTTATGTAAAATCCTTAGCTGGCGGCTTAAGCAGAGGAAGTCGCATGTGGCATTGAATTTCATGGTTATGATCTTTGTAGCCACCAGTGATTTCTACTATCCATTAACCTTGGCAGTTATGTTATGTGTGTTCACATGGAGGGGGATGGCTTGCGGGCTAGCTCCCTTCTAACCCTCGACCGCAATTACATTAAACTTTAAATATATGTGATGTCTATTGTATGTTAAGAACCAAGCTTGTGGTGTAGTGGTATGGCATGAGGTTTGCTCGGAGCAGGTCCCAGTTTTGACCCCCTAGCATGCCATAAAATTTTACTATGTGTCGATTAACCAGTCCGACCTTTGACGAGGGACACGTGGTGGCCTCCGGGCTTGCCGCTTGTCCCCTCCTCATTGGTCCACCATTAACCATTGAAAACATTCCAACACACCAAACCATAAACCAACCACATGATGCCACTTGTCAAAATCTAATAGGCTGTTGATCTCCATTGAATCTACTCAGTCACTTGCCACGTCAATAGTAAAAACTACTGAATGTGTAGTGACCATACATTTTTTTTCAAAAATTCCTTTGTTTGGAAAAGTGGACAGAACATGATATCTTCCTCGTACGAACTCATTTTTTAGTTAAATGCGTTGCATTGGGATCGTTTCACTGAGACGGACATGGTCATTTAGGTTTTGAGCAATTCTGAGAACTTTGATTTTTGAGCTAAATACTTAGCACCTGATCATTCCTCCCCACGAGAATACTTTTGGACCCCAAAAGATACTATCAATTGTTCAACAAGTGAGGGTACATCTCCCACACGTTCTTGATCTACAACCATTTGCCTTTAGAAGCCTTTTGTCCCTTGAGTCCCACTCTAAGGTATTCGACATTCCCTCTCTTCAAAGTTTTGATTCTTTTGTCATGTATGATATCTTGTTGTAGCTCATCAAGATATTCTACCAAGAAATCATCTATTGATGGCAGCTAAACATGCTCTCCTTGATCATCAATCAAAGGAGGCTCAAACAATCTCAAATTATCAACATTAACAACAGAGTATATTTTCATATGAGGCAAATCTAGCTTAAATGCATTGTTACCAATCTTTTCCAGGATTTTAAAAGGACTATAACGGATTGGCTTAAGCTTTTTACCTTCCCTTTGAAGTCTCTCTTTTCTAATATATAACCAAACTTCGTCACCAACTTTAAATTTATGATTGATACGGTGTTTGTCATGCCTTGCCTTGTAGTTGCTTTGACTTATTTCAAGTTGTTCCTGCATTGTATGATGTATCAACTGAATTTGCTCTATGAACTTCCTTGCCTTATCGATGTCACTATGACCATCGATAGCAACATATTTCTCAAATATTAAGTCCAATGGCGATCTTAGAAAGTACCCAAAACATGCCTCAAATGGTGATGTGTTTGTGGAAGAATTCTTTTCCGTGTTGTATGCATGATGTATGTAATGCAACTGTTTATCCCACAACTTGGGATATTTGTTGCAGTATCCTATAAGAAGATGAATAACTATCCTTTTGACCACCTTGGTTTTTCTATCTATTTGTGGATGAAAGGTTGTACTCTTCTTCAACTTAGTGTCCATCATGTCCCACAAATTTGACAAAAAATTCCCAGCAAATCGAGAATGAAGTAGGAAAACCAAAATATTTTGAAAGAAAAGATGAGTTGTTTATTCAGTTGTAATTTTCTTTTTACATGGTGTTAGTATCACATTTTTCTTAACCTATCTACAAATATGCACAAGTAATCATGACCTTTGCTTGACAATGGAAGACCTCCTACAAAATCCATTGAGAAACTCTCCCATGGACGTGAAGGTACCAGAAGTGGAGTGTACAATCCTAGTTTCCTATTGCTAGGATTACTTGTTGCACACAAATAACATCCTCTAATGAAACGAGATACACTATCAAAAATGCGTGGCCAATAGCAATAACTTTGGAGATTTGCTACTATCTTGCCTACACCAAAGTGTCTAGTAATCAATGAACTGTGTGCCTCCCTTATGATATTGTTTCTTTTTCCTTGTGGAATACATAACTTGCCTAAGTGATACAACAAACTATTATGTACATGGTAATATAACTCTTCAATCTGGTTTCCTTGCCTTAATCTTGCATACACATCTTGAAAGTCATTATCATATGCACATTGTTCAATCTAACTTGCATGCAAAACAAAAGTATGCTTGAGTATAGTAGATGAATTTAATATAGGCCTAGAAAGCATATCAGCTACCTTAATATTGTAGATTCTCTTTTTCTACTTGATAACCAAATGAAATTGTTGTAGAAAACCCATCCATATGAATTGTCGTGAGTGCTGCAACTTTGTCTTTGACTGTAAGTACTGCAATGGTTGATGGTCGGTATGGATAATGGTCTCCTTCCCCATCAAGTAGTGTTTCCATTTTTTGACACTTTGTACCAATGCGTAATTTTTTTTGTCATAAGTGGGATAGCTAGTCACAGCTCCACAGAATGAAATTAATTGGGCTTACCATGCTGCATAAGAACTTCTCCCATGGAGTAATCACCGGCATCCATTTGAATCTCAAATGGCTATCTAAGATCTGGAAGAGCCAATACTGGTGCTAAACTGATGTTTTGCTTTAAAGCATCAATTTTTTTTTGTTGTACATCTCCCGAATGGAAGGCCTTCTTGACACTAGTCAATGCATGTAGTGGAGCTGCAATGGAATAAAAATTAGCAATAAATTTCCGCCAATATTGTGCTTCCTCTAAAAATATTCTTACCTTTGTAACTGTATTGGGCTTGGTCCAATTCAAAATTACGTCAACCTTAGAGGGGTCTATCTTTAGCTCACCTCCTCCAACAATGTGTCCCAAATACACTAAATAAGTCTTACCAAATTCACACTTCGACATCTTTAAAAACAATTGTTATTTTCTCAAGACATCAAGTACTTTGTTCACATGCATGAAATGTTCATCTCTGGATTTGCTGAATATGAGAATATCATCTAAGTAAACAATGACAAAGTCATTTAGAAATGGCCTCAATACATCATTCATAACTCTCATGACAGTAGTTGTAGCATTTGTAAGACCGAAAGGCATAACAAGCCACTCAAACAATCATTGTTTAGTTTTAAATGTGGTTTTCCAAATGTCCATTTCAATTATTCTAACTTGATGATAATCACTCCGTAAGTCTAGCTTAGTGAAATACTTTGCATACCTCAACTGATCAAGAAAATCATCAATTCTTGTGAGTGAATAATGATTCTTTACCGTGATTTTGTTCAGTGAAATGGAAATACACACACATGCGCCAAGTCCCATCCTTCTTTGGCACCAAGAAAATAGGTGAGCCACATGGCGAAGTAGATTGGCGTATGATAACTTTGTTTAGCAATTCTTGAATTTTCTTCTTGATTTCCATGCTCTCCATAATCGACATGTGATACATGCCAATGTTTGGAAGTGGAATATTCTGCTGCAGCTGTATCTCATGTTGAATTTCCCTCTTGGGAGGTAACCCCTTTGGTTCCTGAAACATCTCACCATTCTTGCTTACCACATCAAACAAATCAGATTTTAATTTGTCATCACAACCTCCAAAAGATTCATAATCAATATCATTCTTTTTCTTGATCATGAGAAGCACATAAATTTTACTTGCATTTACTACTCTCTTCATCTATCCTACATTAACCAAAGAAATGTTTAACTTTTTGTAACCATGGCTGAAATCTTGGTCTCATCACCAGAATCTGATCCAAGATCATGTTGTGTGGTAGCGGTCATCTTTTGTTTTCCCTTATTGTTTGGTTTCTTAGGCCTAATTTCAGGATGTAATTTCCAATAATGTGTTTCATCATGCCCAACTTTGGAACAATGTTGGAAAATAATTTTCTCCCCTTCTTTCTTCACACTTTCATTCTTCTTTCCCTTCCATTTTCCACCCTTCTCTTTCTCCTTACCCTTGAATGGCTTCTTCTTACTACCCTCTTCCTTAATATTCTTTCCCCTTGCTTCAAGGTGTGTGTCTTGCACACATACCTCATCCAAATTGCTTGGATTGAACATAAGGATAGTATGTTTTAAGTTGGAATGTAAACCCCCAATATATGTCAACAGTGTATCTTGGGAATTCAATTTTACTCCTAACAACAAAGCTCTCTTCCTAAACTCCTGTGTATAATATTGAACTGTTAGGCCCTTGAGTTGCCTAAAATTTTTCCAACTCATAATGCCTTTTTTCATATAGGCTAAAGGATAAAATTGTCTTTTAATTGCATAAACAAATTCAACCCAAGAAATGGATATCTTACCATGAATTCGCATTTCCTCTTGAGTCTTTGCTTCCCACCATACTAATGTTGCTCCTTCTAGCCTCAATGAAGCCAACTAGATATTTATGTCATCTTATTGAAGGTTTTGAATTCTGAAATAA
Source organism: Pinus tabuliformis (assembly GCA_031772625.1). Taxonomy (NCBI): domain Eukaryota; kingdom Viridiplantae; phylum Streptophyta; class Pinopsida; order Pinales; family Pinaceae; genus Pinus; species Pinus tabuliformis. The sequence continues at coordinate 289,465,298 of CM062817.1, forward strand.
ACCTCCAATTGTTGAATCCAATTGTCTAACATTTCTTCATTCACTTCACCATTGTACATGGGAAGTTCAAACTTAATGTCCAATTTGAGTAAGGGAGTTTTTTCCTTTGGGGTTTTTTAATGAGTATAAATAGTTTTTGTGGTGGAAGTGGAATATGATCTTGTTTGAGATGTTGAGGATGATGAAGATGATGAGGAAGATGAAGATGGTGGAGATGGAGGAGGATTTCCTCCATTACCCTTTGAATCCTTCTTCTCATATTTTTTATCTCCTGAGCTTCCCTCTCCATGTGAGGACTTAGATCTCTCTCCAACCATTCCAGTATTCCTCTCTTCATAGAGGACTCTAACCATGTCAATTAATTCATAGAAATATTTCATGAATGCTTCCTCTTCTGAAAGACCTTCAGTCTCTCCAACTCTGGACATGATGGCTTTCGATTCAAGCTCAGCTTTTGGTATTGCTTGTACCTCCTCAATCTCAATTGAAGGTAAAACTTGAGGTGTTTCAAGTGCAGCTAGAATTGGAACTTTGGGTGGAGATTTTGGCCTTGTGGCTCTCCTTCTTCTAGGCATTACCTTATGAGTTGCAACCAATAGTTTCCCTTCTCCTCTCAGCAACTTTAACCTTGTAAGCATCACAAATTTGCAACCATTCAAGCCCTACTTGCACAAACTCAAGCAATCAAGCAAAGAAACTTTTCTCTAATACCAACTTGATCTATTGTTGAATGTTAGTTTCGTTGTGATAATTTCAACTTCAGATTTATAAACAAATGCTTGTCAATTGCTTCATGTGAATAGGTTCCCTTATGGTGTTTGTGAATGAAAACAGGTAAATTTATCAATTTTTATGTTTAAGTTCATGATAAAATTAGCATGAAAAACAAGTGTTGAATAGTAGCAAGTAAATGTACAGCAAACCATCAATTTGAACACTTAACAGAATGTTTTGATGAAGGAATTCACCCCTCCTCAGCTACATCTCCTTGGTCTAGCTTCCATGGCTTGGACCTCTTTATTAGCTCAATAATGGAAAAAGTGTTATTTACAATGCTCTACTACTTCTGAAACCTACTTCAATGTGCTTAGAATGTCCAAATCAGCTAGGAACACCTTTTCTTGATCTCAATTTGGTCTAATTTGCTCCAGTTATGGTCAAAATTGTTTTCCCTAGTAAGCCTCCTCTAAAACTGGGGAACTCCAGTTAGCCCCGCTAAAACTGGAGGAATCTACGAATTTGGAGGGACTACAAAATGTCTACTAAATTAAAATTAAGTTTAATTAATCATTAATTGTGAATTAATTAAGCACTAATCTGGGACTCACACAAATCCGCGCAGTTATGTAAAATCTTTAGTTGGCGGCTTAAGTAGAGGAGGTCACGTGTGGCATTGAATGTCATGGTTATGGTCTTCGTAGCCATTGGTGATTTCTACTAGCTGTTAACCTTGGTGGTTATGTTATGTGTGTTCACATGGAGGGGGTTGGCTTGTGGCCTGGCTCCCTACTAATCCCCAACTGCAATCACATTAAACTTTAAATATACATGGTGTCCATTGTATGTTAAGAACCATGCTTGTGATGTAGTGGTATGCAATAAGGTTTGCTAGGAGCAGGTCCCGAGTTCGACCCCCCTACCTGCCATAAAATTTTACTGTGTGCCGATTGACTAGCCCGACCTTTGGAGAGGGACACGTGGTGGCCTCTGAGCTTGCCACTTGTCCCCTCCTCATTGGTCCACCATTAACCAATGAAAACATGCCAACGCACCAAACTATAAACCAGCCACAGGATTCCACTTGTCAAAATCTAATAGGTCATTGATCTATGTTGACTCTGCCCAGTCACCTGCCACGTCATCAGTATGGAATGTTGACTGTGCAATGATTGTACATTTTTTTTCAAAAATTCCTCTGTTTGGCAAAGCAGACAGAATGTGATATCTTCCTCATATGAACTCGGTTTTCAGTGAAATGAGTTGCATTTGGATCGTTTCACTGAGATGGACACTTCGTTTAGGTTTTGAGTGATTCTGAGAACTTTGATTTTTGAGCTAAATATTGAGCACCTGATCATTCCTCCCACTAGAAGCCTTTTGGACCCCAAAATATACTTGGGATGTTTGTTGCAATATCCTCTAAGAAGATGAATGATTGTCCTATTGACCACCTCGGTTTTTCCATCTATTTGCGGATGAAAAGTTGTACTCTTCTTCAACTTAGTGTCCATCATGTCCCACAAATTTAACCAAAAGTTCCCAACAAATTGAGAATCTTGATCACTTACAATGGAAGTAGGAAGACCAAAATGAACCCAAATATTTTGAAAGAAAATATTAGTTGTTTGTTCAACTGTAATTTGATTTTTCAAAGAAAATACCACCCAGCATGACCTTGCCAAAGGTAAATAAGGTTCTCCCACCATGGTCCACCATCTATCCATCATTCATCCATCCCAGTTCACAAGAAAAAATAATATTTTTCAAGAAAAAACCCTACACTCTGTCTCACCCTGAAAATTTTCTTGAAAAACACATAGAGCACATCCTCTCCATTTTCACAAACCTACACTACTCCCTCAGAGCCCTAGCATCATCCTCCAAACCCTCTACATCCTTTCTCATCACTCCCATGCAGTTAAAAGACCCTAAAAGAGAAGGAAAGGATTGCTACAGGAAGAAAACCTCCTCCTGTAGCAGCCTGTGCAACCATAATAGAAATCCATAGTCATTTTTTCCCCTTCCCCATCAAGTATAGGGGCCGATACCAATTCATGAGGCACTCTACCACTCTAAGAAGACTGTCCACCAGCATCAGCAACACCTTGGGCATCAATAAAGGACTTGTACACATAGCAACAACAACAATCAAATACCATGAGGGGCAGAGAATATATACACAGGAACAGGAAAAACAGCAAGACAACTCCCTTGGTGACGATACAAAGGTATAGGACTCCAGCATGCACATCCCTGCATCAGTTGATCATGAGGTAGGAAGAAGTATGGAAACCTCTCATCTCCTACCTATTTGTAAATAATGAAAAATGTGTGAATGTCAAGAGGAGGTATGTTTATAAGCTTGAGGTGACTAGTTAACTTGGCCACCCTCGATCAGTAAACAAAAAGTGATTATGAAACCTCATGCAATGTGGAGGCGTCACATCAATCAAGATAGGATCACATGGAGTGAGTGTTGATTATGAGGAATGAGGGAATGATTACTACAGGTGGGGACAACGGTCCAAAAGAGGAAACCTTGTGCCTCTACCAAGTCATCACAGTGCTCCAGCCCAAGCCAAAAATGGCATATATTGTACTGGGGCTTGAATTCTCTTGCATTTACACTCATTTCAAAAATAATTAAGGTGAGGATGAGCTTGGGGAGCCATCGAGGAGAGTAAAACCATACTCTATCATTTCTACAGAAGGAAGCTACAGGAAGCTACAGGAAGCTTGCAAAAGCTACAGGAAGCTTGAGGAACTACTACAGGAAGCTTGAAAGGGTGAAAGAACACCACCAAGGGTCAAATTGATCTCCAATTTGTCATATTTATCCCAAGCCATGTGGTAAAAGTAAGTGCATCCTCTCCCTCATCTGTCCATAACTTGTATGCTGGTGCACCCTAAAGTCTATAGGAAATATCAATCAAATTGTGGATTGCAAGAAATTTTTTGGCTATATATTAGAGGGAATATAGAAAATTGTCATCAACTAGAGATTTCAACCCTCTACTTCCACTGAATTATACATCAGAGCTATTACAGGAAGCATCCCTCCTTCACTTATTTAAAAACAAAGAAAAGAGATGGGGGGGTTCAATAGAAGGGAACCCTTAGACACTAAAAGAATTCATCTTCACCCTCCTGTATTAGACATTTTTATAAGACATAAATGGTTAGGATTATTTGAACTGTTTAGGGGATATGATGATTACATTGCATATGAATTTTCCATGGCCCTAAGCTCTCAAACAAAAGTCAGTGCCTCCAGTATGGTGAGGGGATTAACTATTTCAATTAGTCCTGAGATAATTAGCAAGGTGACAACGCTTCCCCTAGGGATCCAATGGAAACAAGAGGACAAAACCACCAGTGCCATTGCTAAAAATAACTTCTTCACTGCAACTCAAAAACCTATTGAAGACAAGAATGGAATTAGGAGGGAAGGCCTACCTTATCCCTAGGATGAGGTGGCCTACCATATCATAAAATACATCTCCTATGAAGGAAGGATAACTGTAGTATATGGCTACCATTTTATATTACTCCATGAACTAAGGTTTCAAGGAGAGTTTCCCCTAGCCCAAAGACTTAGTGTACCATACTTCCTCCCACAGTCCATTAGGGACATGAGTCAAAAAAGTGAGAGAGGGAAAACATTAACACCTAATCCACCATGGCCTCATTAAACCGATGGTAGTAGATGCCTTGATAAAACTAAGGATCCCCATCTTTTGGTCCAAATTCATTGATATAGATAGAGATACCTTCATTGACACTCAAACCCTCACACCAGATGAGACCCTAGCCTCTAGTGTTGGAGGAAGAGAGGGGAAAGAAGAAGAAGGAGAGGCAAAGGAAAAAGAGGAAAGAGAGACAGAGGTAGAGAAGACAGAGGAAGAACTAGAGGAAGAGCAAGATGAAGAGGAAGAGAGGGAGCAACAGGAAAAACCTAGCCTTGAGAAAACTACTAAATATGTAGAAGAAGGGGTACCCCCAGAGCAAACAAATCAGTCTCTAGGACCCAGTGAAAAAGAGATAGCTTCCACCTTAGCTACCTTAAGCACTGCAGTCAAACCAAAAACAAAAAATCAAAGGCAATTGCTTTCTTGTTTTTGGATAACCCAAGTTCATGCTATACTATGCACCAAAAAAACCCTTTATCACCATCCCTTTCGGCAACGACCTGCAAGCATATTGTAGTCTCACCCAAGGTGACTATGGGAGGATGAATAACTAGGTTTCTATAGCCTTGAAGGACTAGGAGATGTGGTATTATTATGTTATCCTATTCTTAGTATTTATAAATCACTTCACTACATTAGATTAATCACTTAAACATGCCATATAAAACCATAAACCATCATTGTGCTAAAGTAAAATTCAATTGTAATAACTGCTACTCTACAAAAAATAATAAGAAAATATACACATCAAGACACCAAATTAACGTGGTTCACCCTAGTGTAGGGCTACGTCCATAGGAAATGTTGTTTAATATAATAAATCTTTGAACAACAACCAGTTCTTGGCTTGTGCACTAAATTGTAGGTTGTCTACGCACTCAGCTGCAAACTCTTCTCCAAGCCTCTGTGCACTCAGCTGTAGAGCCTCTCCTTTGCTACCAGATTAGAGATCATGATAATAATTCTCCCATAACTCTAATCTAGATCGAAAACTAATCAATCTCCTCTTATTATTTTACTACTATTACATTGTACGGTAACGTCATCAAAATATCATGGTTCAAATACCATGGACTCCCTAAAACAAGCAATTACGGCCCCAAAACCATTAATCCCTTACAAAATTGTGTGATTTTACAAAAAGGAGGGGCTTCAACCCACCCTAAATCCCTTATGACACTACGCGATATATTTAATTCCTCAAAATGTGCTTTGTTGCACACTCCATTGTGCATTCTATTGCACACTCCATTGCATGCTCCATTGCGTGCTCTACTCCACAAAATGCAAAGTTTTTCCAAAATCTAGGCCAAGTTAGGTTGCACCTAATAGGCCCCCACACTCACATGCGACTCGTCCTGAGTCACTTAGCCAATTTTCCTCTGATATTTGTTGCAATGTTGTTATAGGCGCTTTTGAACAGCTGCAAAATGTTTGTGACCTGGTTCTCTTCATTGCATACTTCCTCTAGCAGTGCTTTTGTCACCGGTTTCTTAGTCTTCTACATCACTACCTTCTCTCTCTGTCGAAGCTCTTAAAGCTTCTCATCTACTGCTCGGGACAGTTGGAGAGCATCATCCTGCCATGGTTGACTTCTCTCTGTCAGAGTATTCTCTTCCTTCCTCAATTCCTCTATCTTCTTCTGGAGGGCATTTCTCTAATTGACCTTTGCGAGCTTCTATAAGATTGGTAAGGTTCTCATAGTTTCTTGAATCTCCTACATCTGTTGTTGCTTCTTCTAAATATCCTCTTGTAGTTTCTATGCATTTAGATCTTCCTACTACGAAGTCAAAATTTGTAAGCTCTCATCCAATATCTTCCCACAATCTTCTACTACTGTGGATATGTCATCCGTTGGGGCATTTAGGTCAGCCTCCCTCTACTCTCCTACTTCCCTCGATGTGGTTGGCTATAGCTTCATATGTAGCTTGTTGATATTCATCTCATATGTAAATTGCACGTTTGTGTTTTTATCCTTATATCCTTTCACTACAAGGCCAATCTTCGTGACCTTGTCCTCCATTGGTTCCTCTTCTTGGACATTAATGTCCAAAACCTTGCGGCATGTTGCTTCAACCACCTCATTTATCTTTTTTTGTTGTTGTACTGCCCAATCCATCTCCTAGGTTGCCTAGTTGATATTCTTCTTCAATGAAGCTAACTCTCTCTACCTGAATGTTTAACTTCGAAGTGAGTTGATCACACTACTTCATCTCATCTATGATCTCTTGATGCAACTTGTGTAATCTTTAAAGTGGCACTTCTGTGATGTTCATATTCACATACCTCCACTCTTTGCTTGCTTCTTTACCTTAGCGAAGTCAAACTTTAGGGCTCCAGCAAGTATCGGCGCTATCGCGCCCCAAGTGTAGGCTCTATTGGTCTTTCCTCTCCAAGATTCTTCTATGCCTACACTGATTGTTTGACTATCTATGCCAGTGTCTTTAGTTCTACAATGCACTCCACGACACTTATTAGAAGTGCGATGTAGCCATCCTATAGATTGTTCCATGATTCTGTTGTTGCTTCCTAAATTATATCCCTAATCTAGTTCAAGTCCCCATCAGTGAGGACCAATGGAATTATGTCCTTTGTCTTGTATGCCTTCTGCTTCTTTTTGCTTCTTGTGGCAGCTTCGGCACGTGCCTTCCTCTTCTCTGCGATAGCTAGGTATGTCTTTGTCTCTTCAGACTCTCTGTTCCGCTCATTACCTCGAGGAGGATCTTGGAGACCCTTGTCATATTGCTCCTGTTATTCTAAATCTTGCTCATCCTTATCCTTCCCACTCACTTCCCTGAGCTACATTGTGTCCTCCTCTGTCAAGCCATCCTTCATTTGTGTTTCCAGCACAGTGATCCCCTCTGTAGACCACTATTTTATCTGTGCTAGGAGATCATCTTTTGTCACTAAATATGGAAATGGGTGCCATGTCTTCCTTGTGTCCCTGCGGGCCTGTATGTAAATTATGTGGAAGTTAGCCTTAAACTTCATGATAGAGCTATACTTCTCATATAGGTTGGGTGAAAGGAAAGTGTGTTGGTTCACCAACATGTGTAAGTCCATCAGGTATAAAATGAAAAACATTATGTTATCTTCTGCTCGCACCATATCAGTGGTATACCATAGTGAGGCATATTGGTAGCTTCATAAACATCTGAGGCTAGCGGAGGGAACCGTGAACCTTCTGGATCTCTCCATGCAAGCATCGCAATTATCATAATTAACCATGTGTAGTGAAACGAAGTACCTTTCTCCTAAGCCTTGCAGCATTTGTCTAGAAACACTTGGCATAGATATGTGGCCCAGTTGAACTGAACCCCATTAGCACACTACGCAACTAATGAAACCATTGGTTCAAGGACTTCATTAGCTCGGCACTTCTTCATGATTTTTCCAGCCAATATATATGCTGCAAAGTAAACTCCTTGGTCATTGATCAAGTTGATATCATAACCTCACTTCCCTTTCGTCATTCCAAACCTCTTCTTCATGTTGTCTACTATGGCTTTGTCCTAATATTTTTCAACAAATGCCTCTACAAGTTTCAGACCTTGATAAGGCATTCTTGTGATTCTCCATATTAACATTGGATTGATAGGGATCCTCTTCCCCATCCATAAGCATCCATCGTGCACCAGCATGAGCAGTTTTCTCACACAAGTTGTGCTTCCTAGAATTCTTCCGAAGTGTGGCACATTCAACATATTCAACAAGCCCAACTGTGCTAATCCAGCCGCCCACTGTTGTAGTTCTAACCTTGTCACACCGCTCTCAAGGTAGTGCATTTGTTTTAAGTACTTGACTGGTGTGAACTGTAGATATTTCTTTCTGTCATTGAAATCATTGTCCACGAACTTTAGCTGCGGAATCTTTCCAAGGTTTTCTCCAATAAATCGCACTGACTCCGGCAATAAAGGTGTGAAGGTGCCATACTTTGCGTCCTTTGACTCTGTCACTAGTTTTGCATCTGGTTTTCTTGGTGGAATATACAATGGGAGAGGCAACTAAAACGTTGTGCCATCCATTTCCAATCACACTCGCTCTGCTTCTTCCTCACTAACTCTCACATATTCAGGCTCTTTCTCAGGCTCAATAGGTCTCTTTTCTTGTTTCTTATTTTTTCTCTCCTTTCTAGTCATTTTCTTTCATGAAGATCTTTGTTGCACACGTGATGATGCTACTATGGGCGGTGATGTTGTTGTGAGCATATTATATGATTCTTCCATGACTCCAGCTAAGCCCTTCTCACCAAATAGACGAATAAATTCTTCAGGCATCATACGGCAGCAAAAATTTGTGCAACTTCTCCGCAATAGCACTACTCAAACTCTCAGGATAACAAAGTGCCAAATCTGAGCAAGACACAGATTTTTATAACAAATCTGAATTTCTAACCCCATCATTAGCTCAGATTTTGTTCATTAATTGCATATCTATCGCTATATCTTCTCAATATGTCCTCATAAATGCATCTTTCTTCATGTTTCAACGGCAACTTTCTTTTTTAACGGTTGTATTTTTTCGACAAACTTTGACACAGCCCATATTGTAGCAAAGCAACCCCTCTTACGTCAAGGCTTATACAAACTTCAACACAATCTAGAATGTAGAGAAATAACTTCCTACATCGAAGCTCGCTCTGCAGCGTATTTTATATTCCAATGCCCACTTTCAACTACAAGTGGCACTAAGACTTTTCTCCTTTCTTTAGAGTGAAGTTGTAGGGTAGGGTTGTTCCTGTATAGCTTCAACCTGCTGCCATTTACTCTTCCTTGAACCAATTCTCCATTTAACTTTACTAATTGAATTACACCTCCATCAGTAATATGCTTGATAATATATGGGTCCAACCAATGCATCTTGAATTCTCCTAGAAATTTTACAAACTTACTCTCATAAAGGAGAATAAGGTCTCCTATCTTGAACTTATTATGATTAATATATCTGTCATACCATGCCTTTTTTCTTGCTTTATGTACTCGATGATGGAATCTTGTTATAAATCTATCTTCCTCCATTATATCAGGGTCTTCCATATCTGTAAAAGTTGCAATCCTGAAGCTAGGCATGATGTACTCCTTGGGCATCACAACTTCTTACCCATAAACTAACTTGAAGGCTGTTTGACCTGTCAACTTTTTACATGTGGTCCTATAAGCCCATAACACTGCTAGAATTCTAAGGTCCCAGTCATCTCTATTCACATTCCATACCTTAGTAAGTGCATTCTCCAAATCTTATTAAATACTTCTAATGTTCCATTGGCCTGAGTGTGAAAAGGGGTACTCTTCTGATGATAAACTTGGAACTCCTCAGTCAATGCTTCAATTTACTTATTTAGGAAATGCGAACCTTGGTCACTCATCAAAATATTCGTACATCCAAATCTAGACAATATGTACTCAAAAATAAACTTCACAGTAGTCTCTGTGTTGTAGTCCCTTACTAGTTGTGCTTCAACCCATATTGTTAAGTAACTAGACATTGTAATTATGTATCTTGCACCAGTCCTCTTTCCAGGTGGGTTGATGTGTCCAACAAAATCAATGGCCCACTTATAAAAGGCCTGCAATGTAACTTGTGGTACCAATGGCATCTCATCTCTTATGGAAGGCTTCCCTATTCTTTGACACACATCACATTCTTGGCAGTACTCCTTCGCATCTTTATGTAGTGTAGGCCACCATAATCTTGCTCTCAAAATATTTTGCATAGTAGCTTTTCCTACATCGTGTCCACTAGCTGCTCCCCCATGAGCCTCTGCTTGAATCATCTGTCTTTCATGTTCAGGAACATATATGTGTAGCATCTCATCTAGTCCCATCTTATATAGATATCATCCTATTAATGAAAATTCAGCTACCTTAACCACTAATTCTTTCTTCTTTTGTGTAGTATAATCTGAAGGAGCCATTCATGTGGTCAAAAACTGAATGATATTTATGAAATGGTCATCTACCACTCTTATTGCAAATAATTGCGCATCAGGGAGATTATCCTCTATGTTGGTTGGTTCTTCCCCTGTTTCCATTCTTGGCAGATGGTCATCTCCTGGATTCAGTTTCCCTAGTTTAACAATGATCTCAAAGTCATATTCCTGGAATAAAAATAACCATATGCAAATATTTCCTCCTAAGACAGGCCTATTAACCAACTACTTCAGTGCGGAATGATCTGTAAACATTTTAAAGTGTGACCCTAGCAAATAATGTCTAAACTTATGCAAAGCATACACCATGGCCAGTCCTTCCCTTTCTGTAGTGGCGTAATTATTTTATGCTTTAGATAACTTTCTACCTACAAAAGCTATAGGATGATCAATCTCTCCTACACTAAGTTGTGTTAGTAGCACTCCCAAAGCTATAAAAGAGGTAGCCACATGGACATGGAATTCCTTATTCCAATCAGGGAACACTAATATAGGTGCATATACCATTTTTTCTTTCAATATGTCGAGGCTCTTCTGACATTCTTCATTCCACTGAAAAGTTACATCCTTCTTCAACAATTTCTCCATAGGCACAGTGATCTGAGCATACCCTTTAATGAACTTCCTGTAATACCTAGTATGTCCCAACGTAGCACGAAGTCATCTTACTGTCTTAGGTGGAGGCAAGTTCACAATGATAGCAATCTTAACAGGGTCCACCATTAATCCTTGCTTATAAACAATATGTCCCAAAAATATGTCAAAAGGTACACAAAATATGCACTTCTTTAGGTTCAAAGAGATCTGATATTGTCTACATGTGTCAAGCATAAGTCTTAAACTTCCAACATGTTTGCTCAACAATCCAAATATTGTCCAATCATCAAAATATACCTCTAAAAACTTGTGGATGTATTCCTTAAAAGTTGCGACCACCACCCTATAAAATATAACAGGGGTATTTTTTAATCCAAAATGCATTATTGTGTATTGATATGAGCCCCATTATGTAGAAAATGTGGTCTTATTTTGATCTTCAGGTGCAATCCTAATCTAATGATAACCTGAGAATCCATCTGTAAATGAGTAAGCTTCCTGACCTCCTACATTGTCTAGCACTTCATTTGTGAAAGGGGTAGGGAAGGGATCATGTAAACATGCATCATTCAACTTTCTCATATCAACACAGATCCTAATTTCTCCTTGAGTCTTCTTCTCTTGCACCACCATAGGACTCACCCATTTTGATTCTTCTACAGGTTCAATAATTCCTACTACTATCATCTTATCAAGCTCTACTTTCACTTTCTCCTTATACTTCGGGTTTATCCTGTAAGGTCTTTTCTTGACTGGCTTCGCATTGGACTTAAGGGGGATCTTCATGAATCCTAGATCTCCTATAATACCCTTCATCTATGAAAACTTTGTGGGAAATAGTTCTTGTTATTCATGAAGTAACTTTGTAACTTTATTGGTTGTCTCATATTGTTGCAAACTTGGGTTCCTTCTCTGATCCTATGTTCACCTTCTCGGTCTTCAGTGGCTTCATTATGTTCGGTATTTCTAGCTCAAGTCTAGTTACTTCGCAGTATCCTTCTAACTCTGCTATGTCGATGTTGCAAGGATCTTATTCTTCATCTGCAGTAAGGTTATAGCACTCCAATGCATTTTCTATTTGCACAGCCCAATCAGGTTGTTGCCATGTTACTGGGGTTACATTCTCAAATATCCTCTTCTTGACTACCTAAAGGTCCAAATCTATGTATGGGAAATCATCTTCAAAGCTGAATGTTAATATGAATACATCAACCATGTCCTCCCAGTTCATGGTACCATGTCGAAGCTCCGTTCCTAGGTACCAGTTCTTAAGGATTGTCTCTAATGTATGAATGAATCCATGTACCCATTCTTGTTATGGAATCTCCTTCCATGTTGTAGTGCATGGTTAGATATGATTCCTAGGATTATTTTCATCATCATATTTTATCTCCATCTCTATATCTATCTATTCAAACCTTATCACTATCAGTATTTGACATTCCTACCAATATCCTATATTCGTCTTGTGTTCATTCCACCATCTAGCAGGGGCAGCTTTCAGGGATATATCCAAGGCTGACAACATTTGATTTTCAAGAACTTATTCTTCATAATCATTAATAAAATTATTTACATCACCTAGGCCATCATAAGAAAGCAAATTACATACCTCAAATATCATACAGCGAATAGATTTGGTAATTCTTGAACAACGCCTTATGGATACTTCATGCAGCCTATTCTTCTAATTCTCCAACTCTTCTTCTGAGTCTGAGGTACAAGAACTATGATGCTCCCAACTCAAATTTCCCTCTACGGTAAGGTTAAGACAATCATGTTCTTTGATTGTCATTTGATAGATATTGTCTATGTTTGTTGCGCAGTATTTTTCTTTAACCGGTTTTGTATATCTTACTCCTTCTAATCGATTCAAGGTAACAATTACTCTCATATTGTTTCCTTCAAATTTAATTTGTTTCCTCTTCAAATTAATTATGGCCATATTTTCAAATTCCCAGCCAATTCCAAGCAATGCAAGATAAGGATTACTATCATCGACGATCTCTATTACTTCAAAATCAGCAGTAGTGTGAACTTCTTCAATATCCACTTTGACACCTGGTAGTCTTCCCAAAGGGAATATCTTTTGTTGATTTTCCATCCTTAACTGAATAGGTGACTATTGTAGCTTTGGCTTACCCATTAATTTCCATATTAGATCCCATATCTAGAATAATTTGATCCATCTCATATTCTCTTATCTACACACTAAGCCTCATCTCTCTTTTGGTTATCTTTTGTCAATGAAAATTATTAAGTGTTCGCATCTCACCTCACGATGTTTCTTTGGATGCACGGGAATCTATCAACTCTTGAAGCCCTTCTACAACCTTTTGATCTCTTAAAAAATTCATACAAGTCTGCAAAAAAGACTTTAAAATACCTACTTGATTTGTTGAATCATGGTCTTGTGTCGGAGCTCAATCCTATGTCGAAGTTCGGTTCTGTATCGAAGTTAATGACACATCGTAGTTACTTTTCTGATCGGGATTTGGCTATGCACTAGAGGTCAAAGCTCTAGCATCCATAAAACTTCACTTTGATTCCATAAATATTTATTTTTCTTTCTGAATATCAAAAATAGGAACTTTCTCAGTAATCTTTCCAACCCATCCACTTTCATATTCTTTCTTTTCATCCACTTTATCACTACCAATCGCAGCTCCACATCTAGTGACAATACTAATTCGAGGTTTGTCAATCCTCCTTTTATCAGTTATCATTTGAATATTTTTTGTTGGTTGTTGATTCATTTTTTCTTGCATCTTCGCCATAAGTACAAGAAATTCTTCAATTACATGGTCAAAGGATTTATAGTACTTACATGTCATTGTGGGGTTCTGGCAGTCTCTCACAAAATGACCTAGTTGGATGCTTTTATAGAAAATTATTTGTTCACATCCTCGACCAGTTCCACCACCTTGACTTATTCCTTGGTAACCTCCTTGACCACTTATTTTTCCATTGTCCTCATGTTCATCCTCTTCTGCTTGAATTCTATAAGCATCAACACTGCGCTCCATCATTAGTTTGTAAGCCCGGCAATTATTATCATTGTGTCCTACTGATTTACAGAATTTTCAATATAGATTCCTTGGAGTCTGTACATATTTTCGTAACAAGTAACAGTCTTCTGAATGATGTTAGCCTCTAATCTTACATATTTCGCACCACGGGCTAGATCCTACATTCAAGGGATTCGGTGCCCCAGTAGCCATGTAAATCTTGAAGATAGGGCATTCTTCTTCAGAATGCCCCTTCGATCTGCACTTTGTACACCATAATTCTTCTCTAACTTCTTTTCTTTTCTTGATGTCTTGTATCTATAGGGTTAGGTTCGCCAGCTGATTCTAAATCTATTACATGCCTGCATTAGTATCTCCTATAGGCTAAGCTTCCAATTCCATCACAATTTGTAGAGCTTTGGCTTGACTTTCTATATTTTGTTGCATCAATGGAAATTTTATATGCGGTAGTAGCGCAGCTATAGACCATTCTTAATGTTGTTGTGAAGCTATGTCAAAGCTTACTTGATCCAATAACACCTTAAATCTCTTATCAAACTCCCAAACAAACTTAGTAGGTTTATATTTGATCTCTTTCAACTCAGTGATGCACTGCAACTCAGATTTTGGTTTCTTAAACTCTCTTATTAGTGTTGTTTTAATATATACAAACATTATGTTATGATTATTTGAACACTTCATATAACATGAAAATTCTCTATCTCGAAGCGTCGTAACGAGTTGTGCTTTCTTTATATTCTCATCGTTGATCTGCTTCTTTATCCATACAACTTCACATAAAATCCAAAACTGTTTTGGATCCTCCAATCCAGTTCCTTTGAAAATGGGTAGCTTAACAAGAAAAGAACCAAAGAAAATCACATATTGATTTGTAAAAATATGCTTTTGTAACCAAGCTTCGGATGTTAGACAAGGGTTTATGTTCTCTTGATCCACAAATTCTCGCTCTTTCAGGTCTACCCATTCTTGAATCTCCTTCTTTGATGAGTACCACATCCACATATCCCTCAAATTGAACCATTTGTTGGCTTGTTTTGGGCTAAACTAGGTTCAGCCTATACTACGCACCAACAAAGCCCTTGATCACCAGCCCTTTCGGCAATGACCTGCAAGTAGATCACAGTCTCACCCAAAGTGACTATGGGAGGATGTGGAACCAAGTTTCTATAGCCTTGAAGGACTAGGAGATGTGGTATTATTACATTATCTTATTCTTAGTATTTATAAATCACTTCACCGCATTATATTAGTCACTTAAACATGCCATATAAAACCATAAACCAACATTGTGTTGAAGTAAAATGCAACTATAATAACTACTACTTTGCAATAGATAATAAGGAAATATACACATCAAACACCAAATTAATGTGGTTCACCCCAGTGTAGGGCTAAATCCACAAGAACTGTTGATTAATATAATAAATCCTTGAACAACAACCAATTCTTGGCATGCGTGCTAAGTTGCAAGTTGTATGCGCACTCGGCTACAGAATCTTCTCTAGGCCTTTGTGCACTCAGCTAGAGAGCCTCTCCTTTGCTACCAAGTTATAGATGACGATAATAATTCACCCATAACACTAATACGTATAGAAAACTTATCATTCTCTTCTTATTATTTTACCCTATATATATTATTACATTATAGGGTTACATCATCAAAATACCATGGTCCAAATACCATGGACTCCCTAAAACAAGCAACTATGGCCCCAAAACCATTGATCCCTTACAAAATCGCACGCTTTTACAAAAAGGAGGGGCTTCGACCCACCCCGAAGCCCTTACAACATCGCGTGGTACATTTAATTCCTCAAAATTCACTCTGCTACATGCTCTGTTGCATGCTCCATTGTGCACTTTGCTCCACAAAATGCAGAATTTTTGCCAAAATCTACGCCAAGTTGGGTTGTGCCCAATAGAAATCTCCCCTCTACTTTAATACCATGAAAAGCACTAGGATTAAGCAAGGAAGGCCTCAAACTTCCACAAAGGCCCCTATCACAATTGAAGAGTCCCCAAGTAAAAAAGAGGAGGTGGGGCCCACTGAAAGGAAATTTGAGGAGGTCGCCTCTCTAGAAAACATCTCAAAGACTCCTATAGCATATGTAAGGAGGCCCGCCATTATATATACCTCTTCTAAACAACCCAAGAAACCTACCACCCTCCAACAAAAAGGAAAGGGGAAGCTACAGGAAAAACAGAGCATGATACAGGAAAAACATAGTGTGCTAAAGGAAAAATAGAGTGTGCTACAGGAAGAACAGAAAGTGCTACAGGAAGAATAGAAGGTGCTACAGGAGGGGCAGAAGGTAACACAACAGCTACAAGAGGGGGCAGCTTCCCCAAAAACATTTGAGAAGGACTTCCCAAAGCTACAGGAGCCTATTCCACAGCCTAATTTGAGATCCTATTATAAATTCATTAAAGGAGGGAGAGTTATTCCCAAAAAATTTGCAATCCCACTTTTCTTTGACTTAAAGAAGAAAGAGGAATAGCCCACATATGGATGCATATCACTAAGTCCAAAAAGCTGGAAGATGTGGGCCTCATGGAAGAGAACTTCATTGAAATGGGAAAATAGTTTAGTGAGATAAGAGAGAGAGAGACCACAATGAGGGAACAACTATAGGCAAAGAATAGATGGTTGTGGGAGAAATTGTAGGAGAAGGAAACTCAAATGGCCACAATTGAAAGCCTCTCCATGGAGGAATTACAGTGAAAACATTCATTCAAGTCTTATTTACTCTTTCTCAAAGAGCAGTGGATGCAATTCCAAATAAAGACCCTAGCACAACATGGATCCATGCCATTTCAAGACTACAAACAATTCATTGAATTTTGTGACCAAAGTAGCATAGAAGACAGAGCAAAATTGGTTGAGTTATACATGCATAACCTCACCTTGATTAATATGAATGTTTGGGACCCCAATGCAAAGTTGGGGGACATGCAACTGATGGCCCTAGCATCTTGGATGACTCATGAGGAGGCCAGAGCTGAGGAGGTAAAGAAAGTAATGGAAAAGGAAGAAAAAGAACCACTATATATCAAGGAAGATCAAGTAATCCTAGTGGTTTTCATTAGTAATCATAGCATCATCTCCAATGATGTTAATCTAGCACCCAGATACCTTGCCACCCAAGAGCAGGCCATCTCACATTTTGAAGACACACTCAGGTTGTTAGGGATAGAAAGCCAGCAAGCATGCCAAAGAAGATGGAATGCCTTACCCCATAGTCTCCAGATTAGGGAATATCATTCTCCTGAAGCGTTGAGGAATCCATTGGAAAGGACACCCTTGTACAAAAGGATCATGCAAATATTAAAAATCAAGTAGATTGGAATCAAGCTCAATCCACCTTTGTTGCTAGGACTACAGGAAGGAAGGGATCAGGAAGAGGAGAGAAAGCAGTGGATAGACATAGAAAAGGATGCAAGCTTCTATCCTCAAGGAGGAACACCATCTAAAGATCCTTGGGGAGTTAAAGAGGCCACTAGGGCCATGAAAGACATGGACATAGATGAATGAGTTTCTCAGAGGATGAGAAACAACTTCAATAGGGGTTGATGATGAGGCTCATCAATAGGTATATCACAAGGGTCATAATGCCATCCTCCAACTTTAGAATTATCTCTTTCTCACATTTATTTACAATTTTTTTTTATATTATGCTTAGTGAGGAGGATAAAATATGTGTTGCTATGTCATGTGGCCTAACACGGTTTGAGTGCAGGAATTGGGATAATTTTGAGATAATTTCAATAAAGGAGCTCACAGTAGCTAGCAGGGAGAGATTCTAGGAGGTTGTCTACCTCCTTAACTCCTTCAATCAGCCAAGATCACCACTTTGTCTCTCATCAACTCAGAGTCATTGGTAGCCAAGCAAGATGAGGTCATTGGCAGCCAAGCCAGTGCAGTTCAAGGAAGATCTAGATCTACCTTTCTTGAGTTTTGGGAGACAAACATCTCTATTTTCAAGGGATTTGTTGGTAGCTACCCTTGTGTATAAATAAACGTGCAAAGGAACTCATTAGGATTCAAATTTTGGTTTCACCAAAGAATCTATTTAGTTGAAGCACTTGTGAATACTATTTTTTACTTATCATGTGATGTATTTGACATTTCTGCAATGATAGTGAGAAGTTTCTTATTGATCCATCACTGAGTTAGTTCAGAGGGCTGAGGCTCTTGGGTTTGGGCCCAACCCCAGTAGCTTAGGTCCCTCTTGTGTATTGATATTCTTCTTTAGCTTATATTTTTTATTAGGTGCTGCATTTTAGTAGAATATAATTCCTCAAAAAGTTTGTGACTGTGCCTCTATCTCATCTCTCTCATGGGAGCCTGACTAGAGGAGTCCATAATCACAACTCAAAAACATTGTGCAATGATTTATTTCTTATGATTTCTTGGAAATATATCTACATTAGTTATCTTATTTCACATATGATTGTTATAGCTTAGAAGTTAATTCATTGCGTAAATTCAGATTTTTAGCATCAATTAGATAGTTTCCAAATTCAACTCATATTTTCCACCATTGGTTATAATATTTGGCAAATGAAAAGAAGAAAAGGTGCATGTGATGTTGCAGGACTATTGCATCTATAGGAAAGGGACATTTTCACCATCTCCATCTAGGACTTCTCCACTATCTTTTGATGAATCCCAACCATTTTCTTGATCTATGTTTTCTGGTCACCATGAGTAGCCCTCTTAGTCCAAAGTTTGCCTTCCTGAAGTGTTGAGCTTGGCTAGGGGTGTTGGTCTCCTTCCATCCATCCTCCACAATCCTCATCCATCTTGCCATCACTTTATCCCATCATCCTTACCCTCCAAACCCTCTCATAAAACTTCTTGTAGCATTTTAGGACTTCCTGTAGCAGCTTCCTGTAACATGCATGTAGCAACCTGTTTTTCCTTTGTTTGCACCTATAATGCCAATGTAGCTTATTTTAGTAGTAGATTGACCCCCTAGCTTGGACTCCACGATTAGAGGTACCACCTAGGCCATTCCTTCCATTCATTTTCCTTCACTGCAAGAGAAAATAGCATTACTTTCTTCATCAAATATTTGGAAAATAAGACATTACTTAAAATGCAAGTGTGAATCAGATAAATGAGGCATGAAATCTTGAGTTGTGAGTTGGTAGAATAATCTTATGTTTTCAATTTAATTTGGTATCTGTATGGTAGATTGCAATTAGTGTAGTTTCCTTTCTGCAGGTAGCATAACATTTGTGTTTTTTTCATGAATTGATTCAGTAGCATTTACAAGTGGATAGCTTTTACAAGTTGGATTTGAGAAGCATTTACTTTTTCTACATTAGGGCTAGCTTTTTAATTGCACTTTCAGTAGTTAATTCCCCCCAATTCAGTAGAAGAATGGTCTTTAAACCCTAATGATCAAATGACCTAGTTGAGGATGGCATGAGTAGAATTCCATCTACTACGTATACATCATTGTCACCTCAAAGTTTGTACGAACCTCGGGTTGATTAATAGAGTTGAGGATCCTCTTGGAGTTGCAGCACTCTTGGTGCAATACTAGGGCTCACCAGTAAGTTCTAGGAGATAAGAGATAAGACCTCAATATTAGGAGTTCAAGATCTGATCCAACAGTAAATAGTTAAAACCACTTCTGAAGCTTCTAGAGAGAGAAACTTCGAAATTAATTTTTATTTTTTACTCATTTCTCTCTATCATCGCACTTTTTGGGAAAGTAACCTGTGTTGATCAGGGCAAGTTGTATGTATGCAAAGTGTGCCATCAAAGTTTATCATGAAGTTTTTTGTTACTTCTAGAAAGGGAATTTTTTTGGCTTTGTAGGGGATTGATGGAAGGTGTCAATGGATGATGATAGATATTAGTTCAGCATCGTTTGATTAGATGCGACAAAATGACCTGTGACAGATTTCCCCCTGTTAGGTTCCTATAAATATAGGAGCCTTATATTTTTAACAAGTTTTCATCCCACTGGGATATTTTAAAAAATTATTTTCCATTTTAAATTTGTTTATCTCAAAATAAAAAATAAATAAAAAACAGAAAGAATAGAAAAATAAAATAAAATAAATGAGGGATGAAAAAATATGTATGAAATAAAAGAATAAAGAGATTAAAAAATAAAAAATAAAAACCCCTATAGCACGCCAGTCAAAATGTCGCTTTCAATTTGATTTAATGTTTGATTTAATTGTTATTTTTCATAAAACTATAGGCTATATGGTTCATTTACTGCATGGCATGACTTTTTTCATTTTATAAATAATCGTCGCACATGAATGAACGGTGACAATGAATCCCGCCCGGATCAACAGTGGGAGGAGGATTTTGGACCCCCCCCCCCCCCCCCCACACTATCGACGATTAATGTGGGGGTTCCCGAAAAGTTGTTTGCATGAAATCGCTTGAAGCAATGTGTCGGAACCACAACATTTTTAGAGGGTCCACTCCCAAAACCGATTACCGCTCCTACCCCCTCCCCAAAAACTACCATCTCCTTGTCACTTCCACCTGTCACCTTCACCCATCCACTCGCGCCACTTGTCCTCCCTTCTACCCTCTATGTCACACCTCCACCTTATTCCCTTTTCCCATGTCATCACCCCTCCACCTCATCTGATTATTGAACGTTCAAATTACCCACCAACAATTGAACGTTATGCATTAATTCATCCTGCCAATCGACCTATTTCAAATTAATTAGTCCCGCTCCTGAAATGGTATTAATCTCGTTATGATCCTGTTAGGTTCCTATACCAATAGGAGTCATAATTTTTGAATGGCTAAGATTAAACCTGTAATATGTACATACCTTTGCTTTTTTCCAAATGTTTTCCATATTCAAAAAGTAAAAAATTGTAAAGAGGGTATGTGTTATGAAACCAGCTCAAGAAAAAGATAGAAAAGATAGATCAACGCCTCAAAATTCAGCCTCTTCAAGGGGGAAACCTCCTTTACATTACATAAATGAACAATTCTTGGATGATAAAAATGACAAAACCTCCTTTCTATATATAGGAGTCTAAGGAGTCACAATATAACCCAGCTGACCTAACAATAATAATATAAAGCCACAAAAATAACAATAGAGGGATTCTATGGGGCACAGTAATAACAATATGGGGAAAATAGGGGCACAACAATATTAATAAGGGGTACAACTACAATAGTAATGGGGTAATCACTAGTATTATAGGGACCCAACATGCCCCTCTCCTTCAAAAAAGTGTTGTCCTCAATGCTTGAGTAGTTTTGGATGCTTCTGTATAAAATTCTCATCCTCCCATGTGGAATCTTCAGCAGATAAGTTCTTCCACTTGATAAGATACTCTGAAATTGATCGATTTCGTAGCTGTCGAGTTCTTGTTTCTGTGACTGCTTCTGGTTCCAATATAATTTTTCCTTCCTCGTCAAGTTCTGGCAATATTGTTTGAACTGGGAGCTTGTTGCCTATAACCTTCTTTAAACATGAAACATGGAAAACTGGGTGCAATCGAGAAGCTGCAGGAAGCTCCAATTTGTATGCCATAGTACCAATCTTTTGCAACACCTTGTACGGACCATAATACTTTGGTGATAATTTATTATCCTTCTTAGCTTGCTTGAGGGACATTTTTTTATATGGTTGTAGCCGTAGGAATACCCAATCACCTACATCAAAACTTCTTTCACTGCGATGTTGATCTGCCTGTTGTTTCATTCTATTCTGTGCCAACACGAGGTTATCCTTTAAGAGTTGGAGGACTTGTTGTTGATGTTCGATGTGATGTTCCACTGCTTGAACCTTAGAATTTTCTCTTAAATATGATGTGATGGATGGTGGTTGATACCCATAAAGTGCCATAAATGGGGTCATTTTTGTTGTTGTATGGAAGGAAGTGTTATACCACCATTCAGCTAGAGGCAACCATTTGACCCATTGTGTCTGTTTATCAGATACAAAGCAACGAAGATATCCTTCCAAACATTTGTTTACTATCTCAGTTTTCCCATCAGATTGAGGATGATAAGATGAGCTATGAGCTAACTGAGTACCAAGACAAGAAAATAATTATGTCCAAAAATTTCCAGTGAAAATGGGATCTCTGTCACTTACAATAATCTTTGGGTTTCCATGTAGCTTTTGAATTGTTTCCATAAATGCAGTAGAAACTGTACTGGCTTTAAATGGATGTGATAATGCACAAAAGTGTGCATACTTGGTAAGTCTGTCAACTACCACCATGATGACACTCTTTCCCTCAGACTTGGGTAAACCTGTGATAAAATCCATTGAAACCTCCTCCCAACGTTGGCTTGGAATGGATAAAGGTTGTAATAGACCCGGTGTCTTAATTGTTTCAACTTTATTTTGTTGGCAAACCAAACATTCCGCCACAAACTTTTGAATATCTGATTTAAGGCCATCCCAAAAAAATTCCTTCTTAACCCTGTGGTAAGTTTTTAAAAATCTCGAGTGCCCTCCTAAGGGAGAAGTGTGCAATTCCATAAGAATCTTTTGTTTTAGCTGGGAATTCTTACAGAGGTATAAGCGATCTTTGTACCATAACGAATCATTTTTCCAGCTAAATGTATCAGACGTACTGGAATCTTGTTGTAACTTTCGAATAAGTGCCCACACTTCTTCATCATTCTTCCATTCCTCCCTTGCTTCGTTTATCCAATCTGGTTGGATAATAGAAATGGCGCACAACAATGCTTCCACATCCTCATCCTTTCTTGAGAGTGCATCTGCCACCACATTTTTCTTTCCTTTTTTGTAGATGATTTCAAAGTCATAACCCAACATCTTTGTGACCCACTTTTGTTGCTCTTCAGAGGATAATCTTTGTTCTAAAAAGTATTTAAGGCTATCATGATCCGTTTTTACCTTGAAGTGTCTTCCCATTAGGTAGGGTCGCCATTTCTTAAGTGCATGGAGTATTGCCAACATTTCCTTCTCATAAATAGCTTTGTGTAAAAACTTTCCCTTGATTGGACGACTTTCAAAAGCAATGGGTCTTTCATCTTGCATTAAAACAGCACCAATTCCATTTCCTGAAGCATCACATTCCACAATAAAGGTTTTTGTGAAGTCCGGTGTAGCTAAGACATGTGCTTGGCACATTGCCTCTTTAAGATGTTCGAAGGCCTTTGTTGCTTCTAGAGTCCATGAAAATGCATCTTTCTTCAATAATGTTGTTAGAGGTGCTGCTATTCTCCCATAATTCTTAACAAACTTGCGATAATACCCTGTCAACCCGAGAAATCCTCGCAGATGCTTTATGGATGTGGGGATTTTCCATTCCTTAATGGCTTTAATTTTGCTAGGGTCTACCTTAACTCCTTCATGAGATACAATATGACCCAGATATTCCACCTCTTGTACTCCAAAGAAACATTTGGATCTTTTTGCATATAATTGTTTCTCCTCCAATAGTTGTAGCACCCTGTCAACATGTTCAACATGATCCTTCCAAGACTTGTTGTAGATTAGTATATCATCAAAAAATACTAACACAAATTTTCTAAGGAATGGTTTGAAAATTGAATTCATCAAACCTTGAAATGTTGAAGGTGCATTGGTAAGGCCAAAAGGCATGACCAAAAATTCATAATGACCCTCATGAGTTCTAAATGTTGTTTTCGAAATGTCTTCAATCTTCATTCTGATTTGATGATATCCTGAACGAAGATCCAACTTGGTGAAGTAAATTGATCCATGCAATTCATCCAGTAATTCATCAATGACAGGAATGGGAAACTTATCTTTAATAGTGAGCTTGTTGAGCTCCCTATAATCCGGACACATGCGCCATGATCCATCCTTCTTGTGCACCAATACTACTGGAGCAGAGAAAGAACTTTGACTCGGTTGAATTATACCAGCCTCTAGCATTTCTGCAACCATACGTTCAATTTCACTCTTTTGGGCATAGGGATATCTGTACGGCCTGATGTTTGGAGGAACACTTCCTGGAATCAGATGAATAGCATGATCATGATCACGAATAGGTGGGAGACCTTTGGGAGTCTCAAATACCTTGGAATGATTGTCCAAGACTTTTTGGAGATCTGGAGAAATAGATGATTCCAATGTGGAAACATCTAGCGAACATAATTGTGCAATTACACCTCTTTGTTCCTTTTTTAGAAGCTTTGTCATACCATTAGAGCTGATTATCTTTCCTGGTTTCCCTGCAATACCCCTTAATTCAACTTCCTTTCCTTCCACAGAAAATTTCATGAAAAGTTCTTGAAAATTAAAAGCTATTGTACCCAAGGATTGTAGCCATTGGACTCCTAGTACAACATCAACACCTCCCATTGGAATGGAAAGCATTGGGCTAGTCAATACATATTCTCCCATGGATAGCTTGATATTATGGCACTTTCCAGAGCAATTTATTGTTCCTCCATTTGCAATCATCACTTGACACTCTGGTGCTGGATATAGGAAGCAATTCAATTCTTTTGCTACCTTACAATGAATAAAATTGTGGGTACTTCCTGAATCAATCAACACTATTACCTTTTTCTTCTTGATTTGTCCTTCTATCTTGATGGTTTGAGGAGTGGTAATTCCCACCAATGCATTACAAGATATGGTCGGATTCATTTTTTCTTCATCTAGGCTTTGTTCCTGGAGTATATCCTCTTCTTTTGACCTTTCTTGCTCCTTTTCTTCTTCCTCTTCACAATCTATGTAGAATAATTTCTTCTCAGCACACTTATGACCTTTAGTGTATTTGCTATCACAACTGTAACAAAGCCCTTTTGCTCTTTTTCTTCCAATTTTTGTGGTGTCAACCTTATAGGTTGTGGAAGACTAGTGGCAACAACACTTCCATCTTTATAGTTGTGAGTGGTATGCTTCCTGGTTGCCATAATTTTGCTTTCCATTTTTCTTGCTAACCTGAATGCCTTCTCTAATGAATCAGGTTCCCAAAGGCGAACATCATGTTGGATATTATCCTTTAAAGACCCTATGAACACATCAATCCTATGCTCCTCTGGAATATTTTTTACCCTTATGTTCAATTTTTGGAACTCCTCAATGTGCTCCATTATTGAACCCTTTTGTTTGAGACTTATCAATTGGCTAAAAAAAGTGTTGCTTTTTGTATCCTCATAATGTGCTACTGCTATCAATTCTTCCGTAAAAATTGCCCAAGTGATAAATTGTTTACGAGAGCAAAGCCATTGATACCATACAAACTGATTTGGTTCCAAATATAAAGTTGCAATACGTACCTTTTGTGTGTTTTGCACATTATTGAGATCGAAAAATTGCTCCATCTGTAATATCCATGTTGCGGGATCCTTGCCATCAAACTTCCTCATATCGATTTTTGGAATATGGTGCGTCTTCGATCCAACATTAGAGTCTATGGAATCATGATTAACATTTCTTTTGTTCGCATCATGAGTTTCCTTTACTCCCTTTTCACCATTAGTAAGTATTTCTTGTAGAAAATTTGTCAAATCTGCCTTCAAATCTATCTTCAAATCGTCAATCTTAGCTTCCACGCCCTTTATCTTAGATTCCACACCATTTATCTTAGCTTCTGTTAGCTTTTGTGAGAGTGAAATTTGTTGCACTTGTTCTTGTAATTTTGATATATCATGTAGCATTTCTTCCTCTTCTTCATGAGTCATGCTAGAGCTTTCAGGTTGCTTACTAGGTGTTTGCATTTTCTTTCCTCGGGGCATCAGTTACCGATAATAATGCTCTACTATGCCCTTTGAATTCCTTCAAAATAATTTTTCAAACCAAGCTTAAGCAAAAATTTAAAAAATCTACACACCCTTTTTCACTTTGTAGGAGCTTGATATTGCCTCTGATGTATCTCTGTAATTTCGGATCATCTAGTTCTGAAATTGTGACCTGTAGTAGCCCTCTGTGTCCTCTTTCCAATGCCACCAGTCTGACCCCAATTGGATTCTCCAAGGAAGAGTTATGCCAAATCTCCCACAGTGACCTGATTATAGACTAATTCAGTAGAGTGAACTTGTACGACGTGCCACGTGTCCCTGTTTCGACCTTTGGCTCTAAAAAATATATACAAGAAACTAAAGTTTGTCCTCTTTCTATACCTTCTTACAAAATTTCAATCCGATGCTCAGAGAGAAAGTTATGATGATTTTCCCTAGGTCACCTGTTTGGAATGTAATTCAGGAGTCTGCAAAAAGACCAACTTCCTCAAATCATATCTCCGCAAATATAGTGCGAAAAGCTCTGAAATTCGGACCCAAGGTTCAGTGTGATTTCTTCTCAAATGGGTTTTTTTTTTCGCTTCTGAAACGTCGTAGAAAAAAAGTTATAGCGAAAATTCCACGATGACCTGTTTGGAGCAGCGAAACCTTAGAATCCAAAGCTCTGATACCAAATGTTATGAAACCAGCTCAAGAAAAAGATAGAAAAGATAGATCAACGCCTTAGAATTCAGCCTCTTCGAGGGGGCAACCTCCTTTACATTACATAAATGAAAAATTCTTGGATGATACAAATGACAAAACCTCCTTTCTATATATAGGAGTCTAAGGAGTCACAATATAACCCAGCCGACCTAACAATAATAATATAAAGCCACAAAAATAACAATAGAGGGATTCTATGGGGCACAGTAATAACAATATGGGGACAATAGGGGCACAACAATATTAATAAGGGGTATAACTACAATAGTAATGGGGTAATCACTAGTATTATAGGGACCCAACAGTATGTCCTAAAAGAAAAATCAAAGCACAAAAAGAATAAAAAAAAGGTGAAAAAATATGAAAAATATGAACCCCAAAGAAAGAAAAGACCATGAAAGTGTGCAAGTCCAAATGCCACTACTATTTACTTTTCTGCATAATAATGATTGTGTGCAACTTGTTATTCATGCCACAATCCATGGTAATCATACAGTTTAATCTTGGTTATTCCATGTTTTTAATTTCATGTTTATAAATAGAGAATGAAAATCTGACCAAACTGTTTAACCTTGGCAGATAATTAGATTAGGTAGAGTAAATAAAAGGAGCTCAACTATTTAATCTGAACCCTTGGATGTAATAAGGTTAGAATTAGTTAGATTACTATTGTAAAAGAAAAGAAAAATGTTTTGATAAGGGTTTTCCAGTTTAAGTTCACCCTAATAAAGAGAAGTAAAAATGGTAGGATGAGTAGGTGGGTAAGTAGAAGAATGGTTGTAGAATTGTGATGATTGTTAGATAAAAGCATGTTGATCACCTTCATCATCAAAGTTCCAAGTATGGATAATAATTGGGCATGTATCAAATCCACAAAGTCAAATTGATTAACCTCCCTCACTCATTACACTTTTCACTTAACTAATTTCCAAGAAAAGTCCTAAGTACCTGTCAAAGGGGCTTAGAGCATTTCTCTAACTTCTGGAGGGACCAGACCCTCGGCCTAATGACTTATAGACCTTAAGTACAAAAAATCCTCTCATAAACATTTACCCCTCTTCACCCCCCCCCTCATTCCCCTCATAAAACCCCTTTTCCTAAGGTTTAAACTCTATTTTCCTAAGGGAAAGCAATTACTCCCATGTAAACCCTTTTTCCTAAAAAAACCCCTCAAAAATTACCTTTTTAGCATAAGTTACAATGTGTCTATGAAAATAAAATGCATTAGATACATTACACTTAGCACTAAAACCCATTCTCTGCCATCTTCATATTAATTTCTAACACTTATATATGTATTAAATCCCAAAAAGAAATATAAACCCTTCCCATATATATATATATATATATATATATATATATATCAATAAAACCCTTATATTAATACCCCGCCCCAAAAGTTTGAAATATAAACTTTATGAATAAAACCCGACATAATTAATCAATCTGTGGTTAATTACAAGTCAAACCATCCACCAATGAAATCACCCCCGATGCCCTTAATCCACCATAATTCGTGATTAATTAAAACCCGTCGCTTTTAAACCCTCACCGCCCCCCCCCCCCACTACTGTTCGTGCATCTTCATGAACCGACCACCACCCGATCTTCCCTGTCAAATCTAACGATCCTCGTTGATTTCACAAGGCCTCCGAAGACCAACCTTTACCCACCCGATATGGGTGGTTTCCTATTGGGCCCCAATGCTACGTGGCACCCGATGAATGGCATCAGGCGACCTCCCCCCAATACCACCAAGCACCCAAAAGCTGTGCGAAACAAACCGCTTACTGCCCGCCCACTACGTGACAAACCGTCTACTGTTTAGTTCGCGCCATATTTTAAAATTTTTGCCCATTAAAGTTCAAACCCCAAGAACCTAGGTTTTCTCACCCTTCGCCCATTCTACTATGTAAACTTATGAAACCCTTCTACTCCATCTGAATCCTCTTCTAACCAATTCAAGCATGGTTTACCTCCCGAAATCACTTTGGACTCACTCCATAGACCTATAAAGCTCGATAAATCCATTAATGACCCTCCCTGTCAACCCAACGTTTTCCTAATAGTTTGTTTTATTTTACAGGCAATCAGAAGACCGCAGCCTTGGATAAATAGTCTTAATACTAGTCATAAGACCTGTTTACTCTGAGATTGTTATCAAATCTATTCAAACAGAGATGGAAAATAAAACATACAGTTAAAAGACAAGTAGAGGAAACATGAAATTAAATGATTTACTGTTGAAATAGACAGTAAAAAACCTAAAATATATAATGAAGATAAAATGACACAGTAAAGAATAGTCAAACTGTATCAGGGTTAAAGAGTATCAGATTGAAGACCAAGTCAAGTAAATCAGCTAGCATGAAGATAAACAGCAGGGAAGACAGTTACAGAGCATACTGATTCATGTCAAAGTGAAGATAGATGAAAAAACAGTGGTAAAAGTAAATAGTAAACAGTAAACAGTAAAAGTAAACATGGAGGTAGTAAGGGTTAAACAGAGATGAAAACAATTTCACCAGCAACAATGAAGTTTATCCAAAGTAAAAGTGAAAAATAGTTAAAAGAAAATTTAAGGTTAAAAGATGAATTCAAAGCAGAAATGGTACATTCTTCAGAAATTTCTTGTTTAAGTCATAGTTTTTCATAAACTTTTGTGACCAATGAAAGATGTATTTTGAGATACTAGAGGATTGTTTTGTTACTAAAAGGCTAGTATACAAAAACCTATCTCACTTTGTATACAGGTGTTACCAAAAGGGAGATAAGTGCGTATCTTCAGAGCTTAGTTTTTGGACTGTGCAAAGTCCTGTTTTTTACATATTTGTGCAGAGAATATTGTGAACAGTTGGAGCTTAATTTCAAGAAACTGAGAGAGTTTTATCTCAAAAACATACTTATCTACAATAACCTCTTTCACTTTTTACATATCTATCTCATATTGAGATATACAAAGGTATAAATGGACCCTAATTTTGCAGAGTTGTTGGGGCAGAATGCACAAAGAAAGGATGCAGTTAGTCACTAGGATGCCTCATCATCAATTAAGAGTTACTATAAAATTTGAATTTCTCTTCTTTTTCACCCTCAATCCATAAATATATTGCCAAATAGATTCATTAGTTTTGAGTGTCCTTTATCTAAGTTCTATTAATGTAAAACAGTTTGAGATATTTGTAAAACCAAACTTGATATTTTTTCAAGATATTGCAGTTTAGAATTTGTATAAATATTTCTTCATTTGAAGTATTTTGGGTGGATTCAAAGACATTTCTATAAAAAAATTCTTCTCAAATTAAGGAGCTATTATATCAAGACTGGATTGGCTTGCTGGATCAAGGAATAAAGTAAAGACATTTCACAGGATTCTTGTGTAAAGTGGAAATCAAATAAGTATTCTCTCTCTCATGTGTATTATTGTTTTTCCTTATGTTTATTAATAATCACATGTGTTTCTATGAAATCTGAATGGTAAACTAGGAATGATATTTCAGAATTAGCTTTAATGCTCCCTGTCTTGATTGTTTACTTTCTCTATGTTTTCTGCTAAACTATCTTGGTCTAGGAATTCTTAATTGCTCCCTTACTTCTGTAATTTCCCCCCTAGGTCCATAGTAAAGGATTCTTAGTTGCCCTTGGCTATTAATCTCCTTCTACTCTTCATCTTGATCCTGGTCTAAGGATTCTTCATTGCCCTTTCACCCTGGTTAGGACTACCTCATCCATTTGAACCTGAAGATTTGCCTTTTGCTTTGCTAGCCTGCCCTGTGAACTCTTCCTTTAGTGATTGATCTAATCTAGTTAAGCCATCCTTTGATTGACTCCATAACCCAATGGCTTGAAAGCCTTGCTCTGTCCATCTGTTCCTAGGATTCCACCACCCAACCAAAATCAAAACCTTATGAACACTAAGAACTAGCCTAAAATCTCACCAAAACAAAGTTAAATTATAAAGAGAGAGCCCTCTTTGGACTTAGGTTGGCTAGAACCCGAGTCTAAAAGATTGGTTTGTGGTTACCTAGGAAATTTCTTTCTTTAACCTTGAGAAAATTCTGAGTGATAACAGATCCCCCACCAATTCCATTATACAACTACCCTAGAAGCCTGCATTTCTTTCCTTCCATGTTCTTTCAGTCTGTGCAGGTTAAGATCGAAGCAATTTAAATCCATTAAGCATTGTCTGTCAGCCATCCTACTACAAAATTTGACCAATTAAGCGCTCTGGTAAACCTGTTCTTTCCTTCTCCTCTTTAATTGAAAATGTCAGCGCATAAGGGAAAAGGAAAAATGATTGAGGAAGATCCCATCATTCCCCCTGTCCCAAACCTTGATAAAACTCCCTTGATCGACACCTAGTACAAAATTGTCGAGACTGATTGTGATTTCAACCTATACAAACTCCACAATTGGGAAAAACAAAAATACCTCGATCAAGTAATGACTTGAGTATTTTGGATTCTTTTCTCCCTCGGTTTATCTTCCCACAAACCCATTTCTTCCCTGAGTTTTCCACTTGGTGTCACCTCAAATACCTCCCTAGCAAGAAAGTATTGATTGCCTAGAATGATGAAATTATATTTTCTATTTCTCTTGAGAGTATCTTCCAAACTTTGAAAATAAATCCCCAAGTGTCCCTGCATCCATTTTCCATTGGCTCATTAATGGAATTGTATAAAAATCTTATGTTTCCTCAAACATCCCATATCTTTGGATCTTTTCTCCCAGAAAATGTTGAATTACCCAAAATAAATCCCCCATACCCTGTTTCCGTTTTCCCAAAAATGTCAAAGCAGGTAATTTCCATGGTCACTTGTTTACTAGGGTATTATATAGACTAGTGGGTTGATGAGGTAGTTTTAGGATTCTTGTCAGTATTCACAGTTGGGCAGAAACCTTCAGTTTTATTTAATTATAGTCAATTTTTGTCCAATGCCATGCATGATCAATTTATGAAATTCAAAGTTGAAGGTGTGTTTAAATATCAATCAGTGTTAGTGTATCTCATGTTATATTACCAAGCAGACTGATTATAGTTTCAATTGCAGAATATGGACGAGCAAGGTAACCCATTGTTAGTTATCCATTGGGCTTCTCTGGTCAGAAGAAATTTAGAGGAGTACACTTATACAGGTTTTGTGGACCAATTATTCACACCTCTTTGTGTTTATTATGTAGTGATATTATACAGAGGATATCTGCAAAAATCAAGAAAGTCTTACACCTCTAAGAATAGTCAAAGGTTGGAGACTTGTATTTATACTAGGATTATACAAAGATCAGAATTTATGGATGTGAACTTCCTCCTTATAGATTATCAGTCTTTGTTCCAGTGAGGCTTTTTTCTTTGGATTATGCCAGACATATGCTAAATATGGATGAACTACATTTTGTGTCCAACAAGAAGGAATCACAGTTCAAGCTAAAGGCACAAGTAAGTCCTTACATTGTAAACACTAGAGCAGTTGCAAAGAAGGTGGAAGTAGTTTTAAAGCAGACGAAGTTTAAACCTATTTTTAAATGGTCCTATGACCCCTTGGGAGTAATCTCTAAGATGAGAGTTGAACAAAAAATTACTCCATATCCTCATACACCAAGGCCATAGATAGAACAGTATGTTAACCAAGAGGAATGGACAGAAAACACATTGCAGGAGGCCGAAGAGCAGTTGGTTAGTCAGTCTTCATTACAAACTCCCATTCCTAAAGACAAAGAAAGCAAGAGGCCAAGGGAAAGCATGTCTCCCACCAACTCATAAACACAGGTTGCAAATTTTCTTGTATTCAAGAAAAGGAAGAAGGATCCAAAGACTACAACCAAAACTAATAACAGAGCTAGTCCTTGGTTGATCACCATTCAGGAAGAATTTACAGAAGAAAGGGATGCACAGGAGCAGACTTCTTTGATTTTGACAGGCACTCCTACCACCTCTATCTGCTATGTAGAAGATACAATTGAGTCTCCTATCTCTTCTACCTCTTAGGTTCCGCCACATCCAAGTATATTTACAAGGTACAGAGATATTAAATTAAAAAATGAAGCTCTCAAATCTTCAACGTACTCTGAATTCTGGAAACAAACTACCACCACTCAACAGAATTTATAATCTTCTTTTGATTCAAAGAAGTGGTAATTTCAAATGGCCTTTTTGGAACATAAAGTGTCAGCCCCCAGAGGTGCTGAAGATTATAAGGCCTCCGTGCTGAAGATTATAAGGCCTCCATTTTTTGAGTGGATGCTAAACAATTTCATGAAATTGATCAAATCGATTTGCATAAGAAGGCAGGTGAGATGATTTATTCAACTCTAACCAGCTCTACCATGGTTGCTTCAAAATTGTAGGTTTCATTGAACAATATGCACTCACAACTTAAGATTGAGAGGATGTCCTCTATGGCCAAAGACACCAAAATCAAAACATTGGAAGACTTAGTTATTAAACTAGGATATGATCCTAGTGATTTCAATGCAACAAAGGAGGTGATCAAAAGAAAGAATGCAGACATTCAAGCTCTCAGGAAATAGCTCAAACTCCCAACTACATAACACCCTCAGGCTAAAGAAGTCACTAGTTTGGAGATGGAGAAAGAGAAGTTGTTTACATTAGTAGTGGAACAGAATGCTCAAATATAGGAAATGGAGAAAGACATGGAGGCACTGCTAAAATAAAAAGAGCAATGGGAAGCAGCAGGAAAATTAGCAAGGACATCAGCATGAACATCAGCAGGGACATCATCATGAACATCAATAGCAGGGATTGTAACCTAGCTTACAACACGAGTATCAGTTTTATATTCCTCAGAAAAGATAACTTAAGTTTTGGGGGAATTATCATTGACAAACAAAGAGGTGGAGAAATTGTTAACAACGCTCACCAAGATGGAGGAAAATAGGATAAAGGTAGATAATGCATACTTGGCATAAGTACAAAATAATTTCAAGTTAATTCAGCAAATTCAAAAGTATGAAGACCATTCCATCATTATTCAAATGTTGGCGGAGGAAAAATGTAGCATTTGGCACAATATTAATTCCAATGTTACAGACTTGTGGCCTTCCATCCAAATTAGTTTTGAACTGGAAGAATTGGTCCAGAGAGTCAAAGTAGTAGTGGGCCAAACTAAAGTTGATATTGAGCATAGGAGAGAAGAAGCATAGAAGATCATAAGGTTGTTGAACTCCAAAGCTAGAGAAGAACTTGAAGAGCTCAACATTCAGGACATAGCAGAGACAGTAACAGAAGTGAAAATAGTTTTGACTAAGAAGAATTTGATGGTGCAATTGGAGAACAAGTGCAAAGAGCTAAAGCTACAGGTTAAGAGATTCAAAAGAAAGTTTTCTTTGTTGCAGGAGAAAGGACTTCCCACTCTTAAAAATTCTAATGGAAAATTGATTCCATTAGAAAATTACCAGGAACAGTTATGCAACATAGTTGCAGATGCATCTAAGTTTGCAAAGGAAAAGGGAGCTATCAGTGGAGAAGCCTTTCTGGAGGGTTTGCAGTTTGATTTAAACATAGAGCATGAAATTCATTATTTATTTTTTAATAAAACAATGTTTCAAACTTACACTGAGGTAGATTAAAGGTTTAGAAACATGGTGAATTTTTCTATCTTGGGTGAAGAATGTTGGGACAAATTATGAGAGTTGATCGAATAAGGATGAGAAGAAGACCTAAAATGTTGGCACAAAAACAGAAAGCAGGAGCTAGAAAAAGTCACAGTCAGCAATAGATTTCCTTCAAATTTTTAACAGACAACCAAATTTGTCCAAAGTTTCTATTTGTTATTTTTGTTTCAGAAAAAATATGTAATTATGTGATATATTGTTTTTTAATCAATTCCTTTTGGAGCCTGAAGTTAGTTCAGTAGAAAATCTATAAATACTTTGTAATGAGACTTAGGAAAGGTTGGAACTTGTATGAAGAAAGGAGTTGTGTATTGATGTAAGTTGTGCATTGTACTGAAAGTGATCAATTTACAGAAATACAGAGAGTTTTTTTCTAGGATTCCCATGTCAAACAATTGGTGATGTACTTTCTTATGTAAAAATTGTTTATTTTCTTAGTTTTCCATATGTTTTCCTTATTTATTGTTGCAAGAAGATTAAGGGCCGAATTTGCTTAAGTGTACTATGCTTTGCCTTGTAAACAATAGCAATTTTTTCATTCGGATGTTAAGTATAGAATTCCTCATAGTATGCTTTATATTTAATTGAACTTAAATCATATTCATCATTTCACTCCAAAGACACTCTATAAGATCCAAAAGTTTTCCTATCTTGCTCTGTCATTTTGTGATTGATTACCCAAAGGTTCATGACTCCATGCCCAATGGACTTTCCCTGCATTTTTCAACCAAACCTTTGAAAAAACAACCTCAAATATCAATAACTAGCGTAATATATTAAAACATAAATCTAAATCAAAAAGAAAGATCCCTCTCTAAAGCTGGAAGGGCTAGAACCCAATTTTACAAGTGGTTTTGTGGTTACTTCTAGGTTTCTCTCCTCGGCCTAGGGAAATTGTAGAGTGATAACATTATGGCGACCATACTAGGGACAAAAGGTTTCATCTTCCCCGTGAAAGTCTATCAAGATTTAGATTTGACTGTTGATGGTGGACAGTAGTTAGACACATATAAAGGTTGAACCATTCACTTGGCGACTCCATTGTCTAAGAATCCATATTGCAGAAACACTCATGGAGACTCCACTGTCCGAAGAATTCAGAGCTTGAATTTCCTAATCTAAATGACAGGGTATGTGACAAACCCTATTTCTATTGAAGGTTTCAAATAATACTAGGATAATTGTGATGATGATCAAATGGAGGAATATTTCTCCAATTTACTTCTTTATTTGAGGGCATGCAAATGTAGCTTTGAAGCTAAAGCCAACTTTTTAGAAGAGTTTGCTGACAAACTTGAGAAGGACATTCAAATCTTAAATGTTCAACTTCAGTCTTACAATTTTCAAGATCAAAATCAGTTTTTTGAGGACCTTTTATAGTTGAAGCCAGGGTTTGATTTAAACAACACATATGAGTAGTCTCATTTTGACAAAAAAATTACAGAACTTCTTGATGATCAACAAATGAAATGTGTTTTTTTATACCATAGTTATCTATATGGAGGAATTGTTCATTATGGA
The DNA here is from genome assembly GCA_031772625.1 of Pinus tabuliformis. Classification (NCBI taxonomy): domain Eukaryota; kingdom Viridiplantae; phylum Streptophyta; class Pinopsida; order Pinales; family Pinaceae; genus Pinus; species Pinus tabuliformis. The sequence goes on from CM062817.1 coordinate 289,500,821, forward strand.
GTTCCAATTATGTTTCTGTTGTGAAATAAAATTCTACAATCAGTTGGCATCGCACTTACATTTTCCAGTTTCCATTTTGCTGAAACACAGTCCAAGAATCACATCAAGTATGTAGCTACTTGATTGCTTGTTTTGGAAATTTTCTATTACATAATTTTTTAGGGGTATAAGCATCCTAAAGTAGGTAGGAGTTCGAAAAAGCTCAACATTCTGAGCATATTATTCAGTCGTATTTTTCAAACTTTAGTTTGCAGCAAAATTTTCAGTTTTCAGTGTACATTTGAGATTCTAGTTTGAAGAATGGATTTGGTTTAGTTTGAGGATTGGAACAGATTACTAGTTTGGTTTTAGTTGTAGTGGTTTCAGAGAATAGCATGTTGTAGGCTTGGGATCAGCCCAATGGTTAGGCACATGGTATGCAGTGTTCTTGACACCTCACAAGGAGGATGTCATCCCCATTGGAGCCAATGTTAGGGTACTATAAATATAGGAATCTTGTATTTTTAATAAATTTTCATCCCATGGGAAATTGTAAAAAATTATTTTTCATTCTAAATTTGTTTAGCTCAGAAGAAATAAATAAAAATAAGAATAAGAATAGAAAAAGAAAAGAAAATAAAAGGGGGATGAAAAAAATTGTATGAAATAAAAGAATAAAGAGATTAAAAAATAAAATCCCCTATAGTGCGCCAGTCAAAATGTCACTTTCAAATTGATTTAAAGTTTGGTTTAATTTTTATTTTTCATAAAACTATAGGTTATATGGTTCATTTACAGCATGACATGATTTTTTGTTGTTTTATAAATAATGGTCGTGCATGAATGAATGGCGGTAATGACTCCCACCCGGATCAACGGCAGGAGGAGGATTTGAACACCCCCGTATTATTGACAATTAATGGAGGTGGGTCCCAAAATTTTGTTTGCACAAAACCGCTTGAAGCAACGCGTCAGCACCACAACGTTTTCAGGGGGTCGCTTCCAATAAAACTGATTATCGTTCCTAACACCCCCCCCGAAAACCATCGTCTCCTCATCTCTTCCGCCCATCACCTTCACCCATCCACTCGAACCAATTGTCCTCCCTTTTGCCCTCTATGTCACACCTCCACCTCATCCCATTTTTCCACGTCATCACCCCTCTACCTCATCTGATCATTGAACGTTCAAATTACCCACCAACAATTGAACGTTATGCATTAATTCCTCCTGCCAATCGACCCATTTCAAATTAATTTCTCCTGCTCCTGAAACAGTAATAATCATGTTATGATCCCCCACCAATTTTGTTATAAAACTGCCCCAGAAGCCCGCATTTCTTTCCTACCATGTTCTTTTAGTATGTGTAGGTTAAGATCAAGCAATTTAAAGCCATTAAGTGTTGTCTATCAGCCATCCTTTTGCAAAATTCGACCAATTAAGTGCTCAGGTAATCTCGTTATTTCCTGCTCCTATTTAATTGAAAATTTCAGTTCATAAGAGAAAAGGAAAGATGGCTAAGGAATATCCCATGATTCACCCTATCCCAGACCTTGAAGAAACTCCCCTGATTGACACCCAGTACAAAATTGTCGAAACTGATTATGAGTTTGACCTTTACAAACTCCACAATTGGGAAAAACAGAAATACCTTGATCACAGTGATGACTTGAGTATTTGGGAGTCTTTTATCACTAAGTTTATCTTCCCATAAACCCATTTCTTCCTTTAGTTTTCCACTTGATGTCACCTCAGCTACCTCCTAGCAAGAAAGCAATGATTGCCCAGAATGATGAAATTATCTTTTCAATTTCTCCTGAGAGTATTTTCCAAGCTTTGAAAATAAACCCCCAAGTCTCTCTACATCCATTTTCCACTGACTCATTAATGGAATTGTATAAAAATCTTATATTTCCCCAAAGATCCCATACCTTTGAATGTTTTCTCCCTAAAAATGTTGAATTGCCCAAAATAAATCCCCCATACCCTGTTTCTGTTTTCCCAGAAATGTCAAAGTAGGTAATTTTTATGGTGACTCATTTACTAGGGTATTATACATACCAATGGGTTGATGAGGTAGTTTTAGGATTCTTGTCAGTATTCATAGTTGGGCAGAAACCTTTAGTTTTATTTAATTATAGTCATTTTTTGTCCAATTCCATGCATGATCAATTTATGAAATTCAAAGTTAAAGGTGTGTTTAAATATTAGTCAGTGTTAGTGTATCTCATGTTAGATTACCAGGCAGACCAATTCAAGTTTCAGTTTCAGAAGATGGACAAGTAGGGTAACCCATTTTCAGTTATCCATTGGAATTCTCTAGTCAAAAGAAATTCAGACGAGTAAACTTATATAGATTTTGTGGACCAATTCCTTCACACCTCTTTGTGTTTATTATGCAGTGATATTATACTAAGGATATCTCCATAAATCAAGAAAGTCTTACACCTTTCAGAACAGTCAAAGTTCAGAGACTGGTATTTATACCAAAATTATACAAAGATCAAAATTTATGGATGTGAGCTCCCTCCTTATAGGTTACCAGTCTTTTTGCTAGTGAGTATTTTTTCTTTGGAGTATGCTAGACAGATGCTAAATATGGATGAACTACATTTTTTGTCCAACAAGAAGAAATCACAGTTCAAGCTAAAGGCACAAGTAGGCCCTTACATTGTAAACACCAGAGCAGCAACAAAGGAGGTGGAAGCAGTTTTAAAGCAGATGAAGTTCAAACCCAGTTTTACATGGTCCTATGACCCCTTGGGAGTAATATCTAAGCTCAGAGTTGAACCAAAATGTACTCCATATCCTCATACACCAAGGCCAAAGATAGAAAAATATGCTAACCAAGAGGAATGTGTAGAAAACACATTGTAGGAGGTTGAAGAGCAATTGGTTAGTCAATCTTCATTACAAAATCCCATTCCTAAAGACAAAGAAAGCAAGAGGCCAAGGGAAAACATGTCTCCCACTGACTTAGAAACACAGGTTGAATAGTTTCTTGTATTCAAGAGAAGGAAGAAGGATCCACAAACTACAACCAAAATTGATATTAGAGCTAGTCCTCAGGTGATCACCATTCAAAAAGAATATTTAGAAGAAAGGGATGCACAAGAGCATACTACTTTGATTTTGACAAGCATTCCTGCCACCTCTCTCCCTTATGTAGAAGAGACAACTGAGTCTTCTATCTCTTCTACTTCTCATGTTCAACCACAGCCAAGTATATTCACAAGGTACAGAGATATTAAATTAAAAAATGAAGCTCCCAAAGCTTCAACATAATCAAAATTCTGGAAACAAACTACCACCACTCAACACAAGTTATTATTTTCTTTTGATTCAGAGAAGGGGAAGTTTCATTTGGCCTTTTTGGAACCTAAAGTGTCAGCCCCAAGAGGTGCTAAAGATTATAATTCCTCCATTTTTTTAGTGGACACTAAACAAGTTAACGAAATTGATCAAATCGATTTGCATAAGTAGGCAAGTGAGATGATTTATTCAACTCTAACCAGCTCTGCCATGGTTGCTTGAAAATTGTAGGTTTCAATGAACAATACGCACTTAGAACTTAAGATTGAGCAGATGTCCTCTATGTCCAAAGAAAACATAATCAAAACATTGGAAGAATTAGTTATTAAACTAGGATATGATCCTAGTGATGTCAATGCAGCAGAGGAGCTGATCAAAAGCAAGAATGCAGACATTCAAGCTCTCAGAAAAAAGCTCAAACTCCTAACTATAGAACACCCTCACACTAAAGAAGACACTACTTTGGAGATAGATAAATAGAAGTTGTTTACATTAGTAGTGTAAGAGAATGCTCAAATATAGAAAATGGAGAAAGACATGGAGGCACTACTAAAATAAAAAGAGAAATGGGAAGTAGCAGGAACGTCAACATGGACATCAGCAGGAACATCAAAAAGGACATCATCAGGAACATTAGCAGGGACATCAGCACGAACATCAGCAGGAACATTAACAACAGGGACTGTAACCCATCTTACACACAAGTATCAATTTCAGATTCCTCATAAAAGCTAACTCAAGCTTTGGGGGAATTATCATTGACAAACAAAGAGGTGGAGAAATTGTCAGCAACACTCACCAAGATGGAAGAAAACAAGATAAAGGCAGACAATGCATACTTGGCATAAGTATAAAATAATTTCAAGTTAATTTGGCAAATTCAGAAGTATGAAGACCATTCCATCATTATTAAAATGTTGGCAGAGGAAAAATGCAGCATTTGGAACAATAGTAATGCCAATGTTACAGACTTGTGGCCTTCCATCCAAATAATTTTTGAACAGGAATAATTGGTCCAGAGAGTTAAAGTAGCAGTGGAGAACACTAAATTTGACATTGAGCATAGGCTAGAAGAAGCACAGAAGATCATAAGGCTGAAGAAACCCAAAACCAAAGAAGGACTTGATGAGCTCAACATTTAGGACAGAACAGAGATGGTAATGGAAGTCAAAAGAGTTTTCACTAAGAATAATTTGATGGTGCAGTTGGAGAACAAGTGCAAAGGGTTGGAGATACAGGTTAAGATATTCAATAAAACGTTTTCTTTTATGCAAGAGAAAGGACTTCCCACTCTCAAAAACTCTAATGGAAAATTAATTCCATTAGAAAATTACCTTGGAACAGTTATGCAACATAGTTAAAGATGCATCTAATTTTGCAAAGGAAAAGGGAGCTATTAGTGGAGAAGCCTTTCTGGAGGGCATGAAGTTTGATTTAAACATACAACGTGAAATTCATCATTTATTTTTGAATAAATCAATGTTTCAAACTTACACTGAGGTAGATGAAAGGTTTATAAACATGGTGAATTTTTCTATCCCAAGTGAAGAATGTTGGGACCAATTACTAAGTTGGTAAAATAAGGATGAACATAAGACATACAATGTTGGCACGAAAACAAAAGGCGAGAGCCAGAAAAAGTCATAATCAGCAACAAATTTCCTTCAAATTTTCAATAGACAGCCAAATGTGTCCAAAGTTTCAATTTTTTATTTTTGTTTCAGAAAAATATGTAATTCGGTTAGATATTGTTTTGTAATCAATTCCTTTTGGAGTCTAAAGTTAGTTCAGTAGCAAATCTATAAATACTTTGTGATAAGACTTAGAAAAGGTTGGAACTTGTATGAAGAAAGGAGTTGTGTATTGATGTAAGTTGTGTATTTTACTGAAAGTGATCAATTTACAGAAATTTAGAGAGTTTTGTTCCAGGATTCCCATGTCAAACAATTGGTGATGTACTTTCTTATGTAAAAATTGTTTATTTTCTTTGTTTTCCATATGTTTTCCCTCTTTATTGTTACAAGAAGATTAAGGAATGAATTTTCTTAAGTGTACTCTGCTTTGGCTTGTAAACAATATTAATGTTTTCATTCTGATGTTAAGAATAGAATTCATCTCAGTAAACTCTATATTTAATTGAACTTAAATCATATTCATCCTTTCACTCCATAGACACTCTATATGATCCAAAAGTTCGTCTATCATACCCTGTTACAGTTTCTCTGTCATTTTGTGATTGATTTCCCAAATGTTCATGACTCCATGCCTAATGGACTTTCCCTACGTTTTTCAACCAAACATTTGAAAAACCAACCTCAAATATCAATAACTATTCTAATATATTAAAACATAAATCTAAATCATAAAGAGAGATCCCTCTTTGAAGATGGAAAGGCTAGATCCTAGCTTTACAAGTGGTTTTGTGGTTACCTCTGGGTTTCTCTCCTCAGCCTAGGGAAAATATGAAGTGATAACACCCCCTATAGTACAAAGTTAGAAGTCGTGACTCGGTACTAAAGTGCTTTACCATGTGAAAAATATGATCAAGAATATATTGGTTAAGATAATCAATTGATTGTTACAATATATTATCATCATTATATCATTGTTGAGGGAAGCATACCCATACTCAGTGTATAAGTCAGTTTACATGTACAAAGATCAAAGTCACATCCACTGATGACATGTCATGGACCCATGCTTGAATTATTTTTTGTATGACCATAGCCATCATACTTTGTAGATCTTATATTAATCTTGAAATCACAACCTAGATGAATGAAACTAGATTTGGGGTCTTCTACCTCACCACTCAATAGTACAAGTCTAACCATGTGAATAAATGTGTTGGAGTCTAACATTGTAGACACCATTTGTTTACCATCCAATGATAAAAATTGTTAACATATGTGAGAGGAACCACCGAAAACGATAATGGCCTTCAAGGTACTACAATGCAATCTATGAGGTGTGAATAAATGAAATGAATTCAAACACCACACAAAATCTCCCGGTCGAAGGCCAATGATGAGAACCTGTCACCAAAAGTGAGAAAACTTTCCATTGAGGTATGCGAGTTTCAAGGCACTAAAGGGAGTTTCTAAGTCAACTTCCTAGATAATGTGCGGATGTCGATAGAAAGTGACATGTCGCAAGATGGCTTTGATGTATCCCCCAACAACGACATGTAATGGGTATCCAGATTTGAGACAGAATGTGATGATGGGGATCTGTTTCAAGGTAAGAAAAAATGAAGTAAGGCTTAAGGTGTTGTAACAAATGTGAAACTAATGGTGGAATTCACTTGAACATATTGGAGACACTTTTATGGAGTTGGCAGCATTGACTCAAGGACTCATCATGAAGGCTTTAAATGAGGTGTGACCAACAAAGAGGCAAGCAGATTCCCCAACCCAAAATAGTCACAGAAGTGAAAGAGTGTTATGTTCAAGAGCAAATCGTTGCCATAAATAGGTCTTTATGTATTATTCCCCCAATTCCTCTGCCATTTCTAGCAAGTACCTCTTTATTTTTTACAAGCTTGAGGAGGATAACATATGTTTGATCTATAAGTTCACCCTTCAGATGAATCCTTCTAAGTAACTTTAGTGAACCCTGAGAAGGAAGGGTTCAGTCTCATCATATTTGACTATTCTTATGTTGTTTATGATTTTACGAGTCCAGTGAAGGTATAACTCAACTTATTTTTCATGTTTAGAGAGTTTCAAAAAAGAGGTGAAAAAGAAAACTCCGATAGGTTCTTTTTGTAAATTTAGTCTCTTACACCCGAAAAGGCATAAAATAATACCCAGGAGAACCTTTTAGTCATGTTTGACTAAAGTATTATTTTTTTATAAATAGCCTATCCAGTCTGGAAAATGGTTAAACTTATACTGGGAAAATGTCCTTTCATTTACTTTAATGAGTTCGAAAAGACAAGTGTTGGACAATCTTTGCATATTTTGGCAGTCTAAAAAGATCTTAAATAGGACTCCTCCTGGAGGAACGAGTGGTATAAAGGGTAGAAACTAGTTCTGGTCATGATGGAACTGCTCAAAACACGTAGAGGTTAAGAGGCAGGCTAATAAGACCACTCATTGCAATGGTTCCTCAAGAAATGTTAAAACACCAAGTGAAAGTGAATGATCAGCCAAGAAAATGGTGACAATAGAAAGAGAAAACTAAGGATCATCTTGCAGAAACAAGCTGATAAAAAGTGGCAATCATTAGGGATTAAGTGTGGAATCATTCCAGGGTGAAGCCAGAAATATGACAAAGAAGAGGACAAGGGGCTCAGATTCTAGGTCATGGTGGGTTAGAAAGAGGTATCCGAAAATATAATAAAAATGACTACATGGATACCCAGATGGCTTCGACATATGTTTCATTTTTACATAATCTTTAAACAAATAAAAATTTTGCTTGAGAGTGGTTTTATTTTTACATAAGCTTGAAACCAAGAAAAACTATGCTTGGGATAAGTACATTTCCCACAACATAACAATAGAGCCATGCTCCCCCAGCTTTGTTTCATTTGCCAACTCTTCTCATGTATCCAAATAGATGGTTGGTTATTGATATCAATGTGTTCACCACGAAGGACGGAAGAGGATCATGTGATATGGGCAGATGAAATGACGGTGACACAAACAAAGAACTATGTTCATAGATTTATTTCATTTTTATGCGAGCTTGAAACATAGAAGAAACAATGCTCATGGAGACATGTTTCATTTTCTTGGCGAGATTGACACAGTAAAATAACTATGCTCATGGAAGCTTATTTCATTTTTTAATGATCTTGACACAAGAAAATGAACTCTACTCATAGGTTTTCTATTTACCTTGATCATCGTTTCCAAGAGGCCAACAATCCAGAAGGAATTCATTTCAAGGTATTAATCATGGCTTCCAAGAGGTTTTCATCAAATGGAAGAACAAATCTCTGGAAGGAATACATATCGAGGTTAAAAAAAGTTGAGAAAATAGTAGGTTGTTCTTCGTCAATAGGTGCAAGCGTGGGATAGGTTGCTACATAATTAACTTGTGGGGAGGGGGATACCACTTGCATATCAAGAACATTTAAATAAGTTGGATGGTCGGCATTCAAATCAGGACTAATGAATTAAATTTGATCAACAGTCACAATTTTTCCATCATTAGGAAAATACATCACTTGAAAGAGTGTGGACACGATAATGTTCATGGCATAAACATAGTATCGCCCAAAGAGTAAATTTAAATTAAAGGGACCTTGGACTACCATAACATCAATACAGATGTTTTTTCCTTCTAAGGTAATAAGCAGCTAAGGAAGGATATGTTGAAAGCCAACAAATTCTGAATAACGGATATAAGTTGTGGAGAATCTAAATCTTGCCAAGAATGTGAGGATAAAATGCTAACAAAAGTTCCTTAGTATATAACAGTGTGATATATGTTCTTATCACAAGACTTCACCGTGATTTGGAAGGGCATGTAAGAAGGGAGACGAGGTTTTGTAAGTTTATTCCAATCAAATGAAATGACCTCGTTACTTGGAGGGGGTTCCTTAAGAACAAGCGAAATGTCCCCTTGTTTGATGGGATCTGAGGTAACAAAAAGAACATGAGTGGTATTAATTTCACTCTCTAAGGGGAGAACACGATCGATTGAAGATTAAATTAGGTCAACCACTTTATCAACCAAAGATGTAATTGGATCAATCACTTCATCAACTAGTCGAGGATTGGGGGAAAGCTTACGGTAACTAGTTGGAAGTTGCTACTGAGAAACAGTAATTTTTTCCAACAACTTTGAGGCTTCATCCATATGAGCGTAAAGGTGAATTTGATGACTCCCTTCACATAACCTACAAGGAAACCTAACTTTAACCTTTTTCCCCAGGAACCTTACTATCACTAGTTGATGGTTTGTCACAACCATCTCAAGAGGCTTACAACAACGGTTGATTTGAGATTGTGGACCACACTTCTAAGACTCGAGGAATACTAAGGCAATCTCTTAGAAGGTAGTCACCCTTACAAATCTTGCACGAGAATTTAATTTTATGAGGCTTTGAAGGTTTTTTGACATTAGTTGCATTCATAGCACTGATTGGTTCATTGCCCCCTTGCTTATTTTGCTTCTTCTTCTTCTTCCAGTTCTTGTTCTTCTTAACTTCCTGGTTACTAGCATCAAGAATTTCACCAAGCGAAAATGAAGAAAGGGAAGAAGATACAATAGGTGAAGAAGGAAAAGGGCTATCTTGAGGTTGGTGTTGTTGAAGTGGAGAAATTTCTTTTGAAGCATTTTGGACATTTAGAACCATGGAGTTTGAAAACAACCATACCGGTAAACCTATTGTGAATCCAGGAAGTGACAAGGTTGTTATGTAAGGAGCGCAAATATTTCCAAAAGAAGGAAAATGGATAGGATTCTCGTCAAAGGTATTTCATTGACTGGAAGACTCTGGAACTGTTGCCATCAGAATCAAACTAAGGTCTACTAAGGAGTAAAATTTGAGAATTGAATCAAAGAAACAATAACAGTAAAAAGGGTCATTGGGCATGAAGGGATTACCAGGTGGTTGTGAATTTTAATATATAGTTAAGTGTGTGCAATAAGTCTCCCTAAATTTTGTGTTTGGTGTATTACAACAATAAGGGGACTGACTCAGTTACCTATGGCAGACTTGCAACCTAATGGGGACTTCCAAAATATACTTAGAGGTACCTGGAAGTACAATTTGTAGTAGTGTTATATAATGTGTAACAGTATAATGGGGGCATTCTGATATACTCATTATATGTGGATTGTCATCCTATATACCAAAAGGTACGTGGAATAATGTTCCAATATACTCTAGCGTACATGGAAAACCAATCATCCCTAGGATGTAACGCTAACAATTAACAACAGCTCCAATGTTTGAACACGTCTTCTAGCCTAGACCACTAAATGTGTCTTTAATGTTTCAAATTCTCCTTAAGTTAATTAATAAATTTTAATGTTGATCTTGATTAAGGTTTTAGTTTCATAGCTCGAAACAAATTCCCCTGAACTCCTAAAATGAAATTATCATGAGAAAGAAAAAATTCATTCAATGAAGATCTAACTAAAGAAGGGAAGGAATTTCAAACAATGATGCAAAAAACAAGAACTTCCAAACAAGATCTTCAACTTTCATTATTCTAATGCAAAGATTCAAATCCTAATTCATGAATAAATGAAACTTTTCTTTTTCTTTTTTTTCAATTTTATAAACAAAGAAAAAAGCAAATATGACAAGATTATTGAAGCAGACATAATGCAAATAGATTGAACTATACTATGTAAAGTCCTTTAACCAATCAATAACCAAGTCAAATGAAAGAAAACCCTAATTGACAAGAAGAAGCAATGAAAAGAAAATTCCTATAAAAAAATCGAACACACTCAATTTCAAACAAGTTTTTCGATTTACAGAGACCTTGGACAGACCAGAGACTCCGGAAATCACTGCAAACAAAAAAAAATTCAAAGAAATTCAATGAAAATGAATTTTTTTTGCACTTATAGGATAAGTGTAGGTAATATGTAGGAACTAGTGTCAATCTTCACATTTACAGAAAGGGACAAGTGCGTTGGGTCATTATGTCTTAGAGCAAAAAGTGCAATGGGAATAACTTCACGCAAAACATGAAAATCAAACCCTAACCAAGCTCGAAATCGAGCTTCAATAATAGTATGAACAAGAGAAGTAGATTCATTTTCACAGGTCCTAAAACACTAGGCAAAGAAACCACTAAAGAACATCTCGTTCCCCAGTGGAGTCACCAAGTTCTTTTGTCGATAAATTCCTTCTACAGACAAAAGCAATCTCCCTAGATCTAGTGGCTTATTCTAGAAACAACCGAGAAAAAATTTCAATTATTATCCTTAGAGATGTTCAAAATATGGGAAGAATGCCTACTTGGAATCGAATGCAAGATTCCTCCTTCTCCTTACTAGTTAGATCCAACTCCAACTCCAATTTCTATATGTAAAACCTACAAAAAATCCAAAACTAGCAAGAGAACCAAAACATACAAATAGCATATACAAACAACCCTAAACAAGATGTCAAGGATTCATGTTATACATATGCGTAAATAAGACATAAGTATAGGAGAAACAATGTACTTTTGTATTAATAAAGGCAGGAAAATATTACAACCCTTGTAGGACTTGACCTTGTAAATCTCTCCCAGCTATCTTGTCCTTGCTTTGCACAATAGTAAGTATTCAATCACACCTTAAGTGTGTGGATAGATTATGGACCTCTAGACACAAATGAGAAACATAAGGGCATAATTCAGAGTCTTTAAAAGCCAACCCAAACTCTATGGAAGGCAGTGAATTTATAGGGAAAATGGGGTGGTTTTGGATTTACCATTCTAGGGTTTAGATCCACATTAGAGGGAGGTAAGTTCTAGGAGATAAGAGATAAGACCTCAATATTAGAAGTTCAAGATCTGATCCAACAATAAATAGTTAAAATCACTTCTGAAACTTATAGAGAGAGAAAATTCGAAATTAATTTTTATTTTTTACACATTTCCCGCTATCGTCGCACTTTTTGGGAAAAGAAACTTGTGTTGATCATCATAGGTTGTATGTATGCAAAGTGCACCATCAATGTTTTTCATGAATGTAAGTGTGATGATCCATAAAATTAGGGTTTTATACCAATGTAATCCATGATTTTTGTTACTTCTAGAAAGGGAATGATTTTGGATTTATAGGGGATTGATGCAAGTTATCAATCAATGATGATAGATCCGGGTTCAGGATAATTTGGTTGGATGCGACAAGATGACTTGTAATAATTTTCATCTTCATTTAACTTACTTTTGAAGACTCATTTAGTTCCTATAACATTTTTGTCCTTAGGTCTTAGCACAATATCCCTTATTTAATTTTTTTCTATTTGACCTAACTCTTCATCAATTACTTTTATCCAATGCTCACCTTGACTTACTTTTGCAAAATTTTTAGGTCATATCATATACAATAGTGCAAATTTTGCAGGACTAGATGTTACTAGGAATTTTCTTCTAGTTTCTACCCCTATTCCTTTATTGCCAAGAATTTGACTCTCAAGATGGTTTTTTTGAACATACCTTAATGAAATATTTTTATGTGGAGACTCAACTCTTTCCTTTTCTTTTGATTCTTAGTGCTATTTTTACTCTTGAAGATGTTCGAACTCATCCTCTAGAGGCTCATAGTTGATTGGTTCACCATTTATAGTTTTCTTCATATGTGGACAGCTCCTTCATCTATTTTTACATCTATGCTCTCAATTAGCTTTCATAGTCTCTTGTTATAGCACTTGTAACCTTTTTTATTGTAGGGGTATCCAAGCAAGATCCTTTCATCTACCTTGAATCAAAATTTCTAAGATTTTCCTCATTCCTTTTGATGAAACATTTACTTCCAAAGACCTTAAAGTGCTTCATAGAACTTGGTATGCCATAAGATATCTCATAAGGGGTTTTATCACTATTTACTCTAACATGAACCCTAAGAATTTTGACTACAGTTTGAGCAGCTTCTCCCCATAAAGTGTGTGGTACCTATGATTCTTCCAACGTAGCTCAAGCCATTTCCTAAAAATTTTCGTTCATCATTTCTACTACTCATTTTTGCTGAAGTGTTTTTGTTATTAAGGATTTTCTCTTGATCCCATGTTGTTCATAGATATCATAGAATTAATTAGATGTGTACTCTCCTCCTCTATCTGATCTAAGGAATTTAATTTTGAGATCCATTTCATTTTGCACTAGAGGTTTGAATATTTTGAATTTCTCAAAAGCTTCATACTTATGTGTTCAATAGACTGACCCAATCCATCCTTGTATAATCATCAATCAACAACATAAATTACTACCTACCGCATGGGGATTTTTTCTTTTGGGTCCACACAAGTTTGTATGAATCGGTTCCAAAGGTATTTTTGTACTGTATTCCTTGGCTTTTAACTACACCCTTGACTATTTTCCAAACTGGAATGACTTGCAAACAATATTTTCAAATTTGGAGATTTTGGGCATGTCTCGAACAACACCTTTTTGGCCTAATTTAACCAACTAATGAAAGTTGATATGACCTAATATCGTTTCCCACAACCAACTCTTATCAATTTTACCCTTATAGCAACTTTCTCTATCTCCCTTTAACACATAAACATTACTTGGAGTCCTAATTGCTTTTAATATAGTTTTTATTATATATTATTCCTTTACGACACAACAATATGACCTGAATATAACTTCATGTCCTTGGTCACACATCTGATTGATGCTTAGAAGATTATGCTTAAAGATGTCTACATATAACACATTCCTAAGTCTTGGCCTTTCCCCTTTCCAAGGTTATTGTCCCTTCACCCATTATTCTTGTTGGTGTTTTATTACCAAAAGTGACATTTCCACCTATGTCTTCATGGAGAGATATAGGCATGCTTTTGTCGCCTATCATGTGCTTTGAACAACCACTATTAATGTGCCATTGATTCCTTTATTTTTAGCATATAGCATTATTCCACTCCCTTCTAAGTACATAGTCTTCTTCTTCCATACTTTGGTGAAATCTTTCTTTATGCTTGTAACACTCCCTCCTGCCCCTTGGATAAACCAAGCCAAATGGAAGGTATTAATTTCACTTAACCCAACTTCCAAGGTCTCGTCAAGGAAATGGGGTCGTAAAATCCCTCTTTTCTCAACTTCTTTAAAAAGTATATTAGACACCACCATTGTATTTGGCTCATCAAGAACTTTCCAACGATATAAATTTTATCAAAAACCGACGACCAATTTAGAAGTTATGGCCATTTTAAATTTGACCCCTTTTAAACCCCACCATGTTAGTAGAACACTGCCACATGGCCCCCAAATGGTGCCCACATGTCAACCTACGTCACCTAGTATGCTATGCGTGGCAAGCGATGTCTTTTGGACCCTGCCACATCATCTCTCCCTTGACTCTATTGTGCAAACACAAGTCCTCATGAGTTCCTAAGGGCTCGAGGGCTAAGATGATGTCATGATGATGTCTCTCACCCCAGCTTACCCACTCTCTATGCCACTCACATCGTGGCATGACTTCCCCACTTGTGCATAATCCCCTTCTTACATTATTCTCTCATCTTCTCTTTCCCACCCCAACTCCTCTTGCATGTTGAATTTGTCCATAGGATCGACAAGGTAGTCTGCGGATTTGTCCTCTAATCAAGAGCCTCATTTCCTCCGTTAACTACTTGTAGTAGGCCAACCCCTCCAATAAGATATTTGGTGGTAACTTAAATGCATATATGGCTTATAAGCAACTCCTCCTCTTGCAAACCTTTGAATATTTGTCCCATATTAGCCATTCATCATTTAGAATTCAGCCTTATTTACATAAACTTACAATTCATAATCATATTTACAAGAGATTTTGAAAAAAAGGTTGTCATAGACCCAAACCCCTTAGAGGAACATTGTCCTTGGTGTTCTATACCTGAACACACACATGCACATTATGTACAAGATATTTATATGCATGGCTCTTCCTCATTAATTTACATTTACATTTACATTTATAGACATATTTACATTTTCTTCACCAACAAACAAAAATGGGTATAATACCCTCATTTGCTTAGCCATCTCCCATGTGGATTCCTCTAGTCCAAAGTGTCTCCACTGCATCTTGTCCTCCTATATTACTCAATTCTGGAGTGCAGTTTTCCTTTGATCTAGAATTCCCAGAGGTTCTAGCTAGAATTCTCCCTCTTGTTCTATCTATAACACAGACCAATCAATCACATGATTAGCATCTTGCACATGTCTTTTAAGTAAAGAAACATAGAAAACATTGTGAACCTTCATTGTAGGTGGCAAGGCCATTCTATATGCCACTGGTCCTATTCTCTCCAAAACTTGAAATGGCCCAAAAGACTATGGTCCCAACTTGGCACACAACCTAATTTTCAATGAGATTTTCTTGGGTCTAACTTGTAGGTAGACATACTCCCCTACTTTAAACTCTTTATGTACTCTATGTTGGAATGCATATCACTTATACCTATATTTATCCTCTTTTAATTTTTTCCTGATGGTTACCATTTCCTGTTCCATCTCTCTTAGCATATCAGGGCCAATATGGACCCTATTCACTAGATCACTCCAAGTGATAAGAGTGTTTCACTTCCTACAATAAGTGCCTCAAAGGGACTCAACTTTAATGATTTTTGATACTCATTATTGTAAACAAACACCACTAGTGGAAGAAACTCTTCCCACTTCCTCGACTGGTGCATGACATACATCATGAACATGTCTTCTAGCACTCTATTTTTCCTCTCAGTCTATCCATCTGTTTGTGGATGGTATGTTGTCCTAAAGGCTAGTTTTGTCCCCATACTAGAAAACAATTCTTTCCAAAATTTTGAAGTAAATTTTTCATCTCTACCATATATGATTTTCTTAGGTACACCATGTAGCCTCATAATTTATCTTATGAACACTTGGGCAACATTACTTGTTGTATGAGTGGATTTGACAACCACAAAGTGAGTTTCCTTACTCAACATATCTAACGCAACCATGATTGCATCATGTTTCTTTGCTATCCATGGAAAACCTATAATAAAATCCATGGAAATCACTTCCCATTTCCATTGCAAAACGGGGATTGGTTATAGTAATCATGTTGGGTGCTTGCATTTATCCTTTACTCGCTGACATTATATGCATTTGGAAATAAATTCAGCCAAGTCACTTTTCAAATCGGGCCAATAATACGGCCTCTTAATGGTTGTTAGCATATTTTGATACCCTAGGTGATCGGAATAGGGATTTTTATGGAACTCATTTAACATGAGCCTCTCCAAGTCACTCATACAAGGAATATATATCATTACTTTAATTGTAATAATTTATCCTTTGAGATGGATAAATTCTTGTTTCTCTCACCTTGGGGCTCTTGCTAGAAAGCCTCTTTTATTTGTGGGCACATTTTTCCATTTTGTTCAGTCTTTAATCTTTTCTTCCAAATTTGTGCCATAGGAACTTACTGCTAATATATCAGATATTATAACCTCCTACTAAGTGCATCGCTGACTATGTTCTCCTTACCCTTTATACATTTGATTTCAAAATAAAACTCACTTATTAGTCCCAACCATATTTCCTACCTACCATTTAGCTATGGTTGGTCAAATAAATACTTCAGACCCCCACGATATGTCATTATAGTGAACTTCCTCCCAAGGAGATAATGTCTCCGCATCTTCAATGCATGAACAATGACAACAAATTCTAAATCGTGTGATCCAAATGGAAATTGGCATCCACCTATGGTATTTACCCATGGTGTCCACCCATGGTATCTACCCATGGTATTTACCCATAGTATTGTAACTCAAAAAGGTTATAAATAATAGGCCTCGTTTTGTAAAAGGATAGATTCATCCACACAATGTAGTTGTAATAGTTTCTCTTTTTTGATAAAGACTTTTTTTTTTAATAAATGGTATCAGATGGGTTATGATTCCATGGCCATCAAGGTTTCAAAGGTATCCAGTGGAAATTCTCATAAATGCTAATAATCCTTCATTTTTTGTGGAATAAATACTTCAAAATCTTCATGCACAATCAATTCAAACTATTTGCAGTTTATTATGTTCGTCACATGAATTTCCCTAGCTTGTCCTTCGCTTTCATTTGATCTCTATTTCATCATTCTTGGCCCAAATTTATGAAATTTTTCTCCAATGGAAGCATTATATTTTGGCGACCTTGTTCTATTATATTAACACTAAATTGAATTTGATATATTCGGGGTCTTTGGAGGTTTTATGAAAAATTATTGATTTTGCAAGCTTGGATTTTTTGGATATTAATGGTGATATCCATGTCACTCTATTACTACATTACCTTTGGAGTAGATGTGATGGACTCTAATGGGATGTCTCAAAGTGTGTCGAAGATGGTTAGACAAAGCCTCTTGGAAACGCCTGAAAATAAGCCCAAAACAACATCCAGTATTGAAGACACTAAAGATAAGCTTAAAGAAGCCAACCTCATGCGCCACCAATTTCATGGGAAGTTGGAAAACAAGGCTCGGCCAAAACCTCAAAGTCCCACTCGGTCTACAAACCCTAAAGACTTGGAATAATGCCTCAAAGCAAAGCTTTCTACTATTGAGAAAAAGAGGTCGGATATCTTGGCATATGCACAGATGTGGTTATCCAAATAAAATGAGTTGCGATAAGTTATTAAAACAAAAGTGCAACTACGTACTAAAAGGGAGCGTGAGGAACTGGAATCAAAAGTTGAATCGTGTCCCATCAAATGTGCCAAGTTTGTCAATAGAAGTTGTTTGAAATCTATTTGATAAATTCCTCTCTAAAAAATTCACTTGCGCATCTCAAATTATTCCCTTGGACCGATCAAGACATCTTCCCTCTCCATCTAAAAGATCTGACAACCCACGTTTTTTTGGTCCCTAGTTTTATCTGAATAATGATGATTATTGCCTCGCTAGAGAGGAGACCCTGCAAGTAGAATACTTTGGCATAATTGTGGCATTGGCCATGGAGAATCTACCCACCATAATCATCCCATCAACAATTTCTCTGGCAACAAAGAGTTGATTCATCCTAATTCCAAACATTGATTCCTGGTCAATTGTGAAGGTCAATGTCAAGAAATTTATCGAAGAATTTGTCTACATTATTTCCCATTTGCACTCCTTCTCTGCTCCTTTGTTCACCAAGATAGGAAAAAATGACTCTGTTAAGGATCTGTATCATAGACATGACTGTCATGTTGAGGTGCAGGCTCCTAATACCCATATAGATGAAGATAGCTATACATTTTGGGGCAGAAAGGCTAGCAAGAGCATTAATTTACAGGATGAACTTAAGATGGAATATTATCCTATACTAGATAAAACCAAAATATGTATCAAGACTCTCCCAAAATATTTTCCCAAGCAAGGTGCTTGTATATTTGTAGAGATAAAAGATGGGATTCTTCCTTTGGTAGGGATTAGTCCTTTAACAAGGGTCTCAGTGATAAAATGAAAACTAGAGGTTATGACAAGGATTTCTGCAACCCACCATCTTTTGTCTTATGTTGTTCGAGTTATGAATGATGACTTCCATATCAAAGACTTCAAATGTTTTCATGAAATTTATGATGGAAATAATATTGATCTCTATGAATAAGGGGACAACAATCTGGTCCAATCCCATTGTCAAATGATTATTTTCATTAGTTGAGGAACAAATTTCACTCTTGTATTACAACCTTCCAATCTTGTTTAAAACATTATGCAAATGGTTGAATCTCATGCATAAATATCTCAATGGTAGCAACATATCACATTTTATAGGAAAACATTGCAAGAGAAGAAAACTCTTGTTGAATACTTCATCTACCTAGAGTGCATAGTAGATGTGAATGTTTTCAAGAACCCACTCAAAATTTTTGCAAGATCTACTTGCAAGGCTCATAAAGAGGATTAAAATTTAAATCATCTAGATGAATCTTTATCCAAGCCTGCTGCCAGATAATTCAAGCTAGTAAGGACATTGCTAGGGCATATTATAGATTTTCGTACTATCCTAGTTCTTACAGCTAATAGAATATCTAGCTTGAAGAGAAAAATCAAGAGATCTTTGCAGCCCTTGGTTGAAAGGAATATACCAACAAGTATCAGTACTACTAAGGAAAAGCAGGTTCAAAATATTGTAGCTCCCAAAACATTTCCAACAAAAGGGAATGGAAATTTTTCGATTAGCACCCATCCAGGAAAGAAAAATCTTGAAAAAACTACTTCATCCATTGAAAATTTACTAAAACAAGTGTCAAATTCAATTTCTTGGAAGGCCCTTATTATAGGTAATCACCTCCTCAAACTCCTACTACATCTATGCTCTACATCTAATGTTGTTCTTTCCATTTTTTTTAACGTTAATGTTGTACAAATAGAAAATTCATATTTTGATCGCATTCTAGCCTCAAGACCATCAGAAATAGAATTGGACCCAATTTCAACTTATATGTTTGATATGGCATGTGGATTTCTTGATAGATATGTTGTAATGGGTCCTGTGAGAATCTACAAAGATAAGCCACCATATTTCTACTAGCTTGACTGGGAAGCGAATTATCTCATCATGGTCATGGGTCACTCATAAACCCATGATTATGGGTCAATGACACAAAACCCTTTCCACCAAATTCCATTTGCTAGATCGCACACTTTTAGTATCACAATTGGCCCATAAGCATTACAAGGTATCTCTATCCTTGAATATTTGTTCATCAGGGTTATGGGTTATCCACAAACCCATATTTATGAGTCAACCAAAAAAAACTTTTTCCATCAATATTTGTTTTCTAGGTCGCAAAATGTCAATATAATAGTTGGATAACAAGCATTATTGGGTATCTCTATCCTTGGATCTTCATTCCTCATGGTTATGGGTCACCCAAAAACCCACAGTTATGGGTCAACCATGCAAAGCCCTTGTCTTCAATAGCACTTGGTTTTGGGTCATCCACAAACCCACAGTTATGGGTCAACCACACAAAACCCTCCTCTTCATTCACTCATATTCAACCAAGGTTTCCCGTGAAGGGAACTTCACACAATGGGGACCATTGCTTCCTAAGGGGGGAGATTTGATCCAAATGGAAAGTGGCACCTACCCATGATATTTACCCATGATATCCAACCTTGGTATCTACCCATGGTATTTACACATGGTATTGTAACTCAAAAATACTATAAATAACAAGCCTCATTTTATAAAAGGACAAATTCATTCACACAATGTAGTTATAATAGTTTCTCTTATTTAATAAAGACTTTCTTTTTTAATATTGTGTGTTTTCTCTCTCTTGATATGTTCAAACCTATTTTATCTTGGCCCTCCAAGATTCGAATCATCGTGATTCACGTAATTTTTCTCGTGCTCTTTCAATTATCTAGATTCATAGTAGACCACTTGGCTCTCTTGCATAAGGGATCCACCCATCCCTTCTTTGCAAGCTTCAGTGCACACTACAAAGTCTTTTTCTGGGTTTGTTATCCTTAGCACTAGTGCAAGGCTAATAAAAATACTTATGCTGCTAAAAACTTGCATCACATTCAATTCCATAGGAATATAATTCCTTTTATTTGTAACGATGTGATTGGGTGACCGATCTTAGATAAATTATTGATGAACCTATGGTATTAGCTTGTCATCCCCATGAATGACCCAACCTTAGCTACACTTTGTAGAGTTGTCTATTCCATGATTACCTTAACCTTCTCTAGGTCAACAACCAATCCCTCTTTTGAGACCATATATCCCAATTATTAGATTTGAGACTAGAAGAATTCACACTTGCTAATATTTTCATAAATATTTTGTTCCCTCAATAGTTGTAACACTACAACTAATTTCTCTTCATGCTCCTCCTTGGTTTTTGAATAAACCAATATATCATCAACAAACGCCAATACAAACTTGTCCACGTATGGACTCTATACATTGTTCGTCAAGCACATGAAGGTAGAAGGTGCATTAGTAAGCCTAAAGGGCACAATTATGAATTCATAATGCACGTACATTGTCCTGAATGTTGTATTATAAATATCCTCCTCCTTAATGTGCACCTAGTAATGCCCATATCTCAAGTCAATATTTGAAAATATTTTTGCTCCTTGTAATTGATCAAACAAGTCATCAATCTAAGGAAAAGGATATCGATTATTTATGGTGACGTTATTACTTTTCTTGTATTCTATGCATATCCTGAGTGTGCCATCCTTTTTATTCATGAACAAGACTGGTGCTCCCCATAGTGACACACTTAGCCTAATGTAACCCTTGTCTAACATTTTCTTCAACTGGATCTTCAACTCTATCAAATTTGAAGTGCTCATTTTATAAAGAGCTTTGGATGTTGGTGTTTTCCTAGGAAAATTTTATGGAGAATTCAACTTCCTTGTGTAGTGGTAGTCATTGGATTTCCTCAGGAATATTATCCTCGAACTACTTCAATGTCAGGTGTTGCAATAATCCACTACCAATATTGTTCTCAAAATTGTTGGTTATTCACACAACAAGTAAGTTTCACCCCTTTTGGTAACTCCTCTTGGCCTGCATTGTTTTTTTATTCTAACTTATATGGCTTGTAGCTTCCCTTGTAACATTGTTCTTTCATCACCCTTATAAAGGAATTCAATCAACTTTTTAAAGAAGTTAACCTTTTTTCTTTGACAGAAAAGGTAGTTCATTCTAAGAAATGCATCATAACTCCCAGTGGTAACAGATTAGATTTTTGGACTGTAGACATGCTACTCAGCACAAATGGGCACAATTTTACCATGTGCTCCACTCTTATTTTTATCCTCATGGCCAATTGGACTAGCCAAGACTCAATATTCGATTCCTTTTTCAATGCACATTTTTCAACAATTGTTAGATTGGTATAACTCAAATTAGAACCAAGGTGAATTAAAACACATAGATTTTGATTGCAAATTAAACCTTCCATTCCAATGATATATTCCTAGTGGTCAATTTCTCTATTGTCCACAACAACATAAATCCTATGAGCACGTTCTAAGCCATGTCATTGACTATATGTTCTTTTAGTACATTATACAGTCTAGGGTGATTCCTTTATATCAGAGAATAATCCCTTCATAAGTGGTCTCCCTTACACTCCCAACATATAATGGGCTTCCTCTGGGACCCATCCACTTCCTTTCTAATAGTTTAGAGAACTGGTCACGACTAGCAGTAGTGACGAGCCTTTCACTTCCACCTTCTTGGAAACACGTAACCTTATTCCCCTTTCCTTTGTAGTTGGGTTTTCCCTTGGCTTTCCAATCGGTCCTATACTCTGCCTTATGCCTCGACTTTTCATAACAATGCTTTAATTTTTTAATTGCATCCTCGAGAGTTTGTGGGGTTCATCATACTCAATTTTGCCTTTGAACATTTGTGGTAGGCTGCTAATACACCTCTAAACTTTCACCTTTTCATCCTTGAGGTAGGGGACATACCTTAACAACTCTATAAATTTTGTGGTGTATTCCTCGTCAGACAGCTACCCCATCTTGAGTTCATAGAACTCCTTGGCCTTATTGTCATAGTACCTCTCAGAAAGGTACTTTCTCCTGAAATTCCTTTCAAACTCCCTCCAATACAATTCTTCCTCTTGAATGTTTTTAACATTCTTTAGGTCTTCCCACTAGATATCAACTTTGTCTCTTAGGCTGAAGGTGGCTACCCTTGCTTTCATATTTTCATAGTAATTATGGACTCTAAGAAACTTCTTCATTCCTAGTATCCATGCCTCTACTTCTTCAACCTTATTCACCTCTCCATCAAATATAGGAGGATTTCTCTTCTTGAATTCCTCTAACATGAATTTCATTCTATTTATTTTCTACTAACAGTGCATTTTGGTTGCAGCACTAGGCAATTGTTCAAGGCTTCTCGTCCTTATCTCATGAGTAATCAGAGTATTTCCACCCCTCATGGCATCTTCACTTCCTTGTCGGTGTCTTCTCTTGGATTTACTGCCCTTTGCACCATCAGTTTTCAACTATGGTCTTCCATGTTCTGAGGAATTTTTCTTAAATTGTAGCTCACTCCTAATTCATATTGATTTTGTATCTGTAGGTATAATAGGTTTTGCAATATGATTGCATTCATCTATTCATGTCTTTCTTGGGCACTGACAAGTTTCTCATTATCAACCTTATAGTTCTTGAATTTAGCTCTCAAACTTCTAAGAGTATATTCCAATTAGGGTAACCTTTGTCTCCTCTTTTCTCCTTTTATTCCTCTTCATGTCCATGATGAGATCTATCAGTGCTATACTACACCATTTTGTTTCTCATTCCCTTTTCTCTTTTACAGTTCCTTTATGTTCTCTTAGTTGTTGTCACACACACGTAATTGTTAGCTAAACCATAAGATCAGTAACATGTTCATTATCACCTTGGACATATTGTCATAAGCACATGGTAATGAGGTTATCTGAAACATCAAATTCCAAGTCAGTATATCTATTAGAATAATTATACATATTAGAAACATCATTGCAATCAACATGTAATCCACAAATCAAATGATATAAGCAGCACACCATAATATTCTCATTCAAGTACTACCCTCTATATTATAGCTCTTTAATTATATTCTACAAGGCCTAGTTTACTTATTACTGAGCCCATTCAAGTCCAAGCACCATGCTCTAATACCACTATGTAACACTCCCTTCTACCCCCTTTAGATAAACCAGGCTAGATGGAAGGTGTTACTTTCATTTAACCCAACTTCTAATGTCTCATCATGGAAATAGGGTCACAAAATTACTCTTTTATCAACTTATTTAAAACTTAGATTAGACACCACCATCATCTTTGTTCATCAAGATCTTTCCAGTCATATTAATTTTATCAAACACTGATGTTTGGCTCAGAATTTATGGCCATTTAAAACCTAGCCCCTTTTAAACCTCACCGTGTCAATAGAACACTGCCACGTGGCCCCCAAATGGTGCCCATGTGTTAAGGTACATCATTTGATGTTCCTTGTGTGGAAATCCACGTCTTTTAGACCCTACCACGTCATCTCACCCTCAGATCTACTATGCAAACACAAGTCCTCCTGAGGGTCAAGATGATATCATGTTGACATCTCTCACCCCTCTCTACTCCATTCACATTGTGGCATGACTTCCCCACTTTCACATAATCCCCTTCTTAAAGTATTCTCTCTTCTTCTCTTACTCACCTTGACTCCTCTTGCATGTTGACTTTGTCCACACAACCCACAAGGAAGTTTGCGGACTTGTCCTCTGATCAGGAGCCCCGTTTCCTCCATTAATTTCCTACAGTAGGACCATCCCCTCAACAAGAAAATTGGTGATAACATAAATGTATATATGGATTACAAGCAACTCCCCTTCCTGCAAACCTCTGAATCTATGTCTGATCTTAGTCAATCATCATTTATAATTAAGCCTTATTTACATGAATTTACAATTCATAATAATATTTACAAGAGGGCTTGACAAAAAGGGTTATCACACTGTGTTGCTTATAATAAGACAACAACTTGCTTCTACACTCATTTTCCTTATTCAGGAAGTTGTTACATATATAACATTTAATTTCATCCATGAGGGGACAGAATGTATTGTTGTTAAAGCTTCTATTTCTTTGCATTTCGTGCAAATCTAATTTAATCCTTGCATTTCTAATCTTGATATATTTTTATGCTTTTCAAAGTACTTCCTTATGACCAAAATTATGAAAAAAAAAGAAATAATCGTAGAATATGTTTTGATACCTAAGAGTGAAGAATCCTCTTGATAAATTTGATCATTGTTCATTGATTTGATGGAATTATGGCCTTTGTTACTTCCTCACTCCATTCATATTTGTGTGTCTTAGTTTATTATGCTTCTACAAATCCTTGTCATCACTATTGGGTTTGAAATGATGATTGATCATTCCTTTTACAACATTGGCATAGCTCTTTGATTCCTCTACTTTGGAGCTTGATTCACCTTTACTTCTCAAGTGTTTCTTTGTAATCAAGTCTTGTTTTTATTGATGGATATTTATGGTTGTTAATGATGTTATACAAAATTTCATATCGCTTCACAAATTATAGTTGCCTCATTTTAATTTCCTCTACTCATTTGGCTTCTTCTAATTGGATTCTTATAAGCAATATTATCATCTTATTTTTTGTAGGCTTGAATTTCTTCTTTCTATTGTGTGTTCTTTCTTCTAAGTCTATTTATTTCCTCTAGTGCAATTATGAGTTCACCTTCCATTTCAACGATTGCTTTGCATTCTTCTAGATCAATATTCTCTTAACTAGACATATGGTTTTATAGTGCCAAAAGGAGGTTCTCATTGAGGTTTACATCAGATTCAAAATCTTCTTCATCCTTTGATGAACTGCAGTTTTCCTCCTTTCAGTAGACACATTTCCTTTTAAATATCTTCTTCTTGTTATTCTTCCTAGAAGTTTTCCTTTCCTTTCTTCCTTTTCAATAGTATTATTTTCTTTTTAAGGAAATTTTGATGAAAAACTCCCTATTCTACCACATTGAAAATAGTTGACTGGTAACTTACCTTTATATTTTATGGAGCCTCTTTTTAGCTTCCTTACAAATTTTACTTCCTCTTCATCTAAAATGTGGTTGGAGGAGTCTTGGTCTTGATGTTATTTTGACTTGTTTGATACTTTGAAGGAAAATTTTGTGAGTTTTAGTTGATTCATCTTTGTTCTTATCTCGTGAGTAGTAAGTATTCCATGAAGGCTTTCCATGGTAAATTTTTCCAATTCCTGCATTTCTTCTATGGCTAAGAGTTTTGGTATGAAATCTAGAAGAAAGAGATCTCAACACCTTTGTAATACCACAAAACCATTAATATGATCATCTAATCCTTTCACTGTGTTTACAACCTCATCCACTCCAAGAAATAAACTTCATATGTCTTCATCCTCATTCA
The DNA here is from genome assembly GCA_031772625.1 of Pinus tabuliformis. Taxonomy (NCBI): domain Eukaryota; kingdom Viridiplantae; phylum Streptophyta; class Pinopsida; order Pinales; family Pinaceae; genus Pinus; species Pinus tabuliformis. The sequence goes on from CM062817.1 coordinate 289,526,648, forward strand.
TTTTTTCAAGTTTTCATATTGCATCATGTAAACCTAGAGTTTGGAATTTTTAACCTTTGTATCCCCTTCATAACTGTTTACCAGTTTGTCCCATATTTCTTTAGTTGAATCATACTGCATCACCTTGAAAAATTCGAATTTTTCAATTCCACCCAAGATAACATTCATAGACCTAACATTGTAATCGTAACTTTTCTTACTAGCTTCATAAGTTGGCAGGGTTGTTGAATTTTGATACCCATTCAACACAATTTTCCAAATATCCATGCCAAGTGACATCAAGTAATTCTTCATTCCGATTTTCCAAAAATTAAAGTTTGTCCCATTGAATAGAAGGGTCTGATTCAAAACAAACCATCCTGACTTGTCATTATTCTTATGAGATCTTTCATCTAGTAGTTAAGTTGTTACTAAAGTAATTTGGCTCTGATATCAATTGTTGATATTGAGAGGGGGGTGAATCAATATTCTTATTACTTCATACTATTGAAACATTTATCTCTTTTTCATTTATGAAATAAAAAGGAAAACCACACCAAATCAAATGAACACATAGAACACATGATATTTAACATGGAAACCCATAAAGGGGGGAATCCACAAAATAGTTTCTTTTATGAATGATGATTGTAGGCACCAACCCATAATGAGAGAGTTTGCAATCACCCACTTATGTGAGACACCGGTCGCCAAGTTATTTTATGGAAAATTCTCTTCTGCTGACAAAAGGGAGCTCCCTAGATCTAGTGGCCTGATATAGAAACAACAAGTGAAAAAACATCTATGTTTTCCTTAGAGAAATTAGAATATGGAAGAAATACCTACCTAGAATCTGTAGTAAGCCCTCCTCTTCTCCTTGCTTGTGAGCTCCAACTCTAGCTCCAAGCGCTATAAATGGAACCTGCAAAATTCCTAAAACATGCAAGAGAAATACAATATCCACATAGCAAAAACTAATGCATTTAATCAATGAGTCAAAAGGAATTGAAATACATAAGCATCAACATGACACAAGTATAGGAAAACATAGTGACTTTTTTATTAAATAATGAAGAAGAGAGTTACAACCATTTATAGATGTTTGACTTTGTAGATATCTCGCCAATTGTCTTGTCCTTCCTTGCAACAAAGAAAACATTCAACCTCCACCCTAGTGCATCAATGGATGATGATTCCTTAAGCTCAAAGTAGCAGCATGAGGGCACTAGTAATCTCCAAAATCCATTCCAGAAATGCTATAAATAGCATATCAGGTAACAATTTTGGAAATAGCAAAAAGGAATGATAAAATAGAAATGCCAAAAATATCATTGCTATAAATAGAATTTCGAGATAGATTCCAATTTTAGTTAGTCCCTGAACTAAAATTGAGAAATAAAATTCGAATTTGATCTTAGTAGTTGTTTGTAAAGTAATTAATTAATTCATCTTGAGTTAATTAGTTGTAGAAAATCAAACATGAAGTCTATGTGAGGACATGCAACAGTTATCCCATTGATTGAGTAATTTATCCCTTAGTTAAAGAGATAAGGATGAGTTGTAACATTGAATTGTAATTAGTTAAATCAGTTAACTGAGTTAAATCCAGTTAGATTAATTCAAACAGTTTGTTGAATTAATTGTGAGTTCAGTTAGTTAATGCTTGCATGCATGTAACTGTTGCACTTCAGATAACTGAATATTCTCTCATAAATAACTCATGCATTTCAGTTCAGACAGAGACCCAGTTGAGATCATAGGAGTGGACAGTGTACTATCAGTTGGAAGATTTTTCCTATATAGGAAACTCATCCATGTAGAAGGAATTATCTCCTTCAGTATTGCGCAGTTATTTCAGAGGTCAGTGTTGTGTGTGAGGTGAGAATCACACAGGTTGCCGCTGGAGGACCCAAGAGAAACTGCGCAAGGAAATAGGAGGCTTGGAGGACTGAAGGAAGGCATATGTGTTGCCTATTCTATCTATGAGCAGCAGTGAGGGATTGTACTGAGAGTTGGATATCTTGTGAACTAAATCTTTGTGTAATCCTGAGATATTTCCACCTGTATGATAATACAAATAGCGGGGTTTTTAGCTTAGGATTTCCCTTGAGTATTCTTCTGTGTTTCATGTGTGATTGAATCTTCTTCTCTATTATATGTGTTCTATTTGATCTTGCTCAAAATCGATTAATCTTATGCAAGTTTGTTTGTAGAAGTAGATCAAGTATTTTGCTTTAGTATATTGCATTATCAGGTGATCTACAGTGAGAATTTCTACATGATATTAGAGCTAGCTAATCCAATAGAGAAATTTCTATAGTAAGATCCAACTCTAGCTCCAAGCACTATAAATGGAACCTGCAAAATTCCTAAAACATGCAAGAGAAATACAATATCCACATAGCATAAGCTAATGTATTTAATCAATGAGTCAAAAGGCATTGAAATACATAAGCATCAACATGACACAAGTATAGGAAAACATAGTGATGTTTTTATTAATAAATGAAGGAAAGAGTTACAACCATTTATAGATGTTTGACTTTGTAGATATCTCCCCAATTGTCTTGTCCTTCCTTGCAACAAAGAAAACATTCAACCTCCACCCTAATGCATCAATGGATGATGATTCCTTAAGCTCAAAGTAGCAGCATGAGGGCACTAGTAATCTCCAAAATCCCTTCCAGAATCTATGGGAAGCAGTGAATTTATAGGGTAAAAGTGGTAGTTTAGGATTTACTAATCTAGGCTTGAGATCCACATATGAAAGAGGATAAGATCTAATGATATAGACCTCTAGGGTAGGAATTCAATATCTCTATCAATGGTAAATGGTTAAAACCACCTTGCAAGCTTCTAGAAGGAGAAGTTTCATAAATATTTTTTTATTTTTCCCAAATTGTAGAACCATCACACCTGCAAAGGAAAGAAACCTACACTGGTTAGTGCAGTTTCTTAGTTATGTAACATGTGACCATTGTAGGTGGACTGAAGGGCAGGGTGTGCTGGGGCCAAAAATATGGTTTTTGAGCTGATTGACCCAGAAACTCAGACTTTTTGGAGAAATTGTGCTTAGGGATTTGCATAGAGATAATGACAAAGTGTTAAGGATGTTGAATGATTTGGTTTTCAAGCCATTTTATTGCATGAGATAAAATGACATGTAACACCCTCTTTATTTTTTTAGGCTCTAACTTACTGGAAACACTAATCCCAAATTTTGTTAGGCTCTCACCTACAAGGAACACATATCCCCTCTTTATCTTTGATTTGAATGAAGTTTGTGACCATATAATCTATTCTTTGTTCTACTCTTTCTTTGTCTCACTATGTGCTCATACTAGTGGTTGTTTTTACTTGTAAAATTTATATCTTTTATATATCACCCTTGTTGTTTCTCATGCATATTCAGAAATATTTCACTATACTCATATTCTTTATTCACTCATATTTTCACTATCTCATGATCTCTTCGTTAAACTTAATATTCTTCTATACTTCATCAAAGATATCTTCCATTGTTTTTATTTTTTTTAATATTTTGACCCCTTTCATTACCATGAGCATCAATCCATGGTTTTCACCCATGGTAAGGAAAATTGTATATATGAAGCCTGGAAAGAAAAGGCAAGGAATATAAATTTAAAAAAAAAAAAGTGGCCTTTTCAAAAGTTATATTATTATGTTATGGATTAACATATTCTAGGTCCTAACTGCACTTGAAAACTATACAAAGGTGGGCTTGTCCCACCGAATATTAATGTTTTAAATGGTGTGCAAGTTTTCAATGTGATCTCTAGACATGTGTACAGCGATCACTATTAGACGAGAGGAGAGGGTGCTCACCCTATCAGAGTTTAAAGGGGAAGGAGGCCCCACGTTACACGATTTAGTGGATACAACATGTTGTGTGATCAATGATTGATATTTAAGTCGGACCTCATTCCCATTTCACTGAAACCACTAGAGGGGGCCTCACATAGTGGTATATGGTTTTAAGAAAACCATGCCCTGAATCAACCTTCTTCAATCTAACTCATATGGCACATCAATATGTGCACTAACACAACCTGTGTATCAAGTTAGCTCGTTAAGTGAGCCTGCCATGTTGGAAGTCAGCCATGTAATGGTACACGATGAATGTTAAGGTGGCATCCTACACCACTCTTGCATCAATGTGATGTCATCTAAATACCATTAAATTGTCCAATCTGTTAGTGTCAGTCTTTACAGCCTTCCTCCAGTGATCAAATGTGCTCTTACATAGTGATTTTGAAGTGTCAAGGTCAAATTTTGTCATTTCAGTGAGTCTTCAAGCAAAATTTGGTCACTAGCCATTAGGTCTAGGGTTTGCCCAAATGTCAGTCTATGTCACTATCCAGCTGAGTCTATCATCATTCATAGGGTTTTCATTATCATGTCAGTGTCTAATGGGTCATTTGATACCTTGTTCATGCTTCAGTTGCGCCCAGGCAAGGTCATTTCCCTCTCTTAGGGTTTTGAAGGCAGTTTCTCTTGGGCGGAAAAATCATCGGCAAAACTTGTTTCCTGATGTTCATACACCTTCCCCTATCCTTAATGTACCTTATCAAACACTTCCCGACACTCAGATCCCCCAAATTCCTCATTTTTGCACAAACCCTAGTTTCTAGCTACAACCTGGCAATTTTCTAGGTTGGGCCTGTGTTTCGCCCTTTTGGACCCCTTCCGCTCACTCAATCTCTGAGATTCCACTTTCCCTTGCTTCCTAACATCCCTCCCTACTTCCAAAAGTTTCCCCAAGAATTTAGAAGCCCCCTATCCCCTTCATTTCGCTCCATTTCGACAAAATTCTTTGTTTCACACATCGGGACAAGTTTCACTCAAAAGCTGTTTCAGAGCAATCAGAGATGAATTTTGCAAAACTGAGAGAGGTTTTTGTCCAAAACATGCCAAGGAAGAAAAAAATCCTTCACTTTTTACACAGGTGTCATGGTTTGAGAGAAATGTCAAGAATATCGTTGCCTCAGGAGAATCAAAGGCACCTCTGAAGTGACCTTGGGAAAATCAAGTTTTCTCCTAGCTTGGTTGGCCAAATGACTTTCTTGATGGGTAAAATGATAACTAGACACAAATATATTTCCAATGAGCTATCATGAGCTCAATTTTGGGTTGAGGAAGGCATTCAAAAGTTGACTGCAACAGCACTCTTCCTTGAGGCAGCCTCATTGGGCACTTTTTGACCAGTCTTGGGAGATTTGATTTTTGACAGGTCAAATCAACTCCAAATTGAAAAATTCTGGTTGGGTTGGAAATTAGACTCAAATACCTTTCCAACGAGCTATCCTGCACCCAATTCTGACACCGGGAAGGCCTCCAAAAGCCTCATGCAAAAGCGCGACCACTCGAGCAGGGGCGCGACCACTCAGAGGCCTCTCTGCAGTGTATTTTCCTAAGGGGCGCGACCACTCAAGCAGGGGCGCGACCACTCAGGCTGTAAGTGCCAAATTGACTCAAATTTCCTCCAAATTTGCAAATTGGAGTGAGGTAGGCCTCCTAAACATTTTAAGTGATGGTGCCATGGATTCAATGATTGGTTTTTGCTCATGTTCACCATGCAAAAAATTATCAAAAGATAGGTTAAGTGACTTGTTGTTTTGCAAGCTTATGCTAGGGTTTGTTTGTTTTTCAAGGTTCTTTATTCCTTTGTTCCCTCCATTTGTTTTCCCATGATAAAATCACAAATGTTAAAGTGTTGTTGTTATCAACTCATTTGCAAAGAAATGCTAAAACCCCAGCCCAATTCCATGAAACCCAAATCCCTTCTAAACCCTATTCAAACCCTAGTTTCCCTCATATATCATGCTCAAACCCTAAACACTATTGCACACAGCAAACATAGGTAAAAGGCACAGCAATGAATGAAAACAAACATAGTGAAAAGAAAAAGAAATTGATGACAGAGGCATGCACATAAAAATTATGAAAAAACAGAGCAAAAATGTAACTTGCATAGCCTAGTACAAAAACAAAAGAAAGGACATCTTGCTGCACAAAAATCAGAGGTTAGTAGCTATATGGTGTTCATGCAAAGATTATCAAATGTACAGCTGCAATGTTTTCAAAAGGAGCAGTTTGCTGTGGCTAGGGTTTGCACAATGACATGGTATCATCTCCCTTTCCCTAGACTCTGTTTTCCTACCTTTCCCCTCATGAAAAACCTAATTCAATTGCCTATCCCTTCTTCAAACTCCCTATGCAATTGAATCTCCTTCCCTATTGTCAAAACATGCAATGAAACCCTAATTCACTCATGACAAAGGCAATTATGAAGCTGCCAGCACTATTGAAAGACTGCTGTTGTGAAAATTGGTTGGCAGACTTTGTTAATAGGTTTCATTACTCCCTAACCCTAATTCCCTATATCCCCTCATTCCCCTAATTCCCTTTATACAATCCCTCTCCCTTCCATTGCAAAATAATCACAGCAACCCTTCCCTTCCCCTTGTAATCAAATACCCAAAACCCCTGTTTTCCATTAGCATCAAATGGCCATTTTTACATGTGAAAAAACAGGGTATGCTTATGAAAGGCATTAAAAGACAAAATAAGCAAAGGAGCAGCCTGTTACTTGTACATCATTGATGCTACCCTATTCCATTATGCCCATGCCATTATTTCCTCCATGATGAAGATTTTTATTGTCCTTTCCCTTGGTGCTCAAAATACAAATTTTCCCTAATAAAGTATTAATTTGCAAATGATGAGAGATGGGATCACATGTTTGACATTGTGTGATTATTTCCTTCAAAATTCCCTGTTTTTTGTATATATTTTCCCTTTCCTTATGTAAACTCCCCCCCCTAACATTTCCCTCATGATTTTTCCCCTTGAAAACAGCATACTTCTCAACATTTTGCAGGCAGGGCAGCAATCATCTTTGCCTATTTGTTCCACCTTGCTCAATAACATCATGTCAACCACTGAGACTAATGAGCAAGGTGATGACCGATCTTCATCCACAAAGGTTGAGACACAGCAGAGGCCTCGTAAGGGTGGAAAAGGTGGTCATCACAAGAGAGAAAGAGCTTGATGAACTATGGAGGATCCGCGGTAACAGAGGCTTGAACCGCAGGAGGCCTGGGGACCCATTTCCCGCTGACAGGGAGTCATTGCTCATCCAAGCAAATTTTCGCTTGGAGAGATTGTTGGAGAAGGCAAATCATGACAAGGAGCTCCTCCGCAACATGAAGACACATTATTGGGCCAGATTACATGTTTGCAAAGCAAAAATGAAAATTCCCCAAAAGAAGCTGTCAGAGGCCCGGAAGAAGAAGAAAAGGACAAACCCACTCCGTATCTTGGCTAAGGCATCCCTCACTCACCATGGTACTCATTAGCCTTCATCCAGCAGCAAAATCAAAAAATTTTGAGAGTTTTGGAGCATTTTGGAAATTTACAAGTTTTTGCTTGTGGAGTGGTCTCACCCCCCGCGCGACCACTCGTGAGGATTGCTCGGAATTGCAAAAAGTTGACATTTTTGGAAAGGGCATGCAAAAACTAAAATTACCTATACTTGGGAGAAGCTTGATTTTGAGATTTGGGCCTCCAAAAGCTCAAAATACATCAAAAAATGACTTTCTGCCCACTTTTTGAGTTGCAGAAAGTGACCTTGGGAGAATTGACTTTTGAGGGGTCAAATCAACTCCAAATCCAGAAATTCCACTTGGGATGGAAAGTAGACAGACCAAGCTTTCCAATGAGCTATCTTGCACCTGATTTGGACCAGTGGAATCCACTCAAAAGTTGCTGCAAAGGGGCGCGACCACTCGAGCTGAATTTGGCAGTTTTGACTTTTCAGGCCAGAAAACACTGTTTTCACCTTGGTTGATGATTTTTACTTGTAGATGATGGATGAATGTATAATTTTCATGGCACATTGATAGATTTTATCTCTCTTTACCCTTCTAGAAGCTTCCTTGATGTAAAAAGTGAATAATTAATGCATGGATGAGTTAGCTAAGTAATAGAGGCAAGTTGTTGGACTGCCTATTATCTAGTGCTTAGTTTAGAATTAGTTCAAACTGCTCCTAGGAAGCTGAGCTCGACCCCTAGAGGTGGGGAAAGGAGTTAGATGGTCTATATTATGCTCTCTCTTTCTCATTTTCATGGTTGGACTCTTGTGGGAGAATCATTATTGTATATTGTACATCTATTACTGCAATTTAAGGAAAAGGAAGGCCAGGGTTTTGCAGACATCATTGTGGATTCTTGTGGATTGTTGTGTTGATGGTGTATTCTCTACATGTTATTGTAAGTGTGTTTATGTGTTCCATCTCTTTCTTTGCTGCTAATTGAACAGATGAAGTGATAAAGTTTGAATTCATGCATGCCATGCTCAGCTTTTAATTTTGTTCAATATCTATGTTTTCCACTGTCTAAAGAGGATTCAAAGTTGTTGTTTGCCCTCTTTAGCTCCTCCTCTATCATTCCTGATCATCCATCTCAGATTAAGGCATCAGCACTCACTCCTACCTTGCCCCAAAGATCCCCCTGCAAAAACTGAGCCCAATCCCCGCACCCTGAATTGCACTCCCTCCAATTGCCACCAAAAACCCCAAAAATCTTTAAATCAACCCCCCTTATCAATTTACTAGCCTAAAATCTTTATTCCTAATTGGTCAGCTTATCATATTGAAAGATCTATCAAATCTGACCCGAGAGAGCCTTCTCATACCTCGTAGGGCTAGCTACGAGGTGAAATGGTTTGATGTTGCCTTGAAGGTTTACCTTCCTCAGCCTAGGGTGAAATCTCAAGCGCTAACACAAGCTTGCAATTTTTTTAAATCTAAAAGGGTGTTTCTTCATTTTTTCGGCCAATCACTATTTTCATGAAACCAAGGATTGAACTAGCTATTTGTTCATGTTGCCAAAGTGTCTTTAACACCACCTCAGCCTTCCATATCCCACATATAGTACCTCATTTTCACCAAGTTTTCATAAAATTTTCTCTCCTAGTCTTTTGTTTTCTTTGCACATTTTAAAATGATTAAAATGAAGAAATCATTGCCCGTCAATCCTAAACCCAATACAATTCCTTTATTTGACTCGAAGTTAGATATTCATAATCCCTCGTGCCCATTTGACTTTTTATTTATTTGACAACAAGATTTTAATCATTATAATGAGTCAAATAACCTTTTTAGTATGATTCAATCAAGGTTGTGCTATATAATTGTCCCCTTTGTTTATAATTTTCATGAGTTCATCAATTGATTAGGAGATTCATTTGTTCCTCCAAAGAGTTTTATTATTTTTGTGAAGGGTCAGAATGTCATTCAAGTTACACTTGAGTTAATCTGTAGGGATTTTTAATTCCATACTACTCGAAATTTACAATCATTTACTAATGAAACCCTAGTTCAAAGTTATAAATCATTGCCCCAAAGTGAAAAAGAAAACTTGTTTAAATTGATATTAACCTCAATATCTCAAATTACCTAGCCAACTACTCCTTATCCTTTGACCTTATTCTTTAAAATTGTTCAACATACCTTGGTTGTCATTATGCATGTCCTTGGAGAGGACAATACTAGAGTTCTAGATGAAAAGGCCTTAGGTTTTCTTAGTTTAATGTTACAGCCCAAAGATATCCTAGATATCCCTACCTACTTGGATCAGTCAATCAACTTCTAGTTTCAACACTTCCAAGAAACAAAATACTTCATATGTCCATTGTAATTTGTTCATTTATTCTTGTATTTACATATAGACAAGATCAGTGATTTCAATATAAGAATGTTAAATGAACAAAAACAGTTAAAATCTATTGTGTATTAGACAAATGCAGTTAGAAAGAAGGATCAAAATAAAGGCTTTCCCCAATTCTTGTCCTATTTTATGTTTTTTTCTTCACCATTTTAAATAATCAAATTCCTCCCATAATGTTTCCTGAGATAAATTAATATTTACATCTCAATGTGGACACTAGAAATGGTGACTTTTTTTATTTGAAAATTACATGGATATCAAGTTATATGGAGCAAAAGTATAACCTTGTCGCCTCCCAATATTTTTCCCAATAAGAATTTTCTCCTTGGAGTTCATAAGGAAAAGCTTGCATGTTGATCAAATACACTTTGTTCCTAGGCATAAATAATATATGTTGAAGCTTGAGAGGGAAATGGGACGGTTCATTATTAACACAAGACAAGGTTTAGGGCAGATAGAAGACATGATGAAAGAGTTGAATTTTGCAAAAGGTGAAGCTTGGAAGTATGATCCCCATCATATTATTTCAGGTAGAAGATTGAAAGTTGGTTGAGGGCCTTACAATCATGATAGTAAACTAGAGTTAGAAAATTTCGCAAATCAAGAAGTTTGGATCAACAATCTATTGGGCCAACCTTCAAGTGAAACTTCAGGGTATAAATAAATTGTTATTAAGTCCCTGTAATGAAGGAGAAGAGTTTAAAAAGGCCAACCCCAGAACAATTAGATGTTGAAACAGAAGATCAGAAAACAAAAAAGAGGGCTAATATTCAAGAGGAAGATGGAATTGAAAATCTAGAAATCGGATTGAAAGAACAATCTTCACAGTAGCCTAGCTTTATGATGCAGTTGGAAATTTTGAATGGACAATTCCTCTCCCAAACTCTACTGAAATGGTAGAACATCCTATTGGGAAGATATTTTCTCAAATAGAATCTTTACAAGAAGGATATCAATAAATTACAAAGAAGAATAGAAAAATAACAAAGGATGTGATAGCTAAATTGTCAACACAATCTACTTGGGATTATTCAACAAGATTTCTCTCAACAATGGACTCAGAAAGGAATCAGCTAAAGCTATGATTGGTTCATCCCACAACTTAGTCTATCCCCACAATACTAGACTTCAAAGGTATAAAATTATCTATTAATATAAATGAAATCCCTCTGCCAAATAAAATCAACTTGCACAAACAAGTTGGAGAGATGATTTATAGTGATCTCAACCAAAGCTCCCGAACAATAACCAAAGAAGAAAAGTTACTTGAAAAAATTATTAATAAGCTGAAATAAGAGAATGCAAATTCCAGGTAAAAACAAATCTAACTAGATGAATATAATAAGTTGATAATCAGACTAGGAATTGATCCAGCAGAAGGAGAAGAAATCAAATTTTTACAAGAGAATATAGAAATAGAGGTACAATATTTGAGGAAAAATATGAAGATGCCAAGTTATGAGCATGTACAAACAGCATAACTTTCCAAGTTGAAAAAGAATAAGAACAATTGTTGGAACAACTTATACAAAGGAATAGTGAGGTCACCAAACGAAAAGAAAAGATTCAGAATTTAGAGAAAATCCTTCCAAATCCATGTATGTATTGCTCCCATTTTAATTCACCAAGATTCTCAAGATCTTTCAGAGAAATTGTCAAAGGCCCTATCAAATCTAAATCTCACAATGAATACTCTAGAAAAATAAAAAGAATAGTTAAACATCAATGAGAGGCACCTTAATCTAGAAAATGAAAGAAACAATAGGTTGATAACTGAAAAACAAGTAATTCAAGAAGAAATTAATAAATTAAAATAAAATTTGAAGGGAAAAAGCTCCTTGCTGGAAGAAAAGTGGATAGCTTGGGAGGAAATAATATAGGTGATACACTTAGTTTCGGAATATATTTGTATGGTTGCAGAACAAAAATCTCTACTTGAAAAGTCATATCTAGTTATAAAAAGAATTAAAAATGAGCTAGAAGACAAATTCCCAAAAGCAAAGAAAATGATAAAATTGTAAATGAACTCAGGGCATTAGATTTATTTGACATGATATATATTATTGTGGAATTGAGAAAAATTATCAAGAAAAATATCCTTCAAATTCAAGCCTCAAATCAACAGAAAGAAGTTCAAAGGATAGTTCAGTGTTCAACAATAAATTTGACCAAAGAATGAGAGATGGATTGCCCAAAATTTAGGATTAGAATGGGAAATTTCTTTTCTGGGAGGCATATGAAAAAGAGCTAACAAATGCAAAAAAATCAAATTGGCGGGGCTCATGGATCTCAATCTCTAAGAGGTCAAACTATTGCTAACTATTTGCAATGTGATTTCCAGATCCTGTGGTTAGTAAAAACCATTTTCGTGGGCAAAGCCGAATTATACCAAGCACTCAAACTTGAAGATAGCTTGCCAAGAGATGCTTGTTTAAACACATCCAGACAAAGCAATTTGGAAAATATGTGAGAAGATGATCTCACCTCTAGTTGTGAGAAGATGATTTCACCTATAGTTGTGGAAGTAGTGGAACTAGGAGCTACTTGATGAAACATCATATTTAATTTTGTCTCTTATTTAAATTAGTATTTCCAAAGTTGTCCAATTTATTGTTTACAAGAAAATTTGTATGTAAATATTTTGAAGGCTCATTTAGTGAGAGTTAGTTAAAGTAGTTAGGAGTTCGAAAGTTACTTTATAATTGAAAATCGAATTTTGATGTATTATTTAAACAAAAGAGAACCGCATGAAAAGGGTTCAGAGATTTTGTAATTTGTGGCTATGATTATAATGCTTTATCTTCCTTTGAGGTTGATGAATATGAAGGTAGATTGATTCTAGTTTCTATGGTGTGTTACGATGTGTGATGTTTTTATGTTACTTTGTTCTTTTTCAAAGTTTTTTTTTTCTTCAAATGAAAGTAATGTGTGATGCAGCAAGACTCTCTTAAGATAAGTGCAAATTTATTAATGTTACAGTTTGTGGTGGATGATACTTGTTTCTTCTTTTAAGTAGCCTTAGTAGGCACTCCATTACTTTCAACACACTCAAAATTCTAGTTTTCTCTATTACATTTACTATTCCTTTCCCATGGTTTAAGCATTGGATTCCTTTTGTCCCAAGTGAAAAAACCTTTCTCAACTTTCTTATTCTTCTTTCCCATTTTAATACTCTGAAGTCGGTAACCATCCAAAAGATTCTAGTATAGTAAGTTTTGATTATTCTCCAAGATTAAGTTGGCATTACATACAGAGGCTATTTGTCTCCAGGCAGTTATTTTTAAAAATATTTATCATTTTTTAAATTTCCTAAGCACTAATTCTTTCATCCAAGAATTATCTCTAGGGTACAGCAAGTTCAACCTTCCATTTTTTGTTCACATGTTGTACATCACTTTTAGTTCCATTTTCTTTCTTGTTTTAACTTCAACTACCTTTTATTGTTGCACTCACAGCAAGACTCGCATTTTACACACACAATCACTGTGCTCTACACAAATAAACTACAGATTGTTCTACACATATATCTTCTTCTTTACATGTTCTTTTGCATTCGTAAATGGAATTTCTTGGCACCTACATTACATGAACCTCCATGTGACTAGGAACTATAATCAAGAGCGTAAATGGTGATTACTACTATGCATCCAATATCAGTTCCTTTTTCTATTCAACCATAACTCGTACACTAGTAAACCCTTTGTTAGAAATACTGAGAGGGGGGTGAATCAATATTTCACTTCAATTAGCTAATTTTCATAGCATTAATTAACATTAACATCAAATCAAAACATAAATCAATAACACCTTTCAACAATGCATGATACCAAAGATAATGAACCCAAGATTTTTAGGTGGAAAACCTTCCAAGAGAAAAACCACCAAATGCTTCTTAATATAGGTCTTTTTAAAAATTACATCAATAAGAAGCTCCAACTTCCAATATTTTTAGCATAAATTTAAGGAGGCTCCAACCTGAAGGAAGCCCAAATCCCTAATTTACTAGCTCCAACTAGAAGGATGCTTTAATGCCCTGATTTACCAGCTCCAACTAGAAGGATGCTCTAATGCCCTGATTTACCAGCTCCAACTAGAAGGATTCTCCAATGCCCTATTTTTATCAACTTTGATTGAAACGATGCTCCAACACCCTTCACGGGATCTAGCCTACACTAGCACCACCCTATCATCCTGAAGTGTTCTCAAAATCCAACATGAAGGAGACTCCAATCTCTTGCCTTGCACCACCTTGCCATCCTTCTCAGCAAGTGAACCTTGTTTTATATATTTTCAGACTGGATCCACTCGTGCTCAATATCAAAACAAAAACAAACTGCAATACAATATTTTCTCAATCAAATCTACTTATGCTCAATATGTGCATCAATAGTAAACCCTATATTTAGTCACATCAACTTTCACCAAACATCTAGTCATATAAATCTTGACATAACCTTGGTTCAACAAGCAAGATAGAAGCACTATAAACCCTGGCACGCATCAGATGTTTCAACAATAACAATCTAATCATTCATATCAACATTAAAATCTCATTAATACATACTTTTCCTCAATCTTTGTCAGCGTTAGACATCACAATTGAGACAACATATATATTTCTCTCTGTATTGATAGCACCAGACCACATAATGTAGGCCTCTGCTAAAAATCAAACCTCTTTTTGTAGTCCTTGATGATGTCACTGATGTCTTCACAAATAAGGACAAAAATTCATCTCTGCCACAAATGTCATTCCAATAAAAATTGCTTCTTAAGATGTCATAGAAAGAAGACGAATATAACTATGTTTCTATAGTGATTATGATTTTTCAATATTTGTCATGACTAGGGCTTAAATCACTACAAAGATCAAAAATAGGCCTTAGGAATATGTGTCAAAGGATCAACCTAGAATTCAAAAAAATCATCAAGGAATGCCTTAGACATGCTCCAGTCCTGAAGGTATCCTTTGAGATGAAGCCTGTAGATGTTTTCTTTCGATTTCACCTTGTTCTTCCACATACATTGGTGTCTTTATCCACTATTGTAGATGAGACTCCCTTTGTTTCTTTTAATGCTAAGCCTGAAGTTGATCAGTATTCATAAGGTCACTACAACCCAAATATTAATATGACCTTAAAGAAAACCTTAACCATGAAAGTCAGTTATACAAATATGGTGTACCAACAACGGTTTTGTATTTGCTAGTATATAATGAAGCCTTGTTATACCAAACAAGGGTTTTTTACTACCTTAAAGAAGTCATGAACATCATACAACATAGATTTGTGATGAAGTCTATTTCCAAAGCTTAGGTTTTCTCTAAAGAACCACAGTGTTATAGGTCCAAATTCCCTAGAGACTTTATAACCTCGAGGATCTGAGTTATACCATAGAGGTCTACTTCTAAAACTTTCAATATAGTTGGAAATCAAACACTATGACCTTGCAAACTTTGGATTAGGCCTTCAGGAACTTCAATAGGGTCTCTATCTTAATTCACAAGTGATCCTTGAATGGAGCTTTGTTCATCTTGAATAAACAAACAATGTGGGATGCCTTAAATGACTTCATATTAGGGATTTAAGGCTTACCCTAGAATAGATGCCAAGACACCTTCAAAACAATGAATGAATTTTCCATAGATCTCAAAGACGGGTTACAACATGTAACTACTAAAGTACCTCAATCTGAAATATATCATATATCTTCCATTAGAATACTACGAACAATTTCTACCACAGGTGTCGAGTCAAGTTAAGTTAGAATAATTTATTAAACAAGCTTTGAAGGATGCCTATGATCTGAAATGGCTAAAATGTATGTTGCATAGAATTGATAAATAGGTCGAATATATGTGCCATAGGATAGTCCTATGTGAAAAAAAACAAAAAAAAAAATTCTTAAACCCATGAAAAGTGCCTCAAATTCGTCACATATATTTTCCCGGAGAAGGATGAAAACCTCAGATGAGGTTTCCCATGAAGATCATATCAAAAGATGAGACTTGTAAGCTCAGAAAACTCAGCCTCCACGAAATTTTTGCTTGAATCTACAAGGGCTTCAAACAATGGACTTACATATGCTTAATAAAGGGCCAAATGTCCTCAGCATGTGCTCAAAACCTTAGCGAAAATGATAACCCAACAGACGTAAACATCAAGCCAAAATCCCTTCAAAAATTTGACCTACGCCTTCTCCATATTGGCATGACTACTCAAGGTTGTAATCACAAAAGTAACTCACACTAGATCATCCTTTGATACTTTTTCCTTGTGGAGAAATTGAGACTCATCTTATAGTGAAGAAGAGGGGCTCTTATTGAAGTCGGCTTATGCAAATGGGAGGGGAAAAAATTGGAATTGGAATTGAAATTTTTGGAGCCAAAAACCCCGAAATCATTTAGGCCAATTTTAATTTAATTTTGGCTACTTTTGCCCATTAATAAAACCTTTTTTTGACTAGGCCCATTTTATTTTTACTTTCCTTGGAAAAAAAACAATGTGTTTATAGCATAACCTTTAGGGCTTCTTGAACAAATATGGGGCTCCAATCTTTAAAGAGGTGTAACTCCTCAACCATGAAGAATTAGGAGACATGCCACCTATTGTTGTGTTGATAGAAAAAAATGATCGAAATCAACAATAGGGAGATCACCCAGTTAGAGCCCCAAACTAAGCCCTTATCAATTTGAAATGGTGATTCCAATTGGCTCTAATGGGTCTAGTTACCATCGCTCTCCCTACTAAATTTTGATGTTTCTAATTACTTATCAATAAGAAGAAGCAATCATATTTACCCTCCTACAATGCACATGCAAGAAAGCATTCCTTAAGCAGACACAATGGATCATCCAGGCCGCTAATGAGGTTATTCCTACATAAGGAGACTTCTAAAAGATAAGAGCTAAATTTAAATCTACATCTAAATGCAGACCTACTAACTAATGCCGAAAAATAAAAGAAACTAATCTAACTCAGTATATAAGAGATAGCTCCTAAATACCAAGTGAAAGGATTCAACAATAATGGGGATTTATCATGCTCTTAATGATGAATATCAAGTTGTTGAAGAATTTATAACAACTGATATTGTTATTGCAAAAAGTGTTATGTTTGAAGATTTAAAACAATGAATAATGAACCATCAAAACCAAGAATAGTTCACTTAATTCCAATGACAATTAAACCGATTTAAGATGGCTAATGTTTTAGTAAATATTTACTCATAAATTCGTTTAAATACAAAATCAAATCAATAAACTAACAACATATTAATATAACTACAATATGAGATAGTTGATCAAATAAACAACGATTATCATATCTCACGTTAGTGGTAAAACATGGAATTATTGGCATAGATATTCCATTAAAAGAATATGATTTTATTAATAGATAAAAGTATTTGAAAATTAAATCATTAAACCTTGATCTCTTACTTTGTTTTACAATGAAGCTCTAACAATCCTCCCAAGATGATCAGCTCTGCTAGCAAAGAAAATAGTTGCAAAAGTGCATATCTTCTTCTCCAACAAAGGTTGAATCTTGAAATGAAAACCCCCAAAGCTCGAATTTGAATATTTTCCCCAATCCTACAGCAAGAAATACTCTTGCAATAGTGCAAAAAGTCTCTAATTTGCATAAAAGAGGAACCATTTTCTCATTTTCAAAAATGTTATTTATATTTACAAAAATCTCCCAAAAAGGAGAGCTATTGAAAGGAAAATTTGATCCCTCATTTTGGTGTTGTAAATTTTTTGTTTCATTCTTATTTTATCCAATATCACTGCTCCAAATCCTTGGCCTTATCTCCTTGCAACAAACTCTCTACCAAAAACCAATTCAAAAATTAAACCAATTAAATTTGTACATAAAACCAAAATACCAAAACAATCACAACAAATTCCCAATTTAAATTGAAATTAATAAATAAAATAAAAGGAAATATGTGCTTTCCATTGCCCCTTATGGAGATTTCTCTAGCAAAATTGATAATCTGAAATGAATTTGCAATAGCAAGATGTTTCAGGCCAATGAGGAAATTCCAAGACAATTTAGGAAACTAATTTTTGTTGAAAACTTGAATCTATTAATTTTGTTAATTTTTTGGAGTGGCTAATGAAAAAATTTGATCATGCAATCACTTTCAGATCCTTCTCCACGAAATAATTTTTCGAATGAGCCCTCATTTTCTCAATTTTGTTGACTAGATCTCAAGATATTTCCAGTCAAAATTTCAGTTCCAAAACTAATACGTTGCTAGAAAATGCACAATGCTAGATAAAAATTCTAGGCAGATTATTTATTAAAAGCTTGGATCTAAATATTTTCCCCAATCCTACAGCAAGAAATACTCTTTCAATAGTGCAAGGAGTCTCTAATTTGCAGAAAAGAGGAACCCTTTTCTCATTCTCGGAAATGTTATTATAATTTACAAAAATCTCCCAAAAAAGAGAGCTATAGAACGGAGAGCTATAGAAAGGCAAATTTGATCCCACATTTTGGAGCTGTATATTTTTTGTTTCATTCTTTGTTGGTCCAATATCATTGCTCCAATCCTTTCATTGGTAGATATTTCTTTGTTTAGGCAGCCATTTAGGGATTTTTGTTGGTTCTTTTCATGTGTAGTAAGGCAAGAAAGTACAACAAATCTTCTTAAATTCATTTTCTATGTTCTTTATGAAACATACAAAAAAAATATATTTTCAATTAGGTTGATGTCATTTCCAATGAATTAGCTATTCAATTACATATATTATCCAAGAACAATGGATTATTTATGATGGTGTATCTGATAACAACTCTCGTCTCAAGGCATGTCTTTGACAATTTACCCTATAATCTTAAATTTTGGTGAGGAACCAATGCAGTTTTGGTGTCCTATATTTTGGAAGCACATAGCTTCTTTAAATTTTTGTTTAATTCAAGATGTGTTTGTAACGAAAGTGTGTTGCATGGTAATTGGATAAGAGCCTTCTTGAATATCTACATAGGTTGAGGTTTTCTTATCTGGAAAAGTGGAACATGAGGAAAGAAAAAGCAATACGATTATATGAACATATGGTTTTGAAGATAGGTCATTGTTGTTTCTGAATTTTGTTCTAGATAGATATTTTGTTGTTGAGGTCTATAGGCAATATTTTCATTGCCTACTTATATTTAAACTGAACAAAAAATAAATAAATAAAATAAATAAATAAAAATAAAAATAAAAATAAAAATAAATCAATAAATAAATAATAAAATAAAATAAAAATAAAAAATAAAAAATAAAAATAAAAATAAAAAAATTTATGTTTGCTATTAGAAAAGTCAATGTGAAGAATACGGCTCACACTAACATTCTTGCAAAGTCTTTAGAAGATTTTAACTGAAGTGAAGTTCAATCTATTGAAGGCTTTGATAGAGGAAGAATTTTGACGGAACACCTAGAGTCTATGAGGTACAGGAACTTGTTTCCAAGAACTAGAGAGCAGAGAGAGGAAATCATAGGGTATCAACAAAAGATCAAAAAATGCTTGTAGATATTAAAGAGATCACTGAAAAATAGATCACCTGTACGGGAGGAATATATAAGCAAAGAAGAACAAATCCTATGGGACAATCTCAATCTTGCACACACAGTGCTAGTCTAACTTCATCTACCATATAAAAAGGGAAAAGAACTACTGGAAATGAAAAAATGTTTGGTGATAGGATACCAGGGGGCGAGGATGATGAAGAGCCTCTTTCTAGAATAACTCCAAAAAGAGCGCATATCACTGAATCATCTAGATCCAAGAGTCGGCCTTAAAAAATGAGCATTGAAGAGGCCATGAACATGGAATTTGATAGTGATGTACTACCGAATTGGTTTAGTACTTCTTTGCAAGAAAATCAGAAAATGATGGAGCAAATTGTTGAAGATGGCATCACTTTCAATGATCATTTTGTCACATTGCAGGATTAAAATTATGACAGGGGAAGTAAGAGATTGAATATTGAAAGGGTACAACTTTCCAACAAAAAAGTTGTTAATTGAGCATAAATGAATATTGATTTGTCTCGGGTTGCGACGCTAGGGCTAATGAAACTGCATCAAGCTAGTGGTGAGGCACTTACAGATTCTATTAGTCAACAATAAGAAAAAATCTGAAGTTGAAGGCAAAAATAAAAGAGCTAGAAGATACTTTGAGCCCAGGTCCTTTGTTGAATACTCCACTAGCAATACGCGGACAACCATTGGCAATTTCTAGTCCTGGTAGATCTCATAGATTTGAGAAACCTAGCAATCTTCTTAATGCAATGAAATCGTATATTTTTAGTAATATATCCAAAATATTGTGAATTATTAAATCAGCATGGAAAGCTACTTTTTATTTGCGGCATTTAAAGCAAAGAACTAACTCTTTTGTGGAATTGGTCAAAAGTGAGCTCGAGGGAGACAGGGAATTTGTAGACAATGACCTATTAACTTTTACTTGGAAGCTTGATTTACTATCTAAATTAGAAAAAATAAACAAGGCCTATTGGATTTTGATCGGATGAGGTAGATCAAGGTCGCATGGTCTGAGAAAATTAGAACATTAGAGGACATTATTTCTGAGTGTGGACGCATAGAAAATAGAAGAGTTGATGCATATCTCAAGGTAGTAGTGATTGTCCAGGATTTAAACGGTCCATGCATTACATATAAGTATAGATTAATTATGAAAGATAAGTCGACGGTTTATTTGGAGAAGTTGAAACAATCACAGGCAACAGAATTTGATGACATAATTGATTTTACTGTAGAGGAAATTAGAAAATGGCTAATTACTTTTGTTAGTTTTAACAAAGAGTACTCTGCCTTTGATTTTCAATTGCAAGAAGAAACTATAGAAATTGAGGAGGAGATATTCAATGAATTTGTTAAATAGGGCATTATTGTCACTCCATTGAAAGAATTCATTGAAGCTAAAGTGAAGGAATCCATTGCAAAAATCATGTTTCCGAGATATAACTGAGAACTAAACAATATTGGGTTGTTCTTTTGCATATTGTAAGTGTTTTAATACATTGTAACATTTGTTTTTCTTTTCTTCACATTTAACTATTAAAGTTTTATGGGTACATTATGGTGGAATAGTTTAATTCCTGAATGTAGTTCCTTGTTATTTGGTGCAGGTGACTTTTAGAGATTACGATCGACGACAGCCCAATCCCAGTCCCCATTGGGGGGAATGAATTTACTTTTCTAAATTAAGCATTAGCATTTTGATAATTGCTTTATGCAACAAAGGCTATTTCTTGGATCATGGCTTTATAATCATACCTTGTTTCAATTATGATTACTGTCTTTTCTATTTCTCAGTGTGTTTACCAATTGTGTAAACAATTCTGAGATAATGTTTCACATGGGATGTTGTATAGACATGAGTTCTGGAACATTGTACAAAAATACCTAATTGAACATGTGATTTCCAGTATTTGCTTTGAGCTTTTATCTATTAGCTAATGTTCTGTAATTAGTGATAATTAAAATGGATTTTCGTTTATTTTTTTCTAATATTGAAGTTTTTTGTTAGTTATATCAAGAATTCTTAGATAATGTTTTACATGTGAACTTGTATTACTCTGGATTTTGTAGTGTTCCTCAATATCATTTATTGAACATAAGTTCATGAGACTATGATTTTGAGATTTTATATTCTATGTAATGGTGTAAAATTTATGACCATTAAAATGAACGTTTAGCAGGAGTTTTGGTTCTAAGATATCTATTACGTTTGTGATATTTATTTTAATGATAGCTATAGTGATTAGGATTTGAATTTGAATACAATTGTTTTTATTGTAACTGTGATTGTTATGTTTTAAGGTTTGTGATGCACAAAGACTCATTAATATGTTCCAGTTCTGTTTACAATGGAAGTGAACTTTTGGCAAAAGTTTTCGTTGTGAGATATATATTGCATTGTTGTGATTACCATTTGAATCTGAATACAATAACATTTTTTGTAACTATGTTGAATACTATTGAAGGCTTCTAAAATAAAAATAATGGTTATTTGGTCCCAGATGTCTTTATTTCTGAATGCATGTACAAAAGCGAGAGTTGCAAACATCAATTTTTCATTGTATAGATTTTTCATTGTGCGGGGCTTAAAATGAAAGTTTTCATTGTGTAGAGTAAGCTTGTTGCCTGGAGTAAAATCTCTACACAACAAGATATGATAATAATAATAATAATACATTAAACTATGGATTCTATTTTTTTGAAGCATTGTGCAAAAACTCCATATTTCATTTTGTAATAGTCAATTGTAAATCAGCCTTTGTAAGTAATTTAGTTATAGATGTGTACAGTTTGTTTCCTTAAAGAAAATAAGTATTAACATAAGTCTTGCTAGATATAGAAACATGTTTCATTGTGCAAAGATTTTATTGTCTCGAGGTCATATTAAAACTTACATTGTGTGCAGGAAGTACTTCCGCACAACGAAAGCTTTTATTTAAAAACTATAAACCTGGTAATCATAAAAGTAAATTAATTTAATCTAAATTTATGACATTTTCAGAGCATGGTGCAAAAACTCTAAATTTCCTTTTGTAATAGTCAATTGTAAATCAGTCTTCGTAAGTAATTTAGTTATAGATGTGTACAGTTTGTTTTCTTAAAGCAAGTAAGTATTTAAATAACTTGTGCTAAATGTAGAAACATGTTTCATTGTGTGGAGCTTTTCTTTCCCGAAGCTCATATTAAAGCTTATATTGCACACACACTACAAGGAAAAGACCTTCTAGTGGAGGTTTTTGCAGAATCCCCTATAAAAATAGCCCAAAAATACATTTGTAGTGGAGGTGGGCAGGCAGATGTTTTAGTGGACGTTTTTTGGATGATGTGTCTACAATATATAAACACACATGTGCTTTACTATCCATACATGCATCGGTGTTGCATATAACATGGTACACTGTAGAAAATTTATTTTTATAAAATAAAAAAACATGATGCGCTAAATGACTCCATGCACCGGTACCTGAATAATCGATGGCACTGGTGCCCTTCATGTAGTAAAACATCTTGGTGCATACCACTAAGTAGCATCGCTATAGTTTTTAAATTTTAGAAAAATGCGGTGTTATTTTCCAATGATACACCAGTGTGGTAAAGGTACTAAAACACCCTGAGGCATCTACAAAAGAGCATTGCTAGGAGATTTTTAATTTTTAAAAATAGAGCGGTGCGATAGTATGATGAAGCACTGTGCAATACCCTTATTAGAACACCCCATGATATCCTAAGAAAATCACTGCGAAATATTTTTTATTTTAAAAAAACGTAGTGCTATTGGATCTATTACACATCAGTGCAACTAGCATAATGCACCGGAAGAGGGTTAAATAGAAAAAACCCTCTCGATTGTAAATTTCATTTTTACCATCGACAATGTTGGAGAGTTCTTAAGCACTGGTGTTACTCTTTCCTTATGAAATCACCCTGACATTGGTACTTCTCTTACTCACCATCCTTTCATACCTTTCTCACCATCCTTTTGTACGATGCTCACTTCCTGACTTTCCAGATTTTTTAAACCGTGTTAAAATTTGTTTCTCCATTATGTGTCCACAATGCCTACCCGACAACCAAATGTCCAATTAATGTCTATGTGTCTCTCTAATTTAATTTTTTAGTGGATTAGAATTGCAAATTAAGTTAAATTTTCCATTGTTTTTTAACAAAAAAAATCTTGCTATGTGGTACATTCAATGTATTCAGCTTGCACCGATAGCGGTGCACCTTGTATATTTACAGGGTGCACCGCATTTCAGTGCATGCCGTAATGCACTGCAACTGTCATGGTGTGTTTCATAAATAAAAACTCACCAAGAATATGATAAATTATACATTGATGTGTTACTCCCGGTGCATTTATTTTTACCAAATGTGCGGCAGAAATAATATTTAAAAATATAGTTATAGCTCGGTGCGTTCAATAACCTGAATGTTCTGTTTCGGTGTGAAAAGGTTATACTTTCCCACCGGTGCACAAGTGTGACGCATCACTATGAAAAAAAAAAATGTGTACCAACAGTGGTGTGTCATACTTATGTGTACACCATCATCGATGCAGTTATGTTTGGAAGCACACTGGAGATGGTGCATGAATGTGTTTTGAGCGCATCGATGATTTTTTTTTTAATTGAGAGTTATGTTTCCATATTTATAAATACATGTTTCATTTATTAAAAAAAATGTGTATGAGGTTGATGTATTTTATATGTCAATCATGTAGGAGAGACATTAGCAGGGAGAGCAGCATTAGGAATGGGAGTAGCAGGTGGACCCATACAATATGGTCCGAACATGGGAGGCCAGAGAGATGGAGAGGGATTTATACCCTTTCCTTATTACTACAATGACCCAAGCACTCCTAACGAATGTAGGCCTCATCAAGTACTATGAGGCCACTGCATCCCTAAAGGTGCACTCTATCTTATTGGTGCATCTAATCCGCCGATGGAGTGCCCAAGAATAGGCTTTCAATGTCGGTCCTGGGGCATGGTATAGGCCCACTGAGGAGGACATATACTTTATCACTGGCCTATCCATGACATGGGAGGATTTTCCCAATTCCATGATGTCCCCCATGGGGATGTAGCTGAGAGTCAGCTTGCCTATACTCAGAGATATGTCGAGCCTCATGTGGTTTGTCCAACAGATTTTAAGGTTCGTGGTCGACAGCTATATATTTCTTCTTTTTTTATAGTGCATTAGTTTCCCTATTTTGTATTATGTTGATTCTTTGATTCAGGAGCCATGTTGTATCAGATGGTCTGCCATTTTTGTAAGGCATTTTTGCATGACTTTAGATAGATGTCGCGCATTAATACATGGGAGGGCAGCCTTTCCTTTCGCTTCAAAGCTATTTCATTTATTTTTTGAGAGGTTTCCAGAGACAAGGCCTACATTTGACTGTCGGCCTCCTCGACCGATCATTGAGGTCCAGATGCACATGTGGGGGCAGATGATGTCAAAGAGGGGTCTGTCGATGTCTATGGCTTGGATTTCTAGCAAGGCACTGGCACTACTCGTCAATGAAGATGACTTTTTGTTTGTCACGTTGGCATTTACATATGCAGAGATTGATTGGAGATATTTTCCAGAAATCTTCTTCACAGCGACTGAGCCTTCAGATGATAGAGGTAATATTAGTGTTTTCTTTAAATTAATCTAGTTTCGTTTATTGTTTTAATTAATTAGAATAAAATTTATTCTAGCACGTTCTTTAACTTTTTTATTAAATTGTTTAATGAAATTTTCTATTTATTGTTGTGTACTATATATTTTGTAGGAATTGGCACATTTGATGGGGACATGCCTCCTCCCCCACTGGATACAAGAGATGAGGAGACGGGTGAGGATGCCTAAAAGGGTGAGGTGTATCCTCAGGGGGGTGTGGGCATCCAGGCTTGTAGGGTGGTTCTGCGATTTAGGATGAACTACTGCAACAGATTAGCCAAAGTTTTGATTGATGTGGGAGTCTGCTGATGAGCCACGGTATTGCAACAAGAATGTTGCAACTCCCAAGGCTACCAACTTTAATTATCAACCTGGGGTTCATACAAAATTAAGAGGTATCGGCACTATATGTGCAGCATACAATGTGTCATTCCTTTGATGTCATGATGTAATGGAGTGAATGTAATAAAATCGAATCCTAAACTAATTGTCGAAAATGAAATGCTCGAAATGGAAACCTTAACCTACTGCAAGAAAGAAAATACAAGGAAAGAAACCTATTCTAATTGCATAAATTAAATGTCAATAATTACATTTCAAAGTGTTTAGATCCATTGATAGAGTTCCTTGTATGTGGCAATTAATAAAATCATCATTGTATTCCCATTTCATAAATTTGTCTGTTAACCCAAATCGCTGAAATGTTTTGCATGGGTAAAGAGACAAGTCCTAAGTGGTATTTAGTCTTCCCTAATAACTTATTTAGAGCCTAGGGGTCTTGATTCAGCCCAAAGGGATCATAACCAATCTTCTTGAGCGAATCTGGGCAATTATATACACGTTGAAAGGCTATTACAGGGTTTCCTGTAGTTTACTACACGAAACAATAGATTTGTTATAGGGAGTTATAATTCACCAAATGACCAACCAGATAAAATCAAAATTGGATGGGATAAAAAAAATTATTGACTAGGATGTCTTAGGTCTCTATTCCAGGTGGAATCACTCAAAAATACATATCTTAACCCATGCTAAAAAATGGCAGAAAATTACTAGTCTAAAATCTAGAAATTCGAGAACTAGTGAGCTAGTAAATATATCAAATGCATAGCCTAATCAAGTGATAATTCAATGGGGTAAATTTTTTTATTAATTAGACTGTTTTTTTAATCCAATTCAAGTGGAATCAACTCTATTGAAGCTCATTAGCATGCTCTAAAAAATAGCAGAAATTTACTATTATTTGCCACAAAGGACTTCCAAAAATCTAGATTTGGGAATAAGCAAACTAATCCGAGTAACTCAATGATTACTATGACCTTTCAAAGTTGTTCCAATGATGAAATGATGCTTTTGATCCTGCAAAATAACTTAATTCAAACATTTAATCCAATCTTACAACAAGAAATCATTAGAACTAAATGCAGAAATAGAAAAAGACAAGAACAAGAGATGCATGTGAATAAGAAGTGAAAAAAAGAAAAGTAAATGATAAAAAAGGGCTCCAATGCTCCTGGGATGGTCAAGCCTAAGGAAACTCAAAGTCCTATTAAGGATACCAAGATTTAGAGGATGAACATGGAAACAATCTTCATTATTTCCATCAAGACAATTACATCCCTGCAAGAAATGACAGTGGAGCTGCAAAAATACAAGTTCTCTCCACAAGAAGACTAAGAAAAATCAACCCTTAGAGGAAAATTCGACTTGTTACTTATAAGAAATGATTAGGATTCATCCCCCATGAAAGGAGGAAGCTTTCCCCACCAAAATCCCTTTATTAGTGGATCTGGTTCCCAATACTAGGAATTTGCATTAAATGGCAGGGAACACATTCCTAGATTTTCTCAATCATTGGAACTCCATATACTATGACATAATTCCATAATATCTTGTTGATTTATTATTTAATATTTATCCTCTTGTAGTAGGGAGCAAGTTCCTAAATTATCTCCTCCTCCAAATCTTCATATTCTTCCCAATATTCTCACAATATTCCACAAAAATAAATAATATTAGGCACAAATATGAAATTATTCATGAACCTTCCTAATTAACATATTAAAGTTAAAAACACATTATCTAATGCAAAAGGAGAAGTTTAAGGTGTTGAAGGATGGTTGAATGGGCTTTAATTTATGTCTAATTTAGAGGCATGGGCCTTAATTTATGTCTAATTTAGAGGCCCATCATCTGCCCTACGAGGACTCGAAATATCAATGTGGATACTAGGTTTTTGGATCTATACAGAGACTATCTGCGAGAGATTATGTCTCTTATGCATCATATCATCGAAGCTAGTAGGGTATTGGCACCGATGAGGGATGTAGAGAATGCAATGACAGATACATCAGATGAGGGTGGTGATGATTATGATGAGGGTGGTGATAATGATAACGACGGTGATGATCATGATCATGATGATGAGGGTGGTGATCATGATGCCTCTAGTAGTAACACCCCATCGGATCATGGCCATCAGAGTGGCTGTGATCCTTCTAGTAGAACACCTCCTTGTTAGTCGTCTGATGTTGAGATGTCAGAGCTAGAGGATGTGCCTTATGTTTCTCCTGAAAGAGAAAAGCAGCCACATCCTCCTCCACCTCAAAGTCCAATAGACCATGTTGAGATAGTAGTTGACCATCCATTGTCTTCTACTATAAACCAACCACCTCCTCGTGATCCCCTCGACAAAGTTCGATAGACATTGAGGGAGTAGTTGACCATCCATCATCTTCTACTGCAAACCATATTGGCACTATTATGTATGTTGTATCGATAGATATTTGATTGCACTTATTTGACTTGATGCATAGACATTAACACCAACATATAAATTAAGTACATAAACATGAAAAAAAATGCATCATATATATATATGATACATTCTTTTTGTTCATGTTTATGTACTTAATTTATATGTTGGTATTGATGTGTATATTGTTAGGTCATGTTAGATATGTTCATTTAATGTGCCTATGGATAAATGTGTATGTGATAGAAGTTATTTGACATGAGATTTATATTAATTTGAGGATGTGTGTGGTTATGATGTCAGATTACAAGTTTGTGTTTTGTTAGATGTGATCACGACGATTATGCCCTGTTAGATTATTAGATTTGTGTTCTAGCTAATGACATTTATATGTTCTAGAGGTGTATATAATTAGATGATGGTAGTGAATTCGAATATGTATCTTAAATGATGTTTATGTTTGTTAGATGGTTACTAGCATGATGTTTATTTTTATGAAATAATATTTATTATAAATTATGTATTGGTGAACTTATATCAAACTTTTATATAGGAAGTTGCATGGAAAACAACTTACTTTAAAAAATATGCGAAGATATTTTTATAAAATACAAAGTTTAGTATGGTTGAAACTACGATTGTAAAATTACACTAAATATTTTTTTATAGAATTCAAGCTTCTGTGATCATATCAAGTGTTTGAGACATGGTTTTGGTGATAATCACATTGCAATTCATTCGTCGACACATTTCGAACTAGCAAGTGTGGTTCATCGTCAGGACAAGATGAAGACTAGACCTTGGTAGCAGATTAAATAGAGAGACCGAGCATTCCAACGGCTAGAAAGAAACAACCAGTTTGACCAAAGGGAATAGCTATAATTGACTGGGCAACAACTATATTTGACCCGATCAAGATTTAGGGAAGAATTAGATATTTAATTAATAAATTAGTTAATTTGTTAGATTTATTTTATTTAAATCTATACATAAATCAATAAAACTATTTATTTAAAATTATATGAACTAAGAACATTAAAGATAAAATAATTTATTGCTTAGATAGTTCATTAATATTCAATCTAACTTAATTAGTAAAATATTTCAATATAACAAGAAAAATAATAATTAAGATAAAATAATTTAGTTAGTTCCTAGTAAGATGAAAATGTGTAACTCATTCAATTTTTAATACAAAATATTATTAATAATAAATTATTTAAAAAAAAAAAAAAATTAATTAATTCAATATTGGTTTATAAAATTCAATCTATTGTTAAATTTTAAAAACTTAAGTTTTTTATTATTTTATAACCAACCTACATCCATCTTAACTCAAGATCTACCAAGTGCCCAGACGGATCAAATATCTTGAGATGCAAACATTTTTAGAGTGAAAAGGGATTTGATTCCTCTAGGCGCTTGGTAGATCCGGAGTTAAGATAGATTTAGGATGGTATAATATATATGTAGTTGACATTGAAATATTATATCTTGAGATGCAAACATTTTTAGAGTGAAAAGGGATTTGATTCCTCTAGGCACTTGGTAGATAAGGAGTTAAGATCGATTTAGGATGATATAATATATATGTAGTTGACATTGAAATATTTTATTTATAATTGATTTAGGATGGTATAATATATATGTTGTTGACATTGAAATATTTTATTTATAATTCACATTCTCTACATCAAAATGTTAAAATATGCCCCCTCGTGTTTTTTTCCTATATGTATACATTTTATTATTTTTATTATTAATATTTTATACAATATTACATATCAAATACATATTAAACATTGAAAAAATTACAAATGTCCCTCATACATTGAATTAGAAAGAAACTGTTAATGGAATAGGAATTCTCTCCATCTTTCTCATTAAAGTGAAAGTATAAGAAAATTTTCAATTTAAATTACATTATTTTTCTCTATATAAAGTGTCTATAAAATTATGTTATTTAATATGGACATTGAAATATTTTTCTTATGGTTGACAGTAAAATATTTTTTGTTACAAATATATTTTTGTTTTAAATATCACACGTAAAGTGAATGTAGAATGAATTACATATAATGTAATATCAATAAAGGCAATAATCAAGCCAAATATCTGAACAATGAAATATAATCAAAATTTGAGTTTTATATATCATTTTAAAAAATGTAAGAGGAGTTTAATTGTAAGAAGAAATTTACAGTAACATAAATGTCCCATAACAATGGAAATCCTTGCAAGCACAAGGTACATAGCAAAGGAGTTCAATTTCTTTGGGCTTTTTTAAAATGGCATAAAATAAATTCTTGAAAGGAGGGGAAGAGGAAATTAATTTTAGAGATTAATGGGGGGAGGATTTGGGGTTAAAGATTAAAGATTAAGCATTTGAATGAGAGACTTCCAAGAATGGCTTAACTTAGATCCATCTTTATGATTAAAGTTATCCATATTTTGAGGGCTTAGTGGATGAATTGGGTGGAATGGAAGGGAGCAGGGGGCAAGGTTTTAGCTTGGCCAAAGAATATGAGGTGGTTTGATTTATAAGCATGTTCAACAAAGACTGATTTTCAAAATGATATGTATTGGTTGTGTTTTTTTTGCTCGAGCTTAAAGGGATCTACCAATTTGGCCAATATAAAAATATCCACAAAAGCATGGAATTTAATAAACCCCAAGGCTCACCAATGAATCCAAATGATCGTTGGGAAATATGTGTTTTTACAGCTTAACAGAAATACCAATTTGGCCAATATAAAAATATCCACAAGGGCATGGAATTTTATAAATCACAGGGCCCACCAATGAATCTAAATGATCATTAGGAAATTTGAATAATTGTTTTAAGGTCTTGTAGAGTTTGAAACGAACTTGTATGTTTTTTGTATTTTTCTAAGCTAAAATTTAGAAATATGATCCATGTTCCCTTAAATTAGTATGTTCAAATCTTAATTATAAATAAAATAAAAATTATATTTTAGACTGTCTATAATATCTTATTTAATATATTTAAATAAATCCTAAATAATAAGATATAAAATGTTTGAATAAATTGTAAATATTAAATAAAAATTTAAAATATATATCTATATATATGGATGGTAAATATGTAATAAAATGTTTAGCCCCAAGGGGTAGGCGAGTTGGTAATCACACTACGCTGAATTTCGTTATAAAGGCGGGCTCAGTATTGAAGGTCACAAGTTCAATTCCCCCGGACTAACCCGACGCTATGGAGAGGGGCGGGCGCATTGGTAATCACACTACACTGAAGTTCCTTATAAAGGCGGGCTCAGTATTGAGCATAGGAGACAATCAATGTTTAAGAGCTGCTGAGTACAATTGAGCGAGCTGCTGGATGATGGATGAGGACTTTACAACACTTAGTTGATTGATTGAGGACTTTACAACACTTAGTTGATTGATTGATTCGCCCTGAAAAAGCTTAATTTACTAATTGATTCGCTTGCCCTCCCTCACAGATTATGATTGATCCGGTGCTGTGGAGAGGGGCGGGCGCAGCTCTCAGTGGTTATAGAGATAGCTGTCAGAATTGACCCCATGTAACATGAGTCGCGAGGCTGCCCCTGTTGTCGATTCCACTGTATATATATGTATGTGTGTGTGTTATAAAATGTTTGAATACAATGTAAATATTAAATTATTTGTTTATATATGGATTGAATAAAATATTTTAAATGTTTGTATTTATTAAATGTGTAAAAAAAAATAACTTTTTTACAATATTTTTATAAATATTAAAAGATAGTTGTGTTTTTCATGCTGGAAAAAAAACCCTAGAGAGCGCTGAGAACATATTCTAGGTAACATGCACACATGTTTATATTTCTCCAGATAAAACATCAATTTAATTAATATTTAATAATTTATAATTTATAATAATAAAAAATTGGAATTTAATTTTAAAATTAATCATCAACCCTAATTAATATTTAATATTTAATAGTTTCAATTTCTATAGATATTCAATCCTTCACCTTCTTTAATATAATTTATAAATAATAAATATAATAAATTATCAAACTTATTTAATAATTAATAATTTTACACCGTTGTTATTTTATAGTATAAGAAAAATATATTTACACTACATTTATAAAATTATAAGCAGTGCCTACCAAATTTTAACATAAAACTATATAGATTTAAAAGCCAAAAAAACAAAAAACCAAAAGAAACTAAATATACAAGTTCCCTTATCCACAAATAATTTAAATATAAAAAAAAAAATAAAAGAATTTCAAGAAAACTATAAATATTAGCTATGGAACGAAATTGTGATATGCATTCAAAAAAATAAAAACTTAGTTGAGAAAATTATATAAAATACCATTACAAATGTAATTTTTAATATATTAAAATTTCACCATCACAAATAATATAGAATTACGTTTAAAAAACTATTAATTTTTAAATATTAAAAGAAAATTTATCGTAACATTGAAATCAACAAATGTTCACACAAATACTTGTGAGCAAATTTTTACCTATTGTCGTGCCAATGTTTATGTACCTCCCAGCTAAAAAAACAGAAATAAACAGAAATGGAAATTAGGTTAATGGTAAATATTAATTAAATTCACTGCTACTTAACCAAAACATTGAGAGAAAGAATTCACTTGTTTAGAAAATTAAGTGAATTAAGAGTTACTATGGGCTCAGTTCTTTATATGGGGTTCATTTTTGCAATAACAGATAAAGGCATAGTTGAATCTGAAACGTTGTAATCACATATTCTATCACTTGCTTGACACAATATATAACTTTGATCTCTTCCTGCATCTACTGAAATTCACTCCTTTGATCTTTTTCTGCATCTACTGGAATCCACTCCGTTAAGGCTACCTCAACAATTTCTTATTTCAAAGGGCATCCCCAAATGGGATCTAGGTTAGTTCATAGACTTTTATTTTTTCTAAACCCACCAAAGATTTGAACCTTGAATTTCACAATTTACATAAAAAATCATAACAAAATGATTGCAAATTAAAATACTCATTGAATTAATTTATTTCTAAAATTTTATATATTATATATATAAATAAATAAATAAAACAAACAAAACAAAACAAACAAACTTAAAAAATAATTTACTAAAAAAATAAATTTATTTTTTTATAATTTCTTCTAAATAAACTAAATTTTATATTAATTAATTTAATTTTCAAAATTTTATAATCATTTTTTAATCAAATTTAACAAAAATTATTTTTTATTTTAAACAATAAGTATAAAAAAAATTATACTTTTATTAAAGAATTATTATTATAAACTATAAATTTCATAATAAATAATCATTTATTTTATAACAAATTAAAATTATTATTATAAATTATAAATTTTATAATCAATAATCATTTATTTTATAAAAAACTAAAATTATTATTATAAATTATAAATTTCATAATAAATAATCATAAATTTTATAAAGCTATTAGGTAGTTGATAATGTTTATTTTTATTTTATATCTATATCTATAAAATAAAGCAGGCAAATTTTAAACCAAACCAACCATCATATTAAAACCAAAATTCCAAGCCACAGAACAAAGAAAGTAGATTGTGTAAACGCACATTTGTTGCAACATGAGATTAGATTTTGCTCAGGTGTTTTCTTCATATTCATCAATGGCTTAAAAGTTCCATTTTTCTGTGTGCCGCCTTTAGTTAAAAAAATTGGTAGTAGTTACCAACTTTTTTTTGGTAGTAGTTACCAACTTGGCGACTATGGGAGAGATTCAAATTTCATGCCTCCATTTTAGAAATGTCTGTGTCCTTTTACCTCCTCTAATAATTTGGTATCTGCAAAGGACCTTTCACCCAAAATCTAATAAATTCTTATCTGCAAATGACCTTTCACCCAAAATCTAATAAATTCTTTGCAGGTTTGTGTGGGTTTTCACTGTGTCCAGGTCTGAATCTGTGGGAGCATCTAGGACGATGGGTTCATAAATATCCGCCAGGACGATGGATTCATTGATCAAGGACTAAACTTTCCCAAAAATTTTGCGTGGGTTTTCACTGCGTCTAGGTCTGAATCCGTGGGAGCAATCTAAGACGATGGGTTCATAAATGTCCGCTAGGACGATGGATTTATTGATCAGGACTGAAACGTTTTCAAAATTCTGCAAAACTTAACGGAAGGAAGGTGTCAAAATATAATTGGTTTGAAGGGCGAAAATAAAGATCTTGGATTGGGTGGGGCAAAGACCAAATATGATCTATCGGACCTAAAAAGACAAATTATTTATTTTGATTTAAGATTTATTCCTATGCTCAAAAAGCTTGGAGAGAAGCCTCCCGAGTTCACTATAATTTTGGCATTGTAAAAGGCTAGGAAGGTCAGTATTGTAACAAAGGTTGTGAAATTGAGATCTAATGTGGTTGTATGCAGGGCACTCTAAGAGGAAGTGGTTTTCATCCTCGATGCTCCTATTCTCACAAATGTGGCAGATTCTTTCCATCCAT
Organism: Pinus tabuliformis; assembly: GCA_031772625.1. Classification (NCBI taxonomy): domain Eukaryota; kingdom Viridiplantae; phylum Streptophyta; class Pinopsida; order Pinales; family Pinaceae; genus Pinus; species Pinus tabuliformis. Next base: position 289,560,825 of record CM062817.1, read on the forward strand.
GGCGTTTTAGGAACTACCCAGCGGCCAGTTTTACTAAGTTATGAGATTTTCAAGCAATTTAAATTTAATATTTATAGCAACTCATACCAATTTAAATTAGAAATTTCTATCACTACGGATGAGGATCAAAAAATGTAAAATAAGGCTTGTGAAGTTACTTGTAGTAGGGGCTTTGCTCTATTGGAAGTTCTCCCTTAAAGAGGCAAGTGAATTTTTTTCTAGTAATAAATATATAACATTTTGGTGTTATTTTGGTTCTTTATTTGTTATTGTACTAGTTTAAATTTAACTCTTTTTAATAATAAATATGAGCTAAATAATACAAAAATGATACTATATTAGATTTAAACTTTTGACAAATAATATATTTGATTATTTGTTAATGAACAACTCAAAAAATATTATTTTTTCCACATACTTATCAAGAGATAGTCACTAAAATTCATGTTTTCACATTTCTCATAGCTAATATTACATCATGTTCACCATTATAAAGACATGTCTAGTTTAAAAAAATTAGTTATAAATACATAAAAATAGATACTTATTTTACATATTTGAAATAGGAAACAAAAATGCATCACCAAATCTATTTGAAAGTGAAACAAATGCCTCGTAATCACCATGACAAATGTGGTGTGCTTGATATGTCTTGCACTCACCAGAGCAATCATATTTACCAAATGTACTGTAAAAATAATATTTAAAAATATATCTCTAGCTTAGTGCATTTGATAATGTGAACATTCTTACCGACCAAGGATATATATGCACACCAATGTATAAGTGTGACGCACCGCTATAAAAATTTTAATTTGTGAACCAATAGTGGTGCATCATACGTATGTGTGCACTGATGTCGGTGTGGTTGCTTTTTATAATGCACCAGAGATGGTGCATGACTGTGTTTGCTTTTTATAATGCATCAGAAATGGTGCATGACTGTGTTTTTGGTCCACCGATAATTTTGTTTTTTTAATTGAAAGTTATGTTTCCATATTAATAAATACATTTTTTATTTTAAAAAAAAAAAAAATTGTGTGTTATGTATGAGGCTAATGTATTTTATGTGTCAATCGTGTAACAGGGACGTCAATAGAGGGAGCAGCAACAAGAGCAGGAGAAAATGGCGAACCCATACAATATGGTCTAACCATAGGAGACCAAAGAGAGGGAGAACACCTAATTGTTGTCATACAATGCACACTCCGGGTGTCTTACCTGGATCTCATAGGTCCTTTGCTACAAACCGTCATGGTGCCATGGATTTCAAACATGGAACTGTGAAAAATTTATACTTTCTTAAACATTGTCGAGTAAAACGTAAAATAAGAGTGAAATTATAGGGAAGTGATATGGATAAAAGATATCATATTAGGGTTTTATGGGTCTTATCATTCACACACCAAACACCATAAAAACTTGCAGGTGTGTGTTTCACGCCATAAATGTCTTTTATTGATTTTTAACTAAACAAGGATAAAAAAACATGTGAACTGATTAGTAAACCAATAAGTATCTAAATTGAGACTAAATCTTCAATGTTATTTTTAAATTCACTATTTTTTTCTCATTTTCCTATTTGAGAAGGGTTGCGACCTTGAATCCTTATTATCATAGATATTGTACACAATTCGAAATACTTAGTTTTAAGTGTAAAAATGTTTCCACTACAAAAAAATGTGTAAAAATATTTGTGAACCTTACCAATTATAATAAAAATTGTCAACAAGATGAATCAAAAAAATAATATAATTAGTGAAATAAAGAAATAACACAAATACATATCACTTTCCATTGTCATCACCCTGATTATCTTCCTCGCTTGGCATGATAACATTGTTGTTCTCAAAAATATGTTTTGATCTAGGGTTGTGTCTTAATACGAACCACCAATTCCTATCCAACACATCTGGGTAAAAAAGCACCTGGTTGCAGTGTTTTGGAAAAACATAAGTCTCCCTAGCTTCATGCCACATCTTTCTAGAGTTTATAGATATTATCCCACTATCGCGATCTTCCTTTACATTATTCCAATCAAATGTGTCCCACCACTTGCACCTAAAAATAACACATTGGAACAAAGAGAAGTCCACTTGAATGATCTCTTATATATTTCCAACGTAACCTAATGTCCCATGCATTAGGTTTTGATCGCGGTGGCTAACACGACTAGATTGGTCGAACTCGACTTCCACTCCACAGTCTTGTGTCATGCATCCATAATCGGCATCCTTCGTGCGAAAATTATGTCCATTCCCACATAGATGGGAATAAATGCACCTATAAAAAAGTGAGAAAATCTCAATGTCATGTGTCTCATAACCCGAACATAATTAAAAATATAAAATATATATAGATGTTACAATTCAAAGGTGCAGTATGAAGTTAAAACTATACATAAAGATATTATAATTACCAATTTGTTGCACCCAATCCCTATGTTTAGCGCATCCTCTTCAGCACGCCGGCAACGACCAAATGCACACTATTTCTCTCTAACTTTATCAAAAACCCAACTGTTAGGGCATGTCATTGGCATATTTTCTTTTAAATAATCAAGATATGGAATGCTTCTACCATTCAACCATTTAAATCATTTCTTGCCATTATCCCATTTCCTCCTCTTCTCTTCATACAATGCAACCCAAGATTGTGTCGCTTCCATATTGTAAAGAATGAATTTGTTGATGGCTTCACTTTCTGAATTCACTAATGAATTCAAAACAACATATATATATATATATATATATAATATGTATGAGATCAAAATATTCATTAATATGAAGTTTAATGTGAATAGTTATTGTGTAGTAATTTGACAAATGATAAACCTGCACTTACTCTATCATGTACCTCTTTCTATTTGTATCGAGAATCCCCCCTTCTCTTTTGTCTTCATCCTTTTCATCATCCCAAATCGTCACACCTGGTGTGTTTTTTATTTGCTTCATGTACTCACTGGCATAATACAAAGACTCATACGATATATACCCCTCTGCCATAGACCCCTCAGGTTTTTCTCTTTGTCGAAAAAACCTTTCAATTTATTCATGTGCCTCTCTAACAATAACATTCAACAACAAGAAACGACCCCAACTAATTCAACCTCATCTACTAGGTGAATTAGAAGATGAACATGCAAGTCCATGAAACTCGTCGACATCTCCTTCTCAAACATATAAACAAGCTCAGCTATCTCTTGACACCATATGGAATGTTAGCCATATGACTCTCATTTGATGTGATCCAACGTACAAATGTAGATAATTAGATATGGCATGTCGTTGGTCTTGGGCGAAGTCATGGTTCACACACCCATGCACGAGCAGAGGATAATGAAACTGCACATTAAATATTACATTATACAAAAACTAATTATAAAATATCCCATTACATAAAAATAAATAATAAAACCATTTTTTTACATACACATTCTTACAAGGTTCAAATGGTCATGTGATTTCAACACCGACAAATGGTCTTCCACATTGAAGCAATGTCGTAGTCAAGACCCATATAAGTAAGGCACCCTTACGCTCATTATAAGTTCCTTTTCCAAATAAAGATCATATGTATTTAAGATATATGGGACATCACCTTCTTTGAAATACCAAGAGGGACCAACCTCTCCTCTAGCTTCTTGTCTTGGCCAATGTTTCTTTTTAGGTTTTGAAGAAATAAGATCTCTACTAATAGCCAATGTGTCAATTTATTTCAATGATTTATGCCTCCATAAATAAGATGAAACTTTTTTAAATATATGCATGGGATCTAGTAAGTGGGAAATCTTAAGATGCTCCCAATATGCAAGCTTATAAAAGACAATTTTCCTTTTCATCCCAAAGGGAAATTTCTCAAAATAGATGTTGAATTCTGGATCATCGAACATAGGCTCCCTATTTGAATCGAACATTTTTGCAAACGCCTTCTCCTTCTCTCTCTCATATGCTCTAAGCCATTCAGCTAGTGTCGTTATTGTAGTCCTTTGGGTTCTCTCTAGTTTACCATTGAAAGTGGATGTTGCTCTTCTGTAAGAGTGTCCTTCTAGGAGAAATACCCTGGAGAAGTCATACACTTTTTTTCATAGGTGGTCATACCATGAGATGTACCCTTTTTTTTAATTACGACACTTATCATGCCCACATTTCAGACATATCTCTTTGTCTACATATTCTTCTCTATATATAATACAATCATTCAGACATTCATGATACGATATGTACTCAACACCCAACATTTTAAACAAATGCTTTGCCTCTTCACAACTACTAGCTAAGACATTATCACTCGGAAGAACCTTATCTTTGAATATCATGCAGTTGGTGGGGAATATAATTATATAATGTCAAGATTTAACATTCATAAAATTGACCATTTTTAATTTTGATTGTGTGACAAAATATAAGGAATTTTGATCGATCATGTAGGCCAATTACCTCAATATTACCGAGAAACATGCATTCGACATGTCAACTTTTGCTTTCACGTTGTACACAAACACCATTGTCCCCAGCTAAGTAGACTTTAACTTTCTTCCAGGTCCAAAGAGAGTGGTGGTGGAAGTATATTTCAGGACTTCGAATAAGGTATTGGTGATATGAGTATCATCCCCTAGCTCATCATTCTAGAATGCATCTAACAACATTGCCTCCATGGTAGTCGTATCTTGTAAGTAATCATCCATACCAACCTCTATTTGATTGCCTCCATTGCCAACTTTTGATGAAGAACTACTATTGTTGTAGTCATTCCTAATTGGTGAATCTTGACGTAGTGAGAATTTAATAGGTGGTTCATTCAACCATTATTTGTATGCTTACCCTCTTATTCTTACTCTTAATGCAGCCTTCTCTCGAGTTGACATTGTAATGGAGTGTTCCGGAAGATGGTAGGTAGGTCGCTCGTCATCACTAGGATACTAATTTCAAAAAATATTGAATGTCATTAGTACAATATCAATGATATTAGTAAGCATGTCAATGCAATTGGTTTGTTGAAATTACATTACACCAAACAATTATTACCATTCTTGATCCAAGATTGCAGCTGGAAGGTGTCATGTTCCAATCGATAGGGTGAAAAGGTTGTCCATTTTCATCTACCAAGTGATATGTTGTCCTTGATAAGATCTTCTAACTTTTTTGAAATGGAGGAATATTTTTTCCATCTGAACTCGATTTTGAATCAGGATCCTGCGAATTTAGATACATTTTTATTCAAATTGACATGGAGTAAAAAAAGAAAATCAATTAGATAATCGAAATATAAATAAAATGTGAACTTACTAGAGATGGAAAGGGAGAACTCCGTGAAGGACTTCGATCAGCAATATGGAACAAGTCAGAATTTGAAGAATTGGCCATTTGATATTATTAAGATTTTGTCCCTGCATTCGAGAAAAATCAAAAATAAAATTTTATGTGCATATCTAAAATTAATCTCGAGAATCATAAAACCACAATCTGAATTTCAATATAGTTTTCAAACCATTTTTCAAGAATAAGGCGACTTTAAGGAAAAAATGTATACTATGAACTATTGTAATTCATGTGGCTACGTCCTAAAGGATAATTTGAGATTAATATGCCATTTTATGTGAAATTAAAATTTTAGATAGCTTTTAAACCCAACAGGTACACTTATCAAAACAAAGTGCACCGATGTGTTTAAAAAATTGATAATATCATGACATTCAAATAATACCCGCACTCATTTATGGAATTTTGGAAAAAAATGTTATCATATTGATGTTCTTCTACAAAAATGCACTGATGCGTTAAAAAAAAAAACAACACCGTTATGCACCTATTTCCTGAGTTTAAAAAATAAAAACAAATTCAACTAACTCGATACTCTTCTAACAAATAGAGCACTGATCCTTTTAAATAGAAACTGCACGGTTGTGTTAAACAAATTAATCACACTCTTTCGAGATTTCGAAAATAAAAATAAAAATAAATGTGTCATGTTAGTGCGTTAAAAGAATTCGGCACCACGGCAATGTTAGTGCACTTTTTTTATAAGTGCACCAGTCAACTTACTAAATACACTGATGTGCGGAGAAATTGAATATATATATATCGTTTTTTTTTCTTTTTTAAAATTCAAAAACGAGCAGCAATTGATTTTTTGAAATATAATTTTATAAAATCTTTTAAATATAAAAAATGTATTCATCATTTCATTATTTCACCCAAAATTTCAAGTGAGTGATTTCCAAAAGAGACATACCAGGAGCACTGTGCAACAACAGAATACTTTGAAGCAGTAGAATTATTCAAAAGATCAAAACTTGAAAGGTATGGTGATTCACTCAAAAACCTGCATATTAAAAATTTTAAATGTTATTGTTTATTTTACTAATATAAAAAATTACAAATTCTATTAGGATTTAATTAAAAGAAAGATCATTTGCAAGAGAGACATACCGGGAGCCCTGTGGAGCTGTAAAATATTTTGTATCCACTAAAAGATCAAAAGTTGAAAGGTATGGTTGTACACTCAAAACCCTCCATAGCAAAAATTTTAAATTTTATTGTTAAAATATTTACAATTTATGTTAGATTTATTCACAATTCAAAAAAAAAACCAACATGTATAATAAAAAATTTACTATAGATTTTACTTGTAAATTTTTTTTACGATCTCCTTTCCTATTTAGATTTAATTACAATTCAGACAAAAAACAAAAAAAAAAATCAATACTTACCTTAAATCCGTACTTCTTCCTGCAAACTTTCACCTTAGGGTTTAACTTTTTTTACCACTTCACAATTAGGGTTTCTCAATTTAGGCATTTTAGATTTAATGGGTTGGGTACTTACTATATATAGGGTGTTTAACATGTAAAATAGGGGGATCAATTATTGAATTAGATCCAAACCTTGTCGGCCCTCTCTCTCTTTTTTTAAATGGTTATATGTTCTGCGGTGCACCCTCTGTAATATAATGCATTGATGCTTCCCTTATAATACAACGCATCGGTATATAATAACACTTTTGATTTTGTCCAATATTTTAATCGTTGCTTCTGGTGTAATATAACGTGTTGACATGCCTCTTCCAAATAGCATTGTTAAACCATTGTGGTGTGTTTATCCTTACAAATCGCGACGTAATAGTTTAAAATTAATTTTAAAAAATAATTTTCCATGACGGTGTTGAACAATTGAATGCTCTGTGTTTAATGTTCTAAACGCATCAGTGCGTTAATTAAGATAAACGCACCGATTACTAGATCATTTTTGGCTGAAAATATTTGATTTATTTGTAAAATATATTTAATGGCTTTTGTATTGAATGGTACAAGTTGTATATTGATAAAATATGTCTCAAAATGTCTCAAGTAAAAAAATATTGATCGACACAATGATAACATATCAAAAAAAGCAGATAAGACAAGTTCCTTGTAAATTCTTTACAAAATTAATATCTTTGGATTATATGTAAGTTTAACTAATATGTATTGGTTGGTGTATTTCAAGGAGAGCCACAAAATGAACAAGGTCTATTATTTCTAATCTAAGTGTAGAAGAGCATAAATTCCTCATAGAAAAATTGCAGAATGATGAATCAGGTGAATGAAAAATAATATTCAATATGAGCTTTTTTTCATTAATAATATTAGAATATGTGTTTCAAACAATCTATTAATTCATATATGTTTAATGTTCTATAGGGAGAAACAACGAGGGAAAAGATCAATGTTGTTCTAAGAAAAGAAAAATTATAGAACATGTAAATGACAATGAAATGGCCCTTAGCTCATCTGGAGTGGTGTTGGAGGTTAATGAAAGGGGGCGCAAATTTTACAAAACTATGAGGGATCTAGTGGAACGAATGTATAAATTCACTTTCCACTTATAATATAAAAATCAATCCAATGGTTCTAAAAACCAAATTATATCTAAACTACACGAAGTGTTTCTAGAGCAATGGGCAATGAGACATGTCAGACTTGCAATAGCAAAAACATACAACATCAAAAAAAAAATCCTTCAAAAGGTAATATTCCTAATTATATAAAATGATTTTCTAGAATATGTATATATTACTATAAACCATTCATTTATTAATATCAATTTTGTTATATTTAGTTTTCATATATCATTATAAAAATATCTGAATTTAGGCTTCTATAGTCCATAATTATGATTGTTGGGATATCTTTCGGTACTAATCACATTCAGAATTCAGACTATTTTGTCGGTGTGTTCGAACCAACCAGTGTGGTTCATCATCAGGACCAGATGTAGAGCCAAATCTAGGCAACCGAATAAATAGTGATAACAATAATTGATGACCCTCCCCAATAACTAATTACCTAACAAAAATTGACTAAGAAAAAATCAAGATATTTATTATATCATGAGTTATGACTGACTAAAATGTTAGGACCAACTAAATAACCAAATAAGAATAAATTAAAAAGATAATTAAACATATGGATTCTAAATAAAAGAGCTTTCATCAATAAAGATAAGGTTCAATAAATTATTTTCCTAATAAAATAACTAAATAAATAAAATATTTAAACTTAGAATTAAAAATTAATTATTTTGGTAAACCATTTTAAATAAATTAGGAAAAGAGAATTAAAATCTTTTAAAATTAAAACAAAGTTAGAAAATGAAAAGCTCTTATTAATAAATATATATATATATATAAATAGATAAAGGAAAGCAATCTCAACAAATGAAGGAATGAAATTAAAATTGTTTTCGAAGCTAAAGCAAAATAAGAAAATTATAAAGTTTTTAATAAAATTTTAATAAATAAAAATGAAAATAATAATAATACTTAATAAAAGGAAAAAGGTCAAATAAATAAAGGAAATGTAAGACATTTAAATAAAAATATTAAAACTAGGAGGATAGGGTAGGAACCCAACAACTACTAATCTTCCAACCATCGTCTCGGTTTAGATTACTAGGTGTCCTTTTGATTTCTATAGCTTCCCTAAACTTACGGTGATGGAAATGGTCAAGTTTAGTAATGACCTGAGTGTCCTCAATGCAGATATGATGTTTCAACTTTTCTGCATGTTCTTCCAAAGTCGACGAGCATGTTCTCCCATGTTTTATATCTCCCGCATGTTCCAAAATCCTTTGATTTATAGAGTGGCCAATTTCACCCACATAGGGAGTCCCACAGGAACAGGGGATGAGATAAACCCCTTTCATATTCTTGGGGTCCACATGGTCCTTCACCGACCTTAGAAAGCTCTTAATGGTATTCAAGGGTCTAAAAGTCGAAGAGACTTTATGCTTCTTCAAAATTCTAGCAATTCTATCTGTGGTCCCTTGAATAAATGGAAGATGCACTCCTGACAACCTATCCTTGGGTTCTTCCCTATTTGAAGGGCCTTTTTCCGCTTTAAGGAAAGCTTTAAGACACCGATTCTTACTATAACCATTACTATAAAAAAACATTCAGGAGATGGGTTTTTCCTTCATAAAGGTGCCTTTCATCAGAAACTCTAAAGGCCGTAGTGGATAAGGTGTTGAGAACACCTAGTTTTTGGGTCAGGAAATGATGGGATTTAGCATTAAGATATTGTTCTGAGTGAATTTTCTTCCGAAAGACTTGATGAGAAAAAGAACCATCTTCTTCTTTTGAAATAAGGACATCAAGGAATGGCAGAGATCCATTGGTTTCACATTCCATAGTAAAATTTATGGAACTCGACTAATTGTTAAGATGGTGGAAAAATAGGTCCAACTTTTCTTGTCCATGTGGCCAGATGACGCAAGTGTCATCTACAAACCTTTTCCAAATCCTTGGCTGGCACAAAGCCGAAGAAAATGCTTTAGATTCAAACTCTTTCATGAACAGATTAGCCACAACAAGGGACAGGAGGGAACCCATGGAAACATCACAAGGTTGTTCATAAAATCCCCCTTCAAAGCAGAAGAAAGTGGAGGTAAGACAAATATCCACTAAATAGGTTGTATCAGGATCCATATTGCTCCTGGTGACCTCGATGGAATCATTAATGGGGATACTAGTGTAGAGCAAGACCACATCGAAACTAACTAGCTTATCACTAGGACCAAGCCTTATATCTTTTAACTCATTGACAAAAGAAGTGGAATCTTTGACAAAGGAATCAGTGAGATTAACAAGGGGTTTAAACTTATGGTCTAAATATTTAGCTAGAAGATAGGTCAGCCCCCTTATCGTGTTGAAAATGGATCTAAGAGGTGCCCCTTCCTTATGGACCTTAGGAAGACCATAAATCCTAGGCGTGAGAGGGCTACTCTTGATGAGCTTATGGCTCAAAGAGCTAACCGAGCTACTGGATTTAATGGCCAAAGATACCAATTTGGAGATCTTTTTCAAGAGATTCGTATTGAGTTTCTTGTAGCTCCCCTATTACCTAAGTGATCCAAGATTTTTCTCATGTAATCTTCCTTATCAAGGATAACCACAGCTCCCCCCTTGTCAGCTTTGAGAACCATAATGTCCTTGTTTCTATTCAACTCCTTGAGAGCCTCGAACTCAGCCTTGCTAATGTTGTTCTATGGGGACTTAGCCCTCCTCAAGACAACAACACAATCTTTCCTCATGGTATCCTCAGTGACCTCCATCTTTCAAACAAAAACTCACACAGAACAATATCTTAATGATAAATCCCATCATTTCCAGGCCCAAAAACTAGGTGTTCTCAAGACCTTAACCACTAGGGCCTTTAGAGTTTCTGATGAAAAGAAAAAACCCATCTCCTGAATGTTTTTTATAGTAATGGTTATAGTAAGAACCAGCGTCTTAAAGCTTTCCTTAAAGCGGAAAAAGGTCCTTCGAATAGGGAAGAACCCAAGGATAGGTTGTCAGGAGTGCATCTTCCATTTATTCAAGGGACCACAGATAGAATTCCTAGAATTTTGAAGAAGCATAAAGTCCCTTCGACTTTTAGACCCCTTAATACCATTAAGAGCTCTCTAAGGTCAGTGAAGGACCATGTGGACCCCAAGAATATGAAAGGGGTTTATCTCATCCCATGTTCCTATGGGACTCCCTATGCGGGTGAAACTGACCACTCTATAAATCAAAGGATTCAAGAACATGCAGCAGATATAAAACATCGGAGAACGTGCTCGTCGGCTTTGGCAGAACATGTGGAAAAGATGAAACATCATATCTACATTGAGGACACTCAAGTCATTGCTAAAATTGACCATTTCCATCATCGTAAGTTTAGGGAAGTTATAGAAATCGAAATGAGACCTAGTAATCTAAATCGAGATGATGGTTGGAAGATTAATAGTTGTTGGGTTCCTTCCCTATCCTCCTAGTTTTAATCTTTTTATTTAAATGTCTTTCGTTTCCTTTATTTATTTGTCCTTTTTATTTTATTAAGTATTATTATTATTTTCATTTTTATTTATTAAAATTTTATTAGAAACTTTATAATTTTCTTATTTTGCTTTAGCTTCGAAAAATTTTAATCTCGTTCATTCATGTGTTGAGATTGATTTCCTTTATCTATTTATATATTTTTTATTAATAATATATTTTTATTTTGTAACTTTGTTTTATTTTTAAAAGATTCTAATTTTCTTTTTTAAATATTTTATTTATTTAGTTATTTTATTAGGAAAATAATTTATTGAACCTCATATTTATTGATGAAAGTTGTTTTATTTAGAATCAGTATGTTTAATTATTTGTTAATTTATTCTTATTTAGTTATTTAGTTGGTCCTAACATTTTAGTTAGTCATAACTCATGATATAATAAATATCTTAATTTTTTCTTAGTCAAATTTTGTTAGGTAATTAGTTATTAGGGAGGGTCGTCAATTATTTATTTGTAACTGTATAGGGTAATATTTTGATTTAATAAATATATTTTTAATATGAATTTAGTTATAAATTGGTTAGAGTCCTAATCCTTTTTAATATTTTATATTGTCGGTCAAAGCTAGTCATTATACTCTAACAGTCGAATCATCAACTCTCTCCATCACTATCATTATGTATTCGGTTGCCTAGATCTGACTCCACATCTGGTCCTGATGATGAACCACACTGGTTGGTTCGAAACACGTCGACAAAATACTCTGGATGTGATTAGTACTGAAATATATCCCAACAATTATAAAAATAATTTATTACTTTTTTTCAAGAAGATTATGAAATTCCCAAATGATCAATGCGTTGATATGTGAAGCATGTCAATATGAATGTCCAAAAAAGTGTATAACGAGATGGTCAAATAAATGGACATAATTGCATCACAAGATGATCCATCTCAACAACAACATGATTCAAATGTATATAATCATGATTGACTTTATATGATACAAAAAAATAATTCAGCATTAAATATTAATATTTAAGTATTTTGTTGCAAAAAAGAAAACAAGATGGAACTCATTTAGCACATAAAACAGGACGACAAGGAAGAAAAGGGTTGATTTCAAAGTTTGTGAGTAATTGTTAATATTTCCTTATAACAACTCAAGGTTTCATTTTTATATATTTTAAGTTGTTTTACAGCAACCATCTTTGAATGTCTTCAAATAGGTGCTAACATACAAAGAAAATCCATTGGAAGAATTGATTGACATTGAGTTAAATAAGGGTTGTGAGTATATGTTGGCATATCAAAAATTAATTGTGGAATTTGTAAGTATATATGTTGTTTTAATTCTCTGAGTTTATAATTAGTAGAACAAAAAAATCCTTTATATTAAATCTATTATTTATATTTGGGTTTAAAACATGCAGGAAATAAAGTATGCCACTACACTAGTAGAAGACTTGTTGCAACAAGGCATGAGACTTGGTTTTGAACCATGTGCACATTTTATGAGTCACTTCTTGCTATGGTACATTGTTATTCTATTTACATTGATTTGTATTATTTATTTCAATTTTCATTATTCTCTCCAATGTAGATACACTCATTACACTTTATTTTTACGTTTACAAATGGACCAAGATCAAGAAGACGAAAACAATCGATGCAATCAACAAAACATTCCTCCAAATAACCCAAGTCATGGAAGTAGTTCAAGAACTAACAACGGTTCCAGCGAAGAATAATAATCTATTTGGATATCAATGCAACCTATTGTATTTTTTGAAATAATTGTTTCTGAAAATCAGACATTTTGTTTAATGTAATGGACATAGTGTCCCAATTGAAAGACAAGTGGTTACCAATAACAATCCCATTTTGTATGACAAAGAGCCTCTTATTGATATATAATAAAATACATTTTAATTTATTCTATTGTGTTATCCAATGTCGTTGTGAAATGTTATACCACTGATTAAATATATGGATAATTAAATATTATAATGAAGAGATGTGAAATCTGATAATATAACAAATTAATCCAAACATCATATACAAATACACTAATCAAATTTTAATTTATATGAATACTGTTATAAGATATATGTTGATTTTCGATAAATAATGGATTTAAAAAATTACAATTATTGCATGGTCACAAGTCGATGTTTCCAAAATAGAGAAAAACTCATTCAAAAAACTAGTGCATCTACAACATAAAAACACATCGGTGCATTATTTTATATAAAAGCACCATGATAGCATATTTTTGCATGGCTGGTGCCTTTTCGAAAAACGACACCACCGGGAATTTTATTCCTTCAAGCACCAGTAGTGTTTGATATTAAAGCCCCGGTGCATTGTAATTATTAACGCACCAGTGCTTTCATAGAACTAACACCCTGGTGCTATAAAATAATATTTTTGTCCCAGAGCATTTATGAAAAATACCATCACTGGTAATTTTGTATAACGAACACACCAGGGAATTTGTACAAATGATACGCATCCGGGCTGCAAGTTTAAGAAAAAACATCAGTACAACAATTATTTTTTGCGTGCCCCAGTGTTATTCCTTACAAGAATGCCCCAGAGCTTTTATATATATTAGCATCGGTGTGATATATATTATGTGATGGTGTTCTTTGAATTCAACGCCTCAGTGCATTTAGTTATGCATGTCGCCTAGTTGTTTTATATATGCAACGCATCTATGCTACTTGTTTTATGAAGCGCAAAAACAAACAAAAACAAAAAAAACCGTTAAAACCTCTGCCCACCCAGATTTTTTCAATTGTGATGAAGTTCCTTTAAAACCTCTGTTAAAACATATGTTATCGCAAGAGGATGTTTTTTTTACAATTTTTGCCAATTTTATAACACTAAAAACCTCTATTATAACCTCTGCTAGAATGTATTTTCCTTGTAGTGACATGAAGCTACTTTTGCACGATGAAAGCTTTTATTAAGCAAATATAAACCTAAAAATCATAAAAGTAAATTAAATTAACTTGAATTTATGGTGAAATAAAAAATTTATGTAATAATAAATTTTATCAATTACAAAAAACAACTAATAATGTTATTATGAATGCAAATTCTTTTACTTTTTAATATATGCAAGAAAGCTTTGACCTAGTAAGTTGAGAACTATAATTGTATGTGGATTTTTTATTATACGAAGAAAGCTTATCTTTATTTCAAGTTTGTGCCTCAAGTTTTACTGTTATTGAACCAATATTAATGCAATTTTGATATTGTAATCAATGCAGGAGGAGTACAACTTTTCCTTTGCAACATCAGGTGCAATTGCTGGGATCTTTTAAAATCGTTGCAACTCTGCGCGCGCGCGCCTGAGCCTGCTCTCGGCCCCCTGACCTCTTTCTGCGACTGCGCCACTGCGCCTCTGCCATTCGATCTGTCCCATGGATCCTCCGGATCCGCCTGGAGGGGATCCGGACTTGCAACAGGCCTTTTCCAATCTGGTGAAATCGTTGCCTCAGCAAAGACCAAGACCTACAGCAACCAAGTTCGTAAAGAAACTAGATGTGTTACAGGAAGTACACTTGCCTCCGACTATTCCTCGCATGGCAGCCATCTCGCTTGCAGAGAAAGGATTAATCGGTCAATTTACAGGGTTATGGCCCTCACCCAAAACTGTGCAAAGATGGGTGGAGCGTAACTGGGCAGACAAGGTCCAAGGGAAAATAGCTATAAGGTTTTGTGGCAGAGGATACTTCACCTTTCACTTTGAAACCAAGGAGGACAAGGATCTAATCTTTCGAAACGGGCCTTACTTCATGGATTCCAGAGGTCTCTACCTCAACAAATGGACCCCGGACTTTGATCCCGAGCTGGACATCCCAAGTGCTGTTCCTGTTTGGGTCAGACTCCCTCATCTTCCTCTTCACTGCTGGGGAGATGACTCGGTCAAAGCTATTGGGAACACGGTCGGAAAATACATAGATCGAAGTGAACCCAAGGATAACATGCAGGCCTGTGCGCGAATATGCGTGGAAGTTGATCTGGGTCGCGGACTACCGGAGGCAATCAAACTGAAAGTGGACGACTGGTGCCATATTCAACAGCTGGACTACGAGCAGATCCCCTTCAAGTGCAAGGTATGTCACGAATATGGACATTTTGCTAATAGATGCCCAAAACTTATAAATGTAGATTCAACAGAGCAAGAAGGACAGTGGGAAACGGTAAAGAGAAAAAAATCGAACCCACCCCTGAAGCAAGCAGAAACTGAAATACCTGGGCCTTCCCAGCCACATCCTTCACATCCTCATTCACCTCCTCAGCACCCACCCTCATCCCCTCAGCAGCACCATCCTCACATCCCCTCCTCGCCTCCTCGACTCTCGGACCCCTCCATTCCCCCATCATCCAATCCCTTTGCTTCTCTTTCTGAGGATGACCCCGAACAGGACCCCATCTCATCTGATCCGCAGCCTCACTCCTCTCCCCCTCAATCTTCTCAGCCCTCTCCTGATACAAACCCCATAAGAATCACCAGAAGTTCATCAAAGGAACATGGAGCGCCCAGCGACATTCCAAAAAAGCATGGACCTGGCAGGAAATCAGCAAAGCAGCACAGAGAAGAAAACGCTCAGAAAGATATAGCAATGGGATCCCAGACACCTATCGAATCCTACATCCTTGGACACTCGGATAAGGAAAACAACAATAAAGGCAAAGAGAGGCGGGCACCTCTCCATATCCCTGGTAAATCATGATGAAGCTGCTATCCTGGAATAGCAGGGGATTAGGGCACCCCTCCAAGAAAGCAGCCCTTAGGGAGCTAATACAAAGTGAAAAGCCTGAAATTATTCTCATTCAAGAGACAAAGCTAGAACAGTCAGAAATCAACAGACTCATTTCCCAACAAAAACAATATAGTGGATGTGCCAGTGAAGCCAGAGGAGCATCGGGAGGCATTTTAACAATGTGGGACAATAGTAGATGGAACTGCGGCCTCATCAAAATCCATCAGAACTGGATCAGTGTTAAACTGGAAAGTAAGGACAATGGAGCTGAGGTTAAAATTTATAATGTTTACTCACCAAACCACCACAGGGAAAAGGAAGTTTGCTGGAATACTTTGAACACAACTATAGAAGAAGATCAGGACAGCAATATCATTCTCGCAGGGGATCTAAACCTGGTCATGCACAGTAATGAGAAAAGAGGAGGAAATTTTAACTCAGATCCTTTCAGAAGCAAGCTTGAGCATATTATGCAGGAGAAAGATCTAGTGGATATAAAGCCTAAGAACAGAAGATATACATGGAGCAACAGGCGTCTTGGAGCAGGAAATATTATGGAAAGGCTTGACCGCTTCCTCATTAACATTGCCTTTCTATCCACCTTCTCTACCGGTCAGTCTGATATCCTCAACATCTCCGCTTCGGACCATTATCCAATCACTCTCACTTTGCTCAATCATAGCCAGATGGGACCCCTCCCTTTTAGATATTCTCCCCTCTGGAATCGAATCCCTGCAGCCAGAGATGCGGTGATGCAAGCGTGGACCCAGCACGTGGAGGGTTCCCCAGCTTATATTTGGGAAACCAAGCTGAAGCAAACTCGGCAGGCCCTCAAATCTTGGGCAAAGAATAACTATCAGGAACCTGAGATCATTAAAGAAGACTTAAAAAAAAGTCTCGAGACAGTCCAGCAAAACATAGAGGCGTCGGGTCTCACGCAGCAAGCAAAAGAAGACGAGATTCGTTTGTATGCCCAGCTTAGACAAACAGCCAGAGATGAGGAGATTAAATGGAGGATAAAATCAAGACAGTTGTGGTTGCGTGATGGAGATAAGAATACCTCATACTTCCACAAGCAAGCTACAGTCAGGAAGATAAGAAACGCTGTGAGTATAATCAAAGACAGTGAAGGAAAAAGTCATGAAACTCAAGATTCCATAAAAGCAGCTGCAACCACCCACTTTAAAAATTTACTATCTGAGGACAAGAGCGAGGAGGATTATTCAAGCCTACTCCAGCACATGACGCGCAATGTTACACAAGGAATGAATAGCAAGCTCACGCAAGAAATAGAAGAAGATGAGGTACAAACAGCAATCTGGAGCCTCCATCCGGACAAAGCCCCAGGTCCCGATGGGTTTCCAACAAGCTTTTATAGAGAATATTGGCATCTGATAAAAAAAGACCTACTAAAAATGATTCCCTGGTCCCTCCGGAAAGGCAAATTGGGGGGCTTCACCAACTCAACCTACCTTGCTCTTATCCCAAAAGAAAACAGGCCTTCCACCTTCTCTAGATTTCGGCCCATATCTCTATGCAATTCTGCTTACAAAATTATTGCTAAAATCCTATCTACTAGACTCAAGCCTCACCTATCCTCATTAATCTCAGAAAACCAAGGTGGATTTCTGCCCAACCGACATATATCAGACTCCATTCTTCTTGTGCAAGAAGCTATACACTCTAGCATAAGTCGAAAGGAAAAAGGCTTTGTCCTAAAACTTGACCTTGCCAATGCATTTGACAGGGTCAGACATTCCTTTCTTTTTGCAGTTTTACACAAAATGGGATTCAATGCCTCATTCATAAGCATGATTAAAGCTTGCATCTCCAAACCTTGGATTTCCCCCTTGGTCAACGGGAGACCATGTGATGCCTTTCAATCCTCCCGAGGTCTTAGACAAGGCTGCCCCCTGTCCCCGTATTTATTTATTCTTATGGCTGAATCTTTTAGCAAAGCCTTGGATTACAACCGAAGAGTTGGCCTCATCACGGGCATCCAATTTGAGCAGGGTACAAAAAACATCAACCATTCACAATTTGCAGATGACACCCTCTTGATGGGTGGTGCATCAATCACCATTGCAAGGCGATTCAAAAAGATTCTTGATCAATTTATGGAATATTCAGGAGGAAAGGTTAATCAAGTTAAAAGCTGTGTCTATGGTTGGAATGCAACGCATCACACCATACACAACATTGCAAACATTCTTGGAGTCTCACACAAGCTGGAATGGAGTCATTTCACTTATCTTGGGATGCCAGTCGGTATTGGACCTTTGAAGATCGACACTTGGAGTGGAATTCTTGACAAAATTAAAAGGAAAATTCAACAATGGGGATCCATGTGGCTGAACCCAGCAGGCCGCTTAGTACTTCTAAAATCAGGTCTGATTTCTCTGCCCATCTACCGCTTCTCTTTGATTCAAGCTCCAATGGCATTACATCACAAAATGGAAAAGGCTCTCAGACACTTCCTCTGGCAAGGAGGAAAGACGGAGAAAAAGAAGTTCAACTTAGTCAATTGGAAGAATGTCATCCAGCCCCTTGAGAAAGGTGGACTTGGAATAAGATCCCCTCATCTGCTAAACTTAGCCCTTGGGGCAAAAATGGTTTGGAGGTTAATTACAGGGGACTCAGCTTGGTGGAAAACAGTCCTTGAAGCCAAATATCTAAATAGTACTAGGCATCAACTGTTAGACACGAATGTTCCCAACAGGGACAGCACCAACATTTGGAAATTGTGCAAGAAAATCATCCCCTTCATGGCCCAACATATCTCAAAAATTCCCGGGGAAGGCAGCAGCATCAGCATCTCTACTGACAGAATATTAGGCCAGAGCTCTATAGGATCCAATATTGAGGCAATCCCAGCTATCAGTTGGCTCAATAACAGAGGAATATGGAGTTTAGCTCAAATAACGCAGTGGGGAAATCAAACACAAGTTTGGACAGGCTGGTCCTTTCCGGATTACCCTAGGGAACCCGAAACAAGCTTTCTAGCCCTGAAGAACCTATTGCACAGCAAAGCTCCGGTCCAAAGAGGGATTAAAGATGGCTATCGCTGGGATCCTACAGGAACTCTTTATACAGCCAAAGCAGGGTATCAACGACTATGTGAAAGCGTTTCTCCACAGGCCACATGGGCTCATTGGAAACTGGCTTGGAAAGCGGAAGCCCCTCCCAAAGTAAAATTCTTCTTCTAACTCCTTCTGAAAGGAAAGATCCTAACAGCAGAGAACTTAAAAAAGAGGGGCATACTGGGACCCTCCTGGTGTCCAAACTGTTGTCAAGCTGAAGAAACAATGCAACATTTGTTCCTTGACTGTCAAGTAGCTAAAAAGTGCTGGAAAAACATGGCCTCAATAGGGGAGGTTGCATGGGAACCAAAGGTAACTATAGCTGAAACAGCTCTCAGTTGGAAGAAAAATTGCCCTTGGAAAGGTAAGAAGAGCAATCTAACTCAAAGGATATGGAACACAATTCCTTTAACTTTGGTTTGGAGCATATGGCTGGCCAGAAATAAAAAAGTTTTTCAAGACAAAGATCACAATTTAAGGGTAATTTGTCACAAAGCTAAGAGCTTAGCAGTGGAAACAATCATCACCCGCACACAAGGCAAGATTGAGGCTCACTATTTCAGTATAGAAGAAAGAAATTTGCTTAGCTATGGGCATGACAACACTATCAGTGTCCAGGCAACGAGAAAAGAGAATTTACAGCAGAATGAAAAAAGTAATGGTTGGAAACTGAGACTCAAAGAGGAAGAATTTGCTCAATGGCTGAGCAACTGCAACAGGTTTCACATGTTTTTTGATGGAGCCTCAAAGTCTAATCCTGGTAAAGCAGGGGCAGGAGGACTTATATGTAACGGCAATGGTGAGTTGATTCTCCATTTTGAATGGGGGCTGGGTGAATTATCAAACAACAGGGCTGAAGGTCTGGCCCTGTTTCAAGGACTCACGCAACTGATCAGGCTAGGAATCAAAAAGGCAACCATCTTCGGCGATTCTGCAATCATAATTCGGCTCATGGTGCTTAGGCAGACCTCACCTAACACCTTATTACAGCAAATCAACAATAGAAACCAGATACTCCATGACTTGATGGAGGAGGCCTGTTACTATCATATTTTGCGTGGCCTCAACAAAAAGGCTGACAGCTATGCCAACAAGGCATGCGATCGACCCAAAGGCCACCTCAGCTGCAATGACATTGTATCAACCCACTTATTACCATGATCACGCATTCAGTTCAAGCATGGGGCACTCTAATCAACAGAATCCGCATTTGCAGGAATATCAGCAGAGCAGAAGATAATTTGGGTATGGAAGCAAGGATCTACGTCAGGAGACAGATCGGACAGTCAGTTCAGCCCTCCTTTTTCAACGGACCTCACATTTCACACGAATACAGTCAATTCGCACAGAACAGAGCAGGCATGGATGATGGAAATTCACTCAGAAATTGGATTGAGAAATCCGTTCAAAGCATGGGAACCCGTCGAATTGCAAGAAGCAATCGTCCTGCCAGACAGAATAACTGCTCCAATGCAGATATGCATTGGGTTGTGTGGATCAACCTTGGAAACGCACAGGATGGTTCCCGCCCCATTTGTGCAGAAGCGCTATTAATACCTGGCCCGAGACACAGTCCTCACCATTCTAGCGAAGCTCTTTGTGCTAACACTCTTCCCCTCAGCGTCTTTCCTATTCGAATAGTTTCCCCTTCTGCAAAAGGCGTCGATATTCTCCCTCCAGGGGACTCAGAGGGCACCACCAGAGACAAGATACAGCTTCAAAGTCTCTGTAATAGAGAGGCGTCAGCAGTAAAGAACAGAGAGTTAGCCCATCAGAGAATTTACACTCGAAAAGTGAAACCCATGGAGCGCCCTGAGCAATGTTTCCATTGCCGCGACCTGCAGGCAGAATTTGAAGAGGTGCGCGCGCAACAAAGGGCTCTGGAAGACCAAGTCCATAGCATGGAGGCCAGGCATGCTGATCAAATCCGGAATCTGGAAGTAAAATTTGATGAGCAGTGCAGAATTCTCCACAACAAATATCGCGCAGAGATGAACTTGTTCCTTCATCGAGTTCATTCTCTACACGAGCAGTTTAATGGTCTTAGTAATAGATGCGCTCATGCAGAGGAATCACTCTCAATTTTAAGGGATATGATGGAGAAAAAACACAAAGATGTTTCATCCTCCTCCAGTGCAAAACCAATCGAAGCTGATCAGAACCCGGAGGACTCTACAGCAAGAAAGATTAGCCATATAGAAATTGATTAGTTATGTGCTGCAGTTGTAAGTTTTGGTGTTTCCAGTTTGTGCGAATCTATAGTAGCAATAGATGTCTAATAGCTAGAAGCAATAGGATTAGGATCAAGGAATGGAACTATTTTGTATCTCCTTGGATCTGTAATGCTCAAGAAGCACTTCATGTATGGCAATATGCCCTTCTCTTTTTTCAGATTAATACATAGCAACCGATCTTGTTAAAAAAAAAAAAAAAATCAATGCAGGAGGAGTACACTGCAAATGGAAAAGACATGAAATTACAAAGTAGAATTATGTACAACCAAAAAAAAAACTTTCATTGTGTGAAGTATGCTTTCCTCATTGTCGTACACTGCATAATGACATTTATGGTTCGATATTATTTTGGTGAATGGAAGAATCAACATGTAATCAACAACGTAAATGCTATTACCTGTAAACTGACATCATATAGTAGTGGATGTGATTATTGATAGCCTATAAGCTAGTTGACATTATTAGAAAAGATTCACATTTAATTGTTTTCGTACATGAAGTAAATGGTTTCTGAATTTCAAGAATTATTTTTAAATTATTTCAATTATTTCTCGAAAATGTTGTCTTTATTGTTTTTGAATTGTTATTTATTTAAAATGTTTCACCAAACAAATTTCACTCGCAAAATAGTAACAAATAGCGAAAACAAAAAAAGCAGAAAATTCAATATTATTAGCAATCACCATAATACCAAAAATCGGAAGCTTGTCAATTGTAATCTGGTTTTCCAAAAATCTATGTTGGGTTTTCTAAAAATTTTGCTAGAATTTATACTATTTTATGGGTGGAATTGTGGCCTATTTAGACTATACGAATTATTTCTACTATTTTCAGTGAATGTCAACTTTTCTATTTTGAATTGCTATTTATTGAGAGTGTCCTATAAAAGAGATTTCACTTGAATAATAACAATAGGTGGTAATTGTTTAGTGTATTGATAAATATATACCGTAAGCACAGTGAAGATGTTACTCATCGACAGAATATATTAAAAATATAGAGAAAAAATGGATAGAGGAGAAGGAAAGAGGTTATTTCCACTTATACAATTAACTCACTTGAGCTTATCGATCAGAGCTTCCAGTGGTCAGCTACATATTAGCAGCATGTGAATCTCTTTGTACAAGAGAAGAATAGCGATAAGATTTGGTCTAGCAAATTAGTGAATGTTGCATGCATTCGAGAAGTATTTGATTCCAGAGAAATCATTTATTCGTGTGCACGGAATTTTGATTTAAAGATGAGAAAAATTACGCTAGCAGCCAAAAATACTCCTATTTCTAAGACTTTAGAGGCATTCAGGTGCATACTCAAGCTACCAAATCTAGATATGTTCTTAGATTTTTCAAAAGAAAAGAGTTTTTTAGAGTCATAGGCAGGTGGATCGAACATCATACAAGAGTTCATTTCACCAACTTCTGAGGTTTGTTCTAATCTTTCCTATCTAGATATTAATTTGTTTAGACAGTTGTTTAGAGAGTTATGTTCATTGTGTTCCCATCTAATGGACCAAGAAACTACGTCTAGTGTCCCAAGATCCATTCTATATGTGCTACATTATTCATATAAAAAAATTGTGTATTCGACTCGCATAATCTTATTTCAAATGAATTGGCTTTTCAATTAGCGATTTTTTTCAAAAGTGATAGATTCTTCATGATGGAATATTTGATAACAACCGTCATCTTGAATCATGTCTTTGATTACTTTCCACATAAACCTAACTTCAATTCTAACGAGGAACTGATGCAATTCTATTATCCCATATTGTGGAGGAAGGAAGCCACTTTAATTTTTTGTCTAATTCAAGATATTCTTGTAAAGCAAGTTATTTGCATGATAACCGGATAAGAGTCCCATCAAATATGTCGCAAAGCACAATTTTTCCTCTGGGGAAAATAGATACATGAAGAAAGAGGAAATAATATGATTATTTGAGTTTATGAGTTTCGATGTATACTATTATTGCTTCCAAGAATTGTTATAGACAGGTATTTTATTGTCGAAGTCTGCAAGTAATACTACAATTGGCAAGTTAAATTTGAACAGAAAAATAAAAAACAATTTATTTATTTGTCATTTATTGTTGGACAAGTAACCATGAAGAATGGAAGCCACCTTGCAGAGGTTGCAAAGTCTTTGCATTGTTTTAATTTAAAATAAGTTGAATCCTGGTGAGACGTTGATTC
Organism: Pinus tabuliformis; assembly: GCA_031772625.1. NCBI lineage: Eukaryota > Viridiplantae > Streptophyta > Pinopsida > Pinales > Pinaceae > Pinus > Pinus tabuliformis. Next base: position 289,584,407 of record CM062817.1, read on the forward strand.
AGAAGGCTTCATTATTGCACATCTAGGTGTTATTAAAATAAAGAGTTTGTTGAAAAGACTTGCAAATGAAAGCCAAAAGAGTCACAATGCTCCAAGCAATAATCAAGAACTGATAATGAGTACTGGAGAAATTATTGAAGAAAGCATCAACATTGAAACAAAGTGTAAACAAAGAGGCTGAAACCCTGTGCATCTTCAACTTGCACATTTGAAACTTCTCTGGCCTCATCTTCGAGTGAAAGAAAATGAAAAGATATTGAAATTGAAAAGTTGATCAACGGTCAGCTATCAGTTAGCGGGGATGACAAAGAGCCTTGTTGGACATTTATTCCAAACAAAATGCACATTACTGAATTGGAAAAATCCAAAAGTCCCCTAAAAATAGGAAGTAGTGAAGAAGCTATCAACGTGGAAATTGAAAGTGGTTTACTACCTGATTGGGTCAATACTTCTTTGAACGAAAATCAAAAAATAATGGAGCAAATTGCTAAAGAATTTTCTAGTTTTGATGATCGCTCTGTCACATTTCAAGATGCAATCTATAACAGGGATAGTAAAACATTGAAAATTGAAAAGTAAGGATGCATAATAAGAAAGTTATTAATAAAGTAGAAATGAATGTTCATATGTCTGCAATTGCTGCCAACTGTGTTATGAGATTTCATGAAGCTATTGGGAATGTACTTGTAGTGTCTATTGAGTAACGGTAAGCAGAGAACCCGGTACTGAAAGCAGCAATAGAAGAGCTATAAAATGCTTTAAATATGGGTTCTTTGTTGATGACTCCAATGGTAATACAAAAGTTGTGATATGAAATTCCCATTACTAGCACATTTCATGGATCTATTAGAGCTATGAAACTCATTATTCAATTAAATGGCATATTGTCACTAATATATGCCAAAGGTTAGAAATCATTGAACATGAATGGCAGGCAATTTCTGATATGCTACGGTTAGCATAGGAAATCAACTCATTCCTCAATTTGGTGAGAAGTAATATTGACAAAGCCAAGTGTTTTGGTAACAATGAATAACTAGTTTTTGGTCAAAGGCTTGAATTATTGTATGATATGGATAAAAATAACATAGAACTACCACATGCTAATTGAATGAGGTAAATCAAAGCTAGATAGACCAAAAGAATTAGTAAACTAGAAAACATTATTTTGAATGTGAAAGCATAAAGAACAGAAGAAGTGGTGTTTCTAAAGGGGATGAAAATTGTTCAAGATCCAGACGGCCCATGCATCGTATGGAATTCTGAATTGATCACAAAATATACACTAACATTTGAATTAGAAAAGCTAAAAGACTTAATGGAAAAATAGTTTGATGACATAAATGATTTTACTTCAGAAGAAATTAGAAAATGGCTAGTTGGCTTTATGAGTATTAATGATGAGAAGTTTGTCTTAGCTACTCAATTACAATAAGAGGACACGGAGATTGAAAAGCATATATTCCATCAACATGTTAGGCTAGAGATTACAATCAACCCAAAGAAAAAATGCATTCAAGCTAAGTTGAAGGCATTCATTCAACTGGTCATGGATGTGGAAGATGATTGATAGTGAAACAATTAGCATATATGCTTTCACATATTGTAAGTGTCCTTAAATCTTCGCATATTCATTTTCTGTTTACTAGTATTCAGTCATCGGGATTTGTTAATTTTATTAATGTCACCTAGTCTAGTTGCTCAATGTAGTTCCTTGTTTTCTTTTGCAATTGCCTCTTTCCATATTATGGTTCACGAGAGTCAAATCCCAGTTCCCATTAGGACAAACGCATTTAGTTTTCCATAATGCAGGAGTAGGTAGTGAAAGAAAAGAAGCCAAAATATCATAGTGAATGAGCTAATGAACTAAGACATTGAGCATTTTCATTACCGATATAAGTGATTCCCACTTAGATTCAAAGTTATTTATGCTTTGCATAATATATTATATGCATTGGCATTCTATGTATTTATTTTAATCATAGCTATGATGATTGAAATTTGAAACTCACTATAGTTCTTGTTACTGTGATTGTATTGCTTAATGTTATAGACCAACGCTTTGAGATCTTGTATTATGTCATGGATACATATATGCCAACAACATAAAATAGAAATGTGGTTAAGATTTTTTTAATTTTCAAGTAGTTATGTTTGCTATGAAACTTGAATAATGTTGATTGTCTTAATATTTTAAATTTGTGCAAAGTGCAACACTCCAGGAAAGGATTTTACTACACTTTCCCTGTATCTCCCTATTGTACATAATAGAAGATTTTTATTGTATTTCGAAATGAAATTGATATATTGATTTTATGTGATTTTGATTTCGATTTTATTTCGATTAGTGTTGGGAAGAACTACACAACCTTTAATCAATTAATTAGTGGTGGAGCGTTGTGGTGTTATGTGGCACTACGCAACCTTTAATCAATCAATTATCAGTGGATCTTTGTGTGGAGAGCTTTCAATGTGCGAGAAGGTTTCATTGTGTAGGGAGATTTCATTGTGCAAAGAGATTTCATAAACAATGAACAAATATTTTGCCACACATATTTCTTTCAGCACATTCTGCCATAATGGGGTAATGCATTGCACATAGTGAAATCTTTGCAGAAGGAAGTTCATTGTCCCTCCACACTTCGTACAATTAAAACATTGGTTGTCGTGTCGAGTAATTAAAGCTTCCACATCTTTGTATTTTCCTATAATTCTAAGACATATTGTTAAGCAGATACATGTACGAAGTGCGGAGGTGTCGACAAAATCTATATGCAGAGATAAGAAAAAGAGTAGGAGCATTTCCTACAATAAAACTTTTGACTCCACTTCTGCACTTCACACTAGACTCATATTAACATTAGGCTAATAATAAATAAATATGAACATTAGACTATTAATAAACATCAAAATTAGACGTCTTGCAGTATCGAATTTGCATAGAGATTCCTTTTATGCAGTGGAAACTTGCCTCCTTATGACACTGAGAACTTGTCGCCATGTCGGACATCACTACTAGGTGATAACCATTTTTTCATATATATTGAATTTTATTTCGAATGAAACCTTGTCGATAGTGTGAATTAAATTTCCCACTTCGGAATTAGAAAACAAAATTTAATACATTTACCATGATTATCAAGTTTTCTCAAGAGGGATAATGATCCAGATTTAAACAGTAACGCAACAAATTACAGATATAACCATAAATACAAAGATGCAGTAGAAATAACACTTCATTTCATTAATATCAAATACTGAAATATGCTTACAAACAGAATGGAAATAAGACTAGCTCGGGTGATGGTAGCTTATCTCTAAGAAGAGATGTGGTGGTTGCATGCCTTTGAACTACATTACAATGAGGCTCGAGGGCCTTTTTATTATTTAACAATAAGATAAAACCCTAACCCGAGGGGATGTAACACCAAGAGTTTATGGGTCCCGTTAGGGTGAGTTGGACAGCCAACTTCCCGGGGTCGCGAATTGGTCATATTATCTCTGTTTGACGCGCATGATAACCCGTTGGAAAGATCTCTTCGAGGACTACGATGGTAAAGACGATTTTAGCTAGAAAATCGTTGGTGGTAGATTGCAAAAAAAACGTCTTTTAGGGCCTAAAAATGGTTACGGAATTTTAGGACCCGAAAAAACTGCTATAAATAGTAAACTTTGCTACAATTAAGGAAACTGAAAAATTGAAAGAAACAATCATGGGGGTCCAAGTGGAATTGGCGGGTGGCCACCAATATCCACCTATATCATTCCTCCCCTCTTAGGAAGCAATGGTACCCTTTGCGTTGAGTTCCTGCATGAGATGAGGAAACTTCTACTGAACTTGGTCCCTGGTGAGCCACTTGCCCTGGTGAAGGAGTTGGCTTGCTTTGAACCTCAATACAGTTGGATCTTCTGCTAGCGAGTGTTCTTAATTTGCGTGTCCATGATCCGATCAATTGTGGCTTGCTCCATGTAATCAAGATTTAACTCTTTAGGTGTGAGTTGTTCTACAATGTATGATGTGTCCAGCAATGGTGGGAAGTATGGTCGAAGGTGGTCCAAATTGGACACTGGGTGCAGGCCAAGGAATGGGGGAATGTTGATCTCAAATGAATTGTCACCCACAGCCTTGCTAATGGTGTAAGGACCATATCGAAGTGTTCTGAGTTTACAATAAGCTCCAGTAAGGCGTTCCTTCTGCAAATGCAACCAAACTTTGTCGCCCACCCGAAACTTGTGTGGCACCCGATGTTGATCATGTCGCTGCTTGTACTTGGCATTTGATTTCTCCAAAATGTCATGGACCTGCTGGCGGATATGTTGGATGTGCTCAATGAATTTGTTTGCCTTATCAAATTCTAACTGGACATGATCCAAATCTGCGTGAGTAGCTGCAAATGGTATGGCCACATCAATGGGACATAGTGGCTGGAATCCCAAGCCCACCTGAAAAGGGTTGTGGCCAGTCGAGCTGTGGAGAGTCTAGTTATAGATGTGTTGGACATAAGGAAGGCTCTCATCCCATGTGCATGGATACTTTGAGTTGTACATGCACAGAATGTGTACGATCATCATGTTGATGACCTCTATCTGGCCATCAGTTTGGGGATGGAAAGTTGTGGACTTAGTGAACTTGGTGTACAGTATCGACGGGAGACTGGACCAAAATGTATTGAGGAACCTGTTGTCCTGATCTAAGATGATATATTGTGGGATCCCAAAGTGTACCCACACTCGTTCAAAGAAGAGTTTAGTCGTGGCTTTTCTTGTGATATTCTTCTTACAGGCCGCCAGAATGGCCATCTTCGAGAATCTATCGACAACCAAAAAAACGCAGTCGTTTCCATGCTCAGTAGAAGGAAGGCCCGACATGTAATCCATGGAGATGGATTCCCAAGGTCGATTAGGGTTAGGCAGCGAGGTATAGAGGCCTTGCTTCTTGATGGTTGGTTTGGCAATGGCGCAGACAATGCAAGATCTGATGTACTTCCTAACATCATGTCGAAGATTCGGTAGTAGAAATACTTTTGCAGTACTGTCACTATTTTGTTGACCCAAAAATTCCCAATGACCCGATTGTAGTTCACTTCCCAAATCATCTTGGCTCGCTCACTTGAAGGAACACAAAGGTGTCCCAGGTGGCATAGCAGGGCATCTTAGAGGTGAAAATCTGGAACTTGCTGACCCTCCAAGAGCCTCTGGTATGTGTGACCGAACTCTAGGTCACTTTTGTAGAGAAGTGACCAATTAGATGTCTCGTGCCCACAAGAGTTGAGCACGGTGGTTAATGCCATGATCGGTGGTCGACTGAGGCAATCTGCAAAATTATTGGTGCTACCCTTCTTATACTTGATATTCAAATCGAACTTCTGCAGGTATGTGGACCAATTTTGATGGTGATCATTCTGCAACTTCCCTTGCGTCTGTATGAACTGTAGGGGTCGGTGGTCTTTGTGGATGGTTGTTTCCTTCCCTAAAATGTAATGCTTCCATCGTTGGCAAGCCTACACAATGGAATACATCTCTTTGTCATAAGTGGGATACTTTCAGACTGTGTCTGAATGTGTCTCACTGTGATATGCTATTGGATGCCTCTATTGAGTAACGACGGCCCCAATAGCATAGTCAGAGGCATATGTCTCGGTCTCAAATGGTTGTTGCAAGTCTGGTAAAGTGAGCACTGGTGCATAGAAAAGGCGATGTTTCAACTCTGTGAATACCTTCTGTTGAGATTCATACCAAAAGAATTTTGCTTTCACTCCTCCCTTGGTGACTTGACTCAAGGGCCAAGTGATATGAGAGAATCCCAACACGAACCAGTGGTAGAAATTGGCAAGACCCAGAAAGCTAGGGAGCTCTATCAGAATGGTTGGGGTTGGCAAATCCTGAATGACTTGGATCTTCGCTAGATCCACATGCACCCCTTGTTCATTAATAATGTATCCCAGATACTGAACCTGGGTCATACCAAAAGTGCATTTCTCCAAATTGGCACACATCTTGTGTTGCAGTAGTGTTTGGGGAACCTGTCGGATCTGGTGGAGGTGCTCTTCCCAACTCTGGCTAAAGATCAGGATTTCATCCAAGTATACCACTACAAATGAGTTGGTCAATGGCCACAAGATATCATCCATCAGCCTCATGAAGGTTGCAGGAGCATTCATCGACCCAAAAGGCATAACCAACCATTCGAAAAGGTCCTCCTTGGCTTTAAAGGTAGTATTCCACACATCGGAGAGTTCGATTGGTACCTGGTGATAGCTGAACTTCAATTCGATCTTGTTGAAATATTTTCCTCCCTTCAGTTGATCCAGAAGGTCATCAATCCGTGGGATCGGGTACCTATTCCGGACAGTGATCTTGTTCGGCGCCCGGTAGTTAATACAAAGTCTCCAAGTCCCATCCTTCTTCTGTACCAACATGATTAGGCTCCCACGGGGCAATGAACTCAGGCAGATGTGACCTTTCTACAACAGCTCCTGAATCTGCCTCTTGATTTCGTCATTCTCCAGAACGGAGCATCGATAGGTTGGTCCATTGGGCAGCAATGCACTTGAGGTCAAATCGATGGAGTGCTTGACCTCACAGTGCAGAGGCACCCCTATGGGGGAGGTGAATATGTCCTCGTACTCCTCCACGACTTTTTCCATCTGTTGTTGCCATGCGGAGGGGACCTGTCTGGAGGTTGTGGCTACCGTATTCTTCTTTCCCTGAGGGCGTATCATCAAGAAAACAAATTTCCCGATTTTGGAAATGAGCTTACTGCATTATTTTGCAATAACGAAAGAGATGGTCGTAGGCGGTGCTACCTCTAAGATCCTGTACAACTTATTTCCCAAAGTAACAATAACAGCATGAGGCCTTGACTCATACACATCATGTCGCTTCCATAAGTATGGTTGGACTAATAATACTTCACAAACATCAAGGGGAGTAATGTCACATAATACCTCATCCGTGAAGGGCTTGATGTTGTATGGAAGGAGGCATTTCTGGCTCACACAAAGATCTCGTCCTTGGTGAATCCACCCGATGGTGTACAGTTGTGGTCGATAAGCCTAGCCGCTTCACGACCTCTGCTGAAATGAGGTTCTTTTGGCTCCCGCTATCGAATATGAACTGTAGCAGGGAACCCTTTACCCACATCTGGGAGTGGAAGAGGCGCTCCTCCTCCTCTGGATCTTTGGGTTCCTCCTTCCGGATCTTCGTGGTGGCAATGGTGGTGTTGGGCTCCGCATTGATAATCTGCTTCCCTTTGTCGTTCCCCTTGTCGGGTTCTGACTCAGATTCGTAACATGCATTTGATTTTGAAGCCTTTAGCTCGGCCACCAATGATTGCTTGGCCTGACACTCACTTGTGTTGTGAGTGGAGCTCTTATGGAACTCACACCACTTTCTCGTGTCCTTCTTTGGCTTCACGGCATTTTTCTTTGCTTGTGGCTTTGGCAGGTTGTCCTTGGCCGCCCCACCTTGGCTTTATCCCTTTTTCTACGGTTTGGGGGCACCTTTCCCTTACTTTGGATTCACAGATCCAAAGTCTCACTTCTTTTGTTTAAACTTTTGCTCGATCTTAACCGCATATCAGTATGTCGTGTCGAGCGAGGAGATGTCCAGGAATTCCATCTTGTCCTAGATGTACATGTGTAGGCAGACGAGGTACTTGAAAACCAAATGCTTCTCAAAATCCCTAATACCAAACTTCGTGCTAAGGGTATGAAAAACATTGGTAAACTCTTGCACATCTTGGTCCCTTCCCTACCACAGTGTTGTCCACTTTATGTATTTATCCTCATATCTCCTGATAGGGTAGTACTGCTCCTTGATGGCATCCTAAAACGAGTTCTAAGTGGGTGTGGCTGAAAACAGTGAGTTCGTACTTTCATCCTTCTGCTCATAGTAGGTTTCCCACCAGTCCTTGACGTGGGGGGCTGCTTTGAGAAGTGCAAAGGTGATCTTTTCCCGACTGGAAAAATCATGAACGAAAAATATCCTTCTAGCAAATTTAACCATTTATCTATAGTGTTTGCATCTATCTAACCCTCAAATATGGGAATGTCAAAGTTAACTTGTACCTTAACCGGTGTGGCGCTTCCAGAGTAGCTATCAGAAGTAGATGCGTCGCCCCTAGGTAGACGTTGAAGGATCTGGGCAAAGTTGTCCATCATCGTGTTCCTTTGTCGCTCGAGGGCTTCCTAGAGCAAGATTTTGATAGGATCTCCTGTCCCCTCGTCTTTATTTTCATCCGCCATGGGAGGTCGTCGGGATTTGCAAGTCTGGTCTTGCAAAGGTTCGACCAATTCAATCCCTAACTCCTTATATCCTGACCTCGTTGAGGACATGCAAAGAAAAACAGAGAAAGAGTAGACTGCTCTGATACCACTGATCTGGATTTAAACAGGAATGCAACAAATTACATATATAACCATAAATACAAAGATGCAGTAGAAATAACACTTCATTTCATTAATATCAAATACTGAAATATGCTTACAAACAGAATGGAAATAAGACTAGCTCGGGTGATGGTAGCTTATCTCTGAGAAGATATGTGGCGGCTACATGCCTCTGAACTGCATTACAATGAGGCTCAAGGGCCTTTTTATTATTGAACAATAAGAGAAAACCCTAAACAATGAAAACCCTAACCCAAGGAGATGTAACACCAAGAGTTTATGGTCCCTCTTGGGGTGAGTTAGACAGCCAACTTCCCGGGGTCGCAAGTTGGTCATATTATCTCCGTTTGATGCGCATGATAACCCATTGGAAAGATATCTCCGAGGACTATGATGGAAAAGACTAATTTAGATAGAAAATTGTTGGCGGTATTGCCAAAAAAACGTCGTTTAGGGCCTCAAAATGGATCCGGAAGTTAGGACCCCAAAAACTGCTAAAAATAGTAAACTGTGCTACAATTAAGGAAACTGAAAAACTGAAAGAAACAATGGTGGGGGTCCAAGTGGAATTGGCGAGTGGTAACCAATATCCACCTGGATCAGATAAGCATTGTACAGAGCTTTACTTATGCAAACAAGAAGTGTGTGAAGCCTTGCTTGTGCGGAGCTTTCTACACATTGAAAGTTCCGCAGGGGAAAAGCTCTGCACAAATGTAGAAAATGTTTTGTGAAATCAACTAAAGCCTATTGAAACTCCTAAATCTTACAGTATGTACATATTTGGCCTATATTTCTACATGGAAATTTCTTCACACACTAGTAGAACCGATAGCAGAATCAAAATCAGTGAGAACTAAATGCTTTCATGAAAATCCATATTGGAGGACATCACATAAACAAAAAGGTAATGATCTCATTGATTCATTATAACAATATTTCTTGAAAATTGAACAGACATTTATACTATCATTTAGCATATTTTTCTCCTCGTAAAAAAGAAAAATAGCTTAGTCTCCAACACATATTGTTGAATGTCTCTACGTGTGGACATTGTAACAATAGCTACGTGTAGAGATAAGTAAATTCGATTTGACTTCCGCACAGTATCTAAGATCAAATGAAGTCTCCTTTTAATAATTAACTATGTTCAGTAGAATGTATAAATCCAAACAATGTATGAATGTACACTTTTGTATTCCGTACAATGTATCAAAAAATCTTGGTGTTTTGTTATAATTCTAAGAGTTAGCATCAAAGTCTTGTGATACGATGGGTGTGGAGCATAGGCACGACACATTGGACGCATGGGACTGGTGTTAGGATGATTGGTTGGAAAATGTGGTCCTATGGGCATCATGTGGAGTGCACGGCACAAAGGCGAGCACCCTGTGGGGGCCTGCACGAAAGCAGGGTGCCCAGACATCCATAGGTCGATTTCATGCACAAGTAGACGACAGTCAGGTGAGTTGAAGCATCAAGCAACATGAACTCATGATGGGAACCATGGGAAAGTTAGGTGGAGGGTGCCTATAATACACACACAACGTCCACGGAACTGGAAAGATGTGCGACGGGCATGACCAAGTGACATTAGTGGTAGTCGCCACAACGTGCGGAAAAAGCAATCACAAGTTCAGTGAAGCAAGCCACATGGTGACATGTGGAAAAATAAAGCACGAGTTCAGTGAAGCAATTCATGGGGTGACGTGCGATACACAACAACATGGGCAGCCGCATGCCAAGGGGCGCACATAGACAACATGATGACTTGAATCATATAAATAGAATGAAGGAACAGGATTTAGAAATCATCAACAAAGTTTACTCAAGAATATGGACAAGAACCATACAGCAGGTATCAAGTCACAAAAAGGAAATGCAACAAAGGGGAATTCGCAGAAAAGTGAGGCTTTCATTGTCACTAGACCTCCGCACTCCGCGCGATCTATTAATAATAATAAAAAGAAGTTATTCTAATTACATTGAGACAACCATAATAATAACTTATGTGAGCCAAATTGTGTGGTCTAACTTCAAGAGAGTTAAAATGCATTAGAATCAAAAGATCAAAGAAAAACACATTATTACAAACTACCACATTCATTATTTGAAATCATTAAAATTTAAATTAACGTATCAAAATTAAAACTAATTATCATATCTATATCTATATCTACATATATATATATATATATTAGAATTCAATTTGCATCAAAATTAAAGAGCATTATTACATATGCCATTATTTCAAAGCATTAAGATATCAAATCTAAAAGCATGATTTTCAAACCATTAAAATATCAATATTACCATATATGTTCAAAATTAATACAAATGCATATGTGCAGGACTATGAACGAAATCCATTATGTGGAGGAAGCTTTCAAGCTTTCATTGTATAGACCTTTGCACTCCCCACAATCTATTAATAATAAAATAACCACTAGTCTTGTGTAGGACTTATGAAGAAACTTTCAAGCTTTCATTGTGTGGACCTCTACACTCTGCATAATCTACTAATTAAAAATAAATAAAGTGTGCCTAGTTAAACCAAGATAACCATAACACCATTATTCGCAATAACATTGAGGTAAGTAGTGAACCCATACAATATTATTGGTAATATTTCAATAATAAATAATCCATATCTCCATATCCTTATTATCGCTAGTAATTGAGTAAAGTTTGTGCGGAGTGTGGACAAAACTCTATACAATTCAAGCTATCCACATAATGAAATATCTTCACAGAAAACTTTCCACATAAGCAGTGTAAGCTTTGTTTATGGTTATCTTTGTAATAGCAGATTTGATAAAAACAGGATAAGTTGTAGAGTAACAAGACTTTCAAAGAAAGAAGTAGACATCAATAATTGTTTAGGAAACATTGGCACAAGGTTGTTGAAAAATATACATTTGTTAATGCTTGTCAGAAGTCGAACGGTGGTGCTCTTATTCAGAATTTTAAGCAATATTAAATGAATTGCCTCTTTTGTCTAGAACATGCAATGGAAACATTGTTGCATTATGTTTCATATGTTTGTATACATTTCAGTGTGCCTTTCTGTATACAACATTACATGCTACAGAACACATAAAATATATAGCAAAAAAAAACCAAAGTTGTATAATGTGATAATAATAATAAAAGGAGACGAAATTAATTTAAAAAACTTTTTCATTTAATACTTTTATAGATTTAACCATGTAGAAGAGCAGTTGTAGAGCTATGAATCTATGTGCACTGAAAAATGTATGGAGTACAAGGTATGTGCAAGAGAATTGGGATGCATAGGGAATTTTACTCTATGGGCGCGAATTTAATTTTACTAGAAACATAAATTTCAATTTGAAATCTAATAAGAAAAACTAGAAAGAGGGGGGAGGATGTTTCTTCGATTAGTGCCCTATCACTGACAACAAGGCAACTATTTCTATTATGTTTATCTTTTATTATTTTACAGATTTAGTTGTGTGAACAAAAAATGTGCAGAGAAGAAAATGTGTGCCAGAGAAAGAACACATCTTAGCAAAGTTATCATTGTGTACCATTGTCTCTAACTGTATCTATTATACTTTTCTTCATTTTCTCATATTTCATATTAGATTAATATTTGAGAGCTACTTTTGCATATTTCTTCTCAATCTTGCTTCTATAATGTTTCTCGCATAGTTCTCCCACAACATTTCTCTTTCTTCTGCATATCAGAAAACTAGCATTATTAAACAAAATAGCTTTGAGTTTGTCATGTAACTTTGATTTTGCTTGATTTCTCGAGATGGTAAACCAGTATTAAGGTTTGATATAGTATTTAAGCATTGCACACAATGTAATTTATTCAGCAATAACCATCAACTTTTCAATTACTTTCAGCGTCTACTTTGAACTAACGATCTTCAATCAGTTTTAGCACATTTCATTATTTGAATATTTTCTTGTGGGGAGCTCTCATCGTGTGTCAAAGAGGGGGGAATTCCTTCGACTAGTGATCTACCTCGTTGTCCCATATTTCATATTATATTAATATTTCAAAGCTACTTCCGCATATTTCTTGACTTTTGACACTTTTGCATATGACAATAATAATAATAATTTCGAAGAACAGTCTTTTTCACACTATACAATGATGCATTGCATCAAATTTATTCAATGATAAATTTGTATTATTAGTAGCAATTTGTTCATGAACGAAATGTGCTTAAAACTCCCTACTTCACTAGAAACTATAGCACTTGTCTCGTGGTCAAAGTTCACTGGCTGTCGATTATTTTTTACTACATTTTTTCCTATCTGCACATTAAACTTCGTTGACTATCTAATACATATGTTCAATATTTATAAGGTAATGTGACAATTGTAACCACTAATTTTGGTTGTGTTGTTCATAGAAGCATTCACTAGGTGTTCATCATGCAATATTTTTAGCATACACGTTACGAATGCATGTTAAATTACTTTTCAGATGAGCTAGTTACAAATAGAATCCTTGTCCGAGTTGTACGATATTGTTATGGTAGTTGCACTCCGTGAGGAATTATCTTTACAAGCTCATTTTAAGCGAAAGTGAAAAACGTGTAGCATTTTTTTACAGGTAAACAATCCATTGCTTGTTCTATATGAGAGTACTTAGAAAGTTTAAACAATATATGGTACAACCCTGTAGCAATGATGTACAAAGTTCAAATATTTCACAAATCACACAAATCAATCTGGCATTTTTTATTCTTGGCTAAAAATGAAGTTTGAATGTCATATAGTTCTTATGTCTGAATTACTTCCATGCTATGAAATTAGAACCTCTTATTTTTCTTATTTTTATATATTTGATCTAACTCATATCATCAAAGCAACATAAATGAACACAAGCAGGACAGATATTGTTAAAAACAATGATAACTTTTCTAAGAGGTATGTTTATGTTCTATTTATTGTACTTTGATTATATTTGCATTACACAACCCAATGTTTTTTTTGGCCATATTTTTAATGTACTATAACTAAAAGCAAAGCTTTTTCAATTTTCAAGAAACATATAACACTTAGAGATTTGGATCCAAGACAACAATTACAAGGAAAAAAGTACTTTGAACATTTCTATAAAACATTTGTATTTGCTAAAAATAAAATCTATTTAGAATTTATGTACATTGGCAATGACTTTGTGTTATCTTATTTTGTTTTCATTAGATAGTTTTCACTTAGTTTCAATTATAATGTCATTTTAAGTATTATTTGTGAATAAGCAAAAGATATCGAATTCGAATGATGTCACAGTAGAGATGGACAAGAGTGTAGAGACAGAAACAGATATCGCAATAGATAAGAAAGTAGAAATGATAATAACATTGTTTGTGACAACACAATTTATCGAACAACATGAGACAAAACTTATTGCAAATGTTGGTGTTTCTATTAAAGATTTCAAAATAATTTCAAATCATAAATACAACAGTGGTGATTGTGAAAAAACTATTTGTCTAAATAGTTTTAGCAGTGTAGAAAACATTTATCTTGTTTATCCAAATTATTGATTCTTTCTAAATATGGAAATTGCAAATATGTTGTAGAAATTTCTCTATAGATCAGCTAGCTCTGATACCATGTAGAAATTCTCACTATAGATTAATCTGATTATGCAATGTACTAAAGCGAAATACTTAATCTAATTCTACAATCAAACTTGCGGAAGCTTAATCGATTTTCAGCAAGATCAAACAAAACACATATAACAGAGAAGAAGAATCAATCACACATGAAACACAGAAGAATACTCTGGGGAAACCCTCAACTAAAAACCCCGCTATCTGTATTATCATACAAGTGGAAATATCTCAGGATTACACAAAGCTTTAGCTCTCACGGTTATCCAGCTCTCAGTACAATCCCTCTCCTTGCTCATAGACAAACTAGACAACTCATATGCCTTTCCCTCTGTCCTCCAAGCCTCCTATTTCCTTGTGTTGTTTTCCTTGGGTGCTTCTGTTGTAACCTTGTGTGACACTGATCTCACACACTGCTCCAACACATTCTAAAACTGCGCAAATCTCAAGGAATGAATTCCTTTTGCATGCAAGAGATTTTCTTATAGGAAAATTCTAGCAACTGATAGTACATTATCCCTACCTTTAATCTCAACTGGGCCTTTGCCTAAACTGACATGCATGAGTTATTTATGAGAGAATATTCAGTTATCTAGAGTACACTATTTTCATGCATGCATGCATTAACTTACTGAACTCACAATTAGTTCCACAAACTGTTTGGAACTAATATAACTAGACTTAACTCAGTTAACTGAGCTAACTAATTACAACTCATCCTTGTCTCCTTAATTAAGGGATAACTTCCTCAATCAAATGGATAATTGTTGCATGACTTCACAAAGACTTCATGTTTGAGTTTCTCCAACTAATTAACTCAGGATGAATTAATTAATTATTTTTTCAAACAGCTGGTGAGGCTAAATTCGAATTTTAATTCAAGGACAAATTAAAATTGGAATATCCTGAAATGCTATCTTTAACAATGTTATTTTTAGAATTTCTATTTTTAACATTTCTTGTTGCTATTTTCAACACTCCATCTCAACAAGAAATGGATTATCTACCACCCCGATCCTGTTCCTATGGAACTCGAATTCACACTTTGACAATGCCTTAGTCAAAATGTCAGCATCTTGCTCCTCGGTCGAAATATACTGATCCTCCTTGCCACACAGTCTCTGAGATGATGATACTGAATGTCAATATGCTTGGATCTGTCATGAAACACTGGATTCTTAGAGAGTTTGATACAACTCTGATTATCACAATAGATCATAGTTGGATCCATCCTCTGATCAAACAAACCAGCTAGAGTTTTCCGCATCCAAATGGCCTCACATGCTACCTGACTTGCAACCATGTATTCAGCCTCTATTGAGATGAGTGCAACTAACCTCTGTTTCCTGTTGTACCAAGAAACTACAGCTGAACCAAGGTTGAAAATTCCTCCTTATGTGCTCTTCCGATCTGATGGAATCCCTTCCCAATCTGCATCTGTGAAGCCCTGTAGCTTCACTCCCTCTGACCGTATGTACCATAATCCATATTGAGATGTCCCTTTGAGGTATCTCAAAACATGCTTCGCTGCCTTCCAAAATAGCTTGGTAGGTTGAACCATAGCTTGACTCAGCTGGTTCACCGCATAACACAAATCTGGTCGTGTGTTCACTAAGTACATTAGTGAACCCACGAGCTGTCGATACGCAGTAGCTTCTACTAATTCTCTTGAAGTAGCATCCTCCTTCCTCCAGCTACCTGCTAGAGGAGTCTGCATGGGCTTGCACTTCTCCATGTGGAATATCTTGAGTATCTCATTGGCATACTTTCCTTGAGACACAAACAACTCCCCATCCTTCTGCCACACTTCCATGCCTAGAAAGTAGTGCATGAGACCCATTTCTTTCATCTCGAACTCTCTTGCAAGGTCCTCCTTGCAAGACATGATCAACTGATCATCACCTGTCAATATCAGATCATCAACATAAAGAACAATGATCAACTGCTTACCTTCCACCATGATGTGGTACAAGTTCGCATCTGCTTCACTCTTTGTGAAGCCCAACCCGGTGAAGTAGTTGTCGATCCTAGTGTACCAAGCACGAGGTGCTTGCTTCAACCCGTACAAAGCTCTCTTGAGTCGTCACACATGCGACTCACGATCGAAGGTCTCAAAACCTTCTGGCTGCTCTATGTACACCTCTTCCTCAATCTTGCCATTGAGGAAGGCAGTATTCACATCCATCTGATGGATCTTCCAACCCATCTGTGCTGAAAATGTCAACATTGATCTGATAATGAGTACCTTGCTACAGGAGCAAAAGTCTCATTATAGTCGATCCCCTTGACCTGTGAAAATCCACAGGAAACAAACCTTGCCTTATGCTTTTCCACACTACCATCAGTAGCTTGCTTTACCTTGTAAAGCCAACGGGAGCTCACAACTGACTTGTTCTCTAGTCTTGGAAAAACATCCCAAACATTGTTCCAAACTATGGAGTCATACTCCTCCACCATAGCATCAACCCAAACCGGTTGTTGCACTGCTTCCTTAAAGGAAGATGGCTTGGTCTCAACACATTCCCCAACAAGGGCCATGTATCCAGTGTACCTATCAGGTGATTTCCTCTGTCTACGCTAAGAAGATGGTTCTCCCACATTCTCTCTCGCATCTCACAATAATCTGTCGGCGTCTCTCGTGCACTTCCACCCATCTCTGGAAGACTCTGCTTGAATGGATGTCTCCACTCCTGGAACCTATGCATGTGGCTGCTTCACATCAATCTGAGGCTCCTCCTCCTTAGGAACCAAAAGTTCCTCCACAACCTATAGTTGGAGCTCCCTCTCAAGGGAAGCTCGCATGGCCTTATGCTCATCAAATTTTAGATCTCTGTGTACCACTGTCCTCCGACTAGTAGGCACGTACACCCAATAGTTGTGAGGTGTATTAGTGTACCCCACAAGTATTCCCAACTTAGATGTTGGCTCAAGTTTCTTCCGAGCATCCTTGGTCACATGGCAATATACCAGTGAGCCAAAGATCCTGAAGTGACCCACATCTGGTCTCTTCCCGGAGAAAGCTTCCTCGGGTGTCTTCATCCCAAGTATGCGATGCGGACTTCTATTCTGCAAATAGACCGCTGTGTTGCATGCCTCAGCCCACAAATGAAGTGGTAGACCTTGGTCATGCAGCATCGCCCGAGCTGCCCCCACAATTATTCTATTCCTCCTCTCGGCCACCCCATTCTGTTGTGGGTTATGAGGTGTCGTTAACTCCCATTTAATTCCTTCTGCTGCACAGAAGTCTTTGAACTCTCAACCAAAGCTTTGAACTCACAAAACTTTGAGAAGGTTTGATCCTTCTTCTGCATGAAATAGATCCAACATTTATGAGAAAAATCATCAATGAAAATCACATAATACCTTTGTTTAGCAGTGGACATTGTCGAGAATGGTCCACACACATCTGTATGAACTCGCTCCAAGATTGCTTCAGCGCGATTGTCTCGATCATTAAAGGATTTTGCATACTTACCCAAGGTACAACCTTTGCATGTGTCCACTTGCTCAAGTTTATCTTTGGGAAGTCCGATAGAAATCTGTTGCATTATCTTCAAGGCCCCATGATGCAAGTGGCCCAACCTCTTATGCCATAACTCGCCAATGTCTTGGCTTTGCACCAATTCTGCTTTCGAACTCAATGCAACACAGTCATCTACCTCCATCTTGTAGAGATTCTTCACTCGAATCCAAATCCTCTTGGTCTGACCCGTGGCTATGTGTCTTAGGAACGCCTTTCCTTTACTGAAGACTACATCATAGCCTTTGTCTTCCAACATCGCGACCGATACCAAGTTCTTCTTCAATCCAGGCACATACTTTACATCAATCAGGGTGAGAGGAGCTCCATGCTCCCTCTGAAAAACAACCGTACCTTCACCTGAAACACGGTACTTTCCATCATCGCCCATCTCTATGCGCATCTTGAGGTCTTTCTCCTCCAAGGTACTGAATAAACTCTTATTGTCGGTCATGTGGAATGAGGCTCCACTGTCCAGGTACCAAACACAACCCACCATCGATGAAACCATGCATGCGATGAGGGTAAAATCCAATTCGAACTGAGAGGCTAGTGCCTCACCTTCTAATCCTTTGGAGGATCCCTTCTTGGATTTCTTTAATGGACAATTAGTTGCATAATGGCCCACCTCATGACAATTAAAGTATCTCACTTTAGATTTGTCAATCTTCTTCCCACCATGAGAAGAACTCAATTTGGAATGGGAAGCCTTCCCTTTCCCTTTCCTTGCCTTACTTGCTAAGGCTATATTTTCTTCATCATCATGCTTAGATGAAGAACCATCTCTAGTGCTCCTCCTGATCTCCTCCTGCATCAGATCCAACCACAGTCGTTCCCAATCCGGCAGTTTCTCTCTTCCATTCACTGAGTCCTGGTAGCTATGCCAGCTCTTAGGAAGACTGAGGAGAGCAAGACTCACCATATCATCATCGACTGTAGTTATTCCTACACTTCCAAGCTCATCTCTACAGGTGGTGAGCTTGTTCAGATATGTAGAAATAGTGTCGCCCTTTTCACACTTGATTTTCCGAAGCTTGTCCTTGAGCGCCAACTTCCTTTGGTCGCTACTGTTCTGATATAGGTCCTTCAATGTCTTCCACATTGAAAACGGAGTCTCCTTCCCATGGAGACTCGAGAAAATATGGTCTCGAACTCCCTCTAGAAGAATCCTCCTCGCCTTCGCCACACACTTCTTCCATTCCGCCAATTCTTGGGCATTAGCTGTTGTTGGCTTGGGGATTTCTTGATCAATGAAATCCTTCAAACCATTGTCTTCTAATACCGCTTCCATGTGATCCTTCCATGCTATATAATTCGAGCTACCATCCAGTGCATACTCGAGTCTCAAACCATTGAACGCCACTGGTGAACTTTGATGTGCGATAAGAATTCGATTTTTGTACCTGCAATCAAGAACTTCAAACTTCGACTTTTCCCTTCTCAGTATGTTGTTCACAGCTCTAATCACCTTTGCTCCAATACCATGTAGAAATTTCTCTATAGATCAGCTAGCTCTGATACCATGTAGAAATTCTCACTGTAGATTAATTTGATTATGCAATGTACTAAAGCAAAATACTTAATCTACTTCTACAATCAAACTTGCGGAAGCTTAATCGATTTTCAGCAAGATCAAACATAACACATATAACAGAGAAGAAGAATCAATCACACATGAAACACAGAAGAATACTCTGGGGAAACCCTCAGCTAAAAACCATGTTATCAGTATTATCATACAAGTGGAAATATCTCAGGATTACACGAAGCTTTAGCTCTCACAGCTATCCAGCTCTCAGTACAATCCCTCTCCCTGCTCATAGACAGACTAGACAACTCATATGCCTTTCCCTTTGTCCTCCAAGCCTCCTATTTCCTTGCATTGTTTTCCCTGGGTGCTCCTGCTATAACCTTGTGTGACACTGATCTCACACACTGCTCCAACACACTGTAAAACTGTGCAAATCTCAAGGAATGAATTCCTTTTGCATGCAAGAGATTTTCTTATAGGAAAATTCTAGCAACTCATAGTACATTGTCCTTGCCTTTAATCTCAATTGGGCCTCTGTCTGAACTGGCATGCATGAGTTATTTATGAGAGAATATTCAGTTATCTAGAGTACACTAGTTTCATGCATGCATGCATTAATTGACTAAACTCACAATTAGTTCCACAAACTATTTAGAACTAATCTAACTAGATTTGACTCAGTTAACTGAGCTAACTAATTACAACTCAAATACAACTCATCCTTATCTCCTTAATTAAGGGATAACTTCCTCAGTCAAAGGGATAACTATTGCATAACTTCACAAAGACTTCATGTTTGAGTTTCTCCAACTAATTAACTCAAGATGAATTAATTAATTAATTATTTTTTCAAACAGCTGGTGAGACTAAATTCGAATTTTAATTCTCAATTTTATTTCAAGGACAAATTAAAATTGGAATATCCTGAAATGCTATCATTAGCAATGCTATTTTTAGCATTTCTTGTTGCTATTTTCAACATATGTCACATAATGAGGATGTGTTTCTAGTTGGCACAATCATTTTTATTTCAATTTCGGTAATGCACACAACAATGCAATATGTACTGGAAATCAAAGAAGACAATGCAGAACTGGACAAGGCAACAATAAGCTTTGATTTATTTAAATGTTTTATTGTTATAAATTTATTGTCCATTTGTTATACGGTTCTCATATATTATTTTACAAATGTTGCATATGTAATAGGTTCAAGTACATGATAAACTTGTTTCGGCATGTGTTTCAATTCAAAGAGAATTGCAACAAAATGTTTTTTGTTCATCTTGCTAAAAAATATAGTTAGAAAACAAGAAAGAGTTTTTCGAACTTCATAATCGACATTCATATGTCCATTGAAACAAGAAAGAAAGTTGAAAATCTGAGAAACTTTCTTTCTTCGTCGAGTGGAATATGCACGCTAAACTATATTATATTATTTATATAGACATAAATAAATAACAATAGATAAAAAGACATTTGATTTCATGTTACTAAGCCTTTGTTTTCTATATCAATTTTACAATATTTCCAAGGATACCTGACAATGATTAGTGCATATATGAATCCATTCGAGACTGTATGTGTGAAATGCAGTACTCCAATTACAAGTGCTAGAACTATGAATAAAACTATGATTTATTGCACCGCTTGCAAGCAAGACTCTCGCTTCCTTTATTTCCATCGGTTAAATTGCATCATACATGCAAATGACAGGACTGAAATACAATGTATTCTTAGGGGCGTGGAACTGGAAAAAGTATTACCCTCACTACGAAAATTTTCATTTGAACAATACAATACAGACAAATTAGATGTTATTAATATTTTGTCCAATTTCAAGACACATGGCACATTTACAATATACCATCAAAACATGGTTATACGTATACAATGACGATTTTCTTTGTTTACATTGTCAAGCAATCTGGTAATGGCATGTTATGGCAAAACACCCCCTGTTTTTACCTTATTATCTTCATAATAGTAATGGGGACCCTCCATGTAAATTTTGGCTAAATTGCTTTTATTTTGCTTGTTTTGGTTTATTTTATGGCAGATTTTTATTTTTCTCAGATTTGTATTTTAATTGTTTCGTTGGGTGTGGTTTCTCGCAAGCTTCCCAATGGCTTTGATTTTGCTGAGTTTGGGCTTATAGTTTGCAAATGGCACTTATTCAAAGTTTCAATGATTTTCACCGCTTAGACTTAAAAATATACAAAATGTATTTTTAATTAATTTCAAATGTATAAATATTAATATTTAATTAATTTAATTGACCTTGATTAATTAGATTAATTGTAGTTTATTTAATTAATCTAATTGTAAATATTAATATTTATTTTTTGTTTCTAATTAAATTTTAATTAATTATTAATGTGTTACTAACCATCCTACAAAACCACCAGGTTCAAGAATCTAATGTACCTATTAAAACTATTTAAAATAAAAAACTAAAAATTAAAAAAAAAGAAGTATTATATACATTATTTTAACAAAATATTAAATAAGGTAAAATATATATATATATATATATATAACAATCTTGGCACCCGGAAGAAATTTTAATTGTATTTTTAAGAACTTCCAAGCATCCGGGTAATCCGAGCTCCCGCATTAACATAACTCCAAGGCTTTCTCCCTTCCTCCTTTCCTTATTCCTCCGGGAATCCACGCGCCCACCCCTCCCCTTATTAGTCCACTCTACCCTCGTTATACACACATGGGTTGATGAATGAGCCAAAAAGCCACTTGTTGGGGTTTTTTAATATTTTATTAAAACATGTATTTAATTATTATTTTTAAATAATTTAATATTTTATTGTTTATGTATATTAACTTATTTATAATTTAATCATTTTAATTAATTTATATTTTTGTTAGTTCAATTAATTTATTTTGTAAATATTGATAATTTAAATTAAATTAAATTATTTTCTTATATTAAATTAGAATTTCATGTAATTTTATATTAATTTTATATTTTAATTTATATATTAATAAAATATTAATTTTTTCCTGGGCATGCATTTTCTAAAATTCTGGTAATTTTTATACTTTAATTTTGGAAGTTCATTTCTTCAATTTTATTTGGCCAAATGAAGCCCAAGATGGCTCATTGGAAAGCTAGAATCCCAGAGAACAATCTGGGAAGATCAAAACCAACCAAATTTTGTCATTAATTGTGACTAAAAATTAGCAGAAGATGGAGATACGAAATTCAAAAATTAATCTCAAAATTTTGTTTTGAAACAATTTCATCTACCAAAACATCAGTTATTGCAAATTGGTTTGACGCCAACCCTCTTGAACCATAAAAGTCTTAATAGTGATCAATGGGAAGCATGATTTTCTTTTAATTTATTTATTTTATTTTATTTTAATGTGAGAGTTTGTTTTCCCATTCATGGCACTTTTATTTTTATGTGCAAAATTAGTTCATTTTATTTCAATTTTGATTAGTTTTTGCAAGAGATTTATTGGAAAGGATGAAGCTAAAGAACCTCAGAGCAATGGTGTTACACCAGCAACAGAGAAAAAGAAGATTTCAAGCTCCAAATTTCATGGATCTTAACAACTCCCAACAACTCTCCATTTTCGGCAGATTTTTGTAAATTATTAATATTAGTCTTGAGAATGAGGAAGGGGTTCCTTTTCTCTGCAATTTAGATGCTCTAAGAACTTTTACAAGGGATTTTTAGTTGTAGGATCAGGGTAAATACTCAGATCTAAGGATATATGGGGTTTTCTTCCCAGAATTCTATCTCTGTTAATGGGGCAGAAGTAGCACTTTTGTAATTCTTCCTTCTGCTGGCAGAGCTGATCATTTTGGGGAGATTGTTAGATATCCATTTGGGAAAAAGAGCGAAGGGATCCAGGTTCACCAATTTGTATTTGAATACTTGTATTTATAATCCAAATTTCATTTATGTAATGACATATCTATGTAAATTACATCATATTACGCACTTTCATTAAATATGAATGTTTGTCTTATAGATCAACTTCCTCGTCTATTGGTCTCGTGGATGTGTTATTGATTTTCGCTTTGCTCATGTGTGTAAATTGAATTTTTGAGTAACTATTTACTCACAAATTTGCTATCGTAATTTGATTTAATTGTCATTGGGGTTAAGTGAATTATTTTTTAGTGTTAATGGTTAATTATTCAATGTTTTAAATCTCTAAACAAAACATGCCATGCACACATTATATCAGTTGTTAGAACCCTTTTTGTAGTCTGATATTCATCACAAAAGGGGCATCTTAAGTCCCCATTCATTTAATTACCTTTCTCTCGGTTGGGATTAGATCTACATTTTCCTAATCGAGATAGATTTAGTTTTCTATCACTTGCATCTTGGTGTAGATTTGTATTTAGATTTAATAATGGGATTTTAGAAGTCCCCTTACACAAGGCACAAACTATAATGTGGCTTGGTTGAGCCCTTAATTCAGCTTGAGGATTTCTTTCTAGCAAGCATGCAACGAGAAGGTAAGATTGATTTCTCTCTTTTTGTTGGATATAAATAAGAAATACCACAAGTCAACAGAGAGAGGGAGGGGGGGGTGGGGGGGTGAGGGGAGGGTAATTGGACCCATTGGAACCAATCAGAGCCATCATTTAAATGGATAAGGGTTTGATTTGGAACTCTAATCGAATGGCCCTCGCAAATGTCAATGAGGTCATTTTTTCCCATCAACATTTTTAACGCTAGAAAGAAGGCCAAAGATAAATTGTTTTGAGAAGTTTTATCTTTTTCAATGGCTCCTCTTAAACGACCTCTTTGGAGTTGTTTCACTGGACTTCCACTTGTCACCACTGAAATTCAGGGTGTAAATCTCTTGTCAAAGATGAAGTTTAACTTTAAGAAGAATGTCTTTACTTTCGATCGCGTTCTTCAATTCGTTTTAAGTTGTAATAATTTTGATATTGAAGAAGGTGTTATGTGCAAGATGTTTACTCTCACTTTGACAAGATTGGCTAAAGACCGGTGTAAAGCATTACCATTTTCCTCCATTCACACTTGGGACGAGTTTATAAAAAAAATCCTACATGTTTTTCAAGATTACAATTATGAAAATGGATGCGATCAACTTGAAGCATTCCGTCGAATTCAAAGGGAGTCTTTGGATGATTTTCTCATTAGATTTAAATAAATAAATAAAAAAAAATCAATTTTAATCTGGAAATTTACCTCTAGAGTTTCAATTAATAGGATAGTTTGGAAAGTTAGTTTCTCTTCCTTGCATTCCAAATCGATATGAAACAATTTTAACCTTTGATGAGTCTTCTTCTTTTTCTATCAGTGCGAATGAAAATTCACATTTGGAGGATGCACACGACAATCATGATGAAATCGCTTCAGCCATGTATGATAAATTCCTACAATTGGTGCATTCTTCCTACAATGTTAATGAAGATCGTGATGCTCTCTCTCATGTTAATAATTCACCACCATAGAGCTTGGAAGAATTAGATCATCAGCTTCAGGAAAACAAGCAGAACAAGCTTGAAAAATCAGCTACCAATAAATCTGATAATCAACAAAAAATAAAATCAGAAAATCAGCAAGCACAAACATAAATCGAAGATTCCAATAAAGTGCATTTTGCCACAGAAATTTCTGAATTTTCCCATGTTGATCAACCACAAAACTTGAGGTAGTCAGACATCAATCTTCAGGAAAGTATGATCAACCACATAAATGATTATGAATCTGAAATTTGCATTGGAGAAAATGCACAAGAATCTGCAAACAAGGAAATTTTCAGGTTCATTTATTTAAATTCTCATTTCTCTCTTTATCATGATCTTTTTGTTGATAGCAATTTGTTTCCTCTTTATACTAATGTTATTTTAGAGAACAGATGAATTGATATAAATACTATTAATGATGAATTGTCAATTAGTTTTGATCAGGACAAAGAGACATACAATGATCACTCTTTCAACAATGTTGAAAATGTGTTCAATCATTCTTCTTATTCTGATACATCTTATGGAAATGAAGGGAATACTATTGAAATTAGTTAAGTCATTTATGATGATCATTTAGAGTTAGAGGACAATGAATCAATTCAATCCTTATCAATTTCTACCACTCTTGATAATTCTTTTATGTTTCAAAATGATGACTCCCCACTTATTGATATCTCTATTGAAGAGCCTCACTTTGAAATTCCATTAAATCATGATAACTTTTCCATCCCTATTTATGATTCTGAAAATCTTTAAGTTTCCATTCCTACTCATAGTCTTGAGCCTCTCTCTTACTCACAAGTTGATGTCGGTAATTGTTCCAATAGCATTTTTATTGCTAATTCTTATGAAGAGAAAATTACTTCAAATGATTTCCAATTGTGTTGTAATACTAGCCGTAACATTAGTGTAAATAATGACTTACTTTATTACTTTTTCTTCATTGGTTATGCTTATTTTCAAATGTTTACGCTTCTTTCATTTTCAATTGTTGGATAATCTATGTTGCCATATGGAGCAATCAAGTATTGAACACTTACCGAATGCATTGCATGAATGGGAAGATGAAAATCCAAATCATTATCATGAGCATCATGTGCCATTATTTTTCCAATTTCAGTTGATGCTCATGTCTTATCACCTCTCTCTTTCTTCCAAAATTCATTTTCTACATAAATCATGACTTGAGAATGCATCAATGCCATATGACCAACCTTCTAACCCAGTTGATAATCTTCTGGCAGATTCATTAAACTTCCATCCACACTTCATTGATCCATTTGAAAGTTATTTGGAAGGTTCACTTACACACAAGACTGTTGATATTTTATCATATATACATAATACTAAAGATGTTATGTAGGATCCAACACTTAAAAATGCATTAGTGGAGATTTCCCTTTTATCATTTCTTCTCTTGAATCCATTTCAACCATTAATTGATATTCATCCATACTTTTATGATCCAATAGATATTTGGTTGGAGGAAGATCTTCAAGAGAAACTGATTGTAAATAAGCTTCTCTTTGTAAAGAAGTTAGCAATAGATGTACATCTTGCATTCAAGTTTATTTTTGTTAGCTTAATTATATTCATACTTTTTTTACTGATGTTTGATGTGTACATAGATGTATGAAATAAATTGCTTGAATGGTTACACTGGAACTATGACTATACATAGTCATATTTCCCCTCTTACAGTCAGATTAGGGTTAGGAACAGATCCATTTAAATTTATTTTGTTTTTATGTTTGTTTCTTTTTTAATAATACAGGTAGAGGAATAAAGTGAATAGTTAACCTTTTAAAGTCATAATCATGTTCAGGTAAGTGTTCTCTTTCTCAATAGAATTTTTATTTTTTTTACTATGCATAAGTGTTTTTCTCTATATTTCTTTTGCTTTGCAAATTTACAAGATGAGTCATGATCATATTTTGCTTGTTGTTGCAACTGAAATAAATTTTTGTCTCTTTCTTTTTTTGATTTGTCTCTTTCTTGTTTTGATTTTTGGAGGGCCTTTAGCTTCTCAAGTTCCAAATGATCAATCAAAGAAAGGTCCTGAAAGAAAAGAAAAATCACAAAGAATCTTGTAGCAGTTGTAAAAATACTCTCATCCATGGCTTTACCTCTACTTTTTCTAGAATTTTGCATTTTCTATGACTAAGATAAATCAATAATTTTCACTATATTTTTCATCATGTGTCATCTCTTAGTTGCATCCTTTTACAAATAGCATGATATCTAATTATCTATTCTACATGGTGTGTGCACATGGGTCGCTATTGTTGGTCATTCATTCCTTCAGCCTGGAGCCATGATTGTTCCTTGAAGCATATCCTTTATTTTTCCCTAGGTGACAAGTATAGGTAGCCCCCTTTACCTTGATTCCATCCTTGCGCATTCACTTATGCTTTTATAGCTACCCTAGTACCTGGTATCCCGTAACTCCTTAACTCCTTTTTCCAAAACCTTATAGGCACGTGGGGCTTTGGGCTCCATGTTATCACGTGTTTTGATTTGCATGCATTAATGGTTTGGACCCCACTCCTACATATTATCGCACTATCTTATTAGTATTAGCCCCAACTCCACTAGCCCGTGAACCCAGAATTCCGTAACCTTTTACCAATTCAAAATATTTTTTGTGCATTCAGGCTCATAGTGCTCCTCTTTCCTCTCTACTGGCCCCATGCTACTAATACCTGGAACCTTATTTTAAATTACATCTGGGCTCTCGCTTCCGGGCTATTACATTTACGCTCACTCTTTTACTACCCGGAAGCCCAGACCTTCTCAATTATAATTTCTTTGAACTTTCGGGCACCCGAATTCTGTGGTGACATCATGCTTTATCACCCCATGCATAGGCATGGAACTCTGACCACTATCACACTTGCCTACCCGGATGCCCTCTTGAGCTTGAAAGTCAATTCTTATTCCTTCTTGAGGAAAATCCCAAGCACACATTTTTCCTCTAGGCAATTACAGTTGAATTCATTCACTATAGTATTGTGATTTAAAACACTTAGATTGTTTTCCTTTGAATAGTTTCATCTTCGTCTATGGCTCACTTGTACTGTTGATTTCTCTTTTCTATCAAATGCTCGACCTTCTTCCTTTTTGTCTCATCCTGGCCATCTTTTAGAATGCATTCTTTTGTTTGTCGAGACACTTCTAAACAGCCACTATGATAATGCAGCACATTGGTATGCAAGCACAAAATATGTGATGGTAATGGATCATGGTCAGTTTATATTTGATTTTCAGTCATCTTGTGATATCGCTTCATTTTTAATGATCACACAATAATCAAGTCCTATCTTTGTATTTATATGAATCATTATATGGGTTAGGACTTTAGCTTGATTTCATTCGATTTTATGAAAATTTGAGGATGATATAAAATTACTAAAGGAAAAGAGAATAACTGTTGCTACAATTCATAACGAAGCACAATTTAATTTTCATTTCTGATGATTTGTTTAATTTTAGTTCCTTGAACATGTGGCATTATTTTTCTAGTTTGATGCTCGCTCTCGTTTAGATTCAATATGTGATGATTTTTGGGCAAATAAAAACTTCATAGAATGCAACTTCTTCATACTTCTTATCTTAATCAAAAGAAGAAGTTACCCTTTTGGAGAAATTTGGCACCTTCCAGGTAAACCTTAGCAAAATTCTTCAAGGTAAGTCTCATATGCCCATTTTCATTTGTTTCCATTTTATTTACACTTTTTTTCAACTTTGTCTTCAATGTTAACTGATCTAAAGATTTTTCATTGTAGGTCTTCAAGAATTGTTTCAAAAATTTTACGCCCATGCTTGCTCAAATTTGGAATTCATTCCCCTCATTTTGCTTGCTTTCACATTTTGGAAAATCCGTTATCATGCTGGTCAAATTGCAAATTAGCTAAATTGGGGAGTCTCTAAACCTCTAGTTTGTTTCACAAGCCTTTATTTTAAATCATTAAGATGTTTCCATGAAGGCTTAATTTTGAAACGAGAAGATTCCCAAGGAAATTGACACCTTATTTGACTTTAATTTCTCTCATAACTGCTATCTAGTCTTGGTTTTTAAAAGCCTAATTACCTATAACTCTACAAGATATAATTTATCAAGATCTCAACTAAAGAATAACGTGCATGCTTTTCCTATTTTACTCTTTTTTTGAGACATTTTAAATCATCTTGTTGAAGTTTTCTTCATTATGGCTTTGCTTTTATCTTTCCTTTCTAGTTTGCATTTTATTTTCTGTTTGCAATGCTTTTCTTGTGTGTTGATTTCACCTTTGCTTCAGATTGGTTTTGGTGATATTATCAAGCTTTATATGGAGAATTTTTCTCACCCAACATTGGTTAGAATACATGGGGAAATCTACACTCTCTCTATACAATGGGATTATATTTACCCAAAAGTCATCCATACTCATTTTTCGATTTTCTTGTGCATTAACCATGATCATGGGTAACATTGACTTATGATCCAAGTGGAATAAGTTCATCTTTATAAAGGAACGAGTTGTCTCCATCATTTTCCTTTGAACCCATCCCATATCCCTCTAGAATTTAAAATCCTATACTTGGGTAGATGAAAATAAAACTAATGGAATCAACCTCAACTAGAATTGCATCTATTTAAATATTATCTTTAAATACAACACTTCTTTTATCATCCTTCTCTCTTCACCCAATTGCAAAAGCAATGGTCTATTTTAAAGTTGATCAAAAGGGTGTTGCATAAGAGATTTGAAAGCACATACATGTTGGAAGTACAAGTAAACCCGTCGGGGATTTGGACACTTGCTAGTAGTGGGGCCACGCTTATATGGTACCAAGACAACTTTGTCGGGGCTATGGACACTTGCTGGCAACAAAGCAATGTCAGGAAAGGGAGGTAATCTATACTCGATAGATGTATGCTAATCTAAAACCCCATGGTTAAACTCTTTGCTATCCAATAGTAAAGTGAATTAAAAGATAATAATCTTCTTTATATTTGGATTCAATGTCTTGGGATTGGAACATTCAAGTACTTTCATTTTTTAGATTTTATTTACCTAGATTCTATCTTATGTGTGATTTTTTAAGAATGGTGTTATGTATGGGAAAATTTTGAAAATCATATTTTCGATTTTTTTGGTAAATTGTGTCCTATTATTTTTAACCAAAGATAATCGCTTCTTCCCCCTATGTCGCCATTATTGTGGCAAAACAAAAACCCCCCATTTTTACCTTACTATCTTGATAATAATAATGGGGACCCTCCATGTAAATTTTGGCTTAATTGCTTTTATTTTTCTTGTTTTAGTTTATTTTTGCAATGGATTTGTGTTTTGATTATTTCATTGGGTGTGGTTTCTCGCCAGCCTCCCAACGGCTCTAATTTCGCTAAGTTTGGACTTACGGTTTGCAAATGGAGCTTATTAAAATTTGTAGTGATTTTCATCGCTTAAGCTTAAAATATACAAAATGTATTTTATGTATTTTATTCTTGTAATTTTAATTAATTTTAAATTTGCAAATATTAATATTTTAATTAATTTAATTAACCTTGATAAATTTTCTGAATAACAGAATGTGTCGTTGGAAGCAGAGAGATGGAGGAGAAACGACGAACAGGATGGGATTAGGGTTTTGTCCGGATCCTGCAACCTACACAACGCCTACAACCGTTTGATTACATTGCTTCTACTCACCGCCTTCCCATACACCAGCCCCATTTCTCACCCTCTGCCCCTGTTTGCGCCGTTACGGTCACTCCTCCATTCTTACCGCTTTGGGTTTTACCCTTACCCTCCTCCTCGACTAACCCCCATCTGTTACCCGGTCACTACAGCGGCAGGCGACCTTGGTTTCTAAAGGCAGCTGGTGCGGGAATATTGCGACGGTTATGGAGGACCTAGTAGACTACTCGGAAGACCCACTAGCGGGTACCTCCATCTGGACATCTCCCAAGGTAAACCTGGCAAGCAGTTACCATTACGGCTGCAAATTCACCAACACCATTGTCTTGCTTCCCTCGATCTCAAGGCCCTCCTGCTTGGTGGCTACACTCTCAAAGGCCTCCCCCTCCATTCCAGACCTCACTACTCATCCTTTGTCTCCTTCTACCCTAAATTTCGTGGATCAAACCCTAGAACCCAATCTGGGCATCTCCTCTGAGGGTATCTCATCTTTCCCTTCCTCCGTCGGCTCCCGCGCCCTCTCAGCAACGACCACCAGCGATCCTGCCACCTCTGATCCAGGGCATCCCATGCTGCCCTCATCGACCCCCCCATCTGGGAATATTACGGAAGTCCCTCCCATCTCGGGGGTCTTTCCTTCTGAACCCCTCCTGGACGTCCCTGCATCTGAGACCGACCCTACCCAAGGCACCCATCAGAATTCCATACCCGATGAAGGAACCCGGAAAGTGAAGAAACAAAGGGTCCTGAAACCAAAAGCATTAGAGGTATTCCTGAGCTTGGGCAAGGATTTCTAGTGGAGCGAGGCGATGGACACAGCCGAGCGAGCGCTGGTTGGAAGAGTCAGGGGTCGTTTCTACAGTGCCACTAGATTGAAGCAGTGGGCCACGGAGGTTTGGGGGCATCATCTAGCCGAACCACCGGTGGTTCAGACTTTTGTTAAAGGATGGTTCGCGCTTCGTTTCGCCAGGGCAGAGCACACCAACTAGGTACTTTCAGCGGTTTGGCATATCGAACAAGCATCGGTGCTCCTTCGGAGGTGGACACCACTTTTCGACCCAAAAAGAGAACAGCTTGGAGCAAGCCCTCTCTAGGTTAGACTACCTGGCCTGCCTCTTCAGTTCTGGTCAGAGGACATCTTTAGGCGTATTGGGAACTCCCTGGGAACCTACCTGGAGTATGATAAATCCTACCTCTCGACAGGAAGGATGGCGTATGCAAGAATATTGGTACACATTGATACTAGTGATGGGCTTCAGGAATATATCACAATCCAATGGAGGAACTTCTCTCGGAGGCAGAATCTGGATTATGAAGGGGTTCCATTCAGATGTAGGAGATGCCACAAGGTTGGGCATCTCTACAAGGACTGCCCTCTCAATAAAAACAAGGATAGGGGAGAAGCTGGAAGGACAATTCCCCCAAAGGCAGATCAGGAACAGGGGGAGCAGCCCCTCAACAAAGAAGACGGGAGCCAAGGCGACCCACCTCATGCAAACATGACTCTCTCACAGGGGACCCCGAAGAAACGAGGCAGGCCTCCACTTCGACCTCCCTCCCCTCCTCTCACCAGGGCAAGAGCAGTTGTTGGGTCGGTGGTTTCTTCGGGTATGATTCCAAACTCTCCTAATCCCTCTAATATACATGCTTTCAATGGATTAAATGATTTTCTGATTGCTTGTTTATTAAATGGAATCGTGAACCCTCCCTCTCAATCCTCTCTGGCCGTCTCCTCTCCCTCACCTGATCACACCTCCTTTGACGCCTTTCCATCACTCCTGAATCCCCCCCGACATCACTCCTATACCTGTTGCTGGCCCTACTTCCCCTCGGTATCAGACTCGATCCAAGGCCAAGCAGAAGTTAAAAACCCTGGATCATATCGGGCTTGATCTATCTTTATCCCCTCTTCCTCCCAAGCTTCCGAGGGGTCGACCCTCCTCCCTCTCAAAGGCTCAACTATGGGCCGGAGGTGAGATCGCCTTGGGCAGGCAATCAACCATTCACAGGGCACTTAGAGCATCGAATCCCTCATCTGAACCCCCCTCATGAAGATTGCCTCCTTCAATTGCAGAGGGTTGGCTAGACCCGATAAAAAACTAGCCCTCCGCAGACTGATACTTACCTTTCCCGTTGATGTTATCTTCCTCCAAGAAACGTTGGGACCTGCTGACACCATTACACACCTTCTCGAAGCTATGCTCCCTGGATGGAGATTTGTAGGAATAGATGCTAATGGAAGATCCGGAGGCCTAGCCCTGGGATACAACACCTGCTCCATAAAACTCTGTAACTGTTGGGGAGGTCTTGGGCATATTGGGGCAGACCTTTTTTCATCTGATTTGGGCTTGGAGGTGCGAGTCATAAATGTTTATGGGCCTTGCCAACACAGGCCTGCCTTCTGGGACCATCTCCTAGGCTCAGAAGCTTTTCAGAAAGATTACTTAATCATGGGAGGGGACTTGAATTTCTCCATTGGACACTCTGAGTCATGGGGACATCATGCACAACTGGATCCTTTATCTACCTATTTTGAGAATCTTCTGGACACCCATAATTTGTTGGACATCCCCTCTGCCAAGCTCTTACCTACCTAGAGGAACAATAGAGCCAGCGAGGATTGTCTTGCTCAAAGACTCGATCGCTTCCTTATAAAGGAAGGACTTCTGACCTTGGGGTTTCTTCATAGACAATGGGTGGGATTGGGAGGGGTCTCTGATCATCTACCTATATTCATGGAAATCAGTAGGGGACCTCAGAAACCCAAGGGACCTTTCAAGTTCAGCTCCTCTTGGCTTAAAGACCCCACATATAATCAAATGATCAACGATTTATGGAAGGCGCATCCCCCGGGTGCTGGTGGGAACATAACAGAGGGATTCGCCCACAACCTCATTGAGTTGAAGAGACTATCCAAATCCTGGGCCCACAATAAGAGAATCAAAGATGATCAAACTCTATTGAATGCCGAGAAGGAAATCACTGAGATTGAAAAAGACCTGGAAGGGGCCTACAGAGTGACCAATCAAAGGAATAGACTCACTGAACTATATGCCACCAGAAGGAAAATCCTTAAGGAACGTGAAGAAGTATGGAGACTGAGAAGTAGGGTGATCTGGCTGCTTGAGGGAGATGACAATACAAAGTTCTATCACAAGTTTGCAAATGGTCGGAAACTCTCGAATGAGCAAGGTCGCATTGTCAATACTTTCCCTCAGTTGGCTTCTTTAGCGAGCTCTCACTTTAAACAGACCTACAAGGCCCCCCTTGTTGCAAATCTTGCCAAAATCATTCAAGTAGCTCAATTATTCCCTTGCTTTGTGGATCAGGAGGCAGGCAGGGAATTGATCAAAGAGCTTACTATCGAAGAATTAGAAGCCACGATCAAATGGTTTAAGAGGGACAAGAGCCCAGGGTCAAACGGCTGGTCGATCGAGTTCTATTTAGCTTTCTTTGAAACCCTGGGGGAGGATCTTCTTAAAGTCATTGAACACTCCAGATCCAGTGGAAAGATTCTTGAATCCTTCACCTCCACCTTCATCGCCCTCATCCCAAAATCCGACAACCCCACTACCTTTGATGACTACATACCTATATCATTATGCAACTGCATCTATAAGATCGTGGCAAAGATTATTGCAAATTGGATGCGACCCATACTATCCAAGTATATTTCGTCGGAGCAATTTGCATTCCTACAAGATTTCCAAATCCATGAAGCAGTGGGAACTACCCAAGAGGTACTATGCTCTCTGCACTCCAAGAAAATCAAAGGTATGAACCTAAAGGTAGATCTCTCAAAAGCTTTTGATAAAGCAAACTGGTTGTATATTAGAATGCTTTTAACCCACCTAGGGTTCCCTTTTGATTTCATTAAATGGATCATGAGCTGCATCACTAATATACCTTTCAGCGTGCTTATCAATGGGGCAGCTTCTCCCTTTTTTAATTCTGAAAGAGGTCTCCAATAGGGTTGCCCCTATCCCCTTTGCTTTTTCTTCTGATAATGGAAGGTCTCAGCAGGCTGGTCAAAGAAGAATTCAAAAGAGGCAGACTAAAGGGAATAAAAATCACGGATGATTGCACTTTGACTCATCTGTTATTTGTGGATGATGTCCTTCTATTTCTTAATGGAAGCATTGGAGACTTGACAATCATGAAGAACACAATTGCTTTATTCCAAACAGCCATGGGCATGACTGTAAATTGCAACAAGTCGACCCTCACAGAGGCAGGATGTTCTCCCCATGAAATACATTATGCGTTGCAAAGGTTCCAGTACACTCTTCTTAGGCTGGAAGATGGACTCAGATATTTGGGCTACAAGCTGAAACCTCTGGGATACAAGATTACAGATTGGACCTGGCTCATTTCCAAAATGGAGAAAAGACTAAACATTTGGTACTACAAATACCTCTCCAGGGCAGGCAGACTTACTCTCATTAAAGTTGTCCTAGAGGCCACCCCAGTTTACTGGATGTCACTGGCATGGATCCCCCAGGGTATACTATCCAGAATTTAGGCCTTATGTTGTAGATTCCTTTGGAAGGGACAACAGTCAGGTAGAATATTTGCATGGGTAAAGTGGGAGGCCCTAAATCTGCCCAAGAAATGGGGAGGATGGGGCATAAAGAAATTAGAAGACTTCTCCACAGCTCTGGCAGTGAAACTAGGGTGGCAACTTATTACAACAAATAGCCTATGGACTAAGGTGGCATGTTCAAAATATATTGCCCCCTCAAACCTGATGGATTGGATAAGCCAACCGCAGAGATTACATTCAGGGGTTTCAATTATATGGAAGGTGGTAATAAAATCACTTGACATCATCAAGGTTGGCATCACATGGAAAATTCAATCCAGAATGAAAGTAAGGATCGGTCTAGATCCATGGATTGGATGTGGGAACATATATAGGTTGCCAGACAACCTCAGTTCTTTCCTTAGAGACAGCAACATCACCATATTGGCCACATAGCAAACTTTGATCGCTCCACCCCATTTCAGCAAGCCTGGAAAACGGCTCTGAGATTAAACATTCCCCATCAATGGACACAACAATGGAACACCTTCATTAGGGCCCTCACTAAGGCACATATCCAGATTAGGGAGGAAGAAGATGAAGTCATAAGGGCACTCTCAAAAACAAGGAAATACACACCTAAGGAGGGATATCTAGTTCTAGTTGAAGATCATCGCCCAAAATTTCTAGAGTCATGGTGGAAGCATTTATGGAAGCTAAATTCCCCCCCCAGGAGCAGACTTCTCGTGTGGACTATGCTTAAGAACACAATCCCCACTGGAGACAATCTACTCAAGCGAGCTCATCATGGCCCTTTCTAGTGTCACCTATGTAAATGCAACAATGAATCCGCATCACATCTATTTATTGAATGTCTGGTTGCCCGAGAGTTATGGCAATCGATCTCAACCGTGATTTCTTCCCCGACAAGGTGGCAAGGCGCTTCTGTAAAGGAAGCTTGGTCGAATTGGTGGACAAGCGCTTGCCCTCAAAAACTCAAAAATCTCCCATTACTTATATGCTGGGGACTGTGGATAGCTCATAATAACCTCATATTCCAAAACACCTCGCCGCATTGGCCCTCCATTGCTTCCTGTATCATCTCCGACTTCTCCATCATATCGGACGAAAAAGAGACAACCCAACCCCGAACCATCATACCTGAATCCATTGACCATACAAAGCCTTGGGCTTATTTTGACGGGTCTGCCCAGGAGGACGGATGCGGGGGAGGGGCCATTCTTCACCTCTCTGATACTCATTCCCTCCATATACAGATGGGTCTAGGGGGAGGTACAAATAATTTTGCAGAACTATCCTCTGCAAAATTCCTCATACAACACACACTGCAAATCCAATGCCGAGACCTTCAACTCTTTGGAGACTCAAAAATTGTTTGTGATTGGATTAACAAAAAATCTAGATGCTTTGCATACACACTATCACACATTCTGGAAGAAGCTCATCGTCTTATTACTTCTTTTGACACTTTTACATGTCATCACATTTTCAGGGAGCGAAATGCAGATGCTGACAAACTATCCAAAGAAGTTGCGCACAGGCCATCCGGCACTTGGATGATCCAAGAACACAGAGAAAGAAATTTCTACCAGTACTACCACCGGCCCTTCATGGACATAAATGCTATAGCAAGCTCACAGGGAGCTTAGATCATTGAATTTTTCTTTAAATTACCACCTGTATATATCCATATGTTTATTTATTTCTCAATTTTTCAGCAAGAACTATGGACATGCTATATAACTATAGTCTTTATGTTACTGTTTTTTGGTAAAACAATATGATGAACATATCAGAAAAGGATGCCTCCATATGTGGATAAAAGGCATCAATATTTGGTTTTCTTTTTGGAACATAATTATCTGACAAGCACTGCCTCTTACAACATATGCTTATGCATATACAACATGTAATTTTTATATATCAATGAAAACTACGTTTTTTCCATAGAGAAAAAAAAAATAACCTTGATAAATTAAACTAATTGTAGTTTATTTTATCTATCTAATTGTAAATATTAATATTTAATTAAATTAGTTTCTAATTTTTAATTAATTATTATTTTATTACTAATCATCTTACAAAACCATCCACCGGGTTAAGAACCTAATGTACATATTAAAACTGTATAATATAAGACATTGTATTATATAAATTATTTTAACAAAATGTTAAATAATGTAAAAAAATAAGAATAAAAATAAAAAATTATTTAACAACCCTAGTACCCAGAAGAAATGTTAATTGTACTTTGAAGAACTCATGGACATTCGGGCAATCCGCACTCCGCCATTAACATAACTCCAAAGGCTTTCATTTACATGGGCTCATTCTTTTATTAAGTGGTTGTAGTCTTTTATATGAAGAGGGGCCCACTCCAACTCAAGTCGGGCCCCTTTCCTCCTCGCTCTTGGGCCCGTCTCCTCATTATCCCTCAAGGCTTTCAAGCTCCTCCTTTCTGCCTATTCTCATATTAATGAGGGTCTATTGCTTTAGTTTTTATAAAAAAATATAATATTAAGTGGAGAGGACCCACTCCATGTGGAACCCGGCTCATCCTCATCCCTCCTTTTTCCAAGTCTCGGGTTGGCCCACGGCTCCGCACATCCTTCTCACCTTACACTCCTTATATCTCTCGGTACCTCGGCTCCTCATAACCTCGGGCCTCCTTTCCTTATTCCTCCAAGTATCCACCACCCAACCCCTCGTGTCATGCCCCTAGGCCTACGGTAGTCTTTCAACCGTACTTGGTGAGGTGAGGCACCACTGAACACTTTCTTTTCACCAATACTTATGTTCATGGAATATGTCTAAACATTAGTCTACTTAGTTTGTTTTTTACAACCAAGTATTATTATTTTTCCTTTATACTAATGAACACCCATACACATTCATTATCATTAGCAATTATACATGAAGAACACAATTGCACAGTATAAAGGGAGGGGCAACTCCCTGAAAAATGCGTCTACCCGAATTCAATATATTATGAAACTTTACAATGTTTACAAGTATACTTGGGAAACATCAAGTTTCATACTTAGCCGAATTTACAACAAGGCCACACCTTCGTGTGCCAACCGAGTTGCTTGCCTGAGTTGGGTGGGCGCGTCCTCACACGGACCACCAACCGCACTCCTCAACCGAACTTCGTTCACCTTGCACGACGGGCGGGCAACCTCACCCGAGTCACCCGTTCACCCTTGCACGATGGGCGGGCGACCTCACCCGAGTCACCCATTCACCTCCACGTTTCCTCTTGCACGACGGGCGGGCGACCTACCTGAGTCACCCGAGACACCCGTGTCACACCGAATGGGGGGTGCCTTCCACACCTGAGCCTTCACCAACACCCAAGTCTTTCGTGTGTCCGCTGTGTAACGCTGCCCGTGAGCAGGCACATAGACTTACGCCTTCACTCGGCCTCCTTACACTTCTTCGCACCTTCTACTTGTTTTTCAAGTGATGTGCATTCAAATGAATGCTCTGAATGCTCCAACGCCTTCGTTATATATATGTTTCATGGCGGTTGTGCCACCCTTGGCTGACCTGTACTTTGATTTACAGTCGACGCCTTCGTTTGCTAATTCGTTTGGTTGGCCCATCGACCAACGCCCGAATTTGCAAGTCCTCCATCGTCGGCCCATTTGATGAACGCCCCAGCTCGTTCCATATATATACATGACCGCTTTCATCCCTTTCGCACACACACTCAAGTGCTTAGCTCGGCCTTTCTCCAACTCATGCGCTCCAACCAAGTTGCACTTCACACCGGCGGTTATGCCTCGGACTGCAGGTCCTTACATCCTCCTCCACCTGAAGTCGTTGTCGTCCTCAACAACATGCCACCTTGGTAACCATCATGTTATCAAGATTTTTATATCCGAACAGTCTTATCCATGATATCAACTCCTCCACATACTGCAAACATCCCTGCAACATATGTAGAACCACCATCTCCATCATGTGTCATCCTCATCCTTTAGTCTCGCCTTGTGTAGAATCAATTCTGCACACTGCCGTCATATGGTCCTGATAGTCACATCTCTCTGTCAACCATCTTGTCCCGACTAATGCCAACATACCTCTGCACCCTGGTACCCTTCATGACTCGAACTAGTTGGGTAGCTAATCCAACCATACACCCAAACCACAAGAATGCACATCCTTATGCCACTATCAGTCTTTCCCTGACTTCTACTACATCTCGGACTCATCAAGAATCTACTCTAAATCCCATGCTCAGGTCCATGGAAACTCCATCCCATCTGCAACATGTCCAAACCATGGCCTTGTTATACAAGAGTGCACAACCTCTCCACTGGCTCATATACACATCTCCATGTCATAACAGCATCTACACAACATCCTTTGCTTCAGCATTCCCCATGGAATGTCCATAAATGACACCTCTACACATGCTCCTGCATAATGTCCCTGCATCAACCATCATGCTCCATGTCTCCAACCTGATGTCCATGACTCTAGTTGTCCATGATGTCCACCCCGTGCAGACTCCATCCCAACATTTGGCCATCTGCATCCAATTCTGCACTCTGTCATAAAGAAGCCTCCTTCCAAGGCCCCTTGTTAAGGTGGTGCAGCCCCTCCCAATCAAGGTCCCTGCACCAACCCATCTCCAAGGTTGTTTATAGAGAAAGGAGGGCCAAGAAGTTTCCTCCCTGACTCTCATCCACCCATGTATCAGATTGATGTTGTATCCTCAAGTATCTGTGCATAGCCTCAATCTCCTCACATGTACATCCAAGCTCTCTAAGCTTGTCCTTTGTCAACTGAAAGTCATATATGCCCATTGCATACCTGCAAAAATCCACTATACCAGCAGGATCTCTACCTTCATAATCCTCTCCAACCGCTGCTTCTGAAGTAGTTCTTAGACTCCCTTCTTTTGAAACTCCATTGTGAAGATCATCAGTAGAAGATGTCTATGTCAACTGCTTCAAGATTCGTGAGACTGATTTTCCACTTGCTTCATCCTTCCTCGCTCTTGCAACGAAGTCAATCAACTTCCCTTCATTTGTTGTTTAAGTCATACTCCTAAGTCCTCTTTGCTCCACATCCTCATGCTTCACATTCGGATCTTTGGGATACAAAGTCTTAGAATTCATCCTCGGTCTATACCCCAAGCAACTCCTTCTATTCATCAGAAACATCATGGTTCTTCCCTCAGCTGTGATCAAGAGAATGTCCCGATGCACCATTGGTATGGCTTGTGCAAGCCTCATAAAATCTTGCCCCAACACCATGGAATGATCATCCATGTCCACGATCCTCAAGTCCAACTTTCCAAACCATGATCCCACTCTCACCTGAGTGTTTTCCATCACACCAGTAACAGCTTTCATGGTAGAGTTGACTGCTTTGAAAGCACTCCACTCTCTCTCCATCTTAGCTTTCTTCCCAAAAGACTTTGTTGCCTTCCTACTTAAGAAGCTATTAGTAGCCCCCATATCCACCAAAGATACAAATCTCTTGCCTTTCACGATTACCTGCACAAAACTCAGCTTCTAGGCATCACCCCCTTCTGTCGGCTTTATCTTGTGTCTCACATTAGCAACCTTCTTCAAGAATTCGGCCTCAAAAGTGTCAATTGGCTTGTGCTCCAACTTGACATTCCTCCTAAGGTACTTCACTTCCTTTCTTGGCTCTTCTAAGCAACCCAATCCTGGCTCAGCTCGATTCCCTTCAAGCTTGTCCTCCATCGCATCCTGCTCAAGTGCACCAACCAAGTGTCCATTGACTACCTTCATAGAACTAAGCTTCCAAACATCCTCTGGATTGTCTCGGTAGTGAGTTCCCAGCCTGTCAATGTAGTCGAGCTCTTCCTACTCAATTACAACAACCTTCTTATCAAGAAGCTTCTTCTTTATCTCCCACTCAATTTGCTTGATTTCGGCTTCCACCATGGCACTTTTCTTCCTTAATCGGGCTCTTTCATCCAAGAGCTCTTGAAGACCAAGACCACCTTGTCAGATCTCCTCATCAAGTTCCTTCAGTCCACCATCTATCGTACTTCCGCATTGGCTCTTGAGTTCTTCAAGTTCCTTCCTTAGTTCTGAACAGCCTTCCTGAATCTTCATGTTCTTAGCCTTCATCGAAACGCAGTTAGAACTCCATCTACCCATTTGTTCCAACACTTTGTACTAGAAGAATTTACCTGCATTATGGCTAGATTCACCTGTCATAGGTTCATCCACCATCTTCGCCTTTCAGCCTTCTTCACCTGGTTCCCTACAACCTGAACAAGCTCTTGCTTCCACTTGTATGTGAAACCAGCTTCCTTCACCTGCAAGTACTTGTCATCAACTGTCAAGCTTCTTCAACCCTAAATCAGCTTCAATACTTCAACACCAGCTCCAACCATGAGCTCTGATACCAACTGTCACGCCCCTAGGCCTACGGTAGTCTTTCAACCGTACTTGGCGAGGTGCGGCACCACCGAACACTTTCTTTTCACCAATACTTATGTTCATGGACTATGCCTAACCATTAGTCTACTTAGTTTGTTTTTCGCAACCAAGTATTATTATTGTTCCTTTATACTAATGAACACCCATACACATTCATTATCATCAACAATTATACATGAAGAACACAATTGCATAGTATAAAGGGAGGGGCAACTCCCTGAATAATGAGTCTGCCCGAATTCAATATATTATACAACTTTACAATGTTTACAAGTATACTTGGGAATCACCAAGTTTCATACTTAGCCGAATTTACAATAAGGCCACACCTTCATGTGCCAACCGCGTTCCTTGCCCGAGTTGGGCGGGCGCGTCCTCACACGGACCGCCAACCGCACTCCTCAACCGAACTTCGTTCACCTTGCACGACGGGAGGGCGACCTCACCCGAGTCACCTGTTCACCCTTGCACGACGGGCGGGCGACCTCACCTGAGTCACCCATTCACCTCCGCGTTTCCTCTTGCACGACGGGCGGGCGACCTACCCGAGTCACTGGAGCCACCCGTGTCACATCGAATGGCAGGCGCCTTCCACACCCGCACCTTAACCAACACCCAAGTCTTTCGTGTGTCTGCCATGTAACGCTACCCGTGAGCGGGCGCATAGACCTGCACCTTCACTCGACCCTCTTACACTTCTTCGCACCTCCTACTTGATGTTCGAGTGATGTGCGTTCGAATGAATGCTCCAACGCCTTCGTTATATATATGTTTCATGGCGGTCGTGCCACCCTTGGCCGACCTGTACTTTGATGTCCAGTCGACGCCTTCGTTTGCTAATTCGTTTGGTCGGCCCATCGACCAACACCCAAATTTGCAAGTCTTCCATCATCAGCACGTTTGATGAACGCCCGAGCGCATTCCATATATATACGTGACCGCTTTCATAACTTTTGCACGCAAGCTCAAGTGCTTAGCTCGGCCTTTCTCCAACTCGTGTGCTCCAACCAAGTCGCACTTCGCACCGGCAGTTATGCCTCGAACAGTAGGTCCTTACACCTCTCCTCTTTATCACTCCATATCCCCTTATTAGGCCACTCTCTCCTCTTTATACACTTATGGTCTCACGAATGAGCCAAAAAGCTACTCTTTTTTTTTTACATATTTTAGCAAAATATGTTTTTTAATTTTTTTTTAAATAATTTAATTTTTTATTTTTCTGTAAATTAACAAATTTATAATTTAATTAATTTATATTTTTGTTAGTTTAATTTAATTATTTTTTAAATATTAATAATTTATTTAATTTACATTCATTTGCTAGATTAAAAATAGAATTTTATGTAATTTTATATTTTAATTTATATATATTAATAAAATATTAAAATTTTGCCTCGGCATGCATTTTCCAAAAATCTAGCAGTTTTGGCACTTCGACTTTGGAAGCTCATTTCTTGAGTTTTACTTGGCCAAATGAGGCCCAAGATGGCCCGTTGGAAATCTAGAAACACGGAGAACAATCTGGAAATATCAAACCAACCATATTTAGTAATTAACTATGCCTAAAAATAGCAAAATATGGAGTTACAAAATTGTAACAAAAATTAATCTGAAAACAAAAAAAATAAATAAATAAATAATAAATTTAAAAAAAAAAAAAAGAAGAAGAAGAAGAAGAAGAAGAAGTAATATATATATATATATAATAAAATAAAATAAAAATAAAAATAAAAAATAAATAAGTAAATAAAATTAATTAATTAATTAATTAAATCAAATTAAAAAATTAAAAAATAAATAAATTGTTTTGAAACAATTTCATCTACCAAAACTTCAATTTTTGCAAATTGGTTTGACGAAAACCCACTTGAGCCATAAAATTATTGACAGT
Organism: Pinus tabuliformis; assembly: GCA_031772625.1. Taxonomy (NCBI): domain Eukaryota; kingdom Viridiplantae; phylum Streptophyta; class Pinopsida; order Pinales; family Pinaceae; genus Pinus; species Pinus tabuliformis. The sequence goes on from CM062817.1 coordinate 289,627,478, forward strand.
GATCATTGGGAAGCATGATTTTCTTTTAATTTATTAATTTAATTTAATTTTAATTTGAGGTTTTGTTTTCTCATCTCTGACACTTAGATTTTTATGTGCAAAATTAATTCATTTTATTTCAATTTTGTCTAGTTTTTGCAAGAGATCTATTGGAAAGGATGAAGCTAAAGAAGCTTGGAGAAATGGTATTGCACTAGTAGCAAAGAAAAGGATGATTTCAAGCTCCAAATTTTATGGATCTTAACCACTCCCAACAACTCTCCATTTTTGGTAGTTTTTTGTAAATTATTAATATCAGTCTTGAGAATAAGGAAGGGGTTCCTCTTCTCTGCAACTTAGAGGCTTTAAGAACTTTTGTAAGGGATTTTTAGTTGTAGGAGCAAGGGAAATACTTAGATATGAGGATATTGGGGGTTTTCTTGCCAGAATTATCTATGTTAATGGGGCAAAACTAGCACTTTTGTAGATTTTCCTTCTACTAGTAGAGCTTATCATTTTGAGGAGAATGTTGGAGATCCATTTGGGAAAAAGAGTGAAGGGATCCAGGCTCACCAATTTGTATTTGAATACTTTTATTTATAATCCAAATTTCATTGATGTAATAGCAAATCTATGTAAATTACTTCATATCATGCATTTCTGTTAAATATGAATGTTTGTCTTATAGATCAACTTTCTGATCTATTGGTCTCATGGATCTGTTATTGATTTTCACTTTTCTCATGTGCATAAATCGAATTTTTGAATAACTATTTACTCAGAAATTTGCTATGTTAATTTGATTTAATTGTCATTAGCATTAAGTGAACTATTTCCTAGTGTTAATGGTTAATCATTCATTGTTTTAAATCTCCAAACAAATCATGTCATGCACTCACTATATCAGTTATTAGAACTCTGTTTGCAGTGTGATATTCATCACAAAAGGGGCATGTTAAATCCTCATTCATTTAATTACCTTGCTCTCGATTGGGATTAGATCTACATCTTATCAATCGAGATAGATTTATTTTTCTGTCACTTTCATCTTAGAGTAGATTTACATTTTGATTTAATCATGGCATTTTAGAAGTACCCTTATACAAAGGGAAAACTATTATGTGGCTTGGTTGAGCCCTCAATTCAGCGTGAGGACTACTTTCTTGCAAGCATGTGCCAAGAAAGTAAGTTTGATTTATCTCTTTTTGTTGATTAGTAATTAGAAATAACACATGTCAATAGGGAGAAATAGGGGGTAACTTCACACATTAGAACCAATCGTAGCCATCATTTAAATGGATAAGGGTTTGATTTGGGACTCTGACCGGATGGCCCTCCCAAATGTCGATGAGGTCATTTTTGCCCATCAACATTTTTGGCGCTAGGAGGGCCAACAATAAATTGTTTCCTTAAAGATTTTGTGTTTTGAGAAATTTTATCTTTTTCAATGGCCCATCTTAAATGGCCTCTTTGGAGTTGTTTCACTGGACTTCCACCTACCACCACTCCAATTCAAGTAGTAAATCTCTTGTTAAAGATGAAGTTTAACGATAAGAAGAATGTCTATGCTTTCGATCATGTTCTTCAATTCATTTTAAATTGTAATAATTTTGATATTGAAGAAGGTGTTATGTGCAATATGTTTACTCTCACTTTGACAGGATTGGCTAAAGATTGGTGTAAATCATTACCATTTTCCTCCATTCGCACTTGGGATGATTTTGTAAGAAAATTCCTACATGATTTTCAAGATTACGATTATGAAAATGTATGTGATCAACTTGAAGCGCTTCGTCAGTTTGAATGTGAATCTTTTGATGATTTTCTCATTAGATTTAAATTAATTTGTTTTCAATTTCAATCTGAATATTTACCTCCAGAGTTTCAATTAACAGGATGGTTTGGAAAGTTAGTTTATCTTCCTTGCATTCCAAATCCATATGAAACAATTTCAAGCTTTGATGAGACTTCTTCTCTTTCTATTAACATGAATGAAACTTCACATTTGGAGGATGCACACGAAAATCATGATGAAATCACTTCAGCCATGTATGATAAATTCCTACAATTGGTGAATTATTCCTATAATGTTAATGAAGATCGTGATGATCTCTCTCATGTTAATATTCACAACCACAGAGCTTGGAAGAATCAGATCATCAGCTTCAGGAAAACAAGCACAACAAGCTTGAAGAATCAGCTGCCAATAAATCTGAAAATCAAAAAGAAATAAAATCAAAAATTAGCATGCTAATCATCAAGCACAAACATAAATGGAAGAATCCAATAAAGTGTATTTTGCCACAGAAATTTCTAAATTTTCCCATGTTGATCAACTACAAAACTTGAGGCAGTTATACATCAAACTTTAGGAAAGTATGATCAACCACAAAAATGATTATGAATCTGAAATTTGCATTGGAGAAAATGCACAAGAATCTGCAAACAGAGAAATTTTCCGGTTCATTTCTTTAAATTCTCATTTCTCTCTTTATCTTGATCTTTTTGTTGATAGCAATTCATTTCCTCTTTATATTAATGTTATTTTAGAGAAGAGAGGAATTGATATAAATATTATTAATGATGAATTCTCAATTAGTTTTGATCAGCACAAAGAGACATACAATGATCACTCTTTCAACAATGTTGAAAACGTGCTCAATCATTCTTCTTGTTCTGATACATCTTATGGAAAGGAAGGGAATACTAATGAAATTAGTCAAGTCATTTATGATGATTATTTAGAGTTAGAGGACAGTGAATCAATTCAGTTCTTATCAATTTCTCCTACTCTTGATAATTCTTTTATGTTTCAAAATGATGCCTTTCCACTTATTGATATCTCTATTGGAGAGCCTCACTTTGAAATTCCATTAAATCATGATGACTTTTCCATCCCTATTTATGATTCTAAAAATATTCAAGTTTCCATTCCTACTCATAGTCTTGATCCTTTCTCTTACTCACAACTTGATGTCAGTAATTGTTCCAATTGCATTATTATGGCTAATTCTTGTCAAGAGAAAATCACTTCAAACAAATCCCAATTTTGTTGTAATACTAGTTGTACCATTAGTGTAAATAATGACTTGATTTTTATTTTTATTTTTGCTTCATTTGTTATGCTTATTTTCAGATCTTTACTCTTCTTTCATTTTTCGATTGTTGGATAACCTATGTTGGCATATGGAGCAATTAAGTATTGAACACTCACCAAATGCATTGCCTAAATGGGAAAATGAAAATCCAAATCAGTATCATGAGCATCATGTGTTATTGTTTTTCCAATTTTAGTTGATGTTTATGTCTTATCACCTCCCTTTTTCTTCCAGAATTCATTTTCTACATAAATCATCACTTGAGAATGCATCAATGCCATATGACCAAACTTCTAACCCAATTGATAATATTCTAATATATTCACTAAACTTCCTTCCACACTTCATTAATCCATTTGAAAGTTATTTGGAAGGTTCGCTTACACACAAGATTGTTGATATTTTATCATATGTACATAATAATAACTACGTTATACAGACTTCAGCGCTTAAAATGCATTATTGGAGCTTAGTTTGTTATCCTTTCTTCTCATGAATCTATTTCAACCGTTAATTGTTATTAATCCATATTTCTATGATCCAATAGAGATTTGGTTGGCTGAAGATCTTTAAGAGATACTTGTTGTAAATAAGTTAGCAAAAGATGTACATATTGCATTTAAGTTTATTTTTGTTAGCTTAATTATATTCGTACTTGTTGGCTTAGTGGGCCCTAACCCAGGTTCAACGTTAATTTAGCCAAACAAATCCCTACACTACTGGCCCTTTTGGCATCAATCCGTGAAGCGTGGACTGAAGTCTCACCCGAAGCAGTATGGGGGGATGCTGGAACCAAGTTTCTGCACCCAGAGATGGTTATGATGTTGTTTTATGCCCTAACTCTACCTTCGCGCAGATCGATAAGCCTTTTAGGGCTTATCGATATACTTCCCTTAATCGGCCTCTAGACCTTCGTGAAGGTCTACGACTGTCGTTCGTGGACCCTAACCAAGAACTTACGCTCTTCTGTAATAACTCTTACTTCCATATTTTCCCAGATTAACTTAAGTGTCTGATAACTTCAATATGCATTAATATGTTCTTCGCGTAAATAGATATTATTACTTGCATACAGATAACAATGTAAAACATACAAATTTGTGCATCAATATAGCATTAAATCATGAAACCATTATTCAGCATAACATAACCGCATTTATTCATAACAGAAGTAAATAGATCAAACACATATATTTCCAGAGTAGTCTTCTTTATTAGTACTTCAGGTCTTCTTACAGACTCTAACTACCTTGCACACTCAGTTGCAGGGGTCCGCGCACTCAGCGACGGACTTCTACCCTAGGCCTCTGCGCACACAGCTGCAGAGCCTTCCTTCTATTCTAAGGCTCTTCGCTCTTTTCGCTAATGACCCATTACCTTCATCATCTAACTTTTAAAAACTGCCTTAGACTCTTTATGACTCTCCTTTTTATACAATCCCATGGTCGCGAACCATGGGTGGATCTTCTAAAGCCGACACAACTTACATAAAAGAAGGGCGGAAACCCTTTATGGCACTTTACATCTACGTGCTCCTCGACCCAAAACTGTGGAGACTTTACACTTTACATACAAAACTTGGGCTTTCTTCCCCAAAACTTAGGCTTTTGACCCTAAAATTGACCCTAGGGGACCCTGTCCCAACAAGCCCCCAACACAAATATGGTGACTCACCCTCGAGTCACTCTGCTGGCGCAAAGATCTTGTTGAGAAGATCTATGTTTGTTTCTCAATGAACAATTGTTCGTTGTCAACCTTCTGCTCGCTGATCACACTCAGTGCACGCTGCTCTCGATCCCTTAGTTCCGCGATCACACCTTCTTGCAGCGTGTGAAGGAAGTCGTTTAGGAGTGCGGCCAAGTTGAGACCAATGTTCGTTAAAGCCGCCTTGTCAGCATTTGTCTCTGCGCTTAGGGCTCCATCAGGCAACCCGACGGCCTGAGGAACCAAAGAGCGAACCATCTCCGTTGCTCCAGTGCTCCCTGGCACAAACTAGGCGACGTCGCGCAGCTCCACCCTACACCTGCCTGCAGATGAGTAGTCTTTATCTGCAGCTCGCGCAGACCGTCTGAATGGCCACCAAGGCTTGCTCGAACTGTTGCAGCAGTTCCACCATTGCATCCCTTACTTTATCCCTGATGTCGTCCAAGTCGCCCTCTGTCAAGGTGATTGGGTCTAGTGACGATTTGGTGACCTTGGACTTTTTACACGACCCTTCCTTCTCCTGCTCCCTATTCTGCTTCACTCAGAATGGGGTGCTCTCCAAATTTGCACCACCCTGCTCTGATCGTTCTTCTTCTTCTATCTGTGGTGAAGGGGATTTCTGACTTCTGTCAAAATCATGTTCTTCCTCCTGTTCCTTGGCAGCGTGCTCCACTTCCACGCATGCCTTCTCCGCAGCCTCCTTATTTCTCTTTTCATCCAACTGCTGAATTTTCGATCGAGCCTCTTCCTTCTTATGCTTTCTCGCAGACTTACTAGACCCGGTAGACAAAGCTGATGTCGTGCGCCACTCAGTTGGCCAACGATTGAGGACTGCTGCTATGGCACTGTTCGTCGCAAGGTATGGGAGATCATACCACTTCTATTATGGGTCCTTCCGTGCCCAGATGGAGATACAGTGGAAGTCCGCTTTGAACTCCGCATATCCTGACAACTACTGAAAGACAATTAGTAACAGCCTTGGCTTGCAGTTGATGGCCATGTTGATGCTCATCTCCATCAATACCCAGAATACCTTGCTCTCGCAGACTCGCTCAGCGTCCTTCATAGCCCATAGCGAAGCAAACTTCGTTGCTTCTAGCAAATTTGTCGTAATCGGAGGATATTGATTGTCCTCCAGCAAATGCCATGCAACCAACATAATTGACAACAATAGTCATGAGTAGTGAAATTTTTTGTTGTGGTCCTATGCCTCCCTGCAGTTCATGAAAAACTTGTTGAATAGGTAGCGCGCCCAATTGAATTATACGCCCTCCGCGCACTGGGCTGCTAATGAAACAATTGGTGCCGACACCTCATCTGCGCGACACTTACTCATTACCTTCCCAGCCAAGGTCTGGGTGGCAACCTTTGCCACGGGGTCTGTAATACTCGAAATTGAGTATTCGCGCGACTTCTTAACAAGCTTAAACTTGTCCTTCATTCGTTCGGCGAGGTCGCGCTCGCCCGTCTTTCCGCCAAATTCCTTGGATGGATTTAGCCCTAAATGTGGTAGTAGGGTGATCCTATGGATCAGCATATCAGTTATAGGGATTGGCTCCTCCAACCAAAAGCACCCATCGTGCACCAGGCACAAAAACTGTTTGATAACTATCAAATTTATGGGTGCACGGTGGTAATGCGGTGCCCATAGCAGATTCAGCAATCTCGCCTTTTCCACCCCACGAATCCACTTCACTGAATCCAACGCAGTGACACTCGAACCCTTGTAGAATACTCTCTACATGAAATTATTAGTAGCTAGGTGGGCGAATCTAATCCAAAAATGGATCTGGAATAAACCTCTAAGTCTAAAAGACTTCATATAAGAGGTAAAGGGTGCCAAATGGAAAAAATCCTTTGTAAATTAGAGGGAAATGAAAGTCACAGACTATTCTTAGAAATAGTCACATTGCAGAGATCGTCTCGTTCTGAATCTGCTGCAACTTGAATGGGAAAAAATGGACTTAGGATGCAAAAGTTATTGCAGAAAAAAGATGCCCAGTTCTTTGAAAAATATGGGCAAAAACCCCTAAAAATGGCAAAACACCCTTAAAAAGGGAAATTGCATTGAAAAAAGGCAAAGGCCGAATTTGCGAGCAGGCGGAGGAAACTCTGATCTGCTGATCCGATCGATTGGATCGGAGGCAGACAGAGATGTGATATCGGGACCTGGATCATGCGATACGCCGATCGCCGATGATCGGATTGGCAAATTGGCGTCGGGGATACACAGAACCCCTGGCCGAGCGACATTGCGATCGCCGATATCGGCAATCGATGACCCTCGATGCCGATAAAAGGGTCGGACCCAATAAAATTATAAACGATATTTGATAAAATTTCAAGTCCAGAAAAAGGCCTTTTTCAATGTAAATCGTGATTTTCGTTAAATAAACGAAATACAAGGGATAAAGGGCCAATGCGATATTATGGACACGAAAGGGTTTATTAACACTGTTGAATATTGTTTCAAGTCCGATATGAACGGGATTTCACGTTTTAATGTATTTTTCAATATAAAAGGGAAATCACAGAACAGGCGGGATTTTTGGAGGACCAAAGGCGGTAGATGGTTTTGGCCGGGCTCCGCCCGAGCCCATACAATGGCTGCCACATGTCTAGGCTAAGGAGAGAGAAAACCACCCTCATCGGGTGGTTAACCCCCATACAAAAGGGTCGCCCGAAATGAACCACAGTCGTTGGATCTAGATCTTCCAAATCAACGGTGGAGATGCGATAAGCGATTTAAAATGCGGACCTGATGGAAACATAGTGCGGATTTATGAATATTTGAAATCCGATGAAAAATGTTTTGGCATATTTTTGTGTGTTTTGTAGTGTTTCTCTGTGTAAACAGAAAATTACTGTTTTTGTGGATTTCAAGCGTCAATGGGTCCATTCCGTTACGGAACAGGTGGCCACCATCCTTGAAAGCATTTAGCAATGATTGCTAACGTTCAGAAGGGGGATTGAGTGGACAGAGGTCGGGAGTCGAAGAGCCCGAAGGGGAAAATGAACAGACAATCACCAATTGGTTTAAAAGCCATGAATGTCATAGACAGAGGGAAGTTGTAAGCTGAATGCTGGAAGTAGTTGCAGAGCCGAGAGAGCAGAGAGAGCGGAAAGCTACTGCACAGAGTAGCCGAGGGAATCACTTGGAGGTCAAGCGAAAAGCCCAGAGAGTTGCAGAGACCCAAAGAAGCTAGAGCCGAAGAGCTAGAGCCAGAGCCAGAGCCGAAGAGCCAGAGCCAGAGCCAGAGCTGAGAGCCAGAAGGACGAGAGCTTCAAGAGCCAGGGATAAAATGGTGTCTAAACCCATTGTTTCTGTGTAAAACAGTGGAGTTGAGCCAAGAGCTTGTAAAAAGGACCTTGCCATAATCCCAGAGAGCCTAGTTGAGTTGACTAGATCTCAAGGAGATGTAGTCCAAGAGTTTTGGGTGAACTCCATATTAAATTGTTGTCTTATGTGGTTGTGTTAATTGCTGCATTGTCTCACTGTTATATGTTTTATATTAGTTTAAGCAAAATCATCTTACAGCACATAAACAGTTTAAAATGACCACAAGCATACACCTATTTTTCAAGCATATTTACTTCCGCATTGGTTAATCAATAAGACTTGGGAATATTTAAAGCTTCGAAAGTGGGAGAGGTTCTTGTAAGTTAGACAAGAAGCCTAAGAGCCCCATTTTCAGATCAGAACCGCTTTGTGTCTGCCAAGTCCCAATCTTAAAGCTTTAGATGGGGGACACGCGCCAAGCGCGGTCCTTCAAATGTGATCTTCTCTGGCAGCAGGGGTGTATTAAGCAGAAACTTGCCCTCGTTTGGGTGCTTTGGGACCTTCACCTTACCTCGGTGCGGAGGTAAGAGCCCCATTTTCAAAATAGGTGGTATCAGAGCTTAAGATTGATTAACCACACCTTCAATTTAAGAAGGTTATATCAGAATGCTTGATTGACAGAGCAAAGATTTCTTGTCTGAAAGGTGTTTAAACAGTCAAAGGTTGATTGTATGCTTGTTGCAGACTGACTATTGTTTGAGTTTGCAGAGATGAAGGGAAAGTTGTTGATAGCTCAGTCTAGGAAGGACAAGAAGGAAGAAGGGTTGAAGGCATTCTTCAATTCCAAAGGACCTCAAAGCAATCCTTGAAGCACAAGAGGTTTGTTGCAAAAGGTTGTTGAATAAGCTTTTTTTAATATTGTTTGAAGTTCTTTTGTTCATTGGCATAATGAAAACTTCTACAAGCGGTTCCTTAAATTCTGCTTTCTTCACAAGGTTCTTTGATGAAGACATGAAGCAAGAATTGTCCACCATGATGGATATGATGAGATAAATGTATGAGGATGGAAGTAAGAGCAGCATACTTAGAGAGCAGTTGAATTCCATGAAGGAAGAGAAGCAGTTGCTTTCCGACAGACTACCAGAAATGGAGAGGAAACTTCATACTGCAAATATGAACCTGAAAAGGATGCATGAGTTGGAGATACAGCTCTTTGTTGCCCAAGAAGCCTTAGTCAAGTATCAGCTTGAAGAAGAGGTAAACCATTCCAGTTTGTCTTCAGTTTCCTCTAAGGATGCTTATATTGGTTCTTTTGAAAAACATACTAGAGGCATAGGTTCCAAGCTAATGTCCAAGATGGGCTATGAAGGAAAGGGCTTGGGTAGACTTGCACAAGGTATTTTTGAGCCAATAATGATTGAGGAAATGCCTAAGTATTTGGGTCTTGGCTATGGACAAGCTTATGGAGAAAGTTCCAAGGCTGCCATGAATGCCATTGAAACAACTCCAAGAAGGAGTTACATTACAGAGTGTGAAGATTGTATTCAGGAGGAATGCAATAGCTTGAAACGTCATTTGCAAGATGTAGGTGTTCAAAAGCACACACTTGAACCAGAGAGTTTGGGAGACTCCAACAACCATGAAGATATTGATGGTGTTCCAAAGGGAGCCACTTCTTCATTTGCTTCACCTCCTCATGAAGGCAATACAGGTGAAAGAGGCAAGTATAAATCTAGTTCTAAACATTTTCCTTTTGATTTTGCAAAGCATGGAAAATTTCCACATATGTATGGGAAAAGAATTTCACTTTCCTTTTGTGGTTTGGATAACCATAATGTTTCTAGATGTTGGAAGAGAATGGCCACATACAGGAAACTTTTGAAGGAAAAGAAGCAAGAAGCCAAAGGTCCATTGGACAAGGCAAATCATGCTATCAAGAGGATGCACATGTGTTGCACTTACTGCCATAAGCAAGGACATCTTGCTACAAAATGTTGGACTCTGAATCCAACAATGCTTCCACAAAAGCTGAAGAAAGTGGAAAGAGAAGATGGCAGAAATGGAAAGGAATATTCCATGATTGATGTGTCTTAGGATGATTCACATGTTGATGCTGATGTGTAGACAAAGGTAGTACCTTTGAAATGGATTGGCGAGGAATGGTTAGAGTTCTTATCCAATTAAGATTGCATGTCTATTGATGCATATATTTGCATTTCCTTGTTAATGGAATACAAGTTACAGGATTTTACCAAGTAGGTGAATGGAGAAGTTGAGCAGGAGACTCACTTTGTTGCTGCAACATTATATTGCATTTCAACTTCAAAAGTACAGTGTGCTTAAGCGAAAGTTGGAGAGTGAAATGCATGCATAAGCTTGAGATGCATGAACACAAGGATGTTGATGATTTCCTTGTATTTGAATAGGTATGTATAATTAACTAAAGCGTTGGTTGCTTTGGCATGCATGTAACGTTGACTTGGGGAAAGTTAACTTGGTGTCCAAGTTGGAGATAATGATGAAGTGTTTCATCTTTTGAAAAAGAGTCCTAATGGTCTTTTTCTGCATGCTTGACTTGAAGGGTCATTTGTTGTAAAGGCATGTTTTGAGGGCTTGTTATCTAGTCCATCATTTGTATGCAAATGTGAGACATGGAGGTGTTCACAAGATGTGAAAATTTGTTTCTTTTGTTGAAGCAGGAGTTTATCCGATCCAGTTGTTGTCTATGTTTCTGTTGTTGTTGACAGCTTGTCCAACAGGTACAAATGAAAGTTTTTTGGGGCAGATGTACTTCACATTTGTTTGAGCCACCTTGGATCAATGATCAAGGCAAAGAAGTTCAAACTACCTTCTATGATCTGGATCTTGAGGGGAGGCCCCCAAGATCTAAAAGATTGAAATGGATCTTGGGAGGAGAGACCCCCAAGATCTGAAAACTTGAATGCCAGAAGAAAAATAAGGAGAATTCCCAATAAACAAAACCACAAAGAAACTTTTATTTAAAATAGTAATGGAAATAAACCAGCTAGGGTGATGGTAGCTTATCTCTGAGAAGAGATGTGGTGGCTACATGCCTCTGAACTGTAAAGGCTACATTGTGGCAGACAATCTCTCCTTTTACAAAATGTGACTTGTTACTTATAGTATTTTTCAGTTACAATACCACGGGTCAATTCCATGGGTGAATGAATACCATGGGTGGATTTCACAATACCACGGGCCAATTCCATGGGTGAATGAATACCATGGGTGGATGTCACAATACCATGGGTGAATGAATACCATGGGTGGATGTCACTTCAAAACCATGAGTGGATGCCATTTAAAATATCATGGGTAAATTCCATGGGTCGATGAATAATATGGGTGGATGAGTACCATGGGTTGATGCCATTTTCCATTCGGATCATTCCTCCCTCCTTAAGAAGCAATGGTCCCCATTGTGTAAAGTTCCCTCCTGCGAAGCCTTTGTTGAATATGAAGAGCCACTGAAGATAAGGGTTTTATGTGGTTAACCCAAACCCTGATAAACGAAGCTCCGAGGATAGAGATACCCTGTAATGCTTGTGACCAACTGTGATTCTGACAATGTGCGGCCTAGCAAATGGACTTCGATGACAAGGATTTTATGCGGTTGACCCATAACCATGATGTTGGTTGCTCATGAAGTAGCAGGTGCCTACATAGCCTGGGGTGGGAGGGCACGTCTCCAAATAACCCAAGACAAATGCTGCTATGTTGAAACTGATGAATGTGAAGCAGGTGCCTACTAAAGTGGGGTGGGAGGGCACGTCTCCAATGGAAACCCACTCTGAATGCTGCTCCAAAGTTAAAATGGACATAACTCGGCCAATATAACTCAGAAAATTTATTATAACCTGTTTTTAGAAGCAGAGGGATCATTTTGCATCTTCCCATGAGTTGGAAATCCCTATCTGGACACTCTGAAATCTCAGATTCGCACTGCAACAGTTCCGCCGTCACAAAAAATCTGAAAAAAAAAAAAAAAAAAAAAAAAAAAAAAAAAAAAAAACTGATTTTAAATCAGCGATATCTCCCACATCCGAACTCCGATTCGTCCCATTTTTTTCAAAATTGGGTGATTTTTCGAGAGGAATCCAGATCTAGTATTTGTTTTTGTAAATTTTGTACCAAATTTTTCAGATCTGATCTGCAAATTCGCCGCCCAAAAAAATTCCTGCAAAAAAATGAAAAAAGAAAAATTCTTCCTGCTTGACCCAAGAAAGTGCTCTGTGGAGGTTGTAGCACATGCCTGAAGTTTGTTGAATATTGCTGCAAAATTTGAAACTAAAATATGCATCAAACCATCATTCCCATGGAATCATAACCTGCTCTGATACCACTAATCTGGATCTTGAGGGGAGGCCCCCAAGATCTAAAAGATTGAAATGGATCTTGGTAGGAGAGACCCCCAAGATTTGAAAACTTGAATGCCAGAAGAAAAATAAGGAGAATTCCCAATAAACAAAACCACAAAGAAACTTTTATTTACAATAGTAATGGAAATAAACCAACTAGGGTGATGGTAGCTTATCTCTGAGAAGAGATGTGGTGGCTACATGCCTCTGAACTGTAAAGGCTACATTGTGGCAGACAATCTCTCTTTTTACAAAATGTGACTTGTTACTTATAGTATTTTTCAGTTACAATACCACGGGTCAATTCCATGGGTGAATGAATACCATGGGTGGATTTCACAATACCACGGGCCAGTTCCATGGGTGAATGAATACCATGGGTGGATGTCACAATACCATGGGTGAATGAATACCATGGGTGGATGTCACTTACAATACCATGAGTGGATGCCATTTAAAATACCATGGGTAAATTCCATGGGTCGATGAATAATATGGGTGGATGAGTACCATGGGTTGATGCCATTTTCCATTCGGACCATTCTATGACCATCTTAGCAGAAGTTCTACAGGAAGGCAAGGAGGAAGACAGTTCTTCCCAGGAAGACCAGCCGATCCAAGAAGGGAAGTGGTCAGAAACTTTGGTTCAGAGGCACTATCCAAGGAAAGTGTGGGGAGGCTAAGAGAAGAGGGTGAGTCACTCTCATTTACTATTCAGATCAGTATATTAGTCTTTTGGAGACCAAAAGTTCTTCAGTGGGAAGACGTGATCCAAAAATGGATCCTGAATAAACCTCTAAGTCTAAAAGACTTCATATAAGAGGTAAAGGGTGCCAAATGGCACAAATCCTTTGTAAATCAGAGGAAAATTAAAGTCATGGGCTACTCTCAGAAATAACCCCATTGCAGAGATCATCTCATTCTGAATCTGCTGCAACTTGAATGGGAAAAAATGGACTTAGGATGCAAAAGTTATTGCAGAAAGAAGATGCCCAGTTTCTTTGAAAAAGGGACAAAAACCCCTAAAAATAGAAAAAAACCCTTAAAAAGGGAAATCACATCGGAAAAAGGCAAAGGCTGGATTTACGCGAAGGCAAAGGAAACTCCGATCCGCCGATCTGATCGATCGTATCGGTGGCAGACAGAGATGCGATATCGGGACCTGGATCATGCGATACGCCGACCATGCAACCATTGATCGTCGATGATCGGATCGACGAATCGGTGTCGGCGATACACAAAACCCCCGGCCAAGCGATATTGTGATCGCCGATATCAGTGATCGGCGATCAATGACCCCCGATGCCGATAAAAGGGTCGGACCCGATAAAATTATAAACGATATTTGATAATATTTCAAGTCCGGAAAAGGGCTTTTTCAATGTAAATTGTGATTTTTGTTAAATAAACGAAATACAAGGGATAAAGGGTCGATGTGATATTACGAACCCGAAAGGGTTTATTAACACTGTTGAATACTTTTTCAAGTCCGATATGAGCAGCATTTCACTTTTTAATATATTTTTCAATATAAAAGGGAAATCACAAAATAGGCAGGATTTCGAGAGGACCAAAGGCGGTAGATAGTTTTGGTCGGGCTCCGCCTGAGCCCATATAATGGCTTCCACATGTCCAGGCTAAGGAGAAAGAAAACCACCCTCATCAAGCGGCTAACCCCCGTACGAAAGGGCCGCCCTAAATGAACCACAACCGTTGGATCTAGATCTTCCAGATCAATGGTGGAGATGCGATAAGCAATTTAAAAGGTGGACCTAATGGAAACATAGTGCATATTTATGAATATTTGAAATCCGATGAACAGTGTTTTGGCAGATTTTTGCGTGTTTTGCAGCGTTTCTTTGTGTAAACAGAAAACAACTATTTCTGGGGATTTCAAGCGCCGATGGGCCCATTCTGTTACGGAACAGGTGGCGACCATCCCTTAAAGCATTTAGCAATGATTGTTAACGCTCAGAAAGGCGGATTGAGCGGACAGAGGCCGGGAGCCGAAGAGATTGAAGGGGAAAATGAACAGACAATCACCAATTGGCTTAAAATCCATGAATGTCAGAGACAGAGGGAAGTTGCAAGCTGAATTTTGAAAGCAGCAGAGCCGATAGAGAAGAGAGAGAAGAAAGCTACTACGCAGAGCAGCCGAGGGAGTCACTTGGAGTTCAAGCGAAAAGCCTAGAGAGCCAAAGAAGCCAGAGCCGAAGAGCCAAAGCTAGAGCCAGAGCCAAAGCCGAAGAGCCAGAGTTAGAGCCAAGAGCCGAGAGCCATACCCAGAGCCGAGAGCCAGAAGGACGAGAGCTTCAAGAGCCAGGGATAAAATGGTGCCTAAACCCATTGCTTCTGTGTAAAACAGTGGAGTTGAGCTAAGAGCTTGTAAAAAGGACCTTGCCATAATCCTAGAGAGCCTAGTTGAGTCGACTAGAGCTTAAGGAGATGTAGCCTAGGAGTTTTGGGTGAACTCCATATTCAATTGTTGTCTTATGTGTGTGTGTTAATTGTTGCATTGTCTCATTGTTATATGTTTTATATCAGTTTAAGCAAAATCATCTTACAGCACATAAACAGTTTAAAATAACCACAAGCATACACCTATTTTTCAAGCATATTTAATTCTGCATTGGTTAATCAATAAGACTTGGGAATATTTAAAGCTTCAGAAGTGGGCGAGGTTCTTGTAAGTTAGACAAGAATCCTAAGAGCCCCATTTTCAAATCAGAACCGCTTCGTGTCTGCGAAGTCCCAATCTTCAAGCTTTAGATGGGGGACACGTGCCAAGCGCGGTCCTTCAAACGTGATCTTCTCTGGCAGCAGGGGTGTATTAAGCAGAAACTTGCCCTCGTCTGGGTCCTTTGGGACCTTCACCTTACCCAGTGCGGAGGGATGTATTCTGGTAGCTTTGAGATAGGGTCTACTCCCTCGATATCAATGTCCTCTACGCCCATACCAGTTTCCTCTGCGCCCTCGTCGGATTCTAGGTTTACCACCTTGCCTTTCTCCTGCGCAGTGGGCTTCTCTTTCTTCGGGTGCTTCCTTGGCAACTCACACACTGGCTATGTTGCTTTCTGTTTGTCCTTCTTCGTCTTGGAAGCCTCTCATGCCGGCGTAGGCTTCGGCCTAGGTGACCTCGGTGATTTTGGCACCACGACGGGCACCTCCACACTTACGACCTCAGGGGCAGCTCCCTCAGAGGCCATAGATCCTCCAGCACTTGTAGTTTCTATGGGTGCCGACATGAGGCTATTTAGGAGCTCCTGAGTTTCCTTAGGCAACTTTTCAAACACTGAACTGGCCACCAAATCCTCAAAAATCGTAGGATTCATGCACAATCGATAGCACGACACAAAATCTCTCAACATGCAAAGTGTTTTTTGTTGGGCGGCCATCTGTAATTTATAGGAAAATTCGAATTCAAATCCGACTATTCCCCCCAAAATCCGCTCATAAATGTTAGATTGGCAGCAGATTTTCAAAGATCTCGCTCTTAATTTCAGCCTTAAATGTTGCCTCCCCACTCCTCTTAGTCGTTTTCTCACTGTCAAATCATGAACAGTGACCATAATGGTCACTTTCTGGTTGCCCTGCGCGGTCTCTCCTTCTATAGTGCAGCGCCCGCCACGCTTCTATTGATGATGTGACATTTTTCCATCCCACGCATTCCCCCAGTCGCACAACTCTACAACCCAGGTAGTGTATTTTATAGTCCCGCGCCTCCTTTTAGCTGTTGAAGCGCTAAGATTGTGCTTCCATCATATAGTCATCTGACCGGATCCCTGGTGTATGGCTTCAATCGACTGCTATTTACCTTTCCGGGAAATGGATCTCCATTCAATTTCACCAATTGAACTGCTCCACCATTGGTAATCTTTTTGATGACATATGGCCCTAGCCAGTGCATCTAAATTTTTCCTGGAAATTTATCAAACTTGTTGTCATATAATAAAACCAAATCGTTTACCTTGAAGGTGCGCAGTTTTATGTGCCGATCTTGACATGCCTTTTCCCGCTCCTTCTGAACTTGTTTATGGAATCCAGCTAAAAACCTATCTTCTTCAAGCTCTGTCAACTGCGCGAGCCTCTCTTCCAGGGCTCCACGATCCGCCATTCCTGTGAACGTCACTATGCGTAAACTAGGTACAATATACTCCATTGGAATCACAGCTTCTATGCCATTAACCAGCCTGAAGGGTGTCTATCCAGTCAGCTTCTTACAAGTAGTTCTGTAAGCCCATAGCACCGCGGGTACGCACACGTCCCAATCATTCCTTTGTGCATTGCAAACCTTTGTCACCGCGTTCTCAAATATCTTACCAAATGCTTCGACCGTCCCATTAACCTGTAGGTTATATGGCATGCTCTTTTGATGATAAACTTGGAATTCCTCAGTCAGCACGTTGATCCTTTCATTAAGGAAATGTGTACAGCTATCAATCATCAAAATCTTTGGGAAACCAAACCTAGTCAGCACATATTCAAAGAGGAACTTCGTTGTTGTTGCCCCTGTACAGTCCTTTACGGGTTGTGCCTCCGCCCATCTGGTCAAATACTTTGTCGCGGTGATGATATACCGCGCACCCGTCTTCTTTCCTGGAGGCTAAATCGGGCCTACAAAATCAATTACCCATTTCTTGAATGGTTGTAACGACACTTGCGAATTCAGAGGTAGCTCATCCCTTCGCGATGGCCTACCTGTACTCTAACATGCATCACATTCCTTACAATAAACCTTGGAATCCTTATGCAGTGTCAACCACTACAACCCAGTGCGTAAAATCTTCTGCATTGTTGCTTTTCCTGCATAATGTCCTCCCGCAGCTCCTCCATGAGCTTCAGCAAGGATGTTGTTTCGTTCAAACTCAGGTACATATCGTTGCAAAATTTCATCTGAGCCCATTTTATATAAATGTCCTACAATGACAGAAAAGTTTGTCGCGCGCACCACCAACTCCTTCTTTTATTGACTAGTATACCCTTCTAGATCCATTCCCATCGTTAGGAAGTGTATGATATCTACAAAGTGATTGTCAACTACGCGCACCGCAAAGAGCTGTGCGTCAGGCAGTCCCTCCAAATTAGTAGGCTCCTCTCCTATTTCAATGTGCGATAGATGATCTGGTCCTGCATTCAATCGTCCTGGCTTCACAATGACTTCGAAATCATATTCCTAAAACAGCAGCAGCCATCTACATATCTTCCCCCCCAACACAGGCTTGTTAACTAGGTACTTTAATGCAGAATGTAGTAGTGTCTGAACTTCTGGAGCGCGTACACCATATCCAAACCATCACACTCTGTCGTTGAGTAGTTCTTCTCAGCTTTAGACAACTTCCTACTTGCAAATACTATAGGGTGATCCAACTCTCCCTCACTGGCCTGTGTCAGTACTACTCCGAGCGCAATACATGACGCGTCCACATGCACATGAAATTCCTTCTTCCAATCCAGGAAGACTAGGATCGGCGTGGTGACCATCTTTTCCTTTAACACATCCAGGCTCCGCTGACATTCCTCATTCCAACAGAATGTAGCATCCTTCTTTAGCAGCTTCTCCATCAGCACGGTAATCTGGGCATAACTCTTGATGAACTTTCTATAGTATCTCGTATGCCCCAGTGTTGCGTGCAGCTGTTTAACACTTCTTGGCACCTCCAAGTTAATTATAATTGTTATCTTAGTTGGGTCCACCATTAATCCTTGTCTGCATACCACATGACCCAGCAAGATTCTGAAAGGAACACAGAACAAACATTTCTTCAAATTGGGCAGGATCTTATACCTCTGACATGTATCCAGGATCAAGTGTAGGCTATCTACATGGTGCTTCACCAGTGCAAACATCGTTCAATCGTCAAAATATACCTCCAGAAACTTGCGAATGAAGTCCTTGAATGTCGCGATGACTATGCGCGAAAAGATCGTTGGCACGTTCTTCAGTCCAAAAGGCATCACAGTCTACTGAAAGCATCCCCATTCGGTTGTGAAGGTCGTCTTACTTCTATCCTTCGGCGCGATCTTGATATGATGATACCCCAAGAACCCATTAGTGAACAAATATGCTTCCTGTCCTCCTACATTATCCAACACTTCATCGGTGAATGGAGTCGAAAAAGGATCATACACGCAAGCATCATTCAGCTTCTTGAGATCTACGCATATCCTTATTTCATCCTTCTGCTTCTTTTCATGAACTACTATTGGGCTCACCTAATTAGATTCTTCCATTGGTTCAATAATACCTGCTACAAGCATTTTATCCAACTCTAAGCGGACCTTTTCTTTATACTTTGGATTGAGGCGGTAAGGCCTTTGCTTGATCGGCTTCGCGTCCGGTTTCAATGTAATTTTCATAACTCCCAAGTCCCCTATTATCCCTTTTAAGTCTGAGAACTTCATAGGGAACAAGTCCTGGTATTCGCAGAGCAACTCAGCGACCTTATCCACCATAGCATCATCCCAGTAGTCCCCTATCTTCGCAAACTTTAGCTCTACCTCTATCCCAATGTTCACTTGTCTTGTTTTCAGGGCGCGGTGATATCTGGGTTTTCTATCTGCGACCCCTAAACTTCACAGTGTCTTTCTGTTTCCAGGATATTAATGTTCCTCGGATCCTCGTCTTCCTCTTTAGCAGTCACATTGTAGCACTCCAACACGTGGCGCGGCTGGGTTGTCCAATCTGGTTGAATTAAATCCAAGGGATCTTGCGGTATTCTGAATATCATTGCTTTGACCTCCTGCAACGCTTCATCAATGCACTCAAATCCATATTCAAAGCTGAATGTCATCAAGAATCCCTGTCTCAAAATATCCCATTTGTTCATGCCATGGCGCAGCTCTATCTCCAAGTACCAATTCATAGTTATTACATCCAAGGTGTGACAGAACATATGCACCCACTTCGATTGCAGTTCTGCTCCATAAGAATCGGTCCATTTGGCTAATTGATCGCGCGGGTCACTCCTTCCATCGTATTTCTCTATCAATCGTACCTTTGGGCGATCAAACCACACCCTCATCATTCTTATATATTCACGCCATCCATCGAAGTTGTCTTTATGCGTACCCCACCATCTTGCAAGCATAACGCGCAGCGCCAAGTCCAAGGCTTGGAAGCAATGCTTCTCCGGCACTTCCCTTTTCCAAAAATTTATCAACGTCAGTTAAACCATCATAGTAAGGCAGACTTCTTATCTTCGATGATACGCAGTGCAGCGACTTAGTCATCATGTTACATCGTAGCGTAGATACTTCGTGCAATCTATTCTGCCAGTGTTCCAATTCCTCGTCTGAATTTGATGTGCAATAGTTGTCGTGGTCCCATGCAATACGTCCATCAGTTGCTGGATTCACCCAATCTTGATCTCACACCGTTATCTTATAAATCCGGTCCAATCATCATCACTTTCGTAATCGCGGACTGATTCAGTGTAGCGCAGTCCTTCTGCAAGGTCCAACAGTACTACTACGCGGAGCGATTTTCTTTCAAATGACATCATCCACTTCTTCAAATTGATCATGATAGCCCAGTCGATCCCAAGGAGCACAGGGTAGGGATTGTTGTCATCCATTGTCTCTATCACTTCAAAATTGGCCAACACGCTCGCGCCTTAGATATCGAATAACTCCTTGTAATCTTCCCATGGGGATAATCTTTTGTTGATTCGTCATTCTCAATTGAATAGGAGACCACTGCAGCGCAGGTCTCCCCATTCTCTCCCATGTCTGTTTAGGCAAAACATTTGCGTCGAACCCTAGATCCAGAATAACTTGATCCATTTCATATTCTCCTATTTGCGCGGTGAGTCTCATCTCCCGCCCTGTTCTTGCCTTATGCTTACCAATTTTCCTGACCACGCATGGTCCATCAGGAGTATTACCAGCACATTTATTGATCAACTCCTGTAATCCCTTTACGACCTTGCTATCTCGAAGCAGCTTCATACAAGTCTCCAAAAATGTAGTAAGCATGGATGGGTCCATTTCTTTAGACTGCTTATCCTAACTTCCTAAGGTAGAAGCCTCAGCAAAGATTTTCTTTTCTTCCATGAATGTTTCCTTCACGTGCTCCAAATCAAAGCCAACCTCCTTTTCTGGAGCTTTGCGGACCCATTCACCTTCTTCAGGCTTCTTTCCCTTGTCTTTTCCAGTCGTCATTCCACTTCGCAGCATGATGTTCACATTAGGATCCTCTTCGTGGGGTTCAGCCCTCATCATCTGCAGATTTTGGGTAGGTTGCTGAGGTTGCGCCCCTTTTTCGCGTATCTTAGCTAGTAATACAGGGCAATCTTCTGTCGCGTGGTCAAACTAGTGCAATATTTGCACGAAAGGCATGTCGGGTTCGTGCATTATCACGCTTATTGTCTTGATCCCCCACACTTATAGCAAATCACATGTCCCCGACCTCTACCAGGTCCTCCTCCACTTCGGCCTCGACCACGCCCCTAGTATCCTCCTCGCACTCCCCAGTGCCTTGATTCAAAGGCTAATTTTCTACCTACACTCTATATGCAAGTGTTTTATCCATCATTAGCTCATAGCTACGATAGTTATGCTCATCATGACCCAACGATTGATATAAGTTGCAGAAGAGTTGTTGCGTGTCTGTACAAATTTCTACAGCAGGTGACAATTGTCTGTCACATGTTTTCCAACTACCTGACAAATAGCACACCATAGCGCGGGCCCTGTACTTGGCCCTACTTGAGCTTCCAGCCTCAGAGGCATCGGCCCTCCTGCTACAACATAATTTGTGAAGAATAGACAATGATCTTTGTCATGCCCCTGACTTTTGCATTTCAGGCACCAAATTTCTTTGCGCACCTCTGGCCGCACTACTTTATCCTTCCTCAGACTTTGAAACTCTAGACAAAGGTTCTAAAATTGCGCATGAATTTGCTAAACTCCCAAATTAGCATCTTGCATCGGTGTCTCATGCAATATCATCGTAATCTCTAAGGCTTCCGCCTGGGTCCCAATCTTTTGTTGTGATAAAGCAACCCTCAGATGAGGCAAGAGTGAAGCCACAAACCATTCATGGTGCTGCCCATCGATAAGATTCATGTTAGCTTCATGGATCGTGCACTTCAACCTCTAATCTAGATCCCAGGGTGTCTCGTCAGGATTCATCATGATCTCCTTGAATCCCACAATTGATTGTGCTTCAGACTTAGGCCTATTGAACTCCTTATTCAGCACAATCTGAATATCTACTAATGAAGCCATCAAGTTATCAGTGCAGTACTTAATGTACCATGTCAGTGCGCGTTCCTGTAAAGCAGTGACCAACGTTGCTTTCTTCATCTGATCATCTGTTATACCCTAAGCCTCCCATACGGCCTTCGCGATGAACCAAAACTGGTCCGGGTCCTCATTTCCCGAACCCTTGAAAACAGGCAACTTTACTGCATTCGCCATATTGAACGGTGGTGGAGGTGGTGGCGGTGTGGGCGAAGGTGTATGTTGTGGAGGTGAATGCAGAGGTGGGGTGGGTGGATGGGGTATTCGCGGGAACCCTCGTCTTATTAACTGAACAACACTCTGCGGTGAAGCCTGTGTTGTTTCCTCGTCGTCACTCAGAGGAGGTTCAATCAACAAGCTATATTCAGGGCATGTTCTCCCTCTATCCCTGAAGATCTTTCCACTTTGCGTAGCTCCAAACATCAAGGTAACTGCAAAACCCACTTTTCACACAAGAGCATCTTAATCAAAGTATTTAAATACCTTAAATACTTACCTCGCGATCCCTTGAAGAAGTGGCGCTCTGCTTCGCTATAACTCACCAAAGTATCAACTGCGAACTTTATCATGAATCCTCCTATGATACGATCGAGCCAGTGATCAACAATCCGTGTGATCTTATCTTCCAAGGCTTCCAATCTCTGCACTAACTCCGGGGTCCACACTATCAGATCGTTAAGCCTCCACCTTCCTTGGTCATCTACCAATTTAGCGATCCACTCGTATAATTTAACCGAGAAGGAACAAAAGAAGATTTCATGTATCTCTATGTACAGATATCTATCCAACCACTGTTCTTTTGTCAATCGCGGATTTTTGTTTTCTTGCATCGCAAATTCATGGATCTTCCTATCCAACCAGTCTTCAATTTCCTTCTTAGTCGAATTCCAATGATGCGACATCACACATCTCTTTATGCAGATCTCGGTCCCGGCAACAGAACCATTTGTTGGCTTAGTGGGCCTTGACCCAAGTTCAGCGTTAATTTAGCCAAACAAATCCCTACACTACTGGCCCTTTTGGCATAAATCTGCAAAGCGCAGACTGAAGTCCCACCCGAAGCAGTATGGGGGGATGCTAGAACCAAGTTTTCGCACCCAGAGATGGTTATGATGTCGTTTTATGCCATAACTTTACCTTCGCGTAGATCAATAATCCTTTTAGGGCTTATCGATATACTTCCCTTAATCGACCTCTAGACCTTCGTGAAGGTCTACGACTATCGTTGCGGACCATAACCAGGTGAATCAACCACTTACGCACTTCTGTAATTACTCTTACTTCCATATTTACCTAGATCAGCTTAAGTATCTGATAACTTCAATATGCATTAATATGTTCTTCGTGTAAACAAATATTATTACTTGCATATAGATAACAATGTAAAACATACAGATTCACACATCAATATAGCATTAAATCATGAAACCATTATTCTGCATAACATACCCGCATTTATTCATAACAAAAGTAAATAGATCAAACACAGATATTTCTAGAGTAATCTTCTTTATTAGTACTTCATATCTTCTTACAGACTCTAACTACCCTGCGCACTCAGCTGCAGCGGTTTGTGCACATAGTTGCAAAGCCTTCCTTTTATTCTAAGGCTCTTTGCTCTTTTCACTAATGACCCATTACCTTCATCATCTAACTTTTAAAAATTGCCTTAGACTCTTCTATTACTCTTCTTTTTATACAATTCCATGGTCTACAGACCATGGGTGGATTTTCTAAAGCCGACACAACTTACATAAAAGAAGGTTTATGACACTTTACATCTACGCACTCTGCGACCCCAAATTGCGGAGACTTTACACTTTACATACAAAACTTGGGCTTTTAACCCCAAGATTGACCCTAGGGGACCCTGTCCCAACAATACTTTTGTTACTAATGTCTGATGTGTACATACATGCAGGAAATAAAATGCTTGAATGGTTACACTAGAAGTATGACTATACCTAGTCATATTTGCCCTTTTACTGTTAGATTAGGGTTGGGAATAGATATGTTTAAATTTAGTTTGTTTTTATGTTTGTTTCTCTTTTAATAATACAGGTAGAGGAATAAAGTGAGAAGTTATCATTTTAAATTCATAACCGTGTTCAGGGAAGTGTCATTTTTCTCATCAGAATTTTTATTTTTTTAGTCTGCATAAGTGTTTTGCTCTATATTTCTTTTGCTTTTTAAATTTACAAGATGATTCATGATCATATTTTTCTTGTTATTGCAACTGAAATAAAGTGCTTGGATCCTTCTTGTTTTGATTTTCTGTAGGCCTTTAGCTTCTCAATTTTCAAATGATCAATCAAAGAAAGGTCCTGAAAGCAAAGGAAAATCACAAAGAATCTAACAACAGTTGTAAAAATACTATCATCCATGGTTTTACCTCTACTCTTTCTTGCATTTTGTATTTTCTATGACTAAGCTAAATCAATCATTTTTTCTATATTGTTCATAATGTGTCATCTCTTAGTTGCGCCCCATTACAAATCCCGAGATGGCTAATTATCCATTCTACATGGTATGTGCACATGTGTCGCTATTGTTGGGCATTCATTCCTTCAGCTTGGAGCCACGACTGTTCCTTGAAGCATATCCTTTATTTCACTTTGGGTGATGAGTATAGGTAGGCCTCTTTACTTTCATTCCATCCTTGTGCATTCATTTCTACTTTTCAAGCTACCTTGGTACCCGAAATCTCGTAACTCCTTAACTATTTTTTTCCAAAATCTTATGGGCACACGAGGCTTCGAGCTCCACATCATCACGTGTTTTGATTTGCGTGCATTAACAGTTTGGTCCCCACTCTTGCATATTATTGCACTATCTTATGAGTAGTAGTTGCCACTCCAAGAGCCCGTGAACCCAGAAGTCCATAACCTTTTACCAATTCATAATATTTTCCAAGCATTCAGACTTCGAGTGCTTCTCTTTCCTCCCTACTAAGCCACACCGCTAATACTCGGAACTTTATTTAAATTAAATTTAGGTTCTCCCTTCCGGGCTATTACATTTACGCTCACTCTTTTACTACCTAAAACCTCGGGAACCCAAACCTTCTCAATTATAATTTCTTTGAACTTTTGGGCACCTGACTTATGTGGCGACATCCTGATTTATCACACTGTGCATAGGAATGGAACTTTGACCACTATCACACTTGCCTACCCGGATGCCCTCTTGAGCTTGAAAGCCAATTCTTATTCCTTCTTGAGGAAAATCTTGGGCACACATTTTTCCTCTGGGCTAGTACAGTTGAATTCCTTCACTATCGTACTCCGCCTTAAAACGCCTAGATTTTTTTCCTTTGAATAATTTCATCTTCCTTCCAGGCTCCAAACATCCAGGCTAGTGAAAAAGCTCATCACTTGTGGCTCACTTGTACTATTGGTTTCGCTTTGCTATCAAATGCTCGACCTTCTTCCTTTTTGTCTCATTCAGACCATCTTTTAGAGTGCATTATTTTTGTTGTTGGGACACTTCTAAACAACCACTATGATAATGCAACACAAAATATGTGATGGTAATGAATCATGGTCAAATTATATTTGATTGTCAGTCATCTTGTGATATCGCTCCATTTTTAATGATCACACAATAATCAAGTCCTCTCTCTATATTTATATGAATCATTATATGGGTTAGGACTTTAGCTTGATTTCGTGCGATTTTATGAAAAGTTGGGGCTGATATAAAATTTGAAAAGGCAAAGAGAATATTTTTTGCTGTAATTCATAATGAAGCACAACTTTATTTTCATTTATGGTGATTTGTTTTTTTTAGTTCCTTGAACATAAGTCATTATTTTCCTAGTTTAATGCTCGCTCAAGTTTAGATTTAATAAGTGATGGTTGTTGGGCAAATAAATACTTCATAGAATGCAACTTCTTCATACTTCTTATCTTAATCAAAAGAAGAAGTTACCCTTTTGGAGAAATTTGACACCTTCCACGTAAACCTTAGCAAAATTCTTCAAGGTAAGTCACATATGCCCATTTTCATCCACTTCCATTTTCTTTACACTTTTTGTTTCATCTTTGTCTTCAATGTTAGCTGATCTAAAGCTCTGTTATTGCTAGTCTTCAAGAATTGTTTCAAAAATTTTACACCCATGCTTGCTCAAATTTGGAATTCATTCCCCTCGTTATGCTTGCTTTTGAATTTTGGAAAAGTTGTTATGATGTTGATCAAATTGCAAAGTGGCTAAATTGGGGAGTCTCTCAACCTCTAGTTTGTTTCACAAGCCTTATTTTTTTTAAATCATTAAGATGTTTCCATGAAGGCTTAATTTTGAAATCGAGAAGATTCCCAAGGAAAGAGACACCTTATTTGACTTTATTTTCTCTCATAACTGCTATCTAGTCTTGGTTTTCAAATGCCTAATTACCTATAACTCTATAAGTTGTAATTTATCAATATCTCAACAAAATAATAACTTGCATGTTTTTCCTATTTTACTCTTTTGTTGAGACATTTTAAATCGTCTTATTGAGGTTTTTTTCATTATGGCTTTGCTTTTATCTTTCCTTTCTAGTTTGCGTTTTCTTTTATGTTTGCAATGTTTTTCTTATGTGTTAATTTCACCTTTGCTTTAGATTGGCTTTAGTGATATTACCAAGCTTTATATAGAGAATTTTTCTCACCCAACATTGGTCAAAATACATGGGGAAATCTTCACTCTCTCTATACAATGGGATTATATTTACCTAAAAGTCATCCACACTTAGTTTTTAATTTTCTTGTGCATTAACCATGATCATTGGTAACATTGAGTTATTATTCAAGTGGAATAAGCTCATATTTATAAAGGAACGAGTTGTCTCCATCTTTTGCTTTTGAACACCTCTTGTATCCCTCCACACTTTAAAATCCTCTACTTGGGTATATGAAAAGAAAATTGATGGGGTCAACCTCAACTAGTATTGCATCTATTACCTTTAAATACAACACCTTTTGTATCATCCCACTCTCTTCACCCAATTGTAAAAGCAATTCTTTATTTTAAAGTTGATCAAAAGGGTGTTGCATAAGAGAATTGAAAGCACATACACGTGGGAAGTACAAGTAAACTCATCAGGGCTATGGACACTCACTGGCAACGATGCTATGTTTGTATGGTACACCTTCGTCGAGTCTATGGACGCTTGTTGGCGGCTAAGAAATGTCAGGAAAGAGAGGTAATCTATACTCGATAGATGTATGCTAATCTAAAACCCCATGGTTAAACTCTTTGTTATCCAATAGTAGAGTGAATTGAAAGATAATAATCTTCAATAAATTCTGATTCAATGTCTTAGGATTGGAACATTCAAGCACTTTCATTTTTTAGAGTTTATTTACCTTGATTATGTCTTATGTGGGATCCTTGAAGAATGGCATTATGTACAAGAAAAATTTGAAAACTATCTTTTCTATTTTTTCAGTAAATTTTGTTCTATTATTTTTAGCCAAAGATAATTGGTTCTTCCTCATGTGTCGTCATTGTTGTGGCAAAACAACAACCCCCCATTTTTACCTCATTATCTTCATAATAATAATGGGGACCCTCCATGTAAATTCTGGCAAAATTACTTTTATTTTGCTTATTTTGGTTTATTTTGTGGTGGATTTGAATTTCTTGGATTTGAATTTTGATTGTTTCATTGGGTGCGGTTTCTCGCTAGCTTCCCAATGGTTCTAATTTCGTTGAGTTTGGACTTATAGTTTGCAAATGACGGTTATTCAAAGTTTCAGCGATTTCCACCGCCCGAACTTAAAAATATACAAAATGTGTTTTATACATTTTATTTTTGTAAATTTAATTAATTTTTAATTTAATTAACTTTGATTAATTAAGTTAATATAATTTGTTTAATTAATCTAGTTATAAATATTAATATTTAATTTAATTAGTTTATAAATAACTTTTAATTAATTATTATTTTATTACTAACCATCTCACAAAACCATCGGGCTCAAAAACCTAATGTACATATTAAAACGATATAATATTATATATATATTTTAGCAAAATATTAAATAATATTAAAAAATAAATTTTGATTTAATTATCTCCTAATGTACGTATTAAAACTATATAATATTATATATATATATATAGCAGAATATTAAATAATGTAAAAAATAGAATTTTATTTAATTAGCTCGACACCCAGAAGAAATTTTAATTGTATTTTTAAGAACTTTTAGGCATCCTGGAAATCTGGCCTTCCGCATTAACATAACTCCAAGACTTTCTCATTTTCACGGGCTTATTCTTTCATTAAGTGGTTGTAGATTTTTATACGAGGAGAGCTCTACTGCGTGTATGGTTCAGCGGTCGGGTAGTCGGTATATTCGCACTTTGTCCGTGTTTGATTCTCTATTGTGTTGCTGTGCGGCAGTCTATATGTAATTTCATGATTGTATATTGGCATAGTATATCGGTGTATGTTGATGGATGTGACGGATGTGATAGATGTTAGCTGTATATATGTAAAATAATTGTACATTAAACTTAATATAAAGTTTCTTCAAAAGATCAACCGCCCCACTTAAAAACAAACAAACAAACAAACCAACCAACAAACCCACGCCCCTTTCCTCCTCCATCTCGAGTCCAGACTCCTCTCTACCTATTCCCATATTGATTTTTTATAAAAAAATATAATTAAGTGGGGAGGGCCCACTCCACGCGGAGCCCATCTCCTCCCCGTCTCTCCTTTTTCCAAGTCTCGGGTTGACCCACACCTCTTCACCTCTTCCTCACCTTACACTCCTTATATCTCCCGGAACCCCAACTCCTCACAACCCCGAGCCTCTTTTCCTTATTCCTCTCGACATACACCGCCCCACTCCTCCTTCCTTATCACTCCATGTCCCCTTATTAATCCACTCTCCCCTTTTTATACACTTATGGGCTCACGAATGTGCCAACAAGCCACTTGTTTATTTTTTTAAAATTTTATTAAAACATCTTTTTTCAATTATTTTTTTAAATGATTTAATTTTTTATTGTTTTTGTAAATTAACTAATTTATAATTTAATTAATTTTTCTAAGTTCTCTTTTGATCTTCCAAATTATCGTCTCCTCGAGAAAGGGTTAAATTTTTCCGTTGCTCCAAGAAAGATCTTAGTTTAAGAGATTATCTGCACCATTGAATGCGACATCAACGAGTTGCCTGATTACATTAAGGATGTTATTAGGCAATATTGTTCTGTTATTTTTAGGAAAGCAAAGTCGCTTAAGAGAAATATTAACCCTCAAAGCTTTGAACAATAACCCTCACATTATATTCCTTAAATCCGATAAAGAAGGGGTGGTTGTGATTTCAGATAGAGAAGATTATCGAAGAAAAATGTAGGATCACTTATGCAATAGTGGGAGCTATAGAAAGCTAGACAAGAACACCGTTAAGAAGGTTTCAAAAGTTGTTTCCTTAGCGATAAATCTAATAAATCCGTGAGCTCCATAAGTCACAAGCTTATCGAAAGCAACCCTCTCACTCCTAGAATCTATGGGCTTCCTAAGATTCACAAGGAAGGGGCCCCCTTAGACCCATTATCAATACCATTGGGAGGCCTACATATATCCTTGCTAAATATCTAGCCGTAAACTTAAACCTTTAGTTGGAAAGTCTAGTTCTTTTGTTAAGGAGAAACCTTTAGTTGGAAAGTCTAGTTCTTTTGTAAAGGATTCTTTCTCCTTCTTGAGTGAGTTAAAAGAGGTTAAATTTGAACCTGGGGATTTTATGGTTAGTTTTGATATTGTTTCTCTTTACACCAACATCCCTATTAAGGAGGTTGTTGAAGTAATCAATCATATAACTGACCCTGATACAGCCAAGCTTGTGGATATTTGCCTTACCTCGACCTTCTTTAGCTTTGAAGGAGAATTCTATGAGAAAACTTGTGTGGTGGCGATGGGTTCTCCCCTCTGTCCTATTGTTGTGAGCATGTTTATGGAGGATTTTGAATCTAAAGCTTTAGCTTCTGCTCATTTTAAACTGAAAGTATGGAAAAGATTTGTTGATGATACTTTCATCTTATGGCCCCATGGTCGAGAGAAATTAGACTTGTTTTTTCAACATCTCAACAATCAATCCAATTCCATCAAATTTACCATGGAATCTGAGGTTGACAGAAGCTCTCCCTTCCTTGATGTTCTTATTTCGAAAAAAGATGATGGTTTTTTATCTCACTGGGTCTATCGTAAGAAAAACCACACTGAACAATATTTACATGTGAAATCCCATCACTATCCAGCTCAAAATCTAGGTGTTCTCAACACACTAACAACTAGGGCTTTAAGGGTTTCTGATGAAGACCATCTTGTGGATGAGAAAACCCATCTCCTCAGTGTTTTTAAGAAGAATGGTTATAATAGGTTCCAAGGTATCAGGGCTTTTTTAAAAGCTAGCCAGGGTCCTCGAACTAAGAAAGAGTCAGTTGAAGTGGCCTCTAGTGTCCAACTTCCCTTTATCCAAGGGACTACTGACAAGATTTCCAGGGTTCTTAGCAGGCATAAGGTCGTTTCCACCTTTAGACCCTTAAAAACCATTCATGGCTCTTTAAGATCGGTCAAAGACCTTGTGGATCCTAAAAACATGAAGGGTGTTTATTTGATTCCATGTTCCTGTGGAACCCCCTACATTGGAGAGACAGGTCGTTCCATATATCAGAGGATCCAAGAGCACGCAGTTGACCTTAGACATTGTAGGACTCGCTCCTCTGCTTTAGTAGAACATGTTGAGAAGACTAAACACCATATATGTTTAGAGGATTCCAAGGTCCTCGCTAGGGTTGACCATTTCCATCATTGTAAATTAAGGGAAGCCATCGAAATTGAGAAGAGAAATTACACTCTTAATAGGGATGATGGATGGAAGATTAGCGGTTCTTGGGTCCCTTCCCTTTGTTCCTAATCCCCCTTTTGTTTTTCCCCTCCTTGGTTTCATTCTCTTGTCTTGGTTATTCTTTTTCTAGAAAAATATTTTATTTTTTATTTAAATAATTAATTAATTAATTAAGTTATTATCTCTGCCACATGCAAGGTATTACGCATTCAATTTTTCTTTGACTATGTATTAGTTTGTCTTTGACTAAAAATTTATGTCGCTTTCCATAGTTTAACATTGGGAATTCAATTTTTGTTATTTATTATTATTATTTAAATTTATTTATTTGTAAGGTAATTAATTGAGGTCTTATTGTGGGCTCTTTAATAACTTTCATGTAGTTACTATTTTTTTTTCTATTATTTCCATTTTCATGAATTATAGTGTTTTCTCCATATTTTCAATTTAAGATGACTTATTATTATATTAAAAACATATTTTAATAAATCTAATTATAAAAATATATATATTAATAAAAAATAAAAACACATAAATCTATAGAAATAAAATAAACATATATATTAAAATGTATCTATGTTAATATAAACAACATTATTTAATTAAGCAAAGTCTTTCGGTAGAAATCACATAAAAGAAAATTTTGGCCAATGCGTTTCGAACCAACAAGTGTGGTTCTCATTTCAAAAAAGGATGATGGTTCTTTTTCTCATCAAGTTTTTCGGAAGAAAACTCACACAGAGCAATGTCTTCATGCTAACTCTCATCATTTCACTGCTCAAAAACTAGGTGTTCTCAACACCTTAGCCACTCGGGCACTGAGAGTTTCTGATGAATATCACCTTGGTGATGAAAAGGCTCACCTCCTTGAGGTCTTTATTAGGAATGGTTATAGTAATGCCCAAGGTCGTAGAGTTTTCCTTAATGCTGAAAGAGGTCCTAAGAAGAGGATTGATCCCAAGGATCGATCTTCCGGAGTTCATCTTCCTTTTATTCAGGGGACCACAAATAAAATCGCTAGGATCCTGAAAAAGCATAATATTCCTTCTTCTTTTAGACCCCTTCACACTATTCGAAGTTCTCTTCATTTGGTCAAGGACCCTGTTAACCCTAAGGATGGGAAGGGTGTTTATATTATTCCATGTTCCTATGGGACTCCTTATATTGGTGAGACTGGTCGATCAATAAATCAAAGGATTTGTGAGCATGTTGCAGACATCAAGCATGGAAGGTCTCGCTCCTCCGCTTTGGCAGAACATGCAGAAAAAACCAATCATCACATTTGCATAGAAGAGGCTAGGGTCATCGCTAGGATTGACCACTTTCATCATCGGAAATTTAGAGAGGCCTTAGATATCGAAAAAAATCCCATCAATCTGAACAAAGACGATGGTTGGATTATCAACAGGTGTTGGATCCTTGCACTTTCTTCATAGAATTTTTCGTGTTTTCCTATTATCTTCTTATTCTTTCCTTATTATTATTATTATTATTTATTTAGTTATTTAGTTATTTTTATTATTTATCTAATAGAATTCCAATTCTTATTAAGAGTATCTCCATAAATTTATTTCTTATTATATATATCTATATATATATATATATATATATATATATATATATATATATATATATAGAGAGAGAGAGAGAGAGAGTTATAGTTATAGTTTTTTTTTTCTCCGTAAATGCTAATTCTATTAAAGAAAAATAAAAAGGTATATACAATGAGGTCAAAACCTCAGAGGAGGCCGCGGCCATTCCTCAGCCAAAAACTCAGAGACATTACAGTTCAGGCTTACTGCCGAATTTACAGTACAGACTACAAAATTTTGAATTCGGGCCCTGACACACTGAAAGAGATTGCCCGGACTGATTTCGTCATGCCCTTCATTGACCACAAAAACAGAAAAGCAACTATCATAGCCATTTCTATAACAAAAAACAGAGACTAGAATGGCATTTGCCACACTCTGTAACCAGAGTATGAACCAGACAGAGACATCTAACCTCAAAATTGACGACACAAAACCAAAATTGCATAGGCCACCCGGCAGTGAGGAGACAGTTTTAATCTGCATGCTTTGGTGAATCCGGCATATCCCTATCCACCTGGCTGGAAGAAGCTACCCAGGTCACAAAACCACTTTCATCAAATGCCGGTGCGCCACCATCAGGAGTGGTCACCAAATTTAAAATCCCACCTGCACTCTGAGTCGGGCCGCAGGCCAGAATATCGCTTTGAGCCGGATCCACGGGCTGTTGCGGCATATCCGAGACATGGGCATCTTCTTGCTTGTTGTCCGCTTGGAACACCATCCCTGTCAGGTCCCCTAGAAGCACACTGTCTCCCTGAGATTGAGAGGGGGTAGTTGGAGCCGAGCTGACCTGATTGCTATCTTCCTCCGCGAGAATGATGGTGATACTTGCTGTCAAAACAGGCCTGTTGAGCCGGCTTTGAAAAGTGAACCTGGAGGTCTGGAATGAATTATTCGGTATAGGCCTAGCTTGTTCCAGAGGCGGAGAAGAAGGGGATGCTGAGGCGATAGGGATAACATTCTGAGGAACAGGGCGAGAAGGGCGGCCTCTGTTCCCGGTATGGCTGCCTCTGCGAGGGATACCTCGGCGTCGAGGCATATTCAGAAGTGCAAATTGACGGAAAGAGGGATTGAGGCAGAGCAAACCAATAACCGGAGGAACGCAGATAGCTTCAAAGAACTTACAAATCCAGGCTAGCAGCCAAATTCGGAATGCCAAACAGGGGTACTGAAGCAGCTCTGCCTCGCCATAAAAAGAACCAGTGACTGAAACAGGCGTATTGATCAGATCCATAACTATAAACCAATCTGTCTGCCGATCACCCATGCTCGCATTAATGCCTGACTGCAAGACCAACATTCGAGACTGCCCGGTATTGATTTCACCTGCGTTTAAATCCATTTGCCATCCTGCTACGCGTACCATGAGAGCCATCCACCTGCCGTCTGCCAGGCCAGCTGCCTGTGTAATGCGGCTCCTCATAAATGACTATTAATGCCACCCGCATCCGGGTGTGTATTCTTCTTCTGAGATTTATCCCAAGTAACAATTTCCTGGAATTTAGCGAGTTGGTCCTCGGTGGCTATACTGGCTATAGACCCTTCAAAGTAACCTACCTCAGCTTCCACTCCAAGATTAGCAAGAAAGTCAGCAAGCTTGTTTCCTTCTCTTCTGGTGTGTTTGAATGAGATCGCTTGATGTTTAGAAAGCCAAATGTTTATCAGCTCAAGCCTTTGGGCCATTCTCCAGCTGTTGCTGACTTTGTGAATGGGTGATCCATGCATGAGATTTGTGATCATTCGAATTATAATTTGCGAATCCCCTTCTATGATGAGTGGAAAAAATCTCCTTTCATGAGCCATTTTAAGACCTCTCCATAGTCCCTCCAATTCTGCTGAATTGTTGGTATCCCAGCCTTTCGAGCCCATAAAAATACATTGAGGATTGCCATTGTGATCTCTGACGACTCCTCCATACCCTGCTTTCCCTGGATTTCCTTTTGAGGCTCCATCGAAGTTGAGTTGGAACATGTTAATGGGAGGCGGTGTCCATTGACTTGATTCTTTTTCCTGCATTGTGGGATTCTTTTTTATAATTGGCTGTTGGTTTATCTGGATCCTCCAATTGTCCCATACTGTTTTCTCCTGTGGTGAAGTGGGGAGGTCTTCTGCGTACCATTCTCTAATCGATAGAGACTCCATGATGTTCTGATGAAATTTAGTCCAAATTTGCTCTAAGGGCATAATTTGATCCTTGAAAACTCTTCTATTTCGCTCTTTCCAGATGTTCCACATCAGTAAGCCAGGTATAATTTGCCACATAGTGTTAAGGAGATTGCTTTGAAATGGCTTTTGACTCCAGTTACGAATGGTTGCTTTGAGATCTCCTTGCACTCTACCTTCTTTTTGGCAGCGGAAGGCGACCTTCTCCCAAAGTTTTCTTCCCATTTGACATGTCTGCATAAGATGTATGGTTGTTTCCTCCTCTTGCCTACAGACGAGACATATGGATGGGCCCAAGAAGCTTCTTTTCCGAAGATTATCCCAAGTCAGAATTTTATTGTGGCATAAGAGCCATAAAAAGGTGGAGACCTTCGGCCAGTTGTAAGTGTGCCAGATTTTGTCCCATAAAGTGTCTTTGTTTATCTGATCTTGGACTATTATCTTATATGCTTCCCTTGTGGTGAATGTTCCTTTCTCTTCATAGCCCCATCTTAGAATGTCTGATTCTTCTGAGATGGTGATTTGCCTCTTTTGTAGTTCTGTAGTGAGAGACTGCTGAGTTTGTTCAGAGCTGTTCATTAATATTTGGTTTGCCTTTTTCCATTGCCTGTGTCCTTGAGATGTAGAGGAGCTCCAGAATTGATTTACCTTGGCTAACTGATTGATCTCCTGCTCTGATATTGGATGATTTTGGAGTATATCTCTTAGTTTGGGTAATTGCTGCCAGGAGTCTTCCCAAAACCGAGCTGTGGATCCACTTTTGACTTCCCAGAAACTGTGCTTTTGTATAAGACTTCTATGTTGTATAGCCGCATTCCAAATTGCCGATCCCATGCTGACCTCCGTCATTCGTATTCTTTCTTCCATAGGACAATTGCTTGCATATTTAGCTGTCCAAAGAGAGGCCCATGGGGTATTAGGATAGGCTAGCCATCTCCACCAGATTTTTGCGCCCATTGCTTTATTACTGTGCTCAGGATCTCTTAGTCCGATACCCCCTGCTTTCTTTGGAAGACAAACTTTATCCCATTTAACTAGAGCCCATTTCCGATTGTGTCCTGAGCTTCCCCATAAAAAATTGCGCTGGAGATTCTTGATTTCTTTGAGTACCCATTTTGGGGCAGCAAGGATGGAGAAGAGATACAATGGCATGGAATTTAGGACAGCCTTGATAAGAACAAGTCTGCTAGCCATGTTAAGGGCTCGGTGAGTCCAAAGGAAGAGTCGAGCCTCCAGTTTTTCCAGCAACTGATTCCAAGAGGAGTGTTTGAGAGCTGAGGCCATTAAAGGAGCACCTAGGTATTTGGAGGGCAGGGAAGCAATAGTGAATCCCAGAATTCAGCCAATAGCTTTTTGGGTGGGAACAGGGGTATTACAGAAAAAAAAATCTAGGATTTAACTCGATTGATAAGGGCGTCGGAAGCATCATAGAAGTTAGACAAAATTGATTTGAGGAGGCGTGCTTCTTGCACCGATGGATAACCGTAAAGCATATTATCATCCACAAATTGCTGGTGGGAGTAGGAGGGGGAATTATTGAAAGAAAGGCCTTTTAGATGCTGAGCAAGCCTGGCCGAAGTGATACTTCTGCCAAGTCCTTCAGCCATAATAACAAAAAGAAAGGGAGATAAGGGGTCTCCTTGCCTTATACCTCTAGAGGGACGGTACGTGGCCGAGGGGATTCCATTGATTAAAACAGAGAAAAAAGCTGAAGACACAAGATTAAAAATCCATCTGACCCATGATGGGGCAAACCCAAAGGCAGTGAGAATTTTTTGAATATAGACCCAACTGATACTATCAAAAGCTTTGGACAGATCTAACTTAAGCAACATACCTGGCTTTTTGGTTTGCTTTAAGGAATGGATTATCTCATGAGTTAGAATAATCCCGTCCGTTATTTGCCGGCCTTCTACATACCCAGACTGCTCGGGCGAGATAATAAGAGGGAGCAGCGGCTTTAGTCTGGTTGCTATGACTTTTGATGTTATTTTATAGATGATATTGCACAAGGCAATCGGTCTATACTTGTCTGGAGTGTTAGAATCTTCCCCCTTTGGAATTAAGGCAATGAAAGTGGCGTTTAACCCTGGATACATCCATCGAAGTGCCCTGGATTCCTCCACTAATTGCCATACCTCATCTTTTATAAGGTC
Organism: Pinus tabuliformis; assembly: GCA_031772625.1. Lineage (NCBI taxonomy): Eukaryota > Viridiplantae > Streptophyta > Pinopsida > Pinales > Pinaceae > Pinus > Pinus tabuliformis. The sequence continues at coordinate 289,663,916 of CM062817.1, forward strand.
CCAAAACTTATGAAAAAAATTTGACGTAAAACCATCCGGACCCGGCGCTTTCCCCTCCTTCAAGTGATGTACCGCTTCTTCAACTTCCTGTAGATTGATGGGTTTAAGGAGGAGACTATTGTGTTCCTCTGTTATTAGCTTTGGGATGTCCTTTAGGAGCTTGTTAATAGCCGGCATTCTGTCTATATTGGGTTCCTGATGTGCTTTCTTAAAATATCTGAGAAATTCCTCTTCAATGCCTTCCTGTGTTTCAATTTTGTCCCCCTGTTCATTTTTTATGTGAGTAATACAATTGTTCATTCTGCGCTGGACCGTAGTTTTATGGAAAAATTTTGTGTTCTTTTCTCCATCTTTTAACCATCTAATCCTCGATTTCTGCCTCCATAATGTTTCCTCCTGTTTGGCCCTCTCTAATATTTGAGATTCTATGAATTGCTCCTGCTTGGATAACTCCTCCGTGCGTCCTTCAGTTATAATGTTTTGCTGGATCCTCTTCATTTCTAAGTTGAGAGTGGCTTGAGCTTTAAAAATGTTACCAAAAGTGTTATGATTCCAGCGCTTGATTGCTCCTTTAAGATGCTTGAGTTTTTGCTGAAACTTGGACATTTTTGTACCTCCAGTAGGATTGAAGTTGAGCCAAGTTGATCTAACTAATTTCTCGAAGTCCGGATGAGTTAGCCAAAATTCTTCAAATCGAAAGGGTCGCTTGAGGTTGTTGCCAGGTCTGTTCCATTGAAGTTCGATAGGCCAGTGATCAGATCCTGAGATAGGTAGTATGGATGCTGTAAATTCCCCTCCTAAATGAGTTGCATTGTCTGAGATAAGAAATTTATCAAGACGCGAAGCAATTTGCTGCGATCCTTCTCTCTTGTTGCTCCAAGTGAAGAGGCCATTGCTTGTGGGAACGTCCACCAACCAATTAGTATGAATGAAATTTTTTAGTAGGTTACCATCATTATTTACTCTGCTTCTGCCCCCTTGTTTTTCCTCCATGCTTGCTGTCATATTGAAATCACCTCCAGAAATCCAAAGTGGGTATGGCCTTTCTGAGCTGAGATCTGACAATGTATTCAGGATTTGAGCTTTTTGAGCAGTATCCTGAGGAAAATAGACATTAGTTATAAATCCATAGGTGTTAGTACCTATGAGATGAAATGTTGCCTGAATGAAACTTTTATTAGCTTGTATGTCATTTAATTGAATGGCTCGCGCATCCCAAAGAATTGCGAGTCCTCCTGAGGCTCCCTGTGCATCAACAGCTGTTACTAGCCCTCCTGGCCAGGCTTTCGCTGCTATTTTTTCCAAAATTGTTGAGTTGCATTTCGTTTCCTGCAGAAAGAGTATACTTGGTTTTTCTAGCATAAGCATATTTTTTAATAATCTGCCTTTCCTTGGGCCATTTAGCCCTCTTATATTCCATGATATCAGCTTCATTGAGAAAGACGGGGGTTAGTATTAAAATATCTGGTCAGTTTGGCATACCTCCCTGACTCCACTAATACCTCTCCTATCTTGATGGTTCTCTCAAGTGTTGTTTTTCTGCCTCTTTTCTTATTATCCTTTGTGATGAACTTGCCATCCCATGGGCTTCCTATATGGACACCTAGCGAGTATTTCTTTTGTGCCCTGTTTAATACTTCTACTAGGTTGTCCACTTGTCGATCTGGTATTTTTTCAAAATTCCCTGTCTTGCATGCTTGTTCCAGGCCTAGAATATCCAGCTCCCCTATATCTAAAGACTCCGGATCTTCTTCCATGATTTGAGGTTCTTGAGAGGATTCCTCTCGTTCCTTTGATGATTTGTCATTGGGTTCAGTGTATTCCACTTCCATTCCTTGGGACTGCCATGATACAGATTTTGCTTGCGATTGCGGGGTTGATTGCTTATGAGTCATATCTCCTATTTGCACTGAAGTTTCTCCTAGCTGTTCTTTATTGGATTCCTTGTTCTTCTGCGCTTCCTTCTCCAGATCTTGCATATCAGTTTTGGCCAGGGCTTCAAAGCTATTACTCGTTGTGGGTATTGGCTTGTTGGCCGGATTTGCCTTGGGATTACCTGTTGTTCTTTTGTTCCCTCTCCTTCGGTTTGTTACCTTAGTGAAACCATCTAATGTTTGATTGTCTGAGCTCTCTTGGGAAGAGGGTTTCTTATTAAGTGGACAGTCTCTGTAGAGATGCCCTATATCATGGCATTTCCTACATCTAAATGGGACATGCTCGTAATCTATAACTTGAATCCATTCAGAATCTTCATGAAAGAAACTTACCGTGTCTGGCAGTGCTTGCTTGAGGTCCATATAAACACATATACGAGCATAAGACGTGTATCTGCATGATTTTGTTTCTTCGGCAATCTTTACAAACTCACCAAGAGCGTTCCCAATCTCCTGAAGGGATTTTTCTTCCCAGTATTCCCACGGCAACGAATACAACCTTATCCACACAGGAGCGTAGCTCAGGTCTTCCTTGTCTGGATTGAATCTTTCGACCCACGCTTTGAGATATAATCCTGCAGAGTTGAAAAAATAGGGACCCCCATCCAGAATCCTATTGCGATCTTCCAAGCAGTTGAAAACTGCAGTAAAAAACCCCTTTGCTCCTAGGTGCAGAGTGATATGCCCTTTTGGATGCCATTTAGCGCTTATCCAACTTCTCAGCGCTTTCTCCGTCGGCCATATTCCTATGAATTTGCCGATCAGCGCGTGGTCTCTCATATACTGTATCCTGGCATTGATGCGATGACTTGGGAACTCCACTCTTGGTCTGTGAGTTGCTACTGGCTTGCATGTGGAAGAACTTGCTCTGTTTCTGTCTTCCTGATCTATGTCCTTGCCCTTCTGCTTGCTACGATCCGTATTACCTCCGCTCTGTTCATTTTCATTTTCCTTTTCTTCCGTTGACGGCATCCGACTATCCTTATCGGGGGGAGGCTCCTGGCCCTCCCCCTGAGGTGATTGCATTTTACTTTTTGCCGATGGCCGCTCTATTCTGACCACCCGTCCGCCTGATCTTTACCGGCTGTACTGTGCTTGGCAGGCCTGCCGTTGCAGGAGTTGCAGAAACCCTAGGTTGGGTTGCAGAGGCCGTTCCCGCTCCCGTCACTGCATCTTTAATAAACCTAGAGTTATAGTTATAGTTATATTAATTAATCATTTTTATTATTTTTGTTATTTATCTATTAGAATTCTAATTCTTATTAATAGTATCTCCATAAATTTAATTCTTATTATATCTTTTATTATTTATTTATCTATTATAATACTAATTCTTATTAATATTATCTCCATAATAATATATTTCCTCGATTATTTCTTCTATAAAATCGATTTTTATTATAATACAAATATAATTTAATATACTAATATTCATATTAATTATTATTAGAATGAGATTATTCTATTGATTTTATTTATTATATAAATAATATGTTAACTTAATTCAAAAATAATATTAATTATTGAATTGAGGCTTCTGTGATCCATAATAGTTATAAGTAGAACTTCGGCGTAAATCACATAAAGAGAGACATTTGTCGACGCGTTTCGAACCAACCAGTGTGGCTCATCGTCAGGACAAGTTGAAGAAACAGATCCAACTTTACATGCTAAATAGTCTGAGCAGAGCCTCCAACGGCTATTTCGAACCAACCAGTGTGGCTCATCGTCAGGACAAGTTGAAGAAACAGATCCAACTTTGCATGCTAAATAGTCTGAGCAGAGCCTCCAACGGCTATCTTGATCAACGGCTAATTTTGACTTAGGGACTGTAGTCAAAAAGTCAAAATGATAATTTAATGGGAGTTAGTTATCATACCATAGATTATATAAAAGAAATAATTATAGATGTTGATTACGCTATTAGTTTATTAAAAATTGTGACTTATATGGGAATTAGTTCGAACAGGGCCTGATTGCTATATATATATATATATATATAAATATATGTAAGGTAATTTTAGGATGATAACTATATTACTAGAAAGTTAAAATTAAATAGATAAATATATATATATATATATATATATATAATAGAAGTTAGTTGAAAGGTATAATTTAAAAATTAAATTAAGTGGGAATTAGTTATATTAAAGACAAATATATATATATATATAAATATATATAAAGTAGGCTAGTTAGTTATAATTACTAGAAAATAATTAAATATGGTGATTACTTATTAGCTAGTTAAAAGTATAATAAAAAAAATATAAATTCAATGGAAATTAGTTAGATAAAATACCTTACTTTCATATATAAATATATTTATATATATAAGGTAATTTTAGGGTGATAGTTGGTTATAGCAATTATATATTACTAATCAGTTAAAAAGATGGATAGATAACTAAAAGATACATAAAAATAAAAATGAATAAAAACTAATTAAGAACGTAGAATAAATAAATAAATCAAAAAATAAAGATTAATAAACCATACAAAAAAAATTAATTAATAATAATAATATATAATAGTTACGATTATATTCATTAATATCAATCAGGAAGAAATAAATAGAAAGAGCGCCTAACATAAAAAGAAGGAGAAGGACAGGAAAAAGTCTAAAACACGAAGGACAAACCCTAACGAAAGCAAAGAAGATGAAAAAGGGGGGGGTTGAGGGAGGGAGGAAGAGAAAGACTAGGATGAAAGTAAGGTCTTTTATCTAACTAATTTCCATTGAATTTATAATTTTTTATTATACCTTTTAACCAGCTAATAAGTAATCACCATATTTAATTATTTCATATTTTTAAGTTTCTAGTAATTATAACTAACTAACCTACCTTATATATATTTATAAATATATTTGTCTTTAATATAACTAATTCCCACTTAATTTAATTTTTAAATTATACCTTTCAACTAACTTCAATTTTATATATATATATATATTTTAATTTTAACTTTCTAGTAATATATAGTTATCATCCTAAAATTACCTTACATATATTTATATTTATATATTTATATATATATATAGAAGTCAGGTCCCTGTTCTAACTAATTCCCATATAAGTCACAATTTTTAATAAACTAATAGCGTAATCAACATCTATAATTATTTCTTTTATATAATCTATGGTATGATAACTAACTCCCATTAAATTATCATTTTGACTTTTTGACTACAGTCCCTAACTCAAAATTAACCATTGATCAAGATAGCCGTTGGAGGCTCTGCTCAGACTATTTAGCATGCAAAGTTGGATCTGTTTCTTCAACTTGTCCTGACGATGAGCCACACTGGTTGGTTCGAAACGCGTCGACAAATGTCTCTCTTTATGTGATTTATGCCGAAGTTCTACTTATAAATAATATTAATTATTAAGTAAAATTCTTTTTAAATTCTTGGTGAAAGCTTAATTAGTTATTGCAGTTTTTTGGTCAAACTCACTGTTATTTTCTAACGGCTAGTTAGTTACTCTCATCATCTATTTATTCCATTGCCTAGATCTGATTCCTCATCTTATCCTGAAGATGAACCACACTGGTTGGTTCAAAACACGTCGACAAAATTTTATTTTATGTGATTTTTACCGAAAATGTTGTCACAAATACAACATTTTATTAGTTGTTTTATTTTTGTGATGAATTTTGTCTTTATTATATTTTAGTTTAATTAAGCTATATTTAAACTAAGAAGCATGTACTAGCTACTATGTAGCCCATGTTTTTCTAGTAATTTAGTATCTAATTTTATTTTAATAAATAAGTTAATAAATAAATAATTTATTATATTTTTTAGTTTATTTTATTTTATTTTAATTTGATTTGAATGGTAATTTGATTTTATTTGATTTTATTTTATTTTAGTTTTGATTTTACCATTTGATTGTATATCTTTTCATATCTTACCCTTTTTTATTCAATTATTGTTGAATTTTTTTTATTTTAATAAAATTTGGGTTATGAATAAGTATTATTTTTATTATATAGTAAATATTAATATTAGATAATTAAAAATAGAAATAATTTAATATTGGGAATAGTTAGAAATTAGATTATTAATATTATTAAATTATAAATTGTTTATTTTAATTAATTCTAGAATCTTATAACGTTCCATTTTTTAATATTAAAATATTTGACTTAGTAATTGTTAAAGAATCTTTTTTCAGCACGAAAAAACTAAATATTTGTATTATAATCCATGATGATACATACAGTGACTACATATTATAACTATGCAACAGCCTGAAGATAACAATGGATAGATGACGTATCCCCACACTGAAACTGACACAAAAGTTCCAGGATATACACTCAGAAGCTAATGGAAGGCTGTGTGGAACTCATATGAGATTGAGCTCAAAATGATTCAAAAAACTGCAGAGAATGTTGTGTATAAAGGAAGAAAATACCAGTACTGTTTGAAACTGAAATGTATGCATAAGACGTAATAAAATTAACCAAAATTTCCCCCAGTTGTCACTATATGCCTTGAAGATGGAAATCCTGGATCTGGTAGATATTGCTGTCCACCTTTATCTGCATTCTCCCTAAACCCTGGGGCAAGGATAGACCCAATTTAGATAAGGCATCAGCCTTTTTGTTTTTGTGCCTGTCTATATGTGATATATAATAGTCCTTCCTGTTTCTCCATAATGCTGCTATCCTGTCCAACCATCCGGCAAGGTGAATGTTTTTTACTTGTTGCTTTGACAGAACATGATCTGTTATTACCTTGGAGTCTCCGAAGATTTGCAGTTTTGGAATATCAAGGAAATTGTTGAATGTGAGGAGACCCGCTAATGCCACAGCTTCTGCTCTATTGTTTGTTCCCGAGCTAGCATTCCAGCATATTTCTATAGCATGTGCATTTTCTATACTGATGAAAACACCACATGCACAAATACCTTGTTGGGCAGCACCGTCGAAATATGCATATGGAGTTGATGAAACAGATGATGACCTGGATCTACTACCACTCACATATCTATCGATAGAAGACTCATAATTCCTTCCCTGAATGTTGCTGACCTTCCCATGTATATCAAGGGCGTAGTACAGGGCAATTATAGAATCAGTTACAGAAGAGCTAGTATCCACCTTTGAGCTAAATATTTTTCCATTCCTCCATTTCCAAATGCCCCAAATAGCCAATAAGGGAATGGCTCTCCATTCTTTCTTCATGGTGCCCCATATTTTAATTGCTTCAGAGATGGATGGATAAGTGCCGAATGGGAAACCAAATAGATCCACAAGACTCTACCAGATTGGCCGTACCTGTAGACAGTTGAGGAATAAATGAAAATTATTTTCAGAGTTCTCTCTGCACAACGGACAAATGGTTGGCCCGTGCCAATTGCGTTTTTGCAGTTTCTCCCATGTAGTATTCCTATTGTAAAAGACCAGCCAAGCGAAAATGATAATCTTGGTGGGGCAACCTGATTTCCACAGTGAGGGAGGGAAAATTTCGCCAAGAATATCGGTCCCAGTACATAGGAACTGCAAATAAACATGTTTTACCCTCACCCTTGTGGAACCATCCATACCTCCCCAAATTAGCAGGTCTTTGTCCGCCGATCGGAAAATCCCGTGGCCATGCAATGCGGATAAAACACCATCCCACTGCGCCTTCATGTCTCCACTGAGTTGCAATTCTTCCGCAGATTTCCAAATGGGAATGGCCCCTTCCCATTGCCAGATGACGCTGGCCCAATAGAAATTGCCTCTGTTATGGAGCGCTCTCAATAATCGAGGGGAAACTTGAATTTTCCCCGCTCCACCCGCAAACGCTTCTCTGCCAATCAAGATCTGCGAACCCGTTTGAAATTTCCAGATGATGTTCTTTCTAAAATATGGTTCCAGCTTCTTGAAACCTCTCCAGATAGCCGATCCAGTTGGGGATCCAATATGATTCTTCCTTATCCAGAATGTCATGTCCCTGTTATACATATATTTTGCATGAATTTCTAAGCTCCATATTGAATCGCCCATGACAGCCTTCCACATTGATTTGCATAAAAGAGCTTTCCTGAAATTAGCCAAATCTAATATGCCCCAACCTCCCAGATTTTTAGGTCGGGTTATTGCCGATAGCTTGGTTAAATGAAATTTGTTATGATCTTTGCCACATCCCCAGATGAAATTGGCAATCATCCTGTTCAGGGTTTTGATAATAGCAGCAAGAATGAAGAACAAGTGTGCCCAATAAACTATCATTTGAACAAGGACAGCCTATGTCAAGGTCATCCTACCGCCTTTAGACAAGCACAAATTTTCCCAGGCTGCGATTTTCTTGTAAAATCTATCAATCATCCAAGACCAATCCGCCACCCTGTAACCTGATGTTTTCAATTTAAAACCCAGGTACTTGAGCCCATTCCGCAGTGGATTGGCTTGAATGTTAAAGAGCTGAGAAAGATAACGGATCAAATCCCCACTGCGATTTTCTTGTAAAATCTATTAATCATTCAAGACCAATCCGCCACCCTGTAACCTGATGTTTTCAATTTAAAACCCAGGTACTTGAGCCCATTCCGCAGTGGATTGGCTTGAATGTTAAAGAGCTGAGAAAGATAACGGATCAAATCCCCACTTGTGTCTTCGACATAGAAGGAAGACTTCCCTTCATTCACATTTATACCTGTTGCACTTTGAAATCTTCGCAATATGCCATGAAGACAAATCCATGTTGACCTGCATAACATCGCGGTTAAGAGAATGTCATCTACGAAAAAACTATGAGATGAATATATACCTCTGCAAATGGGAAGTGGACGGCATGAACTTTGTTGGGTCGCCTTCTTGATGTGGAGGCTGAGAGAGTCCATCACTAATATGAAAAGGAGCGGGGACAAGGAACATCCTTGCCTGAGCCCCCTGGCAGCTTTAAAAAAAGGAGAAGGCAAACCATTGATAAGAACAGCATAATTGACCTCCTCCACACACGCCATTATCCATCTTGAGCATCTGTAATTTAGACCAATCTTGGCGAGAAGACATCGCAAAAATCCCCAATCCACGCTGTCGTACGCCTTCCTTAAATCTATCTTCAGAACAGCAGCCGCCAACTTTCTTGTATGAATAGAATGAAGTGACTCCTGTGTGATGGCCACCGCGTCCATAATATTTCTGTTCTTGAGGAAGCCATGCTGCTCTGGAGTTAAATGCAATGATAGCACACTTCTTATGCGCATAGCAATGATTTTGGAGATTGTCTTATATAAGACATTGCATAAAGAAATTGGTCGGAAGTCTGAGAATGTAGTAGATAGAGGCTTTTTTGGGATCAGGGCTATGTATGTGGAGGTGATACGGGGATTTATGAAACCCTTTATTCTTGATTCCTCAATCAAGTGCTGAATGTCATCCTTGAACAGTTCAAAAAAGTGGATGAAGAATTCAATGGACCAACCGTCCGGGCCCGGACATTTATCCTTTTGGAATGATTTCATCGTGGCCAGTATTTCATCTTCAGAGACTTCCGAGAAAAGGGCAGCATTTTGGTTTTCATCAAACATAGAGGGGTATAGATCAATGCCCCAAAGGATATCTTCAATGCAACTTCCGATCTCTCTGTTGTATGCCTTTTTGAAGTGATTAACTGCTTCCCGAGTTATATCTTCTTGTGTGTTAACCGAATTGCCAGCAGCATTCTTTATTTCCCATATCATATTAGCCTGCCTCCTTCTATTCGCAAATCTGTGAAAATACTTTGTATTCTTGTCACCTTCTTTGAGCCATAAAGCACGGCTCTTGAGGCGCCAGGTGGATTCCTCCTCAGCTAGTATCTTTTGTTTCTTTTTCCCAAGTTCCCATATTCGTTTCCGAATATTTGAGGATATTGAATTACTTTTATAACGAGAGGACAAGGTTTGTATTTCTTTATCAATATCTTTCAGCTCCTTCCTGTTTGATTCTGCTTTGTCTCTCTGCCATTTTTTTACTATGCTGCGGAGATGTGCCAAACGCCTTATAAAGTCCAGAGACTGTTGCTGAGGCGAACCCGAGTGATGCATCCACGACTCCTTAATAAGCAAGTTGAACTGTTCATCCGAGAGCCATGAGCGGTTGAATTTAAATGGGTAGCCAAACTTACATCTGGAATCCTTCCATTGAATATGTATTGGCCGGTGATCAGATATGTGTTGAGGAACGATTTTCATCATTGGCAGGCCAAATCTTTCAATCAGCTTCCCATAGATGATATATCAATCCAATCTTTTAGCCAAGAAAGAGTCGCCAGTCTACCCATTATCCCATGTATGACCCCGGCATACAAGCCGGATATCTATAAAATTGTTTTATATAATCGCATTTCGAATCACGCGGCCGATCGGATCTATTTTCCTGCCATTGCCCCAAGTTTCGTCAGTACACAATGTGCAATTAAAATCACCTCCTATCAATAAGGAATCAATATCCATGAATTCAGATGTAAGAAACTTTTCCCAAAAGGGAAACCAATGTCTATATGGGGCGTATATATTTAAAATATGCACCGGATCATGACAATCCCAAAAGTATGCTAAAATTAGAATGCCAGCAAAACATTTAAAAGCAACAGCTTTGATCCATTTAGGGTCCCAGATGACCGCCAAGCCTCCAGACAAACCAATAGCGTCGGTGGCCACCATGTTCCAAGAAGGAAACATCCTTCTAAAATAAGAGATGGATTGAGCACAATCATGCATTGTTTCTTGGATAAGAAGCATCCTGGATTTAGTAGAGCAAAGAAGGTCCTTCATGGCCAAATATTTTGGGCCGGAACCTAGGCCCCGAATATTCATGGATATGATATTATACATCACTGCCCTCGGTGGGCTGGCATGCTCTAAGAGGCCCTCTTGTGGAGAAATCTTCCTCTGCAATTTCTGCTATAGGAATGTCAATCAGATTAAGTTCTTTGGGAGACATAGCCTTCCTACCTTTTCTACCACGAAAATGCCTGCTTCCCCGTTTATCCTTTCGTCTGACCATTATATTCCCTTCTGATCTAGGGCTGATAACTGGGGATGGGGATCGAACAGGTTTGTGAATAGTGAGGGGTTCCAGATTTAAAGAAGCCCTTTGTAACAACATATCAAGATCACATTCAAAATAATTAATCTCAGAAGAACATGGGGAGTTACATGGAGTATATGATACGCATATAGCTTTCCCTTTAGGATCAGTTGTACAAATCCCAGCAGGAGACGGGATCTCAGGGGGAAGGTGGGGAATGTCGACAGGGGACTGAGGGGAAGAAGAAATGTATAGGACGGTTTTAGATGGCCCGGCCATCGACGGTTTCTCCATCGGCGGGGGAAGGGGAATGGATGCGTCATGGGAGGGTTCAGGAGGATAAGGGGGCAAGGGGAGGCCCATCGGCGGAGACGGCAATTCAATAAGTGGTCGAAGAGAATGCTCAGGAGAATGGATAGATCGTGGACGGCTTGCAACATGTGTATCATTCCGCCCGCGTTGTCCAGCAGAGAGCGACCGAGAGCGACGAAAACTAGAAGATCGTTCTGAAGATTTATGTTTACCATTTTAGTATTGAGATTTGGGATTGAAACCTCGAAAAGGGTTTAAATTGATATTATGTTCCAGGTGTTCACTCACAGATGTGACACCAGCACATTTCTCCGATGTAACCTTGCTTCTATATCGAACTGTATGTCTGCGAGGGCATTGAGGAAGAAGGTGGCCAGTCCTATGGCATGCCGAGCACCTAAAAGGTACTCCCCAATAGTCCAAACGCTGGTGGACATTAGACATATTCCAATTCAAGTCAATCGATTCAGGAAACCCACCCCTAAATCCCTTCTCAATAAGTACCCAGGCGACCTGCTTATCCTTTGCACCAATACAGCATGGGTCAACGTAGATGAACTTTCCAACCGCATTACCAATTTTTTCCATAGATTCCTTATTCCAAAGTTCGACAGGAAATCCCGGCAGCTTAAGCCAAATGTAGCTGTTCTGAGGAGTGGATCTAAGAGGGTTGAAACCGATATACCACCTATGCAGAGCCAGAAAGCTTCTGTCCCGAACCCAAGGCCTGGAAAAGATAAATTCTAGATCACGTTCCCGAAGGAAGTGAAAACTAAACCAATTGTTCATAAGTTTGACTATGGTAGGGGCATATCCAAGAAGGGAGGACCATTTGGCTGCAATCCAGTGCCGAAACTGAGACTCCTCCATTGACAGAAAATGCCAGCGACCCACTAGAGCCCTCTTTTGCAAACTCGAAATCCGGTCAAATAAAGGAGGGCCATCCAAGTTGATAGCTTCAGGCAGCGGAGATGTTTTAACCGACTTGAAATGTCTACAACTCAGAGGATGGTTCGGTCCATCACCTATGGATGACTGTCCTTGCTATGAGGGCGGAATAATATCCTCATGCAGCGTGGCTGCCCAGTCAGTCTTTGCAGACTGCATGATGTGTGCCTTTTCAGCTTCTTCAGCGGCCCTCACTAAGGCCGAGGCCACAGAGTTGTCAAAAGGGAAATCCATTTACAAGGACATGTAAAAAGATAACAAGGACCATATTAGGATTCTCAGAGATTTTCCACCCAGGAAAGTACCTCAAGGCTTAATATAAAATAGGATAAAATCCCAGAATAGTCAATGATGGTGGTACGTCCACGTCCGGATAAGGAAGGGTTCACATGAAAGGGGTAATAGAGAGAAAAGCCAGCTACGGAAACCACCAGGCACTAGAAACTTCCCTCTATACAGATTGCATGAGACGAGCCCTCGGGACTAGAGGAAACAAAGAGAGTGGCTGCGACCATTAAGAGAGGAAAGGATAATATTAATGAGTGCCACCTAATCCATCAACATCCGATCCCCGACAACAGAAAATTCAAATTTTCTGACATCAGAAAATGTGCAGAATGCACCAGCACGAAAACAAGTCTCAGGAGGACGAGAGCGGGCCTACAAGGCAGCAACAGTAAATCTCATACACACACCACCATTGACCAATCCTGAGATGGAAGTCTAAGCATGGTTTGGAAATGATGAAGAATTTCTTAAGAAAATTGGAAATCGTCCCCCACCAGCCTAAGAAAGAAAACCCCGGTATATATATAAAAACTATGAAACCAATTATGTATATATGCCTTTGTATGTAAACCAGGAATAGCTCATAATACTACATAGAAGAGAGTCCTTTCTCATGCCATATCAATCTTGAAAAAAACGAACTGTATAAACAGAACTATAAGGATTGAACAATTTAGAACTAACCTATACCTCGAGCGTACCGAGAGGAGAGCACCGCGTCAATGACAGAGCTTCGATTATCATAACCAAAAATCAGACCAGCGTATAAGAATCACAGCTTTTACTCCACTAGAGACCGATACGAATGCTATGGAGATGGGCCGCAAAAAAAGGATACTCGTCTTTCCAGGAAATGACCTATACTGGAGCCCAAACCTCCAGCAAAATGCCAAAAAGAAAGTAAGTCTGTGCTCGGAACTACGGGAACGAGATCCAAGCATCTACCATGGCAGAGCGCGAGGCATGGCAGGCCACGTAGAGCAAAACATGCAGCAAAAAACAAAAGGCTAGAGAAATAGGCATGGTCTAGACACGTAGAAGTCTAGCATGCAAACAAATCATCTACAAACTTGTTGCATAGCTCCTATTGGCAAGTAGATATAAAAACCTGGGGGGCACTGCCAGTGGGCAGATTGCCCACCTGTCCAATGAAGAATCTAGACCCCTAACCACTCTCCAACACCTCGAGATTCAGTGTCAACAAGCTTAAATAATGCGGTCCAATAAGGTTACCTGAAGAAGATGCAAATGCTCTCCATCTCAGCAGCTCTCCACTCAAAAGCCAGCACAAGTTTTTCTAAGTCGCTCACTAAATTCTTCATGTGGGTTATATTATATTAAATATTCCATTAACTAGTGAGTAGCTCTGGATCTAAAGGTGTTGAAGCCTTCCCAATTGTTAAAGAATCTTATCATTGCATCTCTACTATAAATAGTTGATGTGTTGGATATTGCTCTCCATCTTTGTCCTGATGGTGAACCTCAGTAGAGGTTAGAAACGCGTCGACCTTAAGTTGTCAATGTGATTTTTCTGAAAGAATTTTTCTTAAATTTATATTTTTGTTAATTTAATTAATTTATTTTGTAAATATTAATAATTTTATTTAATTTAAATTATTTTTGGTAGATTAAAATTAGAATTTCATTTAATTTTATATTTTAATTTATACATATTAATAAAATACTAAAATGTTACCCACGCATGCAAATTCCCGAATTTTGGCAATTTTGACACTTCAACTTTGGACGCTCATTTCTTAAGTTTTACTTGGCCAAATTAGGCCCAAGATGGATCATTAGAAAGCTCGAATCGCAGCGAACAATCTAGGAATATCAAACTAACTATATTTGGTCATTAAATATGCCCAAATATTAGCAGAAGATGAAGTTACAAAATTGTAACAAAAATTAATCTGGGAAATTTGTTTTGAAACAACTTCATCTACCAAAACTTCAGTTGTTGCAAATTGGTTTGACGATAGCCCTCTTGAGCCATAGAAGTATTGACAATGATCAATGGGAAGCATGAGTTTATTTTAGTATATTTATTTAATTTGAGAGTTTGTTTTCTCATTTCTGGAACTTTAATTTTTATGTGCAAAGTTAATACATTTTATTTCAATTTTGATTGGTTTTTGCAGGAGATCTATTGGAAAGGATTGTAGAAATTATGATGTTGATTTTCAACTTTTCATGAAGTTTTAATCAAAATCACAAGACACGAACCTACTCTACTGCTCTACGGACAAAAATTCATAATCTAGAACAAAAAATTTAGACATGCAATAAGAAATGATGCACATTCAACAAGTATTTTTCCTAGGGAAAGAAAACTTTTAAAAACCCCAATGTCTGCTTGCATTAAATCAGAAGAATAGAGATGTATTACAATTTCTTTGCTCAATTGAGCACACCCTGCAAGTGTATAACCTATCCCTTTTCTCAATGAAAGGCTCTAACCCAGACTTAGTCAAATTTTACCTTTGCTTGACTGACTGACTCTGGCCAACACTTAACCAATTTTCAAGCCCTCGAAGCTCTTATTTCCTTGCGTTGTTCCTTGAGGAATTAAGTCCCTATTAATTAGGAAATTCTCTCAATTGGATTGCGCAATTCCTCTAGGTTTTTCCTCTGACTGCATGCACCACCTGTACACATTGGAATAGTCAAAAACTAATAGTACAATGCCTTAGAATCTCCATCTCAACTAGGTAACTCGAATTTTTTGCATGCATGAACTAATTAGGATGATTGATCAGTTATCTCGATGATTATTGAATGTGGTTGAAGTCACACTTCCACAACTTGACCTTCCACTAGTTCCTCCAACAGTTAAAACTAGTTTAACTTACCATAACTAAATTCAACTTAATTAAATTTCTACAATTGAAATTAACTCAATCTAGGCTCCTAAAATTTAGGAATCATTGCACACAACTAAACTTCATGCAAACTCAGACTAATTGAGTTATACTCCTATTTTTTAGGAATCAACTCAAGTAAACTGAACTTCGAATCATTAACTAGAATTGAGTGTTCTTAAATGAGTGACAAGAGTCATGTCATCTCAGTTAAATCCTCCAAGTTGTCTGATGATGTGGAATAATTTCGAATTTCCTCAATTTGATTAAGAAAAAAATCAAAATTGAGACTTTATTGTTGCGTCTTTCAACACTCCCTCTCAGCAAGAAAGGGATATCAACCACCCCTATCTTGCACCTGTGGAATGTACTCCATGCAACACCTCTCACCATTTTTGCTGATACTGCAACATCTGCAACTGAGAAGCATATAAAAAAATGAATCAACTATGTCTGCAATTGTCTACTGGGGAAATTGTGTTGTTGTTGACTCTGCTACTGAGCCTCCTGCTTTTCTATCAACACTCCTCTGCACTCCTCAGTATCTGATTGACACTAATCCTCCTTCTACTGAATATTGTGGGTTCATGTAGAAAGGTAATGATCCATGAGGAGAACGCCTCAATGGACCTTGCCCAAATTTCTGCTACTTTGGGACTAAGGATCTACGTCGCCCCACCTCACTCCTGGAAGTATAGCTGCATGCATGGTGAAATCTGATCTACTCATACTATTGTTGCTACTTCTCTGCTACTGCTTATGCATTGTTGCTTCAACCACCGCAATAATGAGTCTAATCTCCCTAGATCCTGAAGTAATAGCTTCCATAGTGCTTCTCCCTCTAATTTTCGATCTTCCAGTGGGAAATCTAGTTGCTCGTCAATATACCAATATCGATGATCACATCTCCTTTTTGTGTCACTAAACATTGGCTCGTTGATTTTCCCACTAGTAGCCTTCTAGCTCCATTAAGAAGTTTGTGCATAGGGTCTTCTGGATCTACCCTGAACTAGGGCTCCATAACTCTGCCTCCTAACAACTCATTATTTCCTCAATGATCATTGTACATGAGGACTTCAAGGATTGGTTCCAATGTAAATCCTACTATGATACCATGTAGAAATTTCTACAAATCTAGCTTCGGTACCATGTAGAAATTAGGGAGTAGATTTGCAATTGCTCATGAAGTTTTAATCAAAATCATAAGACACAAATCTACTCTACTACTCTTCGGACATTAATTCACAATCTAGAGAAAAAAAGTTTAGATATTCAATAAGAAATGACACACATGCAACAAGTATTTTTCCTCGAGAAAACAAAATGCTAAAAGCCCCATTGTCTGCTTGTATTAAATCGGAAGAATAAAGATGTATTACAATTGTTTTTCTCAATTGAGCACACCCTGTAAGTGCATAACCTATCTATTTTCTCATTAAAAGGCTCTAACCTAGACTTAGTTAAATTTTGCCTCTGCTTGACTGACTGACTTTGGCCAATGCTTAGCTAATTTTCAACCCCTCCAAGGTCATATTTCCTTGTGTTTTTCCTTGAGGAATTAGGCCCTTATTAATTATGAAATTCCCTCAATTGGATTGAGCAATTCCTCTAGTTTCTTCCTCTGACTGCATGCACCACCTGTACATATTGGAATAGTCTACAATTGATAGTATATTGTCTTAGAGTCTCCATCTCAATTGGGTAACTCAAATTCTATGCATTCATGAGCTAATTTAGAATGATTGATTAGTTATCTAGATTATCACTGAGTATGGTTTAAGTCACACTTCCACAACTTAACCTTCCATTAGTTCCTCCAACAGTTAGAACTAGTTTAACTGACCATAACTCAATTTAACTTAATTAAATTGTTACAATTGAAATTAATTCAACCTAGGCTCCCAAAATTTAGGAATCATTGCACATAATTGAACTTCATGCCCTTAACTTGAATTAACTAAGCTATACTCTTATTTTTTAGGAATCAACTCAAGTAAAATTAACTTCAACTCATTAACTCAAATTGAGTGTTCTTAACTGAGTGACAAGAGTCATGTCACCTTAGTTAACTCCTCCAAGTTGTCTGTTGACGTGGAAATTTGAATTTCCTCAATTTGATTAAGGAAAAAATCAAAATTGAGACTTTATTGTTGCATTTTTCAACAAGGATGAAGCTAAAGAATCTTGAAGCAATGAGATTGCACCAGTAGTAGAGAAAAGGAAGATTTCAAGCTCCAAATTTCATGGATCTTAACCACTCCCAACAACTCTCCATTTTTGGTAGATTTTTGTAAATTATTAATATCAATCTTGAGAATGAGGAAGGGTTCCTCTTCTTTCCAATTTAGAGGCTCTAAGCACTTTTGTAAGGGGTTTTTAGATGGAGGAGCAGGGGAAATACTTAGATCTGAAGATATTGGGGGTTTTCTTTCCATAATTCTATCTTTCTTAATGGGGTAGAACTAACACTTTTGTAATTCTTCCTTCTAGTAGTAGAGTTTATCATTTTGAGGAGATTGTTGGAGATCCATTTGGGAAAAAAGAGCGAAGGGATCCAGGTTCACCAATTTGTATTTGAAAACTTTTATTTATAATGCAAATTTCATTGATGTAGTGACAAATCTATGTAAATTACTTCATATTATTCACTTTTGTTAAATATAAATATTCGTCTTATAGATCAACTTTACGATCTATTGGTCTCATGGATCTGTTATTGATTTTTGTTTTGCTCATGTGCATAAATTGAATTTTTGAGTAACTATTTACTCAGAATTTCGTTATCTTAATTTGATTTAATTTGTCATTGGCATTAATTGAACTATTTCCTAGTGTTAATGGTTAATCATTCACTATTTTAAATCTCCAAACAAAGCATGTCATGCACTCATTATATCATTTGTTAGAACTCTTTCTATTGTATGATATTCATCACAAAAGGGGCATGTTAAATCCCCATTCATGTAATTACCTTGCTCTCAGTTGGGATTAGATCCACATCTTCCTAATCGAGATAGATTTATTTTTCTGTTACTTGCATCTTAGAGTAGATTTGCATTTAGATTTAATCATGGCATTTTAGAAGTCCTATTACACAAAGGAAAACTATATTGTGGCTTGGATGAGCCCTTAATTCAGCTTGAGGATTGCTTTGTCACAAGCATGCAACAAGTAGGTAAGTTCGAATTCTCTCTTTTTGTTGATTATTAATTAGAAATACCACAAGTCAAGAGGGAGAGAGGGGTAAATGGACCCATTAGAACTAGTCAGAGCCATCATTTAAACATATAAGGGTTTAATTTGGTACTTTGACCAGATGGCCCTCCCAAATGTTGATGAGGTCATTTTTGCCCATCAACGTGGCATTGTTCTCGCTTCTTGCATTGTCAAGCATCTTAACATTGGCTTAAACTTTTTGGTTTAGGAATTCCATTTTTTTCGAACGACTCTTTCGTTTTACTCAATTATTGGGATTTGATTTCACATTGTCAATCAATATACTATACTTATGAGAACAAGATTAGCAATGTAACCATTTGAGCAAACAAGACAATTCCTTCTACTAATGCAAATGTTAGTATGACATTTTACATGAACGTATATCAATAACTATTTTGTTCGGGCTCTATCTTTTCTAATATGTTATGTCGTGTTTTCTTTCTTACAGTCTCATTTCTTACATTGTTTTATTGATTTATCAAATTTTTTAGTTCTATAACTAGTCAAACAATATTTCAAGTTGATTGTGTGGCAGTTTGCGGCTTGGTTAATAATTTTTCGGTGACATTGTTATTAATTAATGGACTTTACAATCACGGTTTTCTTTATTTACATTGTCGACCAATCCAATATTCTTTATTAAAAAAAAATATTTCATGCAAGATTTAAACAAATATCTAAATAAATCATTGTCATACAGAGCTTAAACAAATTTCTAAATCATATAAGCAAGATTATAAGATAACTTATAAAATATGTTGCATCTATACATACGTCTGTAATCCAGAATAGTCTAATATATTTTTTTATTTAACTGTGTCATGAATATTACAATACATAGCCTTTAGCATATATTGAATTTCAAAATTGGATGAGCAAATAGCAAAATTTAGTAACGATTACTTTACTAATTAACAAGTGTTTCCGGACATTGACGCTTCTAGTGATTATGTTGCCATAATGGAGATCTGATTGCTCAGTTCATGTTTTGCAAGGGCTCTTCTGACAACATTCTTACGACATCTAGTTCATCTTTGAGTCGCCTAACTGTTTGCTAAAGTTTCAGTATCTTATCCACTAGCATCAAAATATCTTGATGAAGCATTAAGATGTCTTGGCTCAACATTAATATATCGTTGCTCTATGCATGTACGTCTTCCTCTGTGCTTATGCCATTTCTTAGCTCTTACTAACAAATTAAAAAAATAAAATAAATTATAAAGCAAAACCTGAACACATAATAATTTCAGAACAAATAAAGCAAGTCGATTTCCTATAACTTACTAACAAGTCTAGAACAAAATGAACATTGACAAATTGTTTTAACAGGAAACGGGCCTACATATAATGTGTCAAAGGTGATAAGTCATCTAAATCATGAATTGACATCTAAGTTCTGAAACGACATTTAACTACTATCGATTTTAATGGTATTCATTAACTAGTGATCATCATCAATATGGCTAGTACTAATTTGCCTAATCTTTAATCAGAAAATACTATTGTGAAATATGTTACTTTAAATCATATACATTTTACTTAAATTCCAACTTGACATAGTCCAATTGATACGATTATGTTTCATGATTGATTTGTTTTGCACACGTTATAAATCGATATCGAGATACTATTTTATTAATATCCTAAACCGCATTCTATTTTGATTAACTAAAGCTCTTCTACCAATAAATAGAAGTCTTTTCCATATTTATTCATTGAACCAATGTGTATTCAACACATTTACTATGTAAACTTGCCTTGCTATCAACCAACTTTTACTTTGCAGAAGACGAAGTGATTTCAGATCTTAGATGTCAATTTGTGACTTAGATGCCTTATTGCCTTTGTCGCATTATCCAAATATTAAATGAACTATGTTCACTAAAATAAGTGATTTAGGTAACAATCTAAAAATTTGTACGATTTTTGTCATTTTGTGTTAAGCTAAAAACTAGCATTCCAAAACTATTATAAGCTTTCTTACACAATAAAAGCTTTGATTGTAAAATTTGCACTTTAGCATCCTAACAAAACTTTAAGGATCCGGAAAACTTTCAAGATCATTACATTGCCAAAAACCATTTTTCTCTTAACATCACTAGAAAGCTAAGACTGAATAGCACCATCCATCTCCATGTTTCACTTCCATATAGGCACAACATAATAGAAATGATTCACAAACTATTCACTCGAGAAATAGCCTTGGAAATAGATTGAATCTTCCATCGAAGAAACAGAATTGGGTCCATTCGCAAAGCTGCCGTTTGGCCTCCAACCTAATGTTTAATCCGTAAATTGTACTTCCTCTACATATCCTCCATTTATGGCTACCTTTTCTGATTGGTCACAGGTAGATACAATCTATTGATCATCAACACTAACACTAACAACATCTCTAACTGAAGCTGCTATTTTTAAAAGCACTATGTATTCTTCAATTCACCAATAGAAATCGAAAGAACTATTTTACAGTATCGATATATATGATTTTCTTGATATGTTTGAAACCAATAATCATTACACAATGCATCAGAGTATATGTTATTAAGCGCTTCAGGGATAACGTAATTGTGTATTGATTTGTTGAATAGATATTAATATGAATGCTAAGCATTAATTAGTTCTTTAATGCTAAGTATGATTTCCAAGTTTTCGCATCTTCGTAAACATTACCATCTTGATAGAGTTTTTTGCATATAACACACTTTTCCTTTGTTACATATTTTAGTACTAAATATTTCCAACATTTTGTATGTTACTTGTTTTTTTTTTGACAAAAACGGTTAGTTTTTATTTGAAAATCGGTGAAATAGCTGCCAAGGGCTTAAACACTGATACTCTATAGATCCTTGTTACAGTCGGCAGGGACAGAAGAATTGGTTTTTGAAAATCCCGCTGAATGATTTACACTGTGATTGCAGATAGGGGATTGAAAGAGGATTGAAGAAGGAGTTACAACTTAGACAAAATTCCTCCTTAATCCTACCTTTTGGGCTTCTAAAAACCAAAGACCAAAGGTAAATCCTAACAAACTGCAGTAATAAATAACAGCATTGACAAAGCATGTCAATCTATATCACTGTGGCTGATGTGTAGAGCAGTGGACTCTTCAGGATTGTCATCGGTGCTGACTTGCTTCAAGCTTGACGAACTTGTTGGAGCTGCGTTTTTCTTTTCTGTTGTTCCTTTTCTACTGTTCCATTTTTTCTGGTGTTCCATTTCTGTTGTTTCATTTTTTCTGTTGTTCCACTACTTTTTCTTAGCTTGCAAATAGGAGACCCATCGCGCCGGAATGTTGGATCAACCCATGAATCACTGCATTTTCTTTTTGAAATGTCTGGCAGATTGCTATGTTGTGATCCAGAATACCAAGATCGGTAAACATGCCTTGAGGTGGCCCTCTTGAACTCCCCATCACCTACCCACCGCGCACTTAACAACAGGCAGCTCAAAAGGTTCGAACCCGAAGCTTTGGAGAAGCTGAACCAACGAAATACAGAGGCCCAGACATCTCCAGAATTAAGGAATGTTGCAGTCCGATTCAACCTCATTGACTAACAGGGATCTCCTGCTCTGAAGAAAGGCTAGGTTGGCTGCCTCATCCGCCTGTGAGTTTAACTTTCTCAGCACATGATAGAAGGATATTTTGTGAAACTTGGGCAACACTAGTCTGATTTTTTTGAGGATGGGGGCTAACTGCACCTGAGAAGGGATCTTTTGAGAGTTCATAGCCTGAATAATTAGTCTGGAGTCTCCAAAGACTGAGATGGAGAGGAGATTCCTCTTAAAAGCCAGATTTAGACCTTGCCACAGAGCTAGAGCCTCCGCTCTGTTGTTTGTTTCATGCCCCAGACCCCAAGCAAAGCGCAGCATAGTTGAGCCACCTGGGCTTAAGATAACTACACTGCCACCCACCTTTCCTAGGTTGCCTTTAGAGGCCCCATCGAAGAAAAGGCAGTGATCATTCAAAGCAGATCTCCATTTGATGAATTCCTGTTCTTCTAGATGAATTTCCTAGTGAGAAGAGGCTTTAGCAGGAGGAATGGGTCTATTCTGATGATTAGGAACAAGCTCTTTTAGCCATTGATCTTCCTCGTTGTCCAGAGTCGTGCCATTTCTTATGGTGGGTTTGGTTTCTAAAGCCTCCCCCAACAGGGCTTTGATCTTAGTGATAATTCTGACCAGGTTGCAACTCTCCTCCCTAAAAATTCTGTTGTTCCTTTCCAGCCACAGTTTCCAGCATGTGAATTTGGGAATCCACATCCAGCCAGTCTTGAGAAGGTTTTTTTTGGAGAGACAGAACGGGGATAACTTGGCCCAGTTTCGAAGAAGGTCCTGAATATTTCCTGGAAGCTCCATATTGTCAGGTCCTAACATCCCCTCCAAACTTCTTGAGCAAACGGGCACAAAAAGAACAGGTGGTTAGTCGTTTCTTCATTCGAAACACAAAGAGGGCATCTGGAGGGACCTGCCATTCCATGCTTCCTCAGGTTATCTCCAGTGAGGATACTTTTGTGCGCCATAGTCCAGCGAAAGAAGTCAATTTTGGGGAGAGCGGGAAAAGACCAGATAAATTTCCATTGATTTGGCTCTAGGGGAATGCTAGGGACAGCCATCAAACTTTTGTAACCTTTTTCTGCTGAGTAAGAGCCTGAAAGAGAACCCCACCCTCTTTTGTCCTTATAAGAGGCCTTTTAAGGGAGATTTTCCTTGGAGCAGATCCGTCAATAACCTGGCTTCACCATCCAGCCAATGAGGGAACTCCCCCAAATTCCAACCATCCCATAGACTTTCTGCATCATTTGTCCAATTGGAGATGTCCCAAAGGGTTTCTAGATTGCTGGCCTGAAGCCAAACTTTGATATTTTCTAGATCTGCCATCTGATTCAAGGGCTAATCTCCAAGAATCGAGTCTTCCCAGATTTTTATTTTTTTCCCATTACTTGGGATCCAATAAAGCTTATGGCTGAAATGTTTCATAGCTATGAGACAGAGTTTGAAAACTGGGGATCCTTTGGATATTCTAGGAGGTTGGTCCAAACACCTCAAACGCTGCCCATGAAAATATTTTTTCCACAGAACTCTCTTGCTCCAACTAGGATTCCCAGAGACAATGTTCCAAAGGAGCTTGGAGCCCAGAGCAAGATTTTGGGCTGCCAAATCCCGCATTTGAAGACCTCCTTCCAAGAATGGATTCTTAATTGTGTCCCAATTTACTAAATGGAGCCTTCTTTCGTTATTTTTCCCTCCCTCCCACATAAATCTTCTAAGGAGATTGTCCACTTTACTGATAAAGGTTTTAGGAGCTAGAAGAATGGAATTCTGATAAACCGGGAGACTTATGAGAATAGATTTCATTAGGATTACCTTCCCAGCATTATTCAACCATGAGGCTCCCCAAGCTTGTATTCTGAGTTTTAGCTTGTCTAGCAGGGGCATCCAGTGAGCTACCTTAGGGTTTGATTTGAAGATTGGGATCCCAAGATACTTAAATGACTCCCAGGTCAAGGTTATTTCCATTTCTAAAAGCCTTGCTATGTCTGTCAAATCCTTGGTCAAGCAGTTCCAGCCATAGATCATGTTTTTTAGATAATTAATCTTGCTGCCCGAAATGTCCCTTTAAATGTCCAGCTCTTTCTTGAAGGTTCTAGCAGAATTTATGCTAGCTCCTCCTAGTAATAAAGTATTATCAGCAAATTGGGCATGATTTATGTCTTTAACATTTTGAGCCATTCTCAGTCCTGACAGAGTTTGGATCTGTTGACAGTAGTCTAGCTGGAAGCTGAGCACTAAAGCTTGAATGGCGTAAAGAAGTGGGGACAAAGGGCAACCTTGTCTTAGCCCCCTCGAGGCCTAGAATAATTCCGTTGAACGACCATTAACCAGAGGCACTATCCAAGGGAAGGCAACGTAGGCTTTCACCCAAGTTATGAGAGCTTTTGAGAAGCCAAATTTCCCCATCACAAAGAACAGGAAATCATGTCTCACCCTCTCAAAGGCATTTGTCAAATCTAGCTTAATCACCATGCCTTTCTCTTTTCGGTGACATCTTGAATGAATTTCTTCTTGCACCAGCACAATATTGTCAAGAATCTTTCTCCCTTTTATGAATCCTCCTCGGTTTTAGGGATGATGACCAGCAGAATTTTCTTAAGACGATTGGCTATTATTTTTGTAACCAACTTATAACTTGTATTACACAAAGAGATGGGCCTAAATCTGGTGAAATTGGTGGCACCTTTGTCTTTCAAAATCAATGCATGGAAGGCCGAGTCGGTGCTGCCTCCAACCTTGGTACAGGTCGATTTACGGATCATTCTCAGAAGGTCTTTTTTAATTGTAGGCCAGCAAGTCAGATAGAACCTTGCTGTGAACCCGTTAGGGCCTGGGGCTTTATCCGAATCCATGCATTCCAGAGCATTTTTAATCTCATTCATACTGATCGAAGCAGTCAGCATGATATTGTCGGAATCTTGGACATAGTGAGGAATAAGATCAATCGGATAGGCTTGAGAATCAATAGGAGGGTCTTCCGGGGCAGAATAAAGATCTTTGAAGAAGGAGTGGGTTGCTCGCTTTATGCCATCAAAATCTTTAACCACGGTGTTTTGATAGTGGATTTCATTTACTATTTTGAAGTGCTTGCGTGCTTGAGCTTGCTTATGGAAGTAGCTTGTATTTTTGTCTCCGGCCTGTAACCAAAGATTTCTGGACTTCTGTCTCCAGAACTCTTCTTCATCCCTACTTGCTCTATGGAGATGTTTTTGCAGCTTTACTTCTTTTTTAAGAAGGATTTACGTTACATCGGAATTCTCCATTTTTAATTGGTGGCCTACTAAGTTGTCATGCATCTCCTTTCTTTTGGTGGTGGGCGTTTTCTAACTTTTAGCCCACTCCTTGAGCTCCCTTTTAATTCTCCTCATTTTTTCTTCCCACACAAAGAAATGGGATCCTTGAACTTGTCGGTTCCAGGCCTCGGTGACCACCTCTTGGAATCCTTCTTGATGAATCCAAAGAGAACTGAATCTAAAGGGAATGGGGCCAAGATTTCCATCCAAGGAGAGCTCAAGCAGAATGGGTTTATGGTCAGAGGTGTAGTTCGACAGAATTTTAGAGGAGGTCATTAGACCACAAGTCAATAAGGAGGATTGGATAAGAAATTTGTCCAAACGAGCAGCAATGTGGCCTAGGCCTAACCTTTTGTTTGACCAGGTGAATTTCCCAGATGTGGGCTTGATATCCTCCAAATCCCAATCTAGAATGAGGTCTTCAACCCATTCTCTAGCTGGGTCCCTGACCAGCGAGCCCCCCTTTTTCTCTTCTGCAGCTAGCGTAACATTCATATCACCTGCAATAATATTATTTTCTGGATTGTGCAAGAAAAGATAGGACTGGAGTGAGTCCCAACAATTTTTTTTCTCAGAGGGTAAAACCGGAGCATAAAGATTGAACATACTTACTTGGTGGCCAGATTCTTTATGGAGGAGCTTAGTGAGTAGCCAATGGGGGCAACATTCTTCGTGAATCAGATCATATTTGGAGCTGTCCCAAAAGGAGGCAATCCCTCCAGAGGCGCCTCTGGCGCTGACTACTCTCCCTTGGCCTTTATGCCAGAAAACTTTTCTTGCTTGGAGGAGTAGAAGGTCCTCCAGTTTTGTCTCCTGGATGAGAAGGATTTCAGGCGAGTACATCCTCACAATGTCTTTCAGAGCTTCTTCTTTCAACTTGCTGCCTAATCCTCTGCAATTCCAGGAGACGTATTTCATTGTTTACTAGCTTGGGAGGTTGTGGCTCCTTTTGGAGCCTTACCATGCTTGCACCTAGATCTGGTATTCATCATTCCTTTGAGAGTTTTCTGAGAACCTTGGAGAACATCTAGATAAGTTTTCTCCTCTCTCTATTTCTTCTTGGACTTTCGACCCCTGGCTGACTTGATAGGAGTAACTTGAAAGCTGTCTAAATCTTAGACTCCATCTTCTGAACCTCCCTCAGAATCGGAGCCCAGATTGATGTGCTCCTCATTTTCTTCTTTTTCCCCTTGTTCATCCTCTGATGGAGGAAGAGATGACTTTGCTTCAGCTTCTTTCACTTTCTTCGACGGGTCTTCTGGTTCCTCTTGGATCCCAATGGCATTTGTCTTCTCCCCAGAGGTAGAACCCTCTTTAGGAACTTCTTTGGCTTTTGGTTTGGGCTGGGGCTTCACCAATGGCCCTGAATTTTTCTTCTAAATTAGTTTTTGGACTGCTTTTCCCTTTTTGATTTCTTTCCATCCTTCTTCGTCAACTTTGTCCCTGGTTGGAGCTTTTGGGCAGTTTCTTTGGAAGTGTCCATGTTCATGATAGGTTCTGCATTTAAACGGCAATTGCTCGTAATCCAGTTTTTGATAGTGATGCCATTCTCTGACTGTAAGTTTTACTGCTTCGGGCAGTCCAGCTTCCAAATCGACTTCCACATAGATGCTTGCGCAGGTATATTGGCCCTTGTTATCTGCTTTGTCAATGAAACGGCCGAGACCATTTCCAATCTTCAGCAAGGTGTGATAGCTCCAACAATGGATCGAAAGATTTGGAAGCCGAATCTAGACTGGGACCTCTTTAGGGGAATCAATTGAGGGATCGAAGTCGGGGGTCCACTTATTAAGATATAGACCCTGATTTCCCATAAAATACGGACCGTTTCTGAAAACCAAATCTCGATCTTCTTTGGAGGTGAACTCGAAAATGAAATACCCTCTTCCAACAACATAGCAGATCACATTGTTTTCCAGCTGGGGCCTCCAGTTGTGTTGGATCCAATCATCTGTTGTTTTTGTTGATGGCCAACGTCCCATAAGTTGTCCTACCAACCCTCTGTCAGCCAGGGCTAGGGCGATTTTTATCGGTTGGTCTTCTGGCAGGGCGATCTTAGGAATTTCCTCTAGTTTTTTGATGAATTTCGGGACTTCTGGAGTCAAACGTTTCTTCCCTTTCTGCAAAAGCAATCTTTCTGAAAGCTTCTTCTGAAGAGAAAGGTAGGGTGGGAGAAGGCTCCCCACCCCCTAGCGCACTCATGGCGGCGGCTACGCTCCTCTGCGATCACAAAACACTATCGTTGTGCCAGCAACAGCACAAGCCAGAGTAGGGGGCAGAGCCTGATTGCGGGGATGTCGGGAGGGGAGGTTGAGAGCCCAGCGGTAGGGGCTGCCAGGCAGGAGGCTTGCGGAGGGCAGCTGGGGCCGAGGAAGCAGGGGCGCGGGAGCTCCAGATCAGAACGCACGAAAATCTATTTTGTATGTTACATGTTATCATTACAATAATTACATAATAAAATATGTTATAAACACTAATGTTAAACTGCACAAATAACCAGTACAATATGTGATATTAAATTTGATAAACAAAAATTGATATTGTATATTAACTATGAAGCGCGGAGAAGTTGATTTTGCAACATTGTAGGCTAGCTTTGAACTTTTCCGCACTCACTCTACACACTCAAACAAAGCTCCACACTCACGCACATGTTCCAAGAAAAAATCTACAGTGTGTTGTGCGGCATTGCAGGAAAGTCATTATTCTTTGAACTTTCATGGAAAGATTTCATTATGTAGAGAGCTTTATGCAAAAAGATTTCATTGTACGAAGAGATTTCATCATACAGAGTTTTGTCCCTGCTCCATAAACTTCAAGTTGTGCCACACTTGCTAATAAAATTTGTGGCTTATGGCTATAATCCCTGACTCTATGCTTACAAAGTCACTACAGTAATCTAAGTATACCATCGATCTAACTTTCCTTGATTTTAATCCTTTGTCTTTTCCATTAATTCCATCTCATTCCACAGCTACCAAATTGTTAAGAAAATCAAAGGCGATAATGAAAACTTCGCACAATGTCGACATGATAAGCATGTTCCATCAACAAGAACCTTACTTACTATGAATTGGCATAACAGGAAATGAGGATAGGCTAATTTATGTGCAAGTTTAATCATTCTACTCCAATGATAGAGCAAGTGGTGTTTATCCTAAAAGAAGGAGTTAGTGCCAAACAGAGGAGATCATTTCAGAGAGCCAAGTGGAAATGGGAAAAGCCTAGTAATGCAACAATCGTAGCTTTGTCATCTAACCAAAAGGAACTCTATAGCCTTAATTCATAACTTGATGATATTTCACATTTTCTCATTACATAAAAGTACAATGGTCATTATGAGAGCACAACCTTTAATCAATTAATTAGCAAAGTTTTTAGTGCGTAGTAAAGAGGCCCGCACAATTAAATCTTCCTTCGCACAATGGACTTCCTCTGTAATTCGACACCATAAAGAAAGCTTACAATGCTTATGCAGAGAGTTTTGTGCTCCATCAACTTCAACCTCTAGCAAACTTGCTAATAATGACATTAATGCTGACTACCAAACAATCCAGAAAATCAAAGATGATACACATAATTTTGAATTACTACTAATATGTTTCCTTGTACAAAGCTTTCCTTGTGCAAAGTTGTGCAGAGGGAAAATTAATCTTAAACTATTTTCCATTTAAAACTTGTACAGATTTAGCTATGCACGATATGTGTGAGAAAACGTAAGGTACAAAAGGAACTTTATAACTTTAATTCGTAATCTAATAATATTTCACATTTTCCTGTTACATAAAGTACATATTTCATTATGAGAGTACAACCTTTAATCAAATAATTAGCAAAGTCTTTAGTGCAGAGTGCAAAATCCTGCAGAATGGACTTCCTCTGGACTCCCGCACATATGCCTAATTTCACAAAAACAACCATAATCAAAGCTCACAATGCTTATGCAGAGAGTTTTGTGAGAAAAT
Source organism: Pinus tabuliformis (assembly GCA_031772625.1). Lineage (NCBI taxonomy): Eukaryota > Viridiplantae > Streptophyta > Pinopsida > Pinales > Pinaceae > Pinus > Pinus tabuliformis. Next base: position 289,693,306 of record CM062817.1, read on the forward strand.
ATTTCATTGTGGCGAGAGCTTTCATTGTACAAATTTGTGTCCGCACTCTGTACAACCTTTACTGAACTGACTAATGATATTCAGAATACAAAGAGATGCACTAGCTATAATTAAAATATTACCAATAATATTGTATGGATCCACCTCTTTCCTCGATGTTATTGTGAACAAGAAATATGGATTATTTAATACTAAAATATTAGCAATAAAAGTCTTTAGTGCGGAGTGCAAAGATCCGCACAATGGACTTCCTCCACACTTCCACACATGTGCCTAATTTCATAAAGATAACCACAAAAAAAGTTTTTGCTCAATGATGCGAGAATTGTTGCGGTTGCAAGTTCTTTACATAGGCTTGGGGGGAGGGGTGATGTGGTTGAACAAATCTCCAATTAATATTATTATGTTTGCTTGTGCAACTATGTGTAGGAGAACGATTCACGACTTTCAAAACAATTTGGATTTTCATTGTACAAAATTTTGTCTGTACTCCACACAACCTTTACTCAATTGACTAGTGAGATATGGAGATACGCACTATTTATAATTAAAATATTACAAATAATATCGTATAGGCCCACTGTTTGCCTTGGTGTTATTGCGAACAACAAATATGGATTATTAATACTAAAATATTAGCAATAAAAGCCTTTAGTGTGGATTGATGCACAATGGGATTTCTCCACACTTTCGTACATGTGCCTAGTTTCACAAAGATAACCATAAACAAAGTGTCCGCTCAATGATGCAAGAATTGATGTAGTTGCAGGTTCTTTGCATTGCGGGGATGGGGGGGGGAGGAACAAATCTCCAATTAATATTATCATGTTTCCTTGTGTGGCTTGTGCGAGAGAACGATCAGGGACTTTCAAAATAATTTGGATTTGAGAGACGAGAAACATATTGACCAACCAACGTTTTGCCTGGAAAAAGAGAATCATGTTCTCATATTATACTTACTTTAGTATAAAAGCAGATCAGGTGTGTATCAACACTTCTATGAGCATGTAAACACCTGCCCTTGGGACTATCTAGCATTGGTCATGCATATATAAATATGGTATTTTTAGCTATCGTGTGTCGTTGAAGTGTGCAGGTTTGTAAGTGCATAGGTTTATGTTCCTTGCTCCACACACCATCCTTCCACACATATTTTAAAGTGTTATGTTTCCATTTCCAAGCAAGACAACCCACCTCAGACCTAATTGTAACAATGATTATTTAATAATGTTAAATCTAATGATTGTTATATATAGCATGCCTTTTATTGAAATAATAAATATACAAATCTTTTTTTTAATTATTATTTAGGATCGTGTTTCACAAGGAATGTTTCATCCCCACAATATGTGGGACCCACAACAATTAATAACAACTTCGAATGTCAATGATTGATCGGAAGGTGTTATTGAGTATGGAGGTAATTGTGTGGAGCGAGCGTGTGTTGAGGAAGTTGTGCGGAAGTAGTTGTGTGAAGCAAACATGTATAGAGGAAGTTGTGTGGAAGAAGTTGTGCGAAGGTGGTTGTTTGGAGGAAGTGTGTGCGGAGAGAAAATGTATGTGTGGAAAACTTTGTGTGATGAGAATCAAATAATTAGCTGTAGAGGCAAGAACTATTTTACATCGTAAATATTATCCTTATTACTATTTATATACTTTTTATTTTGCCCCATAAAACATTAAATAAGTTATATATACCTTTAAATTTAATAAAAGACATATAATAAGACATAAAATATTATATTGTTATTATTGTTATTAATACTACTTATAATTGTATTAACTACCAAATTCTATGTATTACTAAACTTATATAAAAAACAACTTCTAAATATACTTTTATTTTTATTTAAAAATTAATATTGTATTAACTACCCAATTCTATGTATTATTAAACTTATATCAAAAACATGAAATGTTAAGTATACTATTAAATTTACTTTTAATTTTATTTAAAAGTATATTATAAAATGTATTAATAGAAACATATTATATTTCATTATTATAATAAAATATTGAATATAAAAAGTATGCTTTTATGTTATTTAAAGTATATAATAAGACAGACATATATATATAATGCTAATCGTTGCTTTTAAACAAGTTCCTAGTTCCAAGGAATGAATTATTAAATGTAAAAGTATGGTACTCAAGATCAATTTCGCAAAGGTTTTTGATCGTACCAGTTGACTTTCCCTGAGAATGTTATTGACTCACTTGGGCTTTCCCTTATGCTTCATACAATGGATTATGTGTTGTATTACCAATGTTTCATACAATGTACTTATCAATGGATCTGCCTCATCTTTCTTTCATGCTGAACGAGGCCTTAGACAAGGCTGTCCACTCTCACCACTACTCTTCTTGCTGGTCATGGAAGGAATGAGTTGGTACATATCTGAGGAAAAGAGACTGGGTAGATTGCAAGGCATTAAGATCACCAACAGTTGCATCCTTACCCACCTCCTCTTCATCGATGATGTTCTCATATTTCTCAATGGATCGATTGGAGACATTACAACTTTTTCCACTATCCTCAGATCTTTCTGTTTCACCACAGGCATGGAAAGAAATCAACTTAAATCGAATATGCCTATTGTTGATTGCTCTTTAAATGAAATACACACAACACAACAACGATTTCCTTATACTATCCTCCCTTTTGATGATGGAATTAAATACCTGGGATTTAGACTCAAGCCTATAAAGTATAAGATAGTTGATTGGGTTTGGCTTGTGGCAAAAATCGAAAGGCGTTTGAATATCTGGCATCACAGATGGCTCTCCAGGGCAGGACGACTCACTCTCATCAAATCTATATTGGAAGCTACTTCGGTGTATTGGATGTCTTTGGCTTGGATTCTAAGGGGCATACTGCACATAATACAACAGTTGTGTTGCAGATTCTTATGGAAAGGGAAACAAGAAGGCCATACATATGCTTGGGTTAGATGGGATAACATTGCACTTCCAAAGAAATGGGGTGGATGGGGCATGAAAAATTTAGATGCCTTTGCAAAAGCTTTAGCAGCCAAAATGGGATGGAATGTTCTCACTTCCAAGAATCTATGGTCTGAGGTGGTCACACAGAAGTACATTTCCCCACTCCATACTCTTGATTGGATCAGGCAACCAAATTGGATCAGAACAAATATATCCACGGTTTGGAGAGTGGTACTTAACTCTCTATCATTCATCCAAGATGGATTAACCTGGAGGATTGGAAATGGCAACCTGGTTCGTATTGGCTTGGATCCCTAGTCTGGATGTGGGAACGCTTTTCAGCTCCCACAGGAGTTCCTACACTTCCTCTCGAATGCAGGTATTACTAGACTTGCTCATATAGCTGATCAAGACAATTCCACTATCTTCTATCAAGCCTGGAAATCTGCAGACCTTCTAGGTATACCTCCTAACTGGCTCAATGTTTGGCAAACCTATATTAGTGCTCTTACTGAATCACATGTCCGGATCACCGAGGGAGAGGATGAGCTCATTTGGGCACACTCGCAGCATGGTACTTATTCCAAAAGGAAGGATACCCACTCATCTACTATGATTACAAACCCCCTGTTTCTGATTGGTGGTGGCGTGCACTCTGGAAATTGAAGGTGCCTCCCAGAGCTAAACTATTTATGTGGTGTATACTCCGCAACAAAGCACCCACAGGGGACAATTTACAAAAGCGATCATATCATGGACCAACCTGGTGTATACTCTGCAAACATGCATCAAAATCTATTGATCATTTATTTCTTTCATGCCCTATTACTATAGCATTTTAGCACGATGTACTTACAAATCTACACCTTCACTATAGATGGCAAGGAGCTAATATATTGGAAGCATGGAAATCATGGTGGTCTACAACACACTCTCCTAGGATTAGGAACCTCCCTCTCCTAATTTGCTGGTGTATTTGGCTACAAAGAAATAAACTTATCTTTTCTAGTATTACCCCATGTTGGCCACATGCTACATCACATCATCTCCATTTATCACAACATTCCGAAGGAAGACTGCCCTCACACAACCCGCAATATAATTGATGAGATTATCGACAAGCATATTCCATGGGCATATTTTGACGGTTCTGCACAACTACATGGTTGTGGTGGGGGTGTATTACTTCATATCACTGAAAATCATTCCTATAAGATACAGATGGGACTGGGGGATGGAACAAATAATTTTGTTGAACTTGTTACACTTCGTCATTTACTATATTTGCACTTGAGAAGGGATGTCATTGCATAAATATTTTTGGCGATTCCAAACTTATCATAAATTAGTTTAACCAACAATCTGCATGTCACATGCACACACTCCAGAACATTTTGGATGAGACTATTCTTCTGAAACCTTAATTTGATTATATCTCTTGTCATCATATATACAGGGAAGGCAACCAGGTTTCTGACGGATTATCCGAGGAAGCAATGGGGGCTATGGGTGATCCTGGAGCAGACATAGCAGGAATTCTACAGATATGTTCATCAACCATATGAATACCAACAACAGAATGGGGCCGACAAGCCCTGATTATAAGTTTTTTTCATGACTTATGACTATGAACATAATTTTCTTTGTTATTTATGTACATAATTGTTTTTGAGAGACATATCATATGTAAATTTTAATAGTCTCCCAACCTGGGATAGTATATTTTACTGATAGCATCACTCAGACAGTGGCATTGCCACCCTTATAGCATATTCTTATAAGCATCTACAACATGTAATTTTCAACTCATTAATGAAAATTACGATTTTTTCTTGGGGAAAAAGAATTATTAAATGTAAAAACTCTCGAGTTCTAGCAAGTGTCACTTTTAAACAAGTTCTATGTAGCACTAAACTCATTTAAGGGAATTAATCTCGAGTGTAAAGCTATCAAACTTAACTAAGTGTCACTTTCTTTTTGCTCATTGGCTTTACACGCATGCCGACTGATAGACACGAGTCCCCCACCAAAGGTTTGGACCCATAATCTCGTGCATTGCGCCATGATATTGAAGGAGTTTCGTGTGAAACCATATTTCAGTCACCCTGGCTATCAAAAGACATTGACTGTAGTTAAGAAGTTTTATTATTGGCCGAATCTGACGAAGGATGTGGCAGAGTTTGTGGTTAGACTTTTGGATTGTCAGCAGGTAAATGTAGAGTGTAGGCATAGAGGTGGACTGCTACAGTTGATTGAAATTCCAGAATGGAAATGGGAGGTCATTTCCATGGACTTTATCACAGGTTTGCCGAGGACAGTGAGACAACATGATTCCATCATGGTTGTTATGGATATGTTGACAAAGGTTGTGCACTTCATTCCAGTGAAGACTACGTATTCAACTAGTGATGTGGCACAAGTGTTCATCAGAGATGTGGTCAGATTACATGGTGTTCCAAAGAAGATTGTGTCGGATAGGGATGCACAGTTCACTTCCAAGTTTTGGAAGGAGTTGTTTGCAGGTTTGGTCACATAGTTGGCCTTCAGTACATCTTATCATCCGCAGACAGACGGACAGACTAAGAGGGTCAACAGGATGTTTGAGGACATGTTGAGGAAGCACGTGATGCATCAAGAACGAAAGTGGGAAGAATATCTTCCAGTGGTAGAGTTCACTTACAACAATGGGTATCAGGAATCTTTGAAGATGAGTCTGTTTGAGGCATTGTGTGGGTGGAATTGTAATACTCCCATCAATTGGAGTGATCGAGTTAACAAGGTGGATTGGATCGGACATGTTGGAAGACATGGAGTGAGAAATGCAAGTAATCAAGAACAATTTGAAAGAAACACATGATAGGCAGAAGAGATATGCAGATCAAAATAGGTTGTTCAAGGAGTTCCAAGTTGGGGAATAGGTGTACTTGCGCATCAAACCGAGGAAGAGTTCCTTACGGATTGGGTCATGTGCCAAGATGGCACCCCCGTTTTGTGGACCTTTCAAGATTCTTGAGAGGATTAGGCCAGTAGCCTATCGACTTGCACTGCCTCCGACAGTAAAATTCCATGATGTTTTCCATGTGTCATTGCTTAAGAAGTATGTTAAAGATGTTGATCATGTGACTGATTGGTTTGTATTGCAGGTGGATCCAGAAGGAGAATTCTTGTCGGAACCGCGATGTATGTTACAGAGAAAGATGCTCATGCTCCAGAACCGAGCAATCGAGCAGGTTAAAGTGTAGTGGAATCACTTTGGGCCCAATGAAGCTACATGAGAGAGGCAGATCAAATGCGTGTTATGTATCCTTCATTGTTTGTCAGTTGAGGCAAAGCAGTTTTGGTATGATGTTTGGTATATGTTTTGGCATATGTTTGGGTGATGTTTTGATATATGTACATATGTATATGGATGTAAATACCACCATGAGCTATGTTATAAAGGTCCAATAAGCGGTATGGATGTCATGTCATTATAGTTTTCATGTTGGTTTGCTTTTCAACAGGGTGATCATTGTAAATACTGCATTGAGCTAAGATGTAAAGCGCCATGGGCATTATGTTTTCTTTTCAGCAGTTTTGTTGAGGTATAGGTGTGGTTGAACACCGAGGATGGTGTCCCCCAAGGGGAAGGGTTTTGTAACAATCCTAGTGAAAATTCCATGTAATAAAAGTTAATAAAGGAAAAATAATAACCACAGATTATGGGACACTTATTCCAAGTTGAATGTTGGGAAAAACATTCTAGTGTGGGTCTTCATTGGTTTATTATGGCTAAGGAAATTGGAAAAGGAAATGACAAAGGCTTTGGAAAGGAAAAATGGCATTTTTGGCACATTCATTTATGAAAATAATGGAAATTAGGAGAAAAGGAAGGTGAAAGGTCACATGTTGCATGTGAGGAGGAAAATAAAGGAAAATAATGGAAAATGAAGAAAATAGAGGTCTCATTAATAAAAAGGCTTCTGAGGATCATTTGGTACCTTTTGTCAGTTCAATTTTGGAGCTCCCTCATTATTCTCTCTCTCTCTCACACTTTTGGTCACTTAGAGTTTTCTTGGAACACTTTGGCAATGGAATAAGAAAGGGAAAGGAGCCAAAGAGGAAACAAAGATCAAGCAAGGAAGAGCAGGATCCAACAACTACAGTAGGATTCTTTGCAGGTATCAATTTTCATGTGCGATTTCCTTGCTATATTTGGCATGCATGGTATTGCATGTGGTTATTTGTTGTCATGGCATGGTTTTTCCAAGTGTGACAGTGTTTTCAACCTAGCCTTGCCATTTTCGGATAGCCATGGTGTGATGGGGTTCTCATATTTTGGTTGAGTTGGATTATCATATGGATTCGAAGCTGAGTGAGGTGGATCTCTGAATAAAATAACACATGGCCTAGTAACCCCTGAACTGGACTATGGGTTGCGGTAAAGTCGTATTTTGTGTTGCCTCAGTGGGCTTAGGAATCCTTGGCCGGTGAATGGCAGGATATACGGTAAAGCCTAGAGGTGGGTGCTCTCCACTAGGCTTAGTAATCCGGGGATGAGATATACGATAAAGCCCGGAGATTGGAGTCTCAGTTAGGGCCTAATGATCTGGCGTGGATTGCAGTAAAGCTCATAAACTTGGTGTCTGTGTTAGGGCCTATTGATCTAGTGTGGATTGTGGTAAAGCCTGAGAGACTAGGAGATAAGAAAATTCCTCACGGTGTAGGTGGAGAAATCCGGTGGCATCCATGCTTGTTTTGGCCTAGTGATTTGGTGGAGATCATGGTAAAGCTTGTTATTACATGTTTATTATTTTGGCCTAGTGATCCAGTGTGGATTGTGGTAAAGTCTGGTTTCTATTGATGAGGGTGAGGTGGTTTAGCCTCGGGATGCCCTGGTTGGTTCTTTTGGTTTGAATCCCATGTTCATGTTTGGAATATGGCACGGGGGTGATTGGCTGAAGAGAGATTTGGCTCAACCAATCTATGGTCAGGTGGAACGTGGTAGTCCCATACCAGGTTGGCTTTTGCATTCATTAATAAGAGGTTATTTCCTTGGTAACTTATGTGTAAATGAACTAGTTTATATGTGGATTTTATGGCTGATGAATACTTGATATTTTTGTTGTTGTTATGTTGTTTATAAGCATGTATTATGATAGTGATGATGTATGACTCTCCTCATCTTTTGATTTGTAAATGAATGAATAATGTATCTATGACCTAATAGATGATAATGTAGTTAATGATATAAGGGAACAATGCTTCTTAGTGATTCTTAGATAAGTATGAGAACCCTATGCTCAGATCTGTTATGTTAACTTGTAGATTACATATTTGTGACATGTTTGACGAAATTCTTATTGTGGCTAGTAGGGGTTCAGTCTAGACCTTATCAATGCTTTTGAAAATGTATCATTATTCTGTTGTGTAAATTCATTTATGAACTTGTCATTGAGTTATGGGCAGTGACCTGGGCTCGGGGCCTAGAAAAGTGGCACAAATCCTGGAGTCGCAGGCACAAGTATGGGGAGAAAAGTCCCCAGACGCATGCATGCCTTGTTGTGCGAGCGTCCGGAGCCTCCCAGACACATCCTTGTCCATATCAAGAGAGCATCCATGGGTTTGATGCACTAAAACTTTAGTTGGTCTTAGCAGTTGGTTACCTAAGTGGTTGGGATGGCTCCTGGGAGTTCTGTTGCTTATGTGGAAGGTTCATGTGGTGTGTTTCTGTTGATTCCGCTTCCTTAACGTGACTTAGGAGGTTGAATCCCATTATAGTGGCCTCTTGTCGGATATTTAACTCGGTTGGAAGTTACTTGGGTAGCTGTGGGATGAGGGTGTTACATATGCACTCACTCTCCACACTCAAACAATGCACTACACTCACGCACATGTTCTGAGAAAAAAATCTATAGTGTGTTGTGCGATAGTGTGAGAAAGTCACTATTCTTTGCACTTTAGTGGAAAACTTTCATTATGTAGAGATTTTTATGCAAAAGGATTTCATTGTACAGAGAGATTTCACTATACCGAGTTTTGTCCCTGCTCCATAAAATTCAACCTGTGCCACACTTGTTAATAAACTTCACGAGTTATGGCTCTAATCCCTTACTCTATGCTTACAAAGTCACTTCAGTAATCTAAATATATCATTAATCTAACTTTCCTTGATTTTAAGCCTTTGTCTTTGCCATTAATGTCATCTCAATCCACAACTAAAAAATAGTTAAGAAAATCCAAGGCGATAGTGAAAACTTCGCACAATGTCGACACAATAAGCATGTTTCATCACTAAGAAGCTTACTTACTATGAATTGGCATAATGAGAAATGAGGATAGGTTAATTGATGTGCAAGTTTAATCATTCTACTCCAATGACAGAGCAAGTGGTGTTTATCCTAAAAGAAGGGGTTAGTTCCAAGAGGAGATCGTTTCAGAGAGCCAAGTGGAAATGGGAAAAGCATAGTATGCAACAATCGTAGTTTTGTCATCTCACCAGAAGGAACTCTATAAATTTAATTCCTAATATGATGATATTTCACATTTGCACATTACATAAAAGTACAATGATCATTATGAGAGCACAATCTTTAATCAATTAATTAGCAAAGTCTTTAGTGCGAAGTACAGATGTCCGCGCAATTAAAGCTTCCTTCACATAATAGAATTACTCTACAATTCGACACATGTGCCTAATTTCACAAAGATTTAACCATAAACAAAGCTTACAATACTTATGCAAAGAGTTTTGTACTCCATAAAATTCAACCTCTACCACACTTGTTAATAATGACATTAATGCTGACTACCAAACAATCAAGAAAATTGAAGATGATACACATAATGTTGAATTACTACTAATATGTTTCCTTGTACGAAACTTTCCTTGTGCAAAGTTGTGCAGAGAGAAAATTAATCTTAAACTATTTTCCATTTAAAACTTTTACAGATTTAGTTATGCACAATATGTGCGAGAAAACGTAAGGTGCAGAAGGAACTTTATAACTTTAATTTGTAATCTAATAATATTTCACATTTTCATGTTTCATAAACATATATATTTCATTATGAGAGTACAACCTTTAATCAAATAATTAGCAAAGCCTTTAGTGTGGAGTGAAAAAGCCCACACAATGAAAGCTTGAAAGCTTCCTCTGCACAATGGACTTCCTTTGGATTCACGCACATATGCATAATTTGACAAAAATAACCATAAGCAAAGCTTACAATGCTTATGCGAAGAGTTTTGTGTGAAAACATTTCATTGTGGCAAGAGCTTTCATTGTACAAATTTTTCTCCGCACTTTTCACAACCTTTACTGAATTGACTAGTGATATTTAGAATACAAAGAGATGCATTAGTTGTAATTAAAATATTACCAGTAATATTGTATGGGTCCAACACTTTCCTCGGTGTTATTGCGAACAAGAAATATGGATTATTTAATACTAAAATATCAGCAATAAAAGTCTTTAGTGTGGAGTGCGAAGATCCGCACAATGGACTTCCTCCACACTTCTGTACATGCGCCTAATTTCATAAAGATAACCATAAACAAAGGTTTCGCTCAATGATGCCAGAATTGATGCGGTTGCAGGTTCTTTACATAGGCTCAGGGGGGGCGACGTGGCTGAACAAATCTCCAATTCATATTATTATGTTTGCTTGTGTTGCTATGTGCAGGAGAATGATTCACGACTTTCAAAACAATTCTGATTTTCATCATACAAAATTATCTGTACTCCACACAACCTTTACTCAATTGACTAGTGAGATATGGAGATATGCATTGTTTATAATTAAAATATTACAAATAATACCGTATGGGCCCACTGTTTGCCTTGGTGTTATTGCGAACAACAAATATGGATTATTTAATACTAAAATATTAGCAATAAAAGCCTTTAGTGCAGATTGATGCACAATGGGTTTTCTCCGCACTTCCATACATGTGTCTAATTTCACAACAATAACCATAAACAAAGCTTCTACTCAATGATGCAAGAATTGATGCAGTTGCAGGTTCTTTGCATAGGCCCCGGGGGGAGGCGAACAAATCTCCAATTAATATTATCATGTTTCCTTGTGTGGTTATGTGCAAGAGAAAGATCAGGGACTTTCAGAACAATTCAGATTTGAAAGACGAGAAACCATACTGTCCAACCGACGTTTCGCCTCTGTTTTTCCAATTGGAAAAAGAGAATCGCGTTCTCGTATTATAACTACTTTAGTACAAAAGCAGATTAGGTTCATATCAAACCTTCTATGAACATGTAAACACTTGCCCTTGGGACTATCTAACGTTGGTCCTGCATATACAAATATGGTATTTTTAGCTATCTTGTTTCGTTGAAGTGTGCAGGTGTGTGAGGGCAGAGGTTTATGTTCCTTGCTCCACACACAATCCTTCCGCACATATTTGAAAGTGTTATGTTTTCATTTCCAAGCAAGACAACCCACCTCCGACCCAATTGTAACAATGATTATTTAATAATGTTAAATCTAATGATTGTTATATATAGCATGCTTTTTATTAAAATAATAAATATACATTTTTTTTTAATTATTATTAGGAACTTATTTCACAAGGAATGTTTCCTCCCCATGACATTTGTGACCCACATCAATTAATAACAACTTCGAATGGAAATGATTAATTGAGAGGTGTTATTGAGTACGAAGGTAATTGCCTGGAGTAAGCGTGTGTTGAGGAAGTTGTGCAGAGGTAGTTGTGTGAAACAAGCATATATAGAGAAAGTTGTGTGGAAGAAGTTGTGCGAATATGGTTGTTTAGAGGAAATGTGTGCCGAGAGCAAAATATATGGAAAACTATGTGCAAGGAGAATCAAATAATTAGTAGTAGAGGCGAGAACTATTTGTGTGAAACAAGCATATATAAAGAAAGTTGTGTGGAAGAAGTTGTGCGAATATGGTTGTTTAGAGGAAATGTGTGCGGAGAGCAAAATATATGAAAAACTATGTGCGAGGAGAATCAAATAATTAGCAATAGAGGCGAGAACTATTTTACATGGTCACTATTATCCTCATTACTATTTATATACTTTTTATTTTACCCTTATTTTACCCCTAAAACATTAAGTAAGTTCTACATACCTCTAAATTTAATAAAATACGTATAATAAGACATACCCTATTATATTTTTATTATTGTTATTAATACCACTTGTAATATTATATTAACGGCCCATTACTAAACTTATATAAAAAACTTCTGAATATACTTTTAATTTTATTAAAAAACAACTTCTACATATACTTTTAATTTTATTTAAAAATTAATATTGTATTAACTACCCGAGGTATTATTAAACTTATATAAGTAAACTTATCTAAAAACAACTTCTAAATACACTTTTAATTTGATTTAAAAATTACTATTTTTTTAACTACCCATTGTATGTATTATTAAACATATTTAAAAAACATGAAATGTTAAGTATACTACTAAATTTACTTTTAATTTTATTTAAAAATATATTATAAAATGTATTTTTTTTTGACAAAATCGGCTGTTGTTTATAATTCAAAAAAGTTTAGGAGGCAAAGCTCCAGAAATACAAGATTGGAGCTCAAAGGAAGAGCTTGCACTTTGACTACATTGCCACATTCTGCTATTTTACTGTGTTTTCTAACATGAGGAAGACTGATACAAGAATAAATTTGGATGAACTGGAAGAGGAGAAGACAAGCTTTACAAAGCATCCTAATCTATATTTATATGACTGATCTGCAGTCCTCATTTCGGGCCATTTGAGGAGCTTGAGAGCAATACTGAGGATGTGCTTGATAAATACTGCGCCGAGGAGTGGCAGTTGTAAATGGAATAGGGGAGTCTGAGCAAAGGGTCGGTGAACAGAGGAGGGTAAGAAAAAACCAGAGAGAACTTCCAAGGAAGCCAGCTGGGGGATCAAAAGCGGTTGGAAGGGAAGAGATAAGGTCAGATCTTAACAGAAAAAGCGATTCTGAAAACAGAGTCACGCGGTGAGAGGAGAAGGCCTCACGGATTTCACTTGAGAAAACAAAAATCGATGTGAATGTGGAGTCAAAAGGAATGGGAGACAAGATATTCGGTGCAGAAAGATTACCATATCAGGATTGCAGTAGATTTGGACAGAGTGCGCCTTATAATTTCGGTCAGGTGTCAGCCTCAAACGATTTGTCATTAGTCAAGAAAGAGATCAGGGGAGATAATGAAAGGATTCTTTGTTGTTGCAAAAAATATTTCCTTTGGTTCTGGTACAAGCTTGACTGGCGAGCTTGTCTGCTTCTCGGTTTAAGGTGCGAAGGACATGGAAAAAATTTATCTCCCAGGTTTGGCTGATCATGCTTTGACATCTGCTGATGATTTGTTGTATATGGATATTGGAGGGCTTTCTCTTGTTGTTCATGAGACTAATGATAATAGCAGAGTCCCCAAAAATCCAAGCTTTCCTGATTCCGTGGATTTGAAGCTGGAGTAAGCTTTGATAGAGAGCCAGGGCCTCTGCTCTGTTGTTGGAAAGAGTTCCCAGTCCCCACTCAAAAGAGACAAGGGGGTCTCCTTTGGGCGTATAGATGATTCCCCCTGCCCCCGCAGCTCCTGGATTAGACTTGGAGGCACCATCAAAGAATATGATATGAGTGTTGCTTTTGTAGAGCCATTCAGTAAATTCACCCTGCTTTAATCTTATTTTCCAGTTATGACCGAGGGTGTTAGAAGAGTTGTTGTAGGTGATTGCTGGAGAGAGGATGCTACACTTGTCTCCTGATGAAGTCTCTCTCTTCGTTACAGAAGCTGGCCATATCGATTTTCTTTAGATTCTTGGCAGCTATGGTTTCTATTGCAAGACTTTTAGCTTTACTACAAAGATGTCTGGTTAATGTCTCTTGGTCCCTGAAAACCTTGCGGTTTCTTGCAATCCATATTTTCCATAAGAGTGCGTATGGGAGGGCGTCCCAGACCCTCTTGGCAATGCTATTTTTCTTATTTTGCCAGGGATAACTTTTCTTCCAGATGCTTAAGGCTTCGCCAATGGACTGATGTGAATTCCAGGTGAAAGAGTCAAAGGAGGCTATGCCTTTCCAACAGGAGATGGCGAAAGGACATGAAATGAAGAGATGTTGCATGGTCTCTTCAGCTTCATGACAATTTGGGCATCGGGAGGGACCCATGATACCTTTCTTTTGCAGATTTTCTGAGGTGAGAGTCTTCCCTTTTAAAAGGGTCCACATGAAGAATTTAACTTTGGGGATAGCTTCAACTTTCCAGATTGCTTTCCAATACGTCCATGGAGAAGTAGGGTGATCCCTGTTGCACAAATAATTGTAGCTTGCCTGTATTGAGTAGCTTGAACCCGTAGGGTCCCATCGGAAACCGTCGACACCATTTTTAGATATAGGCGCGATGTTATGGAGATGGGTCTGGAAATTGTTGAAGGACTCTTTGAGATGAACAGGGATGGGAGGGAAGCTCCAGCCCTTCCACGCCTGTGAATCTATATCCCAATGTGAAATTTGATTTAAGTGATATAATCCCTTGCTTTGGAAATAGAGGATGATTGGTTCCATACCTGGGAAACTGCTGATGGCTTTATTTCCCATTATCTTATCGCTTCCAATGCTGATTTTACTGCCACCTTTGGGAACCATTGAAACATTTTGTGCCATAAAAGAGATGGCTTTTTTGCAGAGTTTCCAAATACTTGTGCTGCTCCTTACGGGTATTTCACTTGTTAGCAGTTGTTGCCTTGGACTGTTAAGATATTTGACCTCGATGACTTTTTTCCACCAAGCTTGCTGCTCCTCTAACAATCTCCAAATAATCTTGCCACCAAAGGCTAAGTTAGTGAACAATGGAGATCTGATTCCAAGCCCGCCTTTTTCCTGGCTTTGGATAACTTGTTTCCAACTAACCAGGTTATATTTTTTCTTATCATTTTTTCCACCCTGCCATAAGAAATATCTGAGAATACTCTCCATTTTGTGATGAAAAGAGGTTGGCGCCTGAGCTAAGGAGAACTGATATAAAGGAAGAGAAGAAAGGCCTGATTTTAGGAGCACCATACGGCCAGCTGGGTTGAGCCAGAAGGATCCCCAGTTGTGGACTTTCTTTTTCAATTTATCAAGCATTTTGTCCCAGATTTCAGCTCTAGCACGACCCATGCTCACTGGCATTCCCAAGTAACTGAAGTGGTCCCAATTTAATTTGCACGGCACCCCAAAGATGTTGGATAGATTTTGGAGTGTTTGAGCTGAAGCATTCCAACCATAAATGCAGCTTTTGAGATGATTTATCATTCCCCCAGAGTATCTCATAAACTTATCTAATAGGAGCTTGAATCTTCGGGCAATTATTGCAGATGCTCCTCCTATCAGCAGGGTATCATCAGCAAATTGGGAGTGATTGATGTTTTTAACTCCATCTTCAAATTTGATTCCGGT
The DNA here is from genome assembly GCA_031772625.1 of Pinus tabuliformis. Taxonomy (NCBI): domain Eukaryota; kingdom Viridiplantae; phylum Streptophyta; class Pinopsida; order Pinales; family Pinaceae; genus Pinus; species Pinus tabuliformis. Next base: position 289,708,673 of record CM062817.1, read on the forward strand.
GATGAGGCCTACTTGTCGCTTATGGTCGAGGACACAACTGAAAGATTCAACCATTAAAATGAATAAATAGGGAGAGAGAGGACAACCTTGCCTCAATCCTCTTGAAGATTGGAAAGCAGGGCCGGGCCTTCCATTGATAAGGGGGCAATCCAAGGTCCAGAAATGCAGGTTCTTATGAGATTGATGAAGGGGGAAGAGAAGCCCATTTTTTGAAGAGTAGCAAATAGAAAGGAGTGCCAGACTCTGTCAAAGGCATTTGCCAAGTCTAATTTCAGAATGAAGCCCTTTTCCTTCCTAGAGAGGCTTGAGTGGATGGCTTCCTGGACTAATAGGATGGAGTCAGAGATTTGTCTATTGGCCATAAAGCCGCCTTGATTTTCAGAAATAAGACTTGGCAAGAGAGGCTTGAGTCGGGAGGCGAGGACTTTTGTGAAAATTTTATATGAAGAGTTGCATAGGGATATAGGTCGGAAGCGGGAAAAAGAAGAGGGGCGGTTCTCTTTGGGAATGAGAACAAGATGGGTTGAGTTTGTGAAGCCTCCCATTTTATTTTTCCTTTGTATCCATTTGTAATACTTGATGAGATCCTTTTTGATGGTTTCCCAGTACTCCCTATAGAAACAAATTGGGAAACCATCCGGTCCTGGAGCTTTGTCAGGCTGGAGGCCCCAGATTGCTCCCAAGATTTCTTCCTCCTTTATCTCTTCAGTCAGTCTTTCATTGGCTTCTGCTGTTATTTTATTTGGCAAATGCTGTAAGAAGTCAACATAATTCTCTTCTTCCCCTTTTTCAGATAGGAGCTCTTTAAAATGTGTTGTAGCCACATTTTTAATGGAAGCTTGATCATTGTGCTGATTACCTGCGCTGTCTATAATAGCTGTTATGTTGCTCCTGATTTGTCTAACAATTGCTTGCTTGTGGAAGAAGGTTGTATTCCTGTCCCCACTTTTCAACCAAACCTGTCTTGATTTTATTCGCCATTTTTCTTCCTCTTCTCTTCTGATACTGTATAGTTGACTGTAGAGGTCCTCTTCTTGGCTTTTCCTTGCTTGAAGGTACTCTTGGTTTTCCATTGCATGGTGTAAATCTTCAATTTTAGCTTTCACATCTAGCTTCTTTGCTTCTGGTTCTTTATATTGAGATTTTGCCCAATTCTTGAGAGCGTTCCTTACATTTCTTAGTTTGCTTTCCCATATGAAGCTTGGTGAGCCTTCTACATGCTGGCGCCAAGTTTGCTGGACAAGAATTTTGGCAGCTGAAATGTCATTCCATAAAGGACTGTATTTAAAAGGGATAGGGCCCAGGGGGCGATGGGATTCAAGAGATAAGGCAGTGGGATAATGATCTGAAGCAGCGAAGGGGAGAATAGAAGCATGGACAGCTGCAAAAGTGGAGAGAAGAGACACATTTACCAATATTCGATCCAGCCTTTCCATTATATTGCTTTTTCCTAGCCTGCGGTTGCTCCAGGTGAACTTGCGATTCTTTGGAACAATATCAACAAGATCTCCAAGCTGCATAACATTCTCCAACTGATTTCTAAAGGGATCAGGAGTAAAGCTACCTCCTCGTTTTTCGTTAGCATGCAGGATAAGATTTAAGTCACCACCTAGAATTATATTGCCGTTCTCTTCCTCTGCTATGTTATTGCTGAGTGAGTTCCAACAAGCTTCCTTATCTCTATAATGATTCGGAACGTAAACATTGTAAATGATTAGCTGATGACTGCTCATATTGTTCTTCAAAGTAATCTTTATCCAGTGTTGTTCCACTATTTCAATGATCTTGTTCCATTTGTCTTGAAGCCAAAGTGTAGTGATTCCTCCTGAAGCCCCTCTGGAATCACACACACATCCTTTATAAAACTTATGCTTCTCAATAATTTTATTCATCTCTGCCTGTCCCAGTTTTGTTTCTTGAAGTAGAACTATCTCTGGTCTTTCTTGGATTAAAAGATCTTTTAAGGCGTTTGTTTTGGTGGGGTGCCCCAATCCCCTGCTGTTCCAAGAGAGCATTTTCATCATTTCAGAGGGATGCGGGGAGTTGCTCTTCCTCCCAGGTCTTTATTTACTGAATCCTTGTTTATCTGCCCTTGTATATAAGATTCTATAGGGTTCTGAATACCCAATGCTATGTCTTTTTGTGCATTTTCATCTCTGTGTTGTTTGGTAGATTTTCTTCCAGGCTTCTTTTGATTATCAGGAATGGATCCATGCTCCTTGGAATTGCTTCTTGTGGTTCTGAGAGGGGGGGAGATCAGAAGGGAGGGAAGAGGAAATGGACAAGGGAAGGGAAGATTCAAAAGGAGATTGAATCTTTGGAGAAGGGGGATCCTCAGGTTGGGAAAGAATGTGAAAGGGATTGGAGGAAGGAGAGGAGGAATGGGGATCATGCCGGCTAAGAAGGGGAGGAAGGGGGCGGAGATGGGGGAGTGGGATTGGGAGGGGGACGAGGGATAGGGCCAGCTTCATGAGTAGGGATGGTATTAGGGGCTGTCTTTTTTTTTTTACTATTTCCCATTGTTCTTCTTGTGGAGAACTGTCTACATTAAGAAGTTTAGAGCATCGATTTGCAAAGTGGCCATATTCGTGACATACCTTACACTTGAAGGGGATCTGTTCATAGTCAAGCTACTGAATGTGGGTCCAGTCATCCACCTTTAGCTTGATGGCTTCTGGCAGGCCTTTCCCCAAATCAACTTCAACACAAATGCGAGCACAGGCCTGCATGTTGTCTTTAGGTTCGCTCTGGTCAATATATTTCCCTACAACATTCCCTATAGCGCGCACTGACTCATCTCCCCAGCAATGCAGGGGGAGGTGTGGAAGACGGACCCAAACAGGCACAACACTAGGGATATCCAGCTCCGGATCAAAGTCTGGAGTCCACTTATTGAGGTACAGTCCTCTGGAATCCATAAAATAAGGCCCATTACGAAAGATCAGGTCCTTATCTTCCTTAGTTTCAAAATGAAATGTAAAGTATCCTTTTCCACAAAATCTGATAGAGATTTTCCCTTGAGTTTTGTCTGACCAGTTCCTTTCCACCCACCTCTGCACTGTTTTTGGAGAGGGCCAGAGACCTGTAAATTGTCCAATAAGGCCTCTTTCAGCTAAGGCAAGGGCAGCCATACGGGGCAAGGTTGGAGGCAGAGAAACTTCCTGCAACCCTTCCAGTTTTTTCACAAACTTCGTAACTGAGGGACGATTTCGCTGAGGCGGAAGAGAACGAACCAGGTCGGAGAACGCTTGCTGGAAAGCCTCCTCCGGTGGTGCCTCCGGAGGGGCCATAATGGGCCGAGAGCCGAATCAAGATCGCAGGATCAGTCGAGGCAGGGGCAAGCCAGGAGCAAAGACAAGGAGCCCAACAGCAGGGGCTGCCAGGCAGAAGGCCTGTAGAGGACCGTAGAGGCCAAGGAAGCGCAGGGCGCAGGAGCTCCGGTTCAAAACGTGCGCATCTGAGATTCAAAAATATGTTATAAAATGTATTAATCAAAACATACTATATTATATTATTATAATAAAATATTGAATATAAAAAGTATGACTCCATGTTATTTAAAGTATATAATTAGACATATTTTAAAAAAAAATATTATGCTAATAGCCGTTTTGAAAACAAGTTCCTTGTTCGAAGGAATGAATTATTAAATGTAAAAACCCTCCACTTGGCAAGTGTCACTTTTAAACAAGTTCTATGTAGCACTAAACTCATTTAAGGGAATTAATCTTGAGTGTAAAACTATCAAACTTAAACGAGTGTCACTTTCTTTTTGCTCGTTGGCTTTACACGCATGCCGATCGATAGACACGAGTCCCCCACCAAAGGTTTGGACCCATAATCACCGTAGAGATTTTTTTAAGAAAATTTTATTTTCTAGATATATTGTACCATGGACATTGTGATTTTTAAGAGGGCCAATTTTAGGGCTTGAACAGTTGGTAAGTTATTTTTCCACGTCACCAATTGATTGCCCAGAATACCCCCATTGTTCTGTATAAATATTGGGCCTGGGTTTGTTCATGGCAAATGGACATGAAACCTAGAGTGTTCTTGTTATTGAGCTTTCCTAATAGATACATTGTGTAAATTCTAGTGTGCGAGAAAAAAAATTCCTCGAGAGGGCTTGCTGAGGTCTCCCATTACCTTCGGACAGACTGAAAATCATTGCTTCCTAAACATCCTCTCACCCATTCGGCCCTATAAAACATGAATTTGCAGTGTAGGCATTTTAGGGTCTTTTAGTCGCAGTTCGTTGTTGCGAGGTTTCTTGGCAGAGAACTTTATCGCCTTTAGGGTTTCGAATCAGAAATTGTATTTTGTACTTTTGGTGCGGCCACAAGTCATCCTTTCCCGATCTCTCTTGGAAAATTTGCCATTAACCTTGAAACCCTACGAGGCGAAAGCCAAGTAGAAAAGACCATCGGGATAAACAGGCCGAGGCAGCTAATTTTAAATTTTGAATTTAACGAAGGGCAACAGAAGCTGCAGAATAAACTAATGGGTACTTGAAACTTGAGGGCCTTGTACAAGAGCTTCAGACCCCTATCAAAGGAGTCTTATGTTTTAACCTGTCAGTCATGAGAGATTCATCTTGAAAGTCAAACTGGGAAGAAACGATGTTTCCGTGTCTGAAACTAGAGTCATTATTTTAGTGCAGAGCATCAGACCAACCTCTGACATAGCACCTGGTCAGATCAATAATTCAGGGCAGTGAATAGTTAAGCGTTGAAAGTATAAATTCGCCTGTCTTTTGGATCCACAAGCAAGATTTTTGCATTGACTGTGGATCATGACACTGAAATAGGTAGGTATTTGTTTACATGTAACGTCATTCAGACCCAAAAGGTTAAATCATTTAAAAATACTTGTACACTTGGATGGTAATTCAGAGACATGATTGATAAAGTTACCCATTGTTAAGCGAATTTATAGTTTAAATGAAATTTCTACGAATGTAATCTCATTCTAACACCTAATCAACTTGTGTGTAGGAAGGAAGAGTGGATGCTGATAGACAGCAGTAACTGGGGGGATTTTGCATTCCCTTTCGGATCTGTAACAGACTTAAAAAGTTCTTATAAAAGTATTCGCCAGGTTAACAGTGAAAATGGGTGCTGAAGAGGTCAGCTCTATCCTTTACAATGGAGATACATACATAGGAGAAGTGTCCATATACCCTCAATATGAGGATACCGAGTTGATGAGCACAATTAAGAACGAGATTCGGATCTCGTATTTTTCAAGCCCGAGCAAAAGGTGTCTACCATTGGTTGTCCTCCATTCCATTGCATCAAGTGGGGTTTGTTTCAAAATGAAGCCCAAGGAACAACAATCCCAACCTGGTCAGACAAATCTAAATTCTCTCTATAATGCATGCCTACAAGAAGCAAAGGTACTTGCCTCTATTTGACACTTCTCTGGCAACATTTTCTTGCTTGGTCTTATATTTTTTTTGGAAACATGTTTTACCTGCATTACTATATATCAGAGTTAAGCTACGTAAGTTTTCATTTGTATTTGTTGTATGATCAAGTATCAGTTCAGTGTTCACGTGGGTAGGACACTATATGTCAAATAGAGTTTTCAAAGCCTATGGATGGTGTGTAGTAAGGTGACGTAAACCTTTGTAACGTAGGGATGCTTCAAAGCTTAATGGTGTTCATTCACTGGTATTTTGTTCATGTTCAGTATGATCATTTGCATTTGGAGTATGATCAAAGTATCAGTTCAGTGTTCTTGTGGGTAGGACTATTTTAAATGTCAAACATAGTTTTTGAAAACAATGAATAGTAAGTAGTGAGGTGGCTTAAACCATTTTAATGTAGGGTTGCTTCAAAGCTTCATGGTTTTCTTTGCTTATATTGTTCATGTTCATGGTTTTCCTTCCATTGTATGCTATTCATGTTCATGGTTTTCCTTCCATTGTATGTTGTTCATGTTCAATATGTTCATAGTATCAGTTCAGTGTTCTTGTGGATAGGACTCTTATGTAAAGCATAGTTTTCAAAGGCATTGAATAGTGTGTTGTAAGGTGGCTTAGCCTTTGTAATGTAGGGTTGCATCAAAACGTAATGGTGTTGATTCCATGGTATGTAGTTCATCTTCATCAGTTAAGTGTTCTTATGGGTTGGATTATTTTTTTTTTTTAGTTTTTGTTTTGTTTTTGTTTTGTTCTTTTCTTTGTTGTTTTTAATTATATTCTACTAAGGCGGTTAAACCCTTCTAATGTAGGGTCCCTGTTGTGTTGTTCATGTTCAGTAGGATCATTTGCATTTGGAGCATAATCGAAGTATCTGTCTTGTGTTCCTGTGTGGGTAGGACTCTTATATATATCAAAGTATTGATTTCGATGGCAATGAATAGGTGGCCTAAACCATTGCAATGTAGAGTTGCTTCAAAGCTTAATGGTGTCCATTCCTTGGTATCTCATTCTGTTCAGTATGACCTTTTGCATTTAGAGTATGATTTTAAGTACCAGTTCAGTGTTCTTGTGGATAGGTCTCTTTTATCTGCCAAGCACAGTTTCAGAGGAAATGAATAATGTGTAGTAAGGTGGCTCAAACCTTTGTACTATAGGGTTGCTCCAAATATTAATGGTTTCAAAGAAAATGAATAATGTGTAGTGAGGTGGCTCAAAACCTTTGCAATATAGGGTTGCTTCAAAGATGTTGGTATGTTGTTCATGTTCAGTATAACAAATTATCAGTGCAATGTTCTTGTGGGTGGGACTCGTTTATATGTCAATTATAGTTTTCAAAGGCAATGAATAGTGTGTAGTAAGGTGGTTAAAAGTTTAAAACTTTGTAATGTGGGGTTGCTTCAAAACTTAATGGTGTTGATTCCCTGGTATGTTGTTATCTCAGTAAACATTCATGTCATGATAAATGAGACTGAAGCATGCTATAGGGAAGAATGTTGCATAATGTTGTGATGACTATTTAACATTGAGTGTTAGGGTTGCTTTTTCACATCAAACTTTAAATTTGAGTATTTTGGTTTTACATTTTCTTAGACTCAAGATGTCCATGCTCATCTTGTGGCATTTCTTTTGGGTATGCAGACTGCTGTAGTGCTTGTTGGAGGGAATGAGCTGCATTTAGTACCAATGTCGTCTGGAGATGGGCAGAATCAGCTGCCTTGTTTTTGGGGTTTCAATGTGGTCTCTGGACTGTATGCTTCTTGTCTTGGAATGTTAAATCTTAGATGCTTAGCAATTGTATTTGATTTGGATGAAACACTTGTTGTTGCTAATACGATGCGTTCTTTTGAAGACCGCATTGAAATTCTTAGACGTAAGATGTTTGAAGAGGTTGATCCCCAACGAGTTTCTGGATTGTCAGCGGAGATAAAAAGATATCAGGAAGATAGAGCGATTTTAAAGCAGTATATTGAGAGTGATCAAGTTTGTGACAATGGAAAGTTTATTAAGGCTCAGTTGGAGGTTGTTCCTCCTCCATCTGATAGCCATGCACCTGTCATGCGGCCAGTTATAAGATGGAATGAGCGGGATACCATATTGACACGCATCAATCCAAAGGTAAGTAGATTGGTCACTGGTGTACCAGCAAAACAGTGTGGATGAGTTTCATGATGGTGATGTTGTGATTGAAGTTTGTGAGATCATTGTAATCCTTTTTCTGCTTCAATATTTGTGGAATTTAAGTCCTAATGATTGTAGTTATGAAGGAATATTTCTAATACTGTTGTTGTTTTCCCCGTACAATGGTATGTTAGAATTCAAGTCACTGTAATTAGACCAAGTTGCCAAGTGGATTTGATTAAGGCTTTGAAATCTTGTCATTGAATTTTTCGTTTTTTAATCTCCTCCCTATCATCGTTTTCTTTCTTTCCTCTCTATCATCTTTTACTTTGTATATTTTGGATTTTAGTTTCCTATTTTCTTCTGTGTCTTACTATTAGCATATAAGTTGTTTGCTGCTGGCTGTGTTTAGGGTGTATCTACTTCTATCAATGTGTTTTGAATCTATCTGTGTTTGTTTTGTTTTCATGGTTCACCATTCCTTCTGAAACCCCTTTCACACAGGAAATATATAAACACTGTAGTTTAGCAATTTTCACTTTTATTCTCTTCTTTGAACTTAGAATACTGTTCATTTAGAACCTAGCTTTCTATCACTGGGTGAGTTAGATTTTGTGTTAAATTATATTATCAATTGCCTTGGGTAATTTAATATCATCATTAACCTTTCACTTTCAATTTCAGATTCGAGATACCAGTGTCCTTGTTAGGTTGCGCCCTGCTTGGGAAGATTTGAAAAATTACCTTATTGCTAAAGGACGCAAACGTTTTGAGGTTTATATTTGCACTATGTCGGAAAGAGATTATGCTTTGGAGATGTGGAGGCTTCTTGATCCTGAGGCAAGCTTAATCAGTCATAATGAACTCCTTGATCGTATTGTCTGTGTCAAGCCAGGTAATATTGCCAACCAAAAGCAAGCACTATATTGGTTAATATAGATTTATATTTATAAGTGGTTCATATACACTATCTAGAGCATTTTTTCAAATTTGAGGGACAATATGTTGGAATTGGTGTTTTCAGTTAATTGGTCATCCTTTTATTGATGTTGTGATGTCAATAACAATGTTGTGAACAATGCGATTGGGATAAAATCAGCGAGGGGAAAAGTCAGAAAAATCGGCAAATACAAAAATATTCTTTTTTTTTTCTTTCAAATTTTTATTATTATCTAAAGCATCTACAACATAAAATAAATGCATTGACACATAAATATGATAAAAGAACTAATATATGAGATGTGTAATATCATTTCTATTGCTACATCACACATAACAGTGAATCATGTCTTGAATATAAGTCCTGAGTCCCAACTTCGCCTCAAAATATCAACAAAAAATATAATAATGTATCTCATATCATGAGTCATAATGTTATATACAATAAAATGAACCAAATAACTAATACTATTGATTTCCTCTGCCCCTCTTGCGAGAAAATGCAATAGCTTTCTCTCTAGATGTAGATGGCGGTGGAGTTGGCAATAGACTCTATTGTGCTCTAGAAGCTAAAGAACTAGGAGCTACAGGAGGTAGACCATGTCCTCTACTGGTGACGGGGGTAGCTTGGATAGGTGGTGTCGCCTCCTCTTCTTGTTGCTCCTCCTCCTCTACCCCCTCCACTATCTCTTGCTCTAACCAATCAACGACAGACTCCATGAGAGGCCTCTCTGCCTCAACCCTCCATGCAGCAGTGGTGTCAATCCCATCCAATGAAATGGCCTCCATATTAGGTGTCCTCTCAAGTTGTCTCACCCACAATCGAAGATTGTAGTAGACGTAGACCTTGTCATAAAGTCGTTGGGACTCCAACCTGTACAAGGGTCATAAAATAATAATTATAAAAAAATGTTATTTAATGAATTCAAAATATTAATTGGAAATTTGGTATATTTTAAGTTTTAACCTATTGCGCTTCTTGATGTGTATTTTTTCAAATACACTCCAGTTGTGCTCACATCCTGAGGAGCTACATGTTTGGCTGAGCACTTGAATAGCAAGCCTTTGCAGCCACAACCATGTCAAAGCTAAATGTGCCACTTGCCATTCTGTATATCTCCATATCTTTGGAGATTTTTGCATGTTTTGTTGGATATGGCACCATCCTTTAAACACAGGTGAAGAATCCATCCATGACCTTGGCATCAAATTAGAACCCACAGGGGTAAGCAAATGCAGAGTTCAAGTCGATCCCTACAACATGAATGGGACGATGGAGTGTGTTGTTTTATCGTTCATCAATCACTTCCCATAGGTGGAGTTGTTTCTGAAACCCCTCATCTCCCTCATCGGTTCGAAAGGATTCTTTGGCCTTGTCACCATTAGTAATGTTGCACACCTCCTGCACTCTTGCCCAGAAGCTTTCCTAGTATGAAACTAATCTGCATATGGCCTCTCCCTCTGGTTTGCGGCTAAATGCCAAAGCACACCACTCCTCTGAAAGAAACATTATCTTCACATCCCACATAGAAGTCAAGAGAGATTGAAGAGATATGAAACTAGTGGCAAACCGTGTAATGGCGGGGCACACCAACTCCTTGTTGTTGGTGAATGTTCTCATCAAGTGAAGCACAAATGCATGACTATATATAAATTTTGTAATGTTTTTTGATGAGCCAACAATATCTTTGATAAAAGGAATTTTTCCTACGCCCTCCAACATCAAATCAATGCAATGTGCAACACAAGGCGTCCAAAATAAAGTAGGATGCCTCTCCATAAGCATTTTGCCAGCAGCGACATAATTTGCAGCATTGTCAGTTATGACTTGGACAACATGTTTTGGACCCACTTCCAAAATAAACACATCCAACAAATCACATAATAATCATGCATCTTTGATATGTTCAGATGCATCAACAGATTTCATAAACATTGTCTCCTTGGGACAATTAACCAAGAAGTTTATAAGGTTTCTACCCTTTTGATCGGTCCAACCATCTGACATCACAGTGCATCCTGTGTGTGCCCATGATGCCCTTAACTCCTCCAATCTCTTGGTGCAGTCAACCTTTTAATTTTGAAGAATGCGGCCTCTAAAGTCATCATAAAAAGGGACTTTGTACCTTGGGCCAACAATTGCAATAGTATCAACAACAGGCTGGAAAAATGGATTATTCCTTGCAACACTGAAAGGAATATCACCCGAAAGAAGAAACTTGTTCAACAACTTGTTAGCTTCTTCTTTCTCCTTTTTTTAATAATTGAAGAGATAGATGGTTATGAACCAGGCGTGGTTCTATGAACAAAATATGATGAGGTAGCTATAGGGTTGGTTGTAGACACTAATGCTAAAGTAGAACCAGTACCACTCTCATATTCACCTCCTAACACTTTAGTCACTACTAGTTGACTCTTCAGAGTTGACTTGAATAGTTTGGTTTGCTCTATTTCTTCCAATGATCTGAGGGCTCTTTGGATGATTTCCGGATTTATATTGGTGCAAGGCCCTACCTCATGTCTAGGGATTTGTGCAAGGTGTCACTTCAATCTGTATACCCCCCATGTCAAATGATACCCACACAACTTGCAATTCAAGTTTGATTTGTCAAACCCTCCATTAGGTTCACCAAGTTCCCACAGAGGGTCCAATTTCCTTGGCATGTTTGTAATTTTGTTCAACTCTTGAGTTTTAATGTAAGATGAAGTTTAAAGTTGAACCTAGGGCACAAGAAGAATTGCATGTTAAAAAAATAAAAATAAAATTTACATACAACACTGAATTTTTGACCAAAAAACCTCAACTCAATGCAACAATAATGAAAAATTGCACATTCAAATCCAAACAAAAATGATGCAAAAAAAACTTGGGCACAAGAAAAAATTAAACTTATAAATCTAACAATCAGGTTTTTGCATTTTTGACCAAATGAAGCCTCTGCATTGTATGCAACAAAAATGAAAAAAAAACACAATCAAATCCACTAAAAAATCATTGAAAATCAATGGGTTATAGAAACACAAACAAAAACAAGAAAAAACAAAAAAAATGGCCAAATTTGATGCCCATACCTGGAAACCACGCTGCGCTGAAGAAACTTGGTCCAAACTCGAATTTTTCTTGCTTGGGATGCTAAGTTCTTTCGCTTTTCTCCTCTCTTGCCCTTGTAGATGACTTCTTCTCCTCCTCATCTCTCAAACTTGCCCAACTGTCTGAAAAAAATGACAAAAAAAAACAGCTCTTTAAACGCGCTGTTTCCACCCGTCACGAATTTTTGGGATTGGATTGCAATTTTTTCGAAAAAATCACGATTTAATCCCTATCCTCGCAACATTGGTCAATAAACATACTGATTGTTTAAGTTTTTAGATTGCTATTAAATGTATCAACTTAACTGTTGGGTGTTTGCTTATTTTTTAAATCTGTTCATCTGAAACAGGATTCAAAAAGTCTTTACTTAATGTCTTTCGTAGTGGGATTTGCCACCCCAAGATTGCAATGGTAATAGATGACCGATTGAAGGTTTGGGAGGACAGAGATCAATCTCGTGTTCATGTTGTTCCAGCTTTTGCACCATACTATGCTCCATTGGAAGAGGTACTGTTTATTTCTCCTGTTTTGATCCATTATTATTATGAGAGATAAACATATCTTGGAGGAGTCCAACTTTACACCTCTACTAATTTCTTAGTTATGTGCTTTGCAGAAAGGTCAACCTGTACCAATATTATGTATTGCAAGAAATGTAGCTTGTAATGTCAGAGGTGGTTTTTTTAAGTGAGTAGTATGTTTTTGTATTAAGTTTGGATGCAGAAAGGTTTTAATATTGTTTCACTAGCAAGAAAGAAATTCATTTAAAGTTCTATTTGATTATACTATAAATGTCCTTTCTGTTGTCAAAAACTACATGCGTTTTAATATTGTTGGATGTCTGTGTTATTACAGAGATTTTGATGAGGGCCTTTCTCAAACAATGGCCAGAATCTTATATGAAACTGATGTGGCAGATCTTCCATCTGCACCTGATGTCAGCAACTACTTGGTGAGAGAGGTCTGAACTCTAGATTCTCTTTGTCATTATGTTTTTCATATTCTGCTCTTGGATTATATCCTTGTGTGTGTACCATGACTGCTTCAACATCAAGTTAGCCTGACACATGTTTTTGTTCTTTGTCTTCTGTGGGGGTGTGGGGTACAGGATGAAGCAGCTATAGCAAATGGCAATAATGACTTGCCTGTGCCAGAAGGCATGATTTATGTTGAATCTGAAAGGGGGTTGAAACATGTAAATTGCAGTCCTTTTTAGTGTTTAATGCTGGGTTGGCTATATTATGAGTAACTAGCTAAATAATAGAGAAAATTCTTTACTTGTTATCCACAGATGAGATTTTGTAACTGGTCATTAGCTTCAAGCAGTCAGCGAAAATTTTTAGTTGTAACAGATTGCCCATCGTTTTCTTGGTTTACTGTTTTAAGTATATTAGAGCCCACTATGCAAATGATATTATTGTTTACAGTTTTGATTGTTGCTTCAGGATGAAAATGTAGTTCCAAAATCTAGCGCTGCCTGTGTTGTGATGGACACTCAAGATCCAAAATCATTAATGGCCCCTTTTCAGCAAGAACAACCAATTGTCAGTCCTCCATCTGATAGCCAATCCCAACCACATGACAAGGTTCCTGAACATTCTCATGCAGTTCCACCTATAGAGTCTTCTCATTCTATTACTGTTGGTGCTTCAGAAGCAAGTGTTGATGGTTCACCAGGTAGGGAAGAAGGAGAAATCCCTGAATGTGAGTTGGATCCAGATACAAGGAGGAGACTTCTGATTTTACAACATGGACAAGACAATGGGGTGCACAACTCCAACTCTGCAGATCCTCCATCATCCTTGAGGTTTATGCCACAAAGGAATCCCCAACTTAATCAACATCCCTTTGGATGGGTAGGAGCAGAAGAGAAAATATGCCCCCAGCTTATAAAATCATCACAAGGGCTAGCTTTTAGACCAGAAGCTCAAACTATCGATACTGTACATTCTAAGAACAATTCCTATTATGGTGGCCCAGAATATCCTCATGGCGTGGATAGGCATAATTGTGACTCTAGAAGGGGGCTACCTAAAGAGGTACATAGAAGAACTCTGAGACTTCGTTTCTTATTAGAAGCACATGCTAGGATACAGGTTATAGCATTTACGTATTTTACAGAAGTGCAATAATTTTTTTTGCCTCATTCATGCTTATGGATATCACTACTTGGGTATTGCATTTCCACTGTCAATGAATATTTTTTTTCAAATTGACAATATAGCTGGTTTACTTTGACAAGATTTCATAAAATTTATCTGGTGTCTCCCTCCAGGGCTTCCGTGTCAATAATAAGCAGAGGCGTGAGTTTATGTTTCGTGATTACTCTTCCTTTCCAGGTATTCCTATTCTTTACAATCATTTCACTTTTTAATCGGAGCAAGTACTAGCTAGATGTTTACCTTAATGGAGGCGCTTAGGTTTTTATGTTTTTTATTCAAGGGGATGAATGTATTTGTGGAGAAAACTGTAATTGTATTAATTTATCTAATGATTTACCTCCCTGAATCTTTGGCTACATCCATTCAAGCTTTATTCATGCACGTTCATCATTTTATAAGAGAGTTAACTCCTTTATAACATTACATAAAATTTACTGGGGATGTCTTTACCCATTTTATAAGAGAATTGACATATTAAGAAACACATCGCTGTCAATTGAACTTTTAAGTGAAACATTATTGTAGTTCTTATTGTAGTTTTCACACTAAAAGATTTCTAGAATGGCTAATTGCAATAATTCGAGAATTTTATTTACCATATACAATCTATCTGTTTTTGTCGTTTTCATCAAGAATCAAGCGTGTTTCTTCTTTGCTGTATGCATCTTGTTTCAGAAGCTTAGATGGTTCTTTATTTCTTCTGTTTGTATCATTCTATTGGTATCTGTGTAGTGCATATGATATTAATTCACAAAACAATATATTTTTTCTTGTAGGGAACCGTACACCACAGCCTGGTTTCATAGTATCTGGAGGTGGGAATAGCTATAATAGGTGAGGTGAAATACAATCAAGAGATTTGTAAATATTCGCAGGGCTTCTTTATATATCCATGGAAAGGTAACATATCTATTGCAAATATATCAGTATAGTGAAAATGTATTGATTTTGTTTGTGTTAGCAGGAATACAGAGGTTCTTTGTGGAAGAGGAGAACAGCTTTCTTTGAGAGAAACGAAAAACTCTATAGGGCTTGTTGGAAGACCTTCTACAGGTGACATACAAGTTGCTAGTACATCAGAGCAGACAGTTAGTGTCCAGCATAGGTTAGATGACAACAGGAAAGGATCATGTAATCCGGTCGTTGCACTGAAGGAACTGGTATGAGGATCCTCTGCAAAATTTTATCATAAGAGTAATAGCTGTTCAGTGTTAATCTGTTCTTTCTTTTTTTATTATTATTGAAAGAAGCTTCCATGCTTCTCGGTGATGCATTACTTCTTTTTTAGTACAAATGCTTTTAAGTTATTGTGATTCCTTGAAAAATCTTCTAACGAGTGTTGCAGTTAAAATCTAATCTGTAATTCTTTGTTTTCAGTGCACAAAGGAGGGGCTTAGCCTTGTTTTTAAAAACCCACCTCCAAATGAGGCTGCAAACATTGGGGAATCACATGCAGAAGTAGTGTCCCTACTCTAAACATTTTGTAACTATCATTTTTATGTATCATGATTTGTAGCACTGGCAATGCCAATTTTCAGTGTATGTTTTGAATTTTTTGGAAGTTTTTGGAATGCGCAGTGCAGGAAGTTTATATTTCCATAAGATATGAAAGTTAAGACTGAAGATTAATTTCTTTGTGCTAGGTTGAAGTAGCAGGACAAATCCTAGGGAAAAGCATCAGTCCAACTTGGGAGGCTGCTAAGCTGCAGGTAAACTATTTATACTTCCATACTTGTGATAATATAGCTTATTTCTCCTTTGTCCAAATCTGGTTGACCTTTTAGAGTAGATCAAGATGTCATTGTTTGAATCAATCACGGAACTATTGTTTGTCCATATTTCTTCTTTTTGTTTCTGA
Organism: Pinus tabuliformis; assembly: GCA_031772625.1. NCBI lineage: Eukaryota > Viridiplantae > Streptophyta > Pinopsida > Pinales > Pinaceae > Pinus > Pinus tabuliformis. Next base: position 289,724,266 of record CM062817.1, read on the forward strand.
ATCATGTAGGTAATTCTTCCGTATTACAGGTTCATATTTTTCGTTGTTCCTTTGTCGTCAGTTTGTTCATTGCTTATCTTTCTTGCTCCTTTTCAGGAGAGGTTTTAGGAATTCCTCCATTCCTATTACTCTTGTTGTGGGTTTGAACGCGCTTTTAAGCCTCATTGACTTATTTTGGTTGTCCATGTAGATCAATATACAGTGGGAGATGCCAGTTATGTTAAAGTTCTGTAATATTGTTTACAATGCAATTTTGGGGCTTGGTTATATTATAGGATACTTGACTTTAAGTGGTCTAACTTTAGTTGTTTGCTGTTTGAATGGAAATATGAAATTTTTTACGTGGGATTTATGTATATGCCAGTTCTATTATACTGTGGACGGGACTGGGGCTTAGTTGTATAATAGAGGTGCAATTTATGTTTTGGACATATATTTCACATCTGTGAGAATAATGCCCTGCTTTGATTCCAGGCTGCAGAAGAGGCTCTTGAGAATATCAAACCAATGATCAACCAATGCGCCCAAAAGCGATTGGGTTCTACAAGGTGAGCAACTTTTTGTGTGGTTAGACTTAGTGATGGTTGTTTGTAATTCCCTTCAGGGAATTTTAATTAATAAAAAATATATTTAGGGCTATTGTGTAGGCAATGTTTGAGGCTTGATGGTTTAATTTGTTATATATATTCAAACTGAATAGTCCATACCCCCAGAATTTCTTTTGGGGGATTTGTATTATTAATTAGTTAATTTCATTTGAATTACTAGCAGTCGATTTCTCAACTGCTATAGATTCTGGATGTCTTGCCTGATCGAATTTCGTATAGATTCTGAATGTCTTGCTTGGCCTGATTTCCAAGTGGCTGATGTCACTTCAGCCAGGTAAGAAGTCCATACTAACTTAAGAATGAATTTCTAGGGTTGCACAACATCAATCGAACAAAAGGATTAAACCGACAGGCTTGCTATGACCGGGGTCTTGAAGTATGTTTTTTTTATCATCTTCAAAGGAATGGAAAGAATGAAGCCGTGACATATTTTTACTGGGAGAGAACATTATAGGAATTATTCATTCTAGAAATTCATGAATCTGTATACTAAAATCTCATGGAGGGCTCATATATTTTTGGCCTCCAAGCCAATTTTGATGTTGTCATACAAAATTGTAATTTTATGTAATGCTGAGGCTCTTGGAGCATAACGCTTATATTTCCAAAAATCCAGAGGGAGTGTTGGATTGAATTATGCTTAATGAAATTCGGAATTGTGTGCTGGTTTTCAAGGAGTGTGGAAGCTCCAACGTTGTCATCATTAATGCTGTGTAATGTATATGATTGTTGATCGAAGTTTTCCCATGTATTGGACTTCACGATATAGTTAAAAATTAAAAATAGAAAATAACAACAATAAAGAATATGAGTACGTATATTTTGAAAGGTTATGTATATTTTCAAAGGGGACATATGTATATATATCTAATGGCTTAGAAGATGGCAAAATCTATTATAATTCAATTCAGTTCTCGGTCTCAAATGAGAAGAGTCTCATCAAATTTTATTACTGTCTGAGAACAGTCTCGTCAAATTTCTATTATGTTCCGTATTTAATGATGTCATATTTTTTTCATAAAAATTTTACTTCGTATATTATGAGACTTTTATTAAATATTTAATAATAAGGACATCAGAGTCAAGCTGATAACCAATGGTATCAAAATCATTAATCTTTTTGTATTTGTGAATCTTTTGTTCATTTTTTCATATTCCCATATTTTTGAGTTTCTCAATTCTTATTGTTTTTATTGAAAATGTAGCAATGGAAGGGCTTTTGGCTTCTTCACTACCTAGTGAAGACCACGAGTTTGTCTTTCTCTAGCACGAGTGCAAATTCATGGGATAGACCTCAGTTTGGATGAATTAATTTCCAGTTTATTGGAATGGTCATCAGGTAGTGTTCTTCAGTTTGACTATAGCTTGACTATAGCTATAGGACGAGGCGGCAAGTACAATTTGTTTGGCTTGTGCATAGCTAGTGAAAAACCATGAGTTTGTCTTTTCCTAGCATGAGTGAAAACCATGAGTTTGTCTTTCCTAGCATGAGTGCAAATTCATGGGATATACTTCAGTTTGTATGAATTAATTTCCAGTTTATTGGAATGGTCATCGGGATTGCATGTGTAGTGTTTGCATGTGTAGTGTTGGAGTTTCAGTTATGTTGAGTATTCTTCAGTTTTTTTTTTTGTTAAATAAGTTTAATCTATTAACATAAAGGGAGTAAAATTACAATGTGACCGAAGTCAAAAACACTGCCCTGAAGAGAGGCAAGTTGTCAAGATAAGCATGGAATGACACTGCCCCATTTCAGGGAGCTCAGTCTTGAACCATTTACTGAGTTTACAAAAATTCAAAAAAGAACTGAGATTCTATATAACAGTTTGAACAAAAACTTGCCCAATAGTTTGGGCAGCATGGTGTACTATCATGTCAAGAGAGAGCAAGCTAAACATCTGGAGGTTCTTCAACAATCCGGCACCAACCTGTATCAGGCATGTCCCCTTCAAGAGTTGCTGTAGAGTTGGAGGGACCAGGGTCAGCCGGTGCCATTACCACTTTTGAGCGTTGCGGGCTTTGAGCATCTGGAATATGCAAAGACGCACTGCCAATCCCCATCTGGACGTTCGGAGCTGGAACAGAAACAAAGTTCGGGCCCTCCCGAAAAGAGCTAGACTCTCCCTCTTGGGCTTCCTCATGGAAAACCACCGAAATGTGAGCGGTGATCCTAGGGTGGTTCAGAGCGCTGCAAAAGGTGAAGAGCGCAGAGCCATACGTGGGACGCCCTCTCCCACTTCGAGTGCGCGGATAGTGCCCAATGGAGAAATCACTTGAAAGGGAGGGCGACTTGGAGGAAGGGCTGGAAGGCACCCGCCTAGGCTGACCTCGGCGAGACCTCGTTCTGTGGTGACAGCGAGGCATTGCGTAGACCGAAGCAATGGGAAGAGAGCGTGGTGGGGCAACAGTGATAATCAGGGCAGAGGAAATCAGGAAAACGACAATGCGCAGACCTGATGCCCAGGATAAGAAACAAAAGGAAGACGGAGGCAGCTCTACCGAAAGACTAGATCCAGGTTTCAGAGTAGCCTCCCTGTTCAATCTACCAGAGACATCAGAGAGGATGAGACCCACATGATAAATACAAAGAATAGAGCTACGTCCAGACTTTGGATAATTCTGCATAAGAATCGATGGACTTTGCTCTCCAACCAGCGCATAACTGAGCCTTAAAGCTTCACCCTCCTTCAGGCCTAGAGATACATTCGTCATAACTGCAGCAATGAATGGAGCTGAAGTCTGAGATGCGAGCGTGCGAGAGCATAAACCAGGGTGCCGGACAAGGTGGGAAATTCAGAGCCGCTTAACATCGAGCAAATGAACTCTGCACAGTCCAAATTCCGAGAGCCTCCATTCATAAACCTTTTAATTATATGCAGTGGGTGGGCAGGTGTCGTCCCGTGCCTGTCCCATCTAATTGAACTTAAGCACCCACATCCGGAGTATTCTTCAACTAGACGAGGCTACAATTGCTAACGGTTTAGTTCTCTAACTTGCTAGAGAGAATAAAGGAGGAACTTGAGCTAGTTAACTGGGACTTGCTTAGAATTGTGTGTGAGGTGCCCAGAATTGAGGAGCCTTGTGCACTAGGAAATAAGAGATTTGCGCTATAAAATATGAGAAGTGCGCAAGGAAATAGGAGTAGAAAAAATTTTCAAGGTCGGCATAAGGACAAATTGCCCTTCCTCCAACACACATAAATACAAGTGACCTCAAGTTTATTTGGACATCATCACAACACATAATCTCTTCTCTAAAATTTGATTGGTTCATACAGGTTCAAGGCGGCTTTCATTTCACATGGGCGAGGGTCTAAGGAGATGTTTTTCCTGTTTACTTTTCAACGGGAAGGCGTGACTTTAGTTTGACTTCATCATTTGACTTGATTTGACTCGAAAAATTTTGATTTCTTGAGTCTGGAGTTGATTAACACAATTGAGGTGATTTGGGTTGTTTGACTAGCTTTGACTTTATCGTTGACTATGGGTTTGATTGTATAGAAAATTGCAAACTTTGACCAAGTTTGATTGGGTATTTTTGGACTATTTTGGGTTGACTTTAACTAGCATTTGAGGCCGCATTTATTGTTGATTTGATTGAGTTGTCTGGAAGGGTTGAATGTTGACTTTGTGATTGGTTAGGGCACACTTTCACTGTTGTTGACTTGGATAGCTTGCAAATTATGACAATTGACCAAATTTGGCTTTCTTCATCATTTGGCACATTGAATTTAGGTTTGTGTTGATTGGTTGATAAGTCAAGGCTTTGACTTTGACTCTTGTTTATGGATTTGGGCTCATTGTACTCTCTGCTGAACATTTTATGACAATCTAATAGAAGAAGAATTTTCAAAGGGTTTTCCCCATTGTGGGGTTTTTACCTAGTCTTTGATCAAATTGGTGTTTCTTTTTGATGTTCTAGATTATCTCCTATTGTCATTGAATGTATTATTCTATCTCCAATTACTGTTAATCATTGGAAGAATTAATTATTGTTGAAAAGATTGCTTATTGAAGAAGTGAATTGGGCTAAAGTAATTGATATAGCATAGAGCAGTGGAAAATTAACATGGTATCAGAGCTAAGGAGACGAGCTAGAGCAATCATCTTTGGAAAGGTTGAAAGAATCTATCTGAATAGTTCAAGATGTCTACCTCATACTTCAAGGAGGATGAGAAGTTGAGATATTCATCAAATTTTGTTGTATGGAAAATAAGATTGGAAATCATATCGGAGGATAAGATGTTTTGGAATACATACAAGGAAAGCTTCATGTGCCCCTGGAAAATGCTCATGTTGTTGCCAAGATCAAATACAAGAAAGGTGAGTTAAAAGCAAAAAAAATATTGTTGATGGTTTACAAGATCATTTACTTGTCTATGTTGGAATTTGAAGAAGTCCAAGGATATGTATGATAAGCTAGTCAACATGTATGAAGTCAACAATTTGAATGAAATCATCTTCTTGAAAGATAGACTCAAAGATATGAAGATGAGTAAAGGAGAATTTGTGCAATCTTATATTATGAGGATATCTCATCTTAGAGATCAATTGCAAAGAGTTGGGGAAATTGTACTTAACAGGGAGTTGGTGTCGGTAACTCTTAGAAGTCTCCCTCCTATTTGGGAAACCTTCATTACCACCATAAGCAATAACAATAGTTTCCTGTCATTTGATGAGCTAGTTGGAAAATGCACTCAAGAAGAATCCAAGATGATTTCAAGAGGTAGAATTCAAAAACATGAAGAAAAGGAGAGCCCTTTGATTTTGTTGCACATGACAAGAAAAAGAAAGGAAAGGGAGGATCGTCAAAATCAAAGAAGCTTGCTCCTTGAAACTCTAATAGAAGGAATGGAAGGGAAAAGGGATTGTCACATTGAATGCTACAATTGTCACAAGAAAGGTCACTATGCTCGAGATTGCCTTGAGAAGAACAATGCTCCAAGATACAACACTTGAAGCAACAATAGCAAGTACAATAATCGAAGAGGAAGGGATGATCGAAGGAATGATCGAGATGGAAGAAATGAAAGAAGAAGAAGAGATACTCTAGATGATTGTAAAGAAGTTTGTCATCTTCAAAAGAAGTCAAGAAACTCTAGGTATGAAAATAATGTTGCTACTAGTCAATCTGAGTATATTCTTATTTTTTCCCTCTCCAGCTCCCTCCAAATTCATATGATAGTTGGCTAGTAGATAGTGAGGCCTCTTGAGAGGGAGACAAGTTTGAAGATTATTCTTGGAGATAATATTGAATATCCTATCAAGGGCTTTGGATCCCTCAAATTTGATTTGAACTTGGGGGAATCCATTATTCCTCATGAAGTGATGTATGTTTTGGAACTAAAGTAGAACCTAGTATATATTTCTGCCTTGGAAGACAAAGGAATGAGAGTAGCCTTAATAAAAGGAAAAGTCCTCACTTGGCCAAGAGAATCCCAAATGAAAGTTGCCTTTACATTGGGACCTAGAGTAGGATTCTATAGTCACTAGAAGACACCTTCTAACAATGGTCCACGATATTAATCATCAAAGCGAGCAATGGCACCAAAGACTGGCACATCTACACTATGAAGCCCTTTTGAAATTGAAGAAATTGGTCTTTGGGATCCTTGATGTACAAGCTCAACATGATGGAGTATGTCAAGGATGTGCCAATGGAAAGAAGACAAGGTGACCTTTCCCCTCTAGCAGGAATAAGACTAATGACATCTTCCCACTCATTCATTTTGACATATGTGGACCAATGCCCATACATTCTCTTGGTGGCCATCTCTACTACACCTTCATCGATGATTTCTCACAGAGGACATGGATATATTACTTGAAGCACAAGGTTGAGGCCTTTGATATGTTCAAGGACTTCAAGGCTTTGATTGAAAACCAAATAGGGAAAAAAAATTGAAGCCTTCAAATTTGACAATGGTGGAGAGTACATTTCAAATCAATTCATAGATTTTTGCAAGAAGGTATAAAAAAGGAGACTATTTTGCCCTATAATCCCAAACAAAATGGAGTAGTTAGAGAAATAACAGGGCTATTGTGGAAGCTGCCAGAGCCATTTTCCATTATCAAAAAGTTGTCGAAGTTCCTTTGGGTGAAGCAACACAATACAACGGTATGTGTTCAAAATAGGGTTCCTCATCAAGCATTGGACAACAAGACTCTCGAAGAAGTATTCACAGGGGTTAAGCTGGCGACGTTGGTCATCTCCGGATATTTGGTTGCCCCATATATTTCCATGTGTTGAAAGACAAGAGAAACAAGTTGGAAGCCACTGGAGAAGAAGTCGGTTTGTTGGGTATTGTGAAGATTCTAAAGCATTTATAATATATATTCTTGGTCAAAGGAAGGTTGAAATTAGCAGGGATGTAACATTCGATGAAGATGTTGCCCTTGGAAAAGCAAGGGACCTTCCTCTGCCTCCTCCTGAGAAGAAAAGTGATGATATGGATATTTTAGAAGGTCCTTTTGTGCTTGAATCCAAGAGACATTGTTGATGATCTCATGGAACCCATGGACCCCTTGGATCCTCCTCCATTTGATCCCCCTGCCATGAAGAGGCCACTTTGACTTCGTGACACATTACAAGATGTTGAAAGACATGTTGTTGCCTGGGGAACATTTAGAAAGAGCAAGAAGTTATGCAGGTATTAGGGATATGTTGTAGCGATGAGTAATATGATTCAAGCTAAGCCTCCCACTTTGTACAAGTCGTAAAAGAATAAGTCTGGAAATATGCCATGGCCGAAGAATACAAATCAATTATGAAGAATGATGTATGGGATGTCGTTTCGAGACTGAAGGGGAAATCAGTGGTGACTTCAAAATGGCTATTCAAGATCAAGCATGGAGCCGATGGAAGCATTAAGAAATATAAGGCAAGGTTCGTGGCAAGAGGATTCTCCCAGAAAGAGGGAGAAGATTATGATGATATCTTTGCTCTTGTGGCCGATATACCACCATCCATTGATAGTTGTCTTTGTTGCAAGTCAAGGATGGACCCTTCACCAAATGGATGTGAAGACGACATTTTGTCATGGAATGTTACAAGGAGAAGTTTACATTAAGCAGCCATAGGGATTTGAAGTGAAGGATCGAAAGACACATGTTTGCAGGTTGAAGAAGGTATTATATGGATTGAAGCAAGCCCCAGAGCATGGTACGCCCATATAGATAGTTACCTGGTGAAGTTTGGATTCACAAGAAGCAGCGTCGATCCCAACCTCTACTTCAAGGTGGTCCAAGCTATGCCCTTGATTTTGGTTTTATATGTTGGTGATCTATTTTTGACAAGTAATGAGCTCCTAGTGATCAAGTGTAAGAGGGGGAGTTGCCTTATGAATTCGAGATGAAGGACCTTGGACTCATGCACTACTTTCTAGTCCTTGAGGTGTGTGGTAAAGGCTCGGTGAGATTTTCCTTTTCAGGGAAAATATGTTGTGAAGTTGTTGGAAAGATTTGGAATAAAAATGCAAGTCCTTGCCACACCATGGAAATGAATTTCAAGAAGCTATGTGGAGAAGTTGCAGAACTTATTTAGTGAATCCATCTGAGTATAGACAGTTGATTGGGGCTCTTATGTTCTTAGTGAACACCCATCCAAACATGTGCTATGTAGTGAACACTTGAGTCAATTTCACAACCGAGCCTCTTCATGCACATTGGGTTGTTGCTAAACATATTTTGAGATATTTA